>CM038142.1:344714667-345914667 GCA_021437245.1 Aegilops speltoides | reverse complement strand
TGCAACGGTTTTGGATCCCCCAGTACATCCACACAAAATATAATGGTCAAAGTTGCATATCGGAGAATCGTCTATTTATGAATAGATGGAGTACCCATGAAACACTAAACAACAACAAAGCCTTTAGTCCCAAACAAGTTGGGGTAGGCTAGAGCTGAAACCCATAAGATCTCGCAACCAACTCATGGTTCTGGCACATGGATAGATATCTTCCACGCACCCGTCCATGGCTAGTTTAATGGAGTACCCGTTAAACTCTCAACCGAGAAATTTGGACAGCTATATTTGTAAAAGAGTAAAATACCAGAAGTCCTAAAACTATTTTAGGGGTGTCAGATTAGTCCTGATACTATGAAACATGCATATATAGGTCCTAAAAGTTTGTCAAGTGTGTCACCCACAGTCCTATGAGTGTTGCATCAGCTTTGACTTACATGCGTGTTAGGTCGACCACTGTTATGTGGCAATGTTTTGCACAAAACCCACCATGAAGTCCACTCTTCTAATTTTGTGGGCCCTTCCCTTCGCACTCGCCCTTTCCCTTGGCTTCCTCTCCACCTCCGACAACCATATTCTAGCGGTGAATGTGGCGCAAACGCAAAATTGGCAGCGGTGTACTTGAGCTCGTGCCCAATATGTTCCACAAGGTGTCCTACATCTACTTCCTCGTCATGGCACAACTAGGTCCCGTAGTTCCTCTTGTTCTTGCCGTCTACGGCCATTATGTTACTGATGCACTCATGTTTGGGTGGGCACATCTTGTCATATGCAATATAAACCACCAAGCGCCTCAAGTTCTCCCCATCGTCTCCGTAGACCGCATCAGATGACGTGACGTCAATGCTCTTCACAATCGATGCCACCTTACAAGTTGCGCCACTATTTTGTTCGCCGTTGTCGCCACCGGCAATCAGGGTAACCGGAGTATGCCGAACCGATTCCCCCCACTCAGAGGAGCACCACAACGCGCCGAACACATCCTCACCACCGACTTGTTGTCCTGCGTACAATAATGCTTCAATAGGAATGTTTGTCCCCGACTTCGTTTCTCGAGATGCTGCCCCGATCTCCGCCAGTGGTGAGTTCTAGCTCGATTAGTCTGGTGTGCGCCTTCCTCTCTGCCCCCTTGTTATTTCCCATCGGTCAATTTGATGGTGTCGTTATTGTAGCTCCGCATCCACAATTCCACATGCAATGCACGTATTTGTATTCGTTCCCTTTTGCTTCCATGTTTCTTTGTCTTGTTTTTTTCTCCCTTTGTGCCACGCTAGTAGCCTATACACGAGGATTGTAAGTGTTTTGTGCAGGTTTATGGCTAGAGAGGATCCGCTCAGGTGGGGAGGAGGGCAACAGAGAGGATGCGTGCAAAGAGGAGGTGCCACAAATTAGAATAGGGGACCTTTTAGGGGGGTTTATGCAAAAAGCTGCCACATGCCAATGGTCAACCTGCCACGCGTGCAAGTCAAAAGCTGATGCAGCACGGATAGGACTGCGGGCGACACACTTAGCAAACTTTTATGACCTATATGTGCATTTTCATAGTATTAGGACTAACTTGGCACCCCTCGAATAGTTTTAGGACTTATAGTGTATTTTACTCTTTGTAAAATACAATAATCAGATTTTAGCTGTTGGATTCCTGGAAACCTGCCATCCAGGAATTCACATAGATGACGTGACACTACTTGAAATGCTTAAAAAAATGGGACTCATCTAACGAAGTTGAGGTTCTCTATTAAACGTGTTCCTTTTTAAACGGCACGTGCGAGATTTTACATCATTATGAAGTAACTGCTACTGAATCTAACTGTTACATTTTTTTTTTTTGCATTCTACAGATAGAATAAGCTCAATTCCTATAGTTGCTGATAATGGATCCCTTCTTGATGTCTACTCACTCAGGTATTGATATACTGCTATTACTGTTCTGCACTTTTGTATTGATATACTCAATTAACCATGCTTGATGAAGTTGCCTGCTGGGGCTTGAATAAACACTGGTTATCTTTGTCTGATGACAGGATGCACCCTAAAACGAGAGCTTGTTCTTAATAATTCTGGTCATTAATTGTCACCCCAACAGTCTAACAGTAGCAAAATCACAGCTTTGCTTTTTGAAAGGAATGCAGATTTTGTTATGTGCTAAGAACACATACTGATTAGCTGTTGCTTATTGCATTTGTATTTGAGGATTATGGTGCAGCATTACAAAAACATAACAAACTTTCTGGTCATCAAACCGTGTGCATCAAACTAATCTTGGTCAAGTATACCTACAGGTCACTCTTTATAACTATTACTAGGTATAAAGTATGGTGCAGCATTAAAGCTTAGGCAAGTATACCTACAGGTCACTCTTTATAACTATTACTAGATACACACTATTATCTATACCAACATAAGAAGACCCAAAGGGGGCAGATCCAACTAATCTTGGTCATCAAACCATGTGCATCTAACGACCTTGATTGCTCCAATGATGAGCGCTCAACATGTTTAGCGTGCAATCAATATCATACCAAATATTAACATTAGGATTAACCATGTAATTAATACTACCTTTCCTAAAAACATATCCTACCTAATACATCAGCATGCAATAATATCCTACCTTTTTTTAACTCTCAATTAATACCCTACCTGATATCAATGTGCATTGTACGTACGCATTTACTAGTAACTACTAGTACTAGATACACACTGGCCATTATTAGAAATGCACTGTATGTATACTATTTGGTGTCTTTTCCATCGTACTCATGTGTCTATTCTCTATTCCCTTCACAGCAAGATAAACATGACCTATTTACCGCATTTTTCATCGGTCATGGATTTCTGAAAAATTATGTCTTGTGACTAAATTTCTGGTTAGGTTGACTGGGTTCATCTGGATTTTGGGAGGGTGGTACTAATTATCTTAGTGAAGTTATTAGAAAAGGAGTTGGTAGACCTATCCTGTTTGTCCTGGTGGCACTTCTGCTTGTTTTCTGATCAGCATCCTAAGCTGCTAAAGGATAAAAAATTCCTAAATGTGAATTGCATTCCTCATTGTACACTGCACATCAGTTGTGTGGTCCATTTGGTAAGATTGATGAATGGCTGTAAGGTCAATAGTCCATGCATGTAATGTGGCCAACTGGCCGTGTCTTGAAAGTTGAAACTTTGAACTCTTTGGTTCTTTGGTTCATTTAGCATAATCTTGGTTTCTTTTTGCTAATAAATTTGGTGTCACCGGAAACCCTATAGCGTTCATCAGCTAATTTATATCCTTTTTATTTTTCACATTTGGCCCTGTTTCAAGAAAAACTGGAGTTGATATACCCATGCAAAGCATCACTATCTGCAGAGAAAACGCCAGGATAGCTGATGTGATTATCTTGCAACTGCCCTGTCCTCTCAATTTAACACTCAGCATTAACCTGTTTCTACAGTGATATCATGGCTCTGGCGAAGAATGATGTTTACGCTTGCATTGAACTTGAGCAATTGACCGTGGAGAATGTATGTTCCCTTCATCTTGCTTTGAGCCTGTACCCGTTACCTTCTTTTGACATGCATAAATTTGGACTCATGTGCTTCTGTGATGTCCGTTCTGTTACATAATTAGATGACACAGCTTGAATGTTGTGATGTTGGTTCATCAAATGTGAAAAGGAAGAAAATAGAACATGAAGTTATCTGGCCAGGCTGATGTCCAATGGCTCATTTATTTGTTGCATTAATAACTGAATGATTGAATCAGTGAGGTCAATGGTCCATAAGTCCACTTGAAACCAGGGCATACGCTCAACTGCAGAAATTGCTATAGTTCTTGCTAACTTTTCTGTATATATCCATGCACTGCATTTTTACAGTGTATTTGTTTTCTTTGTGATTATAATCCAACTCTATACTGAACCCTCTTTTTAGGCTTTGGAGCTGCAATATCAGGTGAATGGGCGGAGACAGTGTCATACCTGTTTGAGCACGAGTACGTTGCTCGAGGTGTTGGATCAATTGTCTGTTCCAGGTACTAGTTTGTGAGATAAATGTGCATGCATGTAGGGAGTGAGTGAGGATTGCATTTTACATGAGATCAGTCTATAAAATTGATGATTTCAACATAAATTTGACAGATCGGTTTGAATTTCTGACATCATATATGTATCTTATCAGGGGTGCGGCGGCTTGTCGTTATTGAACCGATGACTAGATTTGTGCAAGGAATTATCTCATTGAGAGACGCAATAACATTTCTCCTTGGATAACATTTGTGTAGCCATTTCATACATGAAAGCCTGTTGTATTTGATTGGAACAAAATAAAAATGTTGTTTTGGCAGATGCAGGAGTTCATATCTTCCATTGTGTTTTCACTTTGAAACTTACAATATCAGGAATTATGCACAGCCGAGCCTTCTTGGCAAGAAGAGACCATGCCTTGGAAGCATGAAGACTGGACTGACTGAATCAGTTCTGCCGCAACCTTTCCCTGCTTTGCTGATCGGAATGCTTCAACGTACTGTTGAGGCTTGGCTACTGTAAAGAAGGGGGAACAAGCTCAGATTGAGATTTAAGAGCTACATAATCATTTTGAAGATTTGATGGAAATCACGGGGCAGGTTGCATTGTTCAGTAATGACCTATATGTTCTCATGGCATGGTATGATTTCTCATGGCATGGATATAGATTCAAAAATCTGTGAAATCAATCAACGTGTGTGTTTGTCGGTCATTGAGAATTCATGATTCTCAACAGTCGCTAACCTATTGCAATCTTGCTGACAACAGTAAGAACCAAGTTATGTTTCGCTCTAATGGTCTGTAGATCAGTTTATGTGCTGCTTATTTTGAAAAGGAATAGAGGTCGTGATTGGTGCAATGGGCTACAACGAAGACCTGAGACCTTAGAAGAAGTTTGCAAAGAAGGCAAGGAGCGCAGGACGCTAGTTATCCGTGGAGCTGAATGTTGGAACAACAAAGTAACCAACGAGTGACTTCGTAAGTCATCTCGATTGCACTATGCGGCTTCCATTCCATCCATTTTTTTTCGAGAGTACGCAAATTGCGTACCTTAGCTTTATGGAAGAGAGAAGAATTTTTACAAGGTTTGTAAGGCAGGCTACTACAGACCAGCAGCAGGCAACGGATTTAGGAACTTTTTTTTTTTTTGGAGAGTACGATTTCCAACAGAAACTCACCTTTCCAACAGAAACTCACCCTACTCCTAGGCTATACTCTATATGCTAAAATCAGCTGCTCCTCTCCATCCGGCTAGTGTCCATAGCCGCATTTCCTCGTCGATGATCGCTACCAGATCCATGGTGGTACAGATTGAAGCTCGATTGCCAAGCACCCGAGCGTTCCTTTGCTTCCACAGATTCCAGCAAATTAGACATGTTTTCTAGCAGCAAGCCACCAAGGTTGGATGTGGTCAGTTGCTGTAGGGATGAGAGCCGGATTGATTCTCCTCTCGCTGAAAACTGATACCAAACCTGCCGAGAGTAGACACAGTTCAGGAGAATGTGATCTACGTTGTCTTCCTCTTGGTCACACAAGAAGCATGCTGACAAGAAGCATGCTGCGGAGGTATCCTGGAGCCCATGTCTGCATCTTCTGTCGAACGTCCAAATCCTATGTTACATTGCCAGCCACATGAACAGTTTGCAAGCCAGCGGGCAGCGGTGCCCAGCAATTCCAGAGCGCCTTTGCATGCTAACGTCCAAATCCATCATCTTTTATAAGCATGGACTAACCGTGGTCTATAGCACATGAGTATCCGCAATATTGATAGACCTGAGCTGCTCCCTTCACCAAAATAAGTGTCGCTGATTTAGGACAAAGTAGTATGCTTATTTTGGGACGGACGGAGTATAGAACACCGACCAGACCAGGTGAGTATTGTTGTGGTGGCAGGGAAAACATTAAGACCAGAGAATAGCTAAACGCATGAATTCAAAGCTGCACCTAACTGCTAATCCATTTTGACTTGAAAAGAAGTCCTTGAATATGCATTGTCATGTTCACACTCGCGTTTTGCAGCATAAAGTTCAAAGAGGTCTGGGTCTTGGACTCTTGGAGAAGAGAGTTACAACTATATGTGCAGTAAATCTTGAAATACTGAAATTTTCACAACGAAACCTTATACCTCGTCACTATCTAATCATTGCTACTCCTAGCAGAGTAGCTGTCCTCTTCCTGAGCCGATTTCTACTTTGCAATGGCGACCTTCTAGGTAGAATCTACTACACTCAGATAGCATGCTGCCGTGACCAACTCAGTATGTCTTATTGGTCCGTCGTAATGGAACTGCAACCAACATTTCTCCTACCAGTCCTTTGATCCATCAGTTTCCTAACCCTTGCAACATCCTCCCACCTGCCAGCATCTGCATATATCCCGGCCAGGACAGAGTATACCCCGCCGTCTTCAGGGTTGAGCTCCAGCAAATGCCTTGCTGCAACCTCTGCTGCCTCCACATTCCCGTGCATTCGACAACCAGCGAGTATACCTCCCCAGACGTAAGTATCCCCTTTCGTCGACATCTTCTCGACCATCTTCATTGCTTCCTCGATGAGCCCGGCTCGACCAAGCAAGTCGGCCATGCATCCATAATGCTTAAGCTCCCGAGACACGCCATACTTGCCTTCCATATCGGAGAAGATCCTCTTTGCCATGTCAACCAGGCCGGCATGGCTGCAACCGATCAACACCTCTAAGAAGGTGACTCCGTCTGGTCGAACCCCCTCAACCAGCATGCGGTTGAAGTACTTGACTGCCACTGTGCCATGCCCGTGCATTGCCAGCCCGACGATGAGCGCATTCCAGGTGAACACATTCCTCACAGGGCACCAATCGAACACCTCCTGGGCAACCTCAACACACCCACATTTTGCATACAGATCAACAAGCCCTGTGCACAAGAACACATTTGGCCGGGACCTGCTTTGCATTACATACTCATGGACCTCCCGTCCCTTCTCCAGCGCCCCGAGATGTGCGCAGCATGACAGCACTGCAGTCAGTGCAACATCGTCTGGCCCCAATCCCTCGGCCCTCATCCTGTCAAACAGCCCCACCGCCTCCTCCCATTGCCCGACCTTCGCACACCCTGCTATCACCGTACCCCAGGACACGGCGTCCCGCTGCGGCATCCGATGGAACTCCTTCATGGCAAGCCCCAGTCGCCCAGCCTTGATGTATCCGTCCATCAGAGCATTGTACGAGATGACGTCCGGTGTGGGCATTTCGTCGAACATCCTGCGCGCGGAGTCCGGCAGCCCGTTCTTGCCGTACAGGGAGACGAAGGCGTTGGCGACGTGCGCGAAGTGGAGGAGGTTGCGGGTTACCGCGACGGCGTGAAGGGAGAGTGCGAGCGGGAGGTGGAGGTGTAAGGAGGAGGCGGCGGAGACAGCGAGAGGGAGGGAGCGGCGGGTGGGGGGTAGGGAGAGGCGGAGGGAGGAGCGGAAGAGGAGAAGTGCGTAGGGGCCTCGGGCGCACTCGAGGCGGGAGTAGGCGGCAAGGAGGAGCGTGTGGGTGTAAGGGTCGGGGAGGGAGAGGTGGCCGGCGACGACGGCGAGGGCGTGCGCTGTGAGGAGGCGTCGGATGGGGAGCCGGGCGTGCCGGCGGGGGAGGGAAAGGACGTTGGGGAGGGGATGGTAGGGTGGAGGGAGGGTTGGAGGTGGTGGCGCCATTTTCGCTCTTGGAACTTGGGGATGGCGGGCATTTGAAGATGAGACATTTGGATTCAAATAATTCAGAAACTTAAAATTATGAAGTTTCATCAGTAGAAAATATAAACTCGATCTATATGAACTGAACGCGGAGGAGGGGACAACAAATGAAGATCAGAATGGAGGTCTTGTATTTATTGGGAATAATCACCTGAAGGTTGACTTGTTCTTATTCTCTACCGATATTTTTTTGGGAGAACCTGCAATCCATAATTCAGCACGGCAGTAAGAGAACATCAGAGGTAACCAAAATTGTAACCAGATCCATGTACCACCTGGCGACGACTACAAGCATTGGAGCGAGTTGAAGGCGCGCCATCGTCATCTCCCCTCCCTCACCGAACCCAAGAAAGCCTTGTTGTTGCAGACAATCGAGAAATCATCGTGCTAAGGCCCACAGAACCATTGCACCGGGATAACAACCATCGTCGATGGAGAGAGTCGTAGATCGAAAGGATCAAAAACCTGTAAACACATGAACAAAGACTTGATCCAAACATATCCACCGAAGACTAGCACCGACCGAATTCCACGAGATCCGATAGAGACATACCTGTTGGGGAACGTAGTAATTTCAAAAAATTTCATACGCACACGCAAGATCATGGTGATGATATAGCAACGAGAGGGGAGAGTGTTAGCCCACGCCCTCGTGAGCGATGGCGAAGCGTTAGCACAACGCGGTTGATGTAGTCGTCGTCTTCACGATCCGACCGATCCAAGCACCGAACGACGGAGCCTCCGAGTTCAAAGACACGTTCACTCGATGGCGATCTCCGCCCTCCGATCCGGCAAAGGCTCGGAGATGAGTTCCGTCAAGACGACGGCGTGGTGATGATGATGATGTTCTATCGGCGCAGGCTTCGCCTAAACTCATGACGATATGACCGAGGTGGAATATGGTGGAAGGGGCACCGACACGGCTAAGGAACGATCCGTAGATCAACTTGTGTGTCTATGGGGTGCCCCCGCCACCGTATATAAAGGAGCCAAGGGAGGAGGCCGCCGCCTAGGGGCGCGCAGGGGGGGAGTCCTACTCCCACCGGAGTAGGACTCCCTTTCCAAGTAGGAGTAGGAGAAAGGGAAAGAGGAGGAAAGGGGAAGGAAGGGGGGGGCTGCCCCTTCCTGTCCTATTCGGACTAGGAGGGAGGGCCACGACCCCTCCTGGCTCCTTCCTCTTCTCCTCTTGGCCCATGTAGGCCCATTAACCCCGGGGTTCCGGTAACCTCCCTTACTCGGTAAAATGCCGATTTCACGGAACCATTCCGATGTCCAAACATAGGCTTCAATATATCAATCTTTATGTCTCGACCATTCCGAGACTCCTCGTCATGTCCGTGATCACATCCGGGACTCGAACAAACTTCGGTACATCAAAACTTATAAACTCATAATAAAGCATCGCCATCGAAGCGTTAAGCGTGCGGACCCTACGTGTTCGAGAACTATGTAGACATGACGTAGAACCATTCTCGGTCAATAACCAATAGCGGGACCTGGATGCCCATATTGGTTCCTACATATTCTCGAAGATCTTTATCGGTCAAAACGCATAACAACATACGTTGTTCCCTTTGTCATCGGTATGTTACTTGCCGAGATTGATCGTCGGTATCAATACCTAGTTCAATCTCGTTACGCAAGTCTCTTTACTCGCTCATGTCGTCATCTCACAACTAACTCATTAGTTATAATGCTTGCAAGGCTTAAGTGATGAGTATTACCGAGAGGGCCCAGAGATACCTCTCCGACAATCGGAGTGACAAAACCTAATCTCGAAATACGCCAACTCAACATGTACCTTCGGAGACACCTGTAGTACTCCTTTATAATTACCCGATTACGTTGTGACATTTGGTAGTACCAAAGTGTTCCTCCGTAAGCGGAGTTGCATAATTCTCATAGTTACAGGAACATGTATAAGTCATGAAGAAAGCAATAGCAGAATACTAAACGATCATGTGCTAAGCTAACGGGATGGGTCATGTCAATCACATCATTCTCCTAATGATGTGATCCCATTAATCAGATGACAACACATGTCTATGGTTAGGAAACATAACCATCTTTGATTAATGAGCTAGTCAAGTAGAGGCATACTAGTGACTATATGTTTGTCTATGTATTCACACATGTATCATGTTTCCGGTTAATACAATTCTAGCATGAATAATAAACATTTATCATGATATGAGGAAATAAATAATAACTTTATTATTGCCTCTAGGGCATATTTCCTTCAGTCTCCCACTTGCACTAGAGTCAATAATCTAGATTACATAGTAATGATTCTAACACCCATGGAGTCTTGGTGCTGATCATGTTTTGCTCGTGAGAGAGGCTTAGTCAACGGGTCTGCAACATTCAGATCCGTATGTATCTTGCAAATCTCTATGTCTCCCACTTGGACTTGGTCCCGAATGGAATTGAAGCGTCTCTTGATGTGCTTGGTCCTCTTGTGAAATCTGGATTCCTTTGCCAAGGCAATTGCACCGATATTGTCACGAAGATCTTCATTGGTCCCGATGCACTAGGTATGACACCTAGATTGGAAATGAACTCCTTCATCCAGACTCCTTCATTTGTTGCTTGAAGCGCTATGTACTCCGCTTCACATGTAGATCCCGCCACAACGCTTTGTTTAGAACTGCACCAACTTACAGCTCCACCGTTTAATATAAACACGTATCCGGTTTGCGATTTAGAATCGTCCGGATCGGTGTCAAAGCTTACATCGGCGTAACCTCTTACGACTAGCTCTTTGTCACCTCCATATCGAGAAACATATCCTTAGTCCTTTTCGGTATTTCGGGATGTTCTTGACCGCTGTCGATGATCCACTCTGGATTTCTTTGGTACCTTCTGCTAAGCTTATTGCTAAGCATACGTCGGTCTGGTACACAACATTGCATACATGATAGAGCCTATGGCTGAAGCATAGGAACATCTTCCATTTCTCTCTATCTTCTGCTGTGGTCGGGCATTGAGTTTGACTCAACTTCACACCTTGTAGCACATGCAAGAACCCTTTCTTTGCCTGATCCATTTTGAACTTTTTCAAAATTTTGTCAAGGTATGTGCTTTGTGAAAGTCCTATTAAGCGTCTTGATCTATCTCTATAGATCTTGATGCCCAATATATAAACAGCTTCACCAAGGTCTTTCATTGAAAAACTTTTATTCAAGTATCCCTTTATACTATCCAGAAATTCTATATAATTTCCAATTAACAATATGTCATCTACATATAAAACTAGAAATGCTACAGAGCTCCCACTCACTTTCTTGTAAATATAGGCTTCTCCAAAAGTCTGTATAAAACCATATGCTTTGATAACACTATCAAAGCGTTTATTCCAACTCCGAGATGCTTGCACCAGTCCATAAATGGAACGCTGGAGCTTGCACACTTTGTTAGCACCTTTTGGATCAACAAAACCTTCCGGCTGCATCATATACAACTCTTCTTCTAGAAATCCATTCAAGAATGCAGTCTTGACATCCATTTGCCAGATTTCATAATCATGAAATGCAGCAATAGCTAACATGATTCGGACAGACTTAAGCATCGCTACGGGTGAGAAAGTCTCATCGTAGTCAACCCCTTGAACTTGTCGAAAACCTTTTGCAACAAGTCGAGCTTTATAGACAGTTACATTACCATCAGCATTAGTCTTCTTCTTAAAGATCCATTTATTCTCAATAGCTTGCCGATCATCGGGCAATTTAACCAAAGTCCATACTTTGTTTTCATACATGGGTCCCATCTCAGATTTCATGGCCTCTAGCCATTTTGCGGAATCTGGGCTCATCATCGCTTCCTCATAGTTCGTAGGTTCATCATGGTCAAGTAACATGACTTCCAGAATAGGATTGTCGTACCACTCTGGTGCGGATCTTACTCTGGTAGACCTACGAGGTTCAGCAGAAACTTGTTTTGAAGTTTCATGATCAATATCATTAGCTTCCTCACTAATTGGTGTAGTTGTCACAGGAACCGGTTCTTGTGATGAACTACCTTCCAATAAGGGAGTAGATACAGTTATCTCATCAAGTTCTACTTTCCTCCCACTCACTTCTTTCGAGAGAAACTCCTTCTCTAGAAAGGATCCGATTTGAGCAACGAAAATTTTGCCCTCAGATCTGTGATAGAAGGTGTACCCAATAGTCTCTTTTGGGTATCCTATGAAGACACATTTCTCCGATTTGGGTTCGAGCTTATCTGGTTGAAGTTTCTTCACATAAGCATCGCAGCCCCAAACTTTAAAAAACGACAACTTTGGTTTCTTGCCAAACCATAGTTCATAAGGCGTCATCTCAACGGATTTTGATGGTGCCCTATTTAACGTGAATGCGGCCATCTCTAAAGCATAACCCCAAAACGATAGCGGTAGATCAGTAAGAGACATCATAGATCGCACCATATCAAGTAAAGTATGATTACGACGTTCGGACACACCATTTCGTTGTGGTGTTCCAGGTGGCGTGAGTTGCGAGACTATCCGCATTGTTTCAGGTGTAGACCAAACTCGTAACTCAAATATTCTCCTCCACGATCAGATCGTAGAAACTTTATTTTCTTGTTACGATGATTTTCTACTTCACTCTGAAATTCTTTGAACTTTTCAAATGTTTCAGACTTGTGTTTCATTAAGTAGATATACCCATATCTGCTCAAATCATCTGTGAAGGTGAGAAAATAACGATATCCGCCACGAGCCTCAACATTCATTGGTCCACATACATCTGTATGTATGATCTCCAACAAATCTGTTGCTCTCTCCATAGTACCGGAGAACGGCGTTTTAGTCATCTTGCCCATAAGGCACGGTTCGCAAGTACCAAGTGATTCATAATCAAGTGATTCCAAAAGCCCATCAGTATGGAGTTTCTTCATGCACTTTACACCGATATGACCTAAACGGCAGTGCCACAAATAAGTTGCACTATCATTATCAACTCTGCATCTTTTGGTTTCAACACTGTGAATATGTGTATCACTACTATCGAGATTTAATAAAAATAGACCACTCTTCAAGGGTGCATGACCATAAAAGATATTACTCATATAAATAGAACAACCATTATTCTCTGATTTAAATGAATAACCGTCTCGCATCAAACAAGATCCAGATATAATGTTCATGCTCAACGCCGGCACCAAATAACAATTATTTAGGTCTAATACTAATCCCGATGGTAGATGTAGAGGTAGCGTGCCGACCGCGATCACATCGACTTTGGAACCATTTCCCAGCGCGATCGTCACCTCGTCCTTAGCTAATCTTCGCTAATCCGTAGTCCTGTTTGAGTTGCAAATATTAGCAGCAGAACCGATATCAAATACCAGTGCTACTGCGAGCATTAGTAAGGTACACATCAATAACATGTATATCACATATACCTTTGTTCACTTTGCTATCCTTCTTATCCGCCAAATACTTGGGGCAGTTCCGCTCCGGTGTCGATCGCTTGCGAGAGAAGCACTCGATTTGGGCTTAGGTCGGACTTGGGTTTCTTCTCTTGAGCAAACAACTTGCTTGCCGTTCTTTTGAAGTTCCCTTCTTCTTCCATTTGCCCTTCTTCTTGAAACTAGTGGTCTTGTTAACCATCAACACTTGATGCTCCTTCTTGATTTCTACCTCCATGCTTTTAGCATTGCGAAGAGCTCGGGAATAGTCTTGTTCATCCCTTGCATATTATAGTTCATCACGAAGCTCTTGTAGCTTGGTGGCGATGATTGGAGAATTTCATCAATGACACTATCATCGGGAAGAACTCCCAGTTGAATCAAGTGATTATTATACCCAGACATTTTGAGTATGTGTTCACTGACAGAACTATTCTCCTCCATCTTGTAGCTATAGAACTTATTGGAGACTTCATATCTCTCAATCCGGGCATTTGCTTGAAATATTAACTTCAACTCCTGGAACATCTCATATGCTCCATGATGTTCAAAACGTCGTTGAAGGCCCGGTTCTAAGTCATAAAGCATGGCACACTGAACTATAGAGTAGTCATCGCTTTGCTCGTTCTTAACGTCGTCGGTTGCATCAGAAGCAGTTCGGCACCCAGCGGTGCTTCGGGGCGTAACTTTTACGTGCAGCAATGAGGATAATCCTCGAGTTCGGACCCGATCCGTGTAATTGCTACCATCATCTTTCAACTTTGCTTTCTCAAGGAACGCATTAAAATTCAACGGAACAACAAAGACGAGCCATCTATCTACAAACAAACATAGACAAGCAAGATACTATCGGTACTAAGTTCATGATAAATTTAAGTTCAATTAATCATATTACTTAAGAACTCCCACTTAGGCAGACATCTCTCTAGTCATCTAAGTGATCACGTGATCCAAATCAACCAAACCATGTCCGATCATCACGTGAGATGGAGTAGTTTCAATGGTGAACATCGCTATGTTGATCATATCTACTATATGATTCACGCTCGACCTTCGGTCTCCATGTTCGAGGCCATATCTCAGTATATGCTAGGCTCGTCAAGTATAACATGAGTATTCGCGTGTGCAACTGTTTTGCACCGTTGTATTTGAGCGTAGAGCCTATCACACCCGATCATCACGTGGTGTCTCAAAGACGAAGAACTTTCGCAGCGGTGCATACTCGGGAGAACACTTCTTGATAATTAGTGAGAGATCATCTTAAAATGCTACCGTCAATCAAAGCAAGATAAGATGCATAAAGGATAAACATCACATGCAATCAATATAAGTGATATGATATGGCCATCATCATCTTGTGCTTGTGATCTCCATCTTGAAGCACCGTCATGATCACCATTGTCACCGGCGCGACACCTTGATCTCCATCGTAGCATCGTTGTCGTTCGCCATCTATTGCTTCTCGACTATCGCTACCACTTAGTGATAAAGTAAAACAATTACAGATGCTTGCATTTCATACAATAAGCGACAACCATCGGCTCCCGCGATTGCCGATAACTTCGGTTACAAAACATGATCATCTCATACAATAAAATATAGCATCACGTCATCACATCACAACATGCCCTGCAAAAACAAGTTAGACGTCCTCTACTTTGTTGTTGCAAATTTTACGTGGCTGCTACGGGCTTAGCAAGAACCATTCTTACCTACGCATCAAAAACCACAACGATAGTTCGTCAAGTTGGTGCTGTTTTAACCTTCGCAAGGACCGGGCATAGCCACACTCGGTTCAGCTAAAGTGAGAGAGACAGACACCCGCCAGCCACCTTTAAGCACGAGTGCTCGTAACGGAGAAGCCAGTCTCGCGTAAGCGTACGCGTAATGTCGGTCCGGGCCGCTTCATCTCACAATACCGCCGAACCAAACTATGACATGCTGGTAAGCAGTATGACTTGTATAGCCCACAACTCACTTGTGTTCTACTCGTGCATATAACATCAACGCATAAAACCTAGGCTCGGATGCCACTGTTGGGGAACGTAGTAATTTCAAAAAATTTCCTACGCACACACAAGATCATGGTGATGATATAGCGAGAGGGAGAGTGTTAGTCCACGTACCCTTGTAGACCGTGGCGGAAGCGTTAGCACAACGCGGTTGATGTAGTCGACGTCTTCACGATCCGACCGATCCAAGCACCGAACGCACGGAGCCTCCGAGTTCAGACACGCGTTCAACTTGATGGCGATCTCCGCCCTCCGATCCAGCAAAGGCTCCGGAGATGAGTTCGTCGACAAGACGACGGCGTGGTGGACGATGATGATGTTCTACGGCGCAGGCTTCGCCTAAACTCCATGACGATATGACCGAGGTGGAATATGGTGGAAGGGGCACCGCACACGGCTAAGGAACGATCCGTAGATCAACTTGTGTGTCTATGGGGTGCCCCCGCCCGTATATAAAGGAGCCAAGGGAGGAGGCCGCCGCCTAGGGGGCGCCAGGGGGGGAGTCCTACTCCCAGGAGTAGGACTCCTTTTTCCAAGTAGGAGTAGGAGAAAGGGGAAGAGGAGGAAAGGGGAAGGAAAGGGGGCGCCACCCCTTCCCTTGTCCTATTCAGACTAGGAGGGAGGGCGGCCCCTCCTGGCTCCTTCCTCTTCTCCTCTTGGCCCATGTAGGCCCATTAACCCCCCGGGGGGTTCCGGTAACCTCCCGGTACTCCGGTAAAATGCCGATTTCACCCGGAACCATTCCGATGTCCAAACATAGGCTTCCAATATATCAATCTTTATGTCTCGACCATTTCGAGACTCCTCGTTATGTCCGTGATCACATCCGGGACTCCGAACAAACTTCGGTACATCAAAACTTATAAACTCATAATAAAACTGTCATCGAAACGTTAAGCGTGCGGACCCTACGGGTTCGAGAACTATGTAGACATGACGTAGAACCATTCTCGGTCAATAACCAATAGCGGGACCTGGATGCCCATATTGGTTCCTACATATTCTACGAAGATCTTTATCGGTCAAACCGCATAACAACATACGTTGTTCCCTTTGTCATCGGTATGTTACTTGCCCGAGATTCGATCGTCGGTATCCAATACCTAGTTCAATCTCGTTACCGGCAAGTCTCTTTACTCGTTCATGTCGTCATCTCACAACTAACTCATTAGTTATAATGCTTGCAAGGCTTAAGTGATGAGTATTACCGAGAGGGCCAGAGATACCTCTCCGACAATCGGAGTGACAAAACCTAATCTCGAAATCGCCAACTCAACATGTACCTTCGGAGACACTGTAGTACTCCTTTATAATTACCCGATTCACGTTGTGACGTTTGGTAGTACCCAAAGTGTTCCTCCGGTAAACAGGAGTTGCATAATTCTCATAGTTACAGGAACATGTATAAGTCATGAAGAAAGCAATAGCAGAATACTAAACGATCATGTGCTAAGCTAACGGGATTGGTCATGTCAATCACATCATTCTCCTAATGATGTGATCCCATTAATCAGATGACAACACATGTCTATGGTTAGGAAACATAACCATCTTTGATTAATGAGCTAGTGAAGTAGAGGCATACTAGTGACTATATGTTTGTCTATGTATTCACACATGTATCATGTTTCCGGTTAATACAATTCTAGCATGAATAATAAACATTTATCATGATATGAGGAAATAAATAATAACTTTATTATTGCCTCTGGGGCATATTTCCTTCAATACCTCCACACACCCTTCGACGACGCTGGACACACCGTCGAGACGGGGATTCAAGATGGGAGACATTATTATTTATTCCTACCGAGGGACATCACCTCCGCCACTTACGCTCAACCAAGACGTTGAATCAAATAAGAATAAGAGTGGGGTCCCTCCCACCAACGGGTCCGAGGTCCTTTGCATCTCTAGGCTTAAAGGCCATCAGTGGCGGGGCAGACCAGCCTCTTGTTCTTTACGGGGAAGAGGCCTTATACTCCAAATGTGCAAAGCCCTCTAATTTAGTCTCATATGCTTCACAAACCTTATATCTGGTCCTAGGTACGACTTTATAGGGTCGAAAGTAGATGAAAGTGGAAGGGATATATACATTGGGCCTTCGGTCAAACTTCTGCAAACTTATAGGTGCCTAGATATTCCATGTGAATCAATCCGGACAATTCAGGCGCTAGGATTTGTGTGAGTTAACTTGGTGCTGGTGGCTGCGACGTAGGCTTCAGGACCTGTGTAGTCCAGGCCAGTGTATGAGCATTCTCGATCTCGGCTCGGACAATCCGACCACCTAGCGGTGGTTGGGGCAAGGCTAGGTTCGGATAGTCTAGCGTAGTATCCGGTGCACTCGGTGTGTACCCGGACTATATGAAGATTTAGTCCAGACTGCTTTGCCTCCAACCAATGGCATCCTTTTCCATTCTTCTTCAACTCCTTGCTCCATTGTTTTTGATAGCTCACCATTCATGCCAAATGGCTCGTCAACTCCTTGCTTCTTATACATCAACTCATGGGCCCATGAAGGCTAGCATGGAACACCAATCTTTTTTATGGACAATGTGGAGGCGCCATAAATGCCTTTCAATTGATTCTCAAGCACATGTTACATTGGTAATATTACAATGCTTGATTGATAGATTACCTAGCTTAAAAAGCATAGGACATTGATAATCTGAGTGAACAATGCTACTGCAAGACGCTGTAGGATTATCTGTAAATTGAGAAAGATAGACTTGAGTTGCACAGTCATGTGCCCTGTGGTTTTGTTCCCTGCGAATATGCATTATCTTGACTTGAGTATGATTTGTGGCATAGAAAAAGGCTGTTACATGGCTTCTGATCCCATTGCCCAGGTTTATTTATAAGGTCTTTAGAAGAAGCCGCCTGAGCAAGAGTCTGATTATCCGTCATGAAAGTAATCTCCCCTGTTGTAGTTGTTGGGGCTATCCGGGCAGCCATTTGAAGTGCTAGCGCTTCTCCTTGTAGAGGTTAACTGACTTGCATACCTGCAGCTGAGATGCTGATGTTGTTTTCTTATTGTTCTCCCTCTATCTGAATGTATATTCCAATTCCTGTAGTGCTTGAGCTTTCGACTTCCATGCTGCATCTGTAAAGACTTTATAGCCTAATCATGTACTGTGTATTGCCTATGTATCATTTTCCTACTGTGAATTCGGCCCTTAATTAGTTCCTGTTTGATCGCTCTTTTATGGCGTTGGATTTTGTTCCTTCTATGCCCAGGGCTTGCTCAGTTTTTTAGAATAGCTTGCATAGATTGAAATACATGTGTAGGACTGATATTTTTCATGCCAAACAAAGCATCGATTTCTAGCCTTCCAAATGCTGCACATCTAGGCCATAATGTTAGTGAGGGAACTCAAATCTTATACACTAACATTTTAATTCCTTTAATGTCAATGAGATCTACAAGATAAAGCTTTCAAGCAAGGACTTTTTGTGAATTAAATACTTCATTCATTAAGGAGCGTACACACAGTCAAATTGGAAAAGAGGGCTAATCTCATCGCCCCCAGTAGCCAAACAACCGTATGTGGCAAGAATCTACCCATCTGGTCTAGAGCATGACTGACTTTGTTCTGCTCACGATGCACATGTGATAAGGATAAATCTCTACCATAGTTTAGGATTCTCTTAGCATCTCCTATCAACCCAGCCAATGTGGATTTGTCCTCGTCCGACCAGGGACTTAGATGACTGTGTGGCATGGCGGCATAAAAAGTCTAGAGTCTTTTTTTAATGAAAAGTGCTTATAGGCTGGTGTCTAAACTAAAAGCCCAATATTGCCCACAAGCATCTAGTATCTAGCTCCAGCAATGCAGTGGATGATTGAAGGATATGTGACTTGATCTAGAAGGTAGGAGTACATGAAAATGTTAGGATCCTTGTCAGAGAGGCAGCCACGAGCACTCTTCCAACAAAAATAAATATATGGATAGGGTATGCAAAATATGCGCTTGCTCAAATGAAGATGATTTTCACACTATTATTGTATGGACAAAGATTATAACTTTGAGAAAGTTGTGAGGCAGAATGGGAATTACCGTCCGAATCTTTGTCGAGACGGAGTGGTGATGATAGGCTTTAGTCTTGTTAAGTGCATGTAGATGGGGAGTCTTTTCCTCCGGTGACAGTTTCAAAAAAAGTGCATGCACTGATGCCGTGAAATCAAGGACACTTTTATTGCTCTTGTGTAGTTGGCATCTACACAATGACGACGCACATGGGAATGCCAAAGGTTTGCTGAATCTGTCAGGTTCCTAGTGAAGTATGATGTAGAGTGTAACATCCCAGAGTGTTTTCCGAATTAGAAATTGAACATTATCATCATTGCATGCGCATCATATAATAATTTGATATTTTATTTCACCATTTTGTCGAATGGTGGATACATAAATCCCTCTCCCTTTTGATGTTCTAGTCTGAGACTCACCCCCAAACCTTGCACCTACTCTTTTGTGACTTTTGTGAGCTACCATTATTGTTTCACAATTTTAGCCCAAGGTTATCTATCACACATAGTTCAAACCATATTTATTCAACAAATAGAGATATTTTCTAAAATAGATACCGAGTGAGCTCTGAATGGCTTGAATCACAAGAATCATAATTTGTGGTTTATACTCTAGTGAGGCTACGTTTAAAATTTCAAGTCAATTGGAGTTTGTTTGATGCCCCAAAGATTAAGCATGAGGTCTCTATACCCGGTTAAATAATAAATAAATTTGGCATTAAATTTGCTAAACACGCCAGGCCTTCCCTCTCACCTAACATAGCTCAGTGACCCACCTAGCCCCACATACCCCTAACTATATAATGCAACATCATTCCTCCATTTTAGGGCAAAACACTAAAATCTAGAGGAAAAATTCTCACCCTAACTAAACCCAGCAGCCAACCCTACCCCTCTATCAGATCTAGCAGCTCCACCCCAAAAAACCCTAGCTCCATTCCCTCCAAACCCTACTCGTCACAATTTGGACCGTCAGATCCAGATCAGATGTCCTCTAGCACGCCCAGCTACCCATGAACTGCTCCCACAAGTACACGTCCCACTTTGACCCTTAACCAGTCCTCTTAAGCCCATTTGGAATACTATTACTACTGACTAATAAAATCAAGAGATTGCAAATCCCTTTGTTTATTGTATTTCCCTTTGCAATGGACCATTTAATGGAGAAAATCAAAGCCTAAATGGAAAATCTGAAGTTAGGCAGAATCCATCATAATCGAGGATCCCCGCGTGACGCTAAGTGCCTTGGTTGGCAATAGAATTGTGATGCAGGTTGCTGATCAGTCAAGAGATTATTAGGACGCACCCCCACATATATACATTGACAAAACATACATAGCGATGTCTATTAGGACCAAGTTGGATATTTAGATGAAAACACAAATGCAAGTATATGGTTGCAAGTAAGACCTTAAGCTTGACCTATTTTTCTAATTATTTGTTCTCTCTAAAACTACGCGTTTTTTGTCCTGAAAGTTGGAACTCTTTACGATGATAGAAGCTTGCAAGAATCACCTCTCAATGAGCAATCCTGCCCGTGGTTTCGATCACCCTGGACTACACCGCTCCACAGCCAGACCTCGATCTGTCACCAGCCAGCCCACTGGGCCCAAGGTCAGCGCAACCCTGCCCATCCTCGCCTTGCTACTAGGCCTTGGCCTAGTAGCACTGCCAATAGTTGCCGCCATGGGCGTACTTGACTATGTCGTACCTAGTTTTTCCCCTTTAGCGCCCCGTTTAGTCTGTTTTGATCTGCATATATTATTCTGTGTTTTAATAATTTTATACTCCCTCCGTTCCTAATATTTATCTTCTTAGAGATTTCAAATGAACAACCAAATACAGATGTATATAGACATATTTTAGAATGTTGATTCATTCATTTTGCTCCATATGTAGTCACTTGTTGAAATCTCTAAAAATACAAATATTTAGGAACGTAGGGAGTAGAACGTATCTTACCATTTCCCCGGGTAAAAGTAATGGCAGCAATCAAACCTAGAAATTTAGCATCAGTGTCAAATTGTAAGGGCTTCTCCAACACTGTCCATCAAAATGGGCACACAAAACATGAGCAACAACATCCGGACATGTCCGTGGACAGTGCTAGCACAACCGACCATCAAACCTGATGCATGAAAAAAAGCACACACGCCATTTTCCTTAATACCAATATTTTTTACCTATCAAAAGTGTCTGACCCTAAAATGCTCTTCATCGGCCACATCCAGCTTTTCGCCAGAGATGGGCACGTCCGTGTCCCACCTCCTACTATTCCACGCCGGATTCCTCTGCCTGGCCGTCGGCATAGTCCATGGAGGTGAGGTCGTTGGTAGAGTAGGATGGGCGGGCCTCATCATCATTGCGGCCTGACACGAACGATGCTAAGCTGCTGATGGTGGAAACCCTCCCATTCGTTAATGCCCGTGCCACCTCCGTGTCTGCCTCCACTGCGATATGCTTGAATAGGAGGTTGTCCGCCACCTCATTGGCAGTGTGTAGCCACTACTCACCGCAGATGGTGCGAGCGCGACGAACAAACTCGTAGAGTGCAAGCTTCTCATCATTTAAGCCCATATCCTCCAAGACCATGGTTGCGACGGCCTGCTCGCTCGCCTGCTCGCCAAAGATCTGGCCCTCCATGAGCCGGTGCTGCTTGAGGTGATGTAGGTTGTGCCGCTGCTCCTCCTGCAGCATCCAGAACATGGAGACCAATGGAGCCGCCTGCTCCTCCTACGCCATGAAAGCATCAAAGTGTGCCTCCGCTATGGTGAATCCCATGACTGGAGTGGGCGCCTGCTCCTCGTTGTACATCTCCTCCATCGTCCAGTCCTTATCATTCCATCTCCGCTCCCATGAGCTGGAGGCATTCCTGCCTCAATGCGGTGCGCGCACTCGTCTTCCCAGTCATGCCCAAGCTCCGCGGTCTCGTGCTGGTGCCGCGGCGAGAGCTTCTTCAACAATACACATTCAGTCTTGGCCATTGTGTCGACAATCATGGGAAGGATGAGGAAGGGGAGCAGTGGTGCGCCGACGGAGGTCAGACGAAGGGAGACGGGGATCAGATGTGCTGCGGTTTGTGCCGGTCAGGCGAAGCACAATTTAAATAATGGGTGCCCAGGGGAGCGGAGCAACGTCTTGAATACGCCGACCAACTGGAGCAATAACTTCTCGTTCGCCGTGCCAGCGTGAATGCTGGCCAGACGGAAAGACTGTAGCCTGCTTGAATGCCATAGGAATCTGTCTCGTTGCCCATCCGGTCATGCTCGATTTGAACCGACATGAACGCAACGCCGAGAGCGAGCGGCAGCCAGACCGCTGAATCGGTGTATATTCTGCGCCATTAAGCTGGCATGTGCCAGTGACCGATCACGCCCACTTTGGACCAGCATGAATGCGGCGCGAAGAGCGGAGTAGCGATTGGGGCAAGAAAAGAGAGATGGTTTTGTGTGGGTCAGGGGTGTCAGACGCCTATGTGACGGAGGTCCGGACACCCAGATACCTCCCCCAACTTTGCTTCCAGTTTACAGAAAGCCGGACGTGTGGGCCTGCCCTCGGACGTTTGATGGACGATGTTGGAGGGCACGAAGTGTACAAACCACACAATCCGGATATTTATAGACGGTTTGATGCGCAACGTTGGAGATGCCCTACGTACATGGCAAATTTGGCATCGCAAAAGCCCTAAGTAGCACACGTGCTCTACTTAGATTCTGCCAATATTCTTTATGACTTAACAATTGTCGTGGACCTAGAATAATTTTGTGGAATCCAATAAAATATGTATTATACTTAAAATTATATATTATTTTTGCTACACTTTCAAAATAATAGAGATGATGCTCTCAAGTTTGAAAGGCAACCATGTGTTAGTTTTGGTAAAAAAGCATTGCGTTTCTATGGGCATCTCTAGTCGAATCCTCAAAATTTAGCCCTTCAAAAGTGTTTCAAATCTTAACTTCTCAATAAAAAGTGGTTCCTAGCTTAATTCTTAAAGCTTAACGCCCTAAAAAATATTCTGCATATTTCAAACACAAATTTAAATTACTCGATTTCATAATTAAATAAAGGTAGCACATCATACATAGCATAACTAGATGGTTTATCACCAACTAGCATACTTTAAACTACATATCATATTTTAAACTACATAGCATAACTAGACAACTTTAAATTGCTCATCATCGTTGAAGATCTCGTCCCAATTCACGCCGGAGTCGGAAAGCCAGAGGGTCCGGCCTCATCGGCGTTGTTGCCATGCTTCTTGGACTCGGACCACTCTTGTTTCGCGGCGACTAGCTCCGGATTCTTCGCGATGGGCTAAGCCATATAGGTCTTGTCGATAGCTCGACCTCGAGCTGATTAAATTTCAAGCAATCCTGCTCCTCCTCGGCGCGGGAGACCTCTCTAGCGGGAGGCTCGGTGAAGTCCGGGACGGGGCCACCGATGAGAAGTTACCTTCGCCTGGGCGAGTAGCGACATACCACACGCCGCCTACAACGCGGACTGGTATGGGCCGAGCCACCGCTTCTTCGCATGTTGGAATTGTGGATATCCGCTGCCGAATCGCCCTAGGCCGCATGCCGCGGTACTTCTCCAGCAGCAGCGATGACTGAGACATGGATCTCGAGCGGGTGGTGGTGGCGGGCACTCGGGTGGCTGCGCCGACCCATTCCGGACGAAATGCGGATACGGGGTGGCCCTCCTCATCGACGAGCTCATGGTAGCAGCCACGACTAGATTCATCGTTTCACGTGACGTCGGTAGGCGGTGGTCAATCAAAGTGTGCCAGGAGGATGGTGGGGGCTGCACGGTGGCTGACAGGGGAAAGGAAAGCGGCTGAGGCAAGAAGGTTGGTGCCTGCGTGGAGGCAGCCGAGCCAGGGAGAGTGACATCCAAGCCACGAAGGGAATCCTTTTTGCTGAGAAGTGGCTTCGGCCGCTCAAATTTGAGGCGCAACCGATATGCCGCCTTCTTTCTTAGAAGTTAAACTGGATGGGAGTTTGATTATAGTTGCCGTGAATATGTCTATGCATTTTAGGCCCTATTCGGCAACGCTCCACTCCTCAAGGACGGAGCGGAGCGCACGGAGCGCCGGGTTAGCAGCTCCCTAAATTACAACTACATGATGCTCCGCTTCGGAGCGGAGTTGCGGAGCGGAGGGATTCCAAACATGCTCTTAGTCCTACAAATTCGTCTGTGTCATCAATTGTCGTTGCCTTTTCCTTTTCTTTGCCGGAGCATAAACTCTTGTAAGACTTGCGATTCCAGTACACCGGTCGATGCAGAGGCAACATCCATTTCGGTTCGGCATATAGGCCAACGTTGATTTTATTTAATTCTATTTTTTACAGTTGCTGTTTCTTCGTCGTTCCACTAATTGTCACCGCTCCATGTCCTGGCTTCACGGCGGCGGCATTAAATGTTCAACAGAATTTGTCAACCGTTGAGATGTGATCCGACAACCGATACAGGGATCGCTCGCCATCTATTCGCGCCGCACCAGGGTTTCAGAATGGCATTCAAGACCGACCCGTCCCGACGTGATCTCGCCACCAAACCAAATGCAAACCATAGGAGAAAACATAAGCACCTTCGTCCTGGTCGGACGCAGCGGCCACAGCTCCACTACTTCCTCTCCGGCATCTACTTAAGATCTTTAAAGGTTTTTCTTGCGATAAGGAACTGCAAAGGTGAGCTTACTTCTTCTGCTTCTGCAAAGGTGAGCTTACTTCTGTTGCGCTTCTCCCTTCGGCTTTGTTGAATCCAAAACCAGGAGAAACATGGCGCTGGATCGTGGGCGCAGCCGTTCCTGAGCCGAGGTGTATCTTGATGTGCAGAAGATGCCGACGTTGAGCATCACGGTGGACATGGGGTGCAGCCGCTGCAGTGCCAAGATCCAGAGGGTCCTGTCCTCCATCCAGGACCGAGGCAAGTTTGTCATCGAGAAGATCGTGTACGAGGATAAACGGGTGCTCGTGTCGGGGCCCTTCGACGCCGACAAGCTGACATGCAAGCTCTGGTGCAAGGCCAGCAACATCATCAAGAACATTGAGGTCGTCAAGCCGCCGGTGGTAGCCAAGCCGAAGGACGACCCTCCCAAGCAGAAGAAGCAAGAGGAGAAGCCCGAGACCAAGCCAGCCCCGTGCAACCAGCTGGTCCCGTACGCGTACCCGTACCCGCTGCCGTACCCATCGGCGTGGCCGTGTGGCTGCGGTACGCCGTGCTGCGAGGGCCACTCCAAGACGCCCCCTCCGGCGCCGGCGCCCACGTGCCAGTGCCCGGCCTACCCGCCGTACCAGCAGCCGATGCCCATGACGTGCACGCCGATGGTCATCTGCGAGGAGAGCCCGCCCGCCTGCGCCGTCATGTAACTGCGTGTACTTTCGTGCTCGACGGTGTGCACCACCTCTTCGAAGCCTCCATGTATCCAGTCCATGAGTGATTTGTTTGTAATTCTTTCAATATTTCCTTAAACGTCTTTGAGCTTAATGCTTTCTGTCGAATAAGTGAGCGTTGTACTACATATGTTGCTTAAGGAATCAGGAATTCCCGAGCAGCCTCGAGCAATTTTCACCTCGTTCAAAAATCTTTTACTCTTACAATTTGAAAATACAATGCCTTGTTTTTACTTTTATGAAGTGTGATGCATTTTTTTCACCACTTAAGTCTTAAATTACAATGTCTACCAGGTCGACTGTCCTAAATTGGGAAAGCCTAAATCTAGGAGCAGTTGATCTTCATGGCATTGATTCTGACATCTCGAGGGAGAAGGTTAAGGTGGCCACGCTATGCCAGGTGACAAGGCCCCGGGACTTGACGACTTCACGGGCATTTTCTTCAAGAGATGTTGGCACACCATCAAAGACGATGTCATGGCAGTTGAGGGAGTCCTGGACTAGGGGGTGTCCGGATAGCTGGACTATCATCATCGGCCGGACTCCAAGACTATGAAGATACAAGATTGAATACTTCGTCCCGTGCCGGATGAGACTTTCCTTGGCGTGGAAGGCAAGCTTGGCGATACGGATATGTAGATCTCCTATCATTGTAACCGACTCTGTGTAACCCTAGCCCTCTCCGGTGTCTATATAAACCGGAGGGTTTTAGTCCGTAGGACGAACAACCATTACAACAATCATACCATAGGCTAGCTTCTAGGGTTTAGCCTCCTTGATCTCGTGGTAGATCCATTCTTCTACTACCCATATCATCAATATTAATCAAGCAGGAGTAGGGTTTTACCTCCATCGAGAGGGCCCGAACCTGGGTAAAAACATCGTGTCCCTTGTCTCCTGTTACCATCCGCCTAGACGCACAGTTCGGGACCCCTACCCGAGATCCGCCGGTTTTGACACCGACATTGGTGCTTTCATTGAGAGTTCCTCTGTGTCGTCATCGATAGGCTTGATGGCTTCTTCAATCAACAATAACGCAGTCCAGGGTGAGACTTTTCTCCCCGGACATATCTTCAGATTCGGGACCGCCTTGCGGGCAATTAAGCAGCCATCTGGAGCAGATCGAAGGTTCGCCTCGCCATCGAGTTAGGTTTGGAAGCTTAAACTTCACGGCCGACATCCGCGGAGACTTGATCTTCGATGGATTCGAGCCACAGCCGAGCGAGCCACACTGTCACAATGGGCATGATTTAGCTCTGCCGCCGGACAGCGCCCTGGAGGCCGCACATAAGTCCGCTCCGACCCCTAGTTCGGAGCCGACCGCGCAGATCGAGGACAGATGGTTGGACACCGCCTCGGGGCCGCAATCTCCACGGCGATGGGCGAACACCGACCTGTCCTCGCAAAGCTCGTGACTCGAGGTCTTGGACTCCTTGCGGACTCGAACCTCTGCGCGCGCGCAACCGAATCCGATTGGGCGCCGATCATGGAGTTCACCGCTGCGGACATCTTTCAGCACTCACCCTTTGGCGACATCTTGATTTCGCTAAAGAATCTCTCGTTATCAGGAGAGCCCTGGCCGGACTGCGGTCAGGACGGTTGGGATACGGATGACGAAGAAATTCAAAACCCATCCACCACCCACTTTGTAGCCACTGTCGACGATCTAACCGACATGCTATACTACGACTCCGAAGACACCGACGGTATGGACGACGATGCCGGAGACAACCAAGAACCAGCGCCTACGGGGCACTGGAAGACCACCTCGTCATACGACATATACATGGTGGACATCCCAAAGGACGGGAACGACGAAGAAGCAGCGGAGGCAGATTCCCCTAAGAAACAGCCCAAGCGCCGACGTCAGCGGCGCCGCTCTAAATCCCACCACAGCAAGAATGGAGATTCCGGCACCGGAGATAATAACACCCCAGAGAGTGCCGAAGACAACCCCCTCCAGCAAGATTCAGTGCAGGAGGATGCAGAAGCCAGCCCTCACGAGAGAGCGGCAGATGAAGAGGTCGAGGATGATAATTACATGGCTCCCTCCGGAGACGAGGCAAGCCTCAGGGCGATTTAATTCGTCGTGCACGAGGATCTGTCGAACAAGAGCGTTTTAAACGCAGGCTAATGGCCACGACAAATAGCCTAAAGAAAAGCAAAGCAACAACTTCAAGCTGATCAAGATCGCTAGCCGATAGATGGTGAAGTCTGGCGGTCAAGAGTATGAACTCGAACGCCTCCAAAAGCTACCCAAAACGCAAGTTGCTCCCCCGATTAGAGGAGGAGGCATATAAAACTTCATCACCAGCGCACAGTACGGCAGACCGACCACCTCGTGGCCGCGACAAAGAGGCATCTAGGCCCTCCACCAGGACCGTACCCCGGCACCGCTCGAAAAGTACGAAGCCATGGGGGAATGCGCCAGACTTGCGACACATATTGGAGGACAAGGCAAGACAATCAAGATCGATCTATAGATCACGTGGGAGCCCCACGATGCGAGACGACTTCCGTCGTGCCGGATACAGCAACTCCGGCCGGGCCGAACACAATAGACAAAGCTCTCTTGAGCTGCGTCGCGATATTGCCCAATATAGAGGCGCCGCACACCCACTATGCTTCACAGATGAAGTAATGGATCATCAAATCCCCGAAGGGTTTAAACCCGTGAACATTGAATCATACGACGGCACAACAGACCCCGCGGTTTGGATCGAAGACTATCTCCTTCACATCCATATGGCCCGTGGTGACGATCTCCACGCCATCAAATATCTCCCACTCAAGCTTAAAGGACCAGCTCGGCATTGACTTAACAGCTTGCCAGCAGAATCAATTGGGTGTTGGGAGGACTTGGAAGCCGCATTCCTTGACAACTTTCAGGGCACATATGTGCGACCACCAGATGCCGATGACCTAAGCCACATAATTCAGCAGCCAGACGAGTCGGCTAGACAGTTCTGGACACGGTTCCTCACAAAGAAAAATCAAATCATCGACTGTCCGGATGCTGAGGCCCTCGCAGCCTTCAAACACAACATCCGCGATGAGTGGCTGGCCCGACACCTAGGACAGGAAAAGCCGAAATCCATGGCAGCCCTCACATCACTCATGACCCGCTTCTGTGTGGGGGAGGACAGCTGGCTAGCCCGCAGCAACAACCTCAGCAAAAATGCTGGCAGTCCGGATACTAAGGACCCCAATGGCAGGTTGCGTCGAAACAAAAACAAAGGCCGCGTTAACGGCGATAACAATGAGGATACGACAATCAACGCTGGATTCAGAGGCTCTAAACCCGGTCAGCGGAAGAAGCCATTCAAAAGAACCACTCCGGGTCCGTCCAATTTGGACCGAATACTCGACCGCTCTTGCCAGATACATGGCACCCCCGAAAAGCCAGCCAACCACACCAACATGGATTGTTGGGTATTCAAGTAGGCAGGCAAGTTAATTGCCGAAAACAATGACAAGGGGCTGCACAGCGATGACGAGGAAGAGACTCGGCAGCGAACGAGAGAGGATGAAGGGTTCCCCCACAAGTGCGGACGGTAAACATGATATACGCAACCCATATACCCAAGAGGGAGCGGAAGCGTGCACTTAGGGACGTATATGCGATGGAGCCAGTCGCCCCGAAGTTCAATCCATGGTCCTCTTGCCCGATCACTTTCGATTGAAGAAACCACCCCACCAGTATCCGCCATGGCGGATTCGCTGCATTGGTTTTAGACCCAATCGTCGATGGATTTCACCTCACTAGAGTCACGATGGACGGCGGCAAGAACTTTGAACTGCTTTATCGGGATACGGGCGCAAGATGGGCATAGACCCTCAAGGATTAAACCTACAAAGCGACCTTCAAAGGCGTCATACCAGGTGTTGAGGCCAATTATGCAGCTCGCTCACCACTCGAAGTGGTCTTGGATCCCAGATAATTTCGAGCGAGGAGTTAATCTTGACATAGTCCCGTTTCGCAGTGGCTATCACGCTCTGCTCGGACGAACCGCGTTAGCAAAGTTCAACGCGGTGCCGCATTATGCATACCTTAAGCTCAAGATGCCAGGCCCTCGTGGAGTCATCACGGTCAACGGAAATAACTGAACGCTCCCTCCGAACAGAGGAACACACAGCAGCTCTCGCGGCAGAAGTATAGAGCAGCCTTTTAAGGCAACTTTCGAGTCCGGCCGTTAAATGACCGGACATGGCCAAACACGCCCGGAGTAACATCAATCAAGACCACCTGGCACGTTCCGAGCACGCGTAGAAATGCGGCCCCATCCCCAGCCCTTGCATGATTGCAAGACCAGCTCTTCGCGTACATCATTACGCTCTGGAGATTCCATGGGCATAGGGGGAGGGGCACGACCACGACAGGCCCAGAGTGCGGCTTAACCACACCAGGGGCTCCCAAGTGTGTCGCTCTTTTTATTTTCCTTTTTTTTCTTTTTTCTATTTATCCACAGGACTCCGTTCACCAGAGACCCAGTCCGGCGGTGAACCTGCCGAACCCACGATGCAACAGCCAGGGAAGGACAAAGGCTACGACGAACACTCAGGTGGTCTCCATTATGAGCATTAAATTTGTTAAATACACCAGTCCGCAGCCTACCCCTGGAGGGGGACATGTTTAAATAGTCTAGTCCCTTGCATACCGCACTATTTGTATCGTTCTGCACTCATGGCAGAATTCCTTGAATGAACAATGCATCACTTTTCGCTTATAATTGCATTCCTTTTCTTATATATGTTCATTTATGACATCTTGCATCCGTACACTTTGGTACGGCCGAATACACCAGGGGCTTACGTTCCCCGCATAACGGTGTGATAAGTCCGAACACTTTCACAAGTGCGGCACCCCGAACTTATAGCATTATATGCATTGGCTCCGAATCATGTCTTGGGTCAATAGTTGGGTTTGCCCGGCTCCCATGTTTTGGTACCTTACGTTCCGTTCCGTCGGCTAAGGTAGCACTGGGAGAACCACTGCGATTGCGCCCCGGTTGAGCTGGGCGAGCGCCTCAGTGGAGAAAGCTAAAACTGACCGTCATGATAAGGCGAGAGCCGGTCGCTGTTCGAGAGGTCTTTTCGAGTCCCTAAAGACTTATGGCGCTTAGAGCGAGGAACCGGCTTCGTCCGGCCCAGGCGTGAATAGCGCCCCGAACTCGGTCTTCCGAACACTAGGGGCTTCGCCGAAATTTAAAATTATAGAATTCTATGGCTAAGTGAGAGTGTTCAAGCATTATAAGTCCGGTTGCCTTGTTCGTTGTGTTGAGCGCCTCCCTAGATGGACCCAAAAATGGGAACAAGAGTGCTCAAGTTTATCCCGAACACCCCAGCACTCGTGGCAATGGGGGCTGAAGCCGACGACTTGCCATCTCTCAGATTTGATAAACGGCCGCATAGAAGGTAATATTTTAAATCAATAAGCGTTGCTTAGCGCATATGAACAAAGTTTTCAGCGCACGGGATAACACATCGCGAGTCTACTCCAATATCACATCTTTGGGGCACTCATCCGCAATCTTGCGGGCACCCTTCAGGACACTCTTATAATACATTTCGGGCGTGCGATACTCCTTGCCCGCCGGCGGCGCGTCCGTCAGAAGCTTCTTAGCATCCAGCCTGCCCCAGTGCACCTTTGCGCGGGCAAGGGCCCGACGGGCACCTTCAATGCAGGCGGAGCGCTGATGACTTCCACCAAGGGACACGCGTCCACCAGCCGCCGCACCATGTCGAAGTAGCTCCCAGGCATGGCCTCTTCAGGCCACAGCCGGACTATGAGGCCCTTCATGGCCTGCTCGGCTACCTTGTGGAGCTCGACCAGCTGCTTCAGCTGGTCGCTAAGGGGCACCGGATGTCCGGCCTCAACATACTGAGACCAGAAGACCTTCTCCGTTGAGCTCCCCTCCTCGGCCCGATAGAATGCGGCAGCATCGGACACGCTGCGTGGAAGATCTGCAAACGCTCCTGGAGAGCTCCGAATTCGGGTAAGTAACAGGTAATTCACTTTCACATGCTTGCTTTGCATGAAAAAAGCCTTACCCGCCGCTATTTTCTTCACTGCCTCAATCTCCTGGAGGGCCTTATGGGCCTCGGCCTTAGCGGCCTTGGCACTCTCAAGAGCCGAGGCAAGCTCGGACTCTCGAGTCTTCGAGTCGCGCTCCAAACTCTCATGCTTTTCCATGAAAGCCTGGAGCTATTGCCGCACCTCCGCCACCCGCGCCTCCTGCTTCTCTCGCTCCGCTCGTTCGCATGTCAAGATACGTTCGACGCGCAGACACGGCCTTCTTCAGGGTCGCCACCTTGTTCGTGGCCCCTGCAGTGCCCACGTTATCCTTGTTATTTCTATTGCAACCAAAATCCTTTTCTGTAAGGTACAAATTTAACACAGTGTTACTCACCTTATTTGTCCTCGAGCTGCTTCTTGGCAAGGCCGAGCTCGTTCTCGGTCCACTCAAGGTCTTGCTTCAAAGCACCGACCTCTGCAGTCAATGCGGCAGAGGTCAGCAGTGCAGCCTGCAACCCCATATTGACATAATTTTTAGAACTCCTGCGTATATCTTTTTAGATCCTCAGTTCGGCTTTTCTTTCCGAACACCGAACTGAGCATCAGGGGCTACTGTCTATGCGATATTACATTGCATATTTTAAAACTTCTTACCTCAAAGCCTGTTAGAAGGCTACTGCAGGCTTCGGTCAGCCCGCTCTTGGCGAGCTGAACCTTCTGAATCACCGCACTCATGATAGTGTGGTGTTCTTCCTCGATGGAAGCGCCGTTGAGCGCTTCCAACAAGTTGTCCGGCGCCTCCGGTTGGACGGAGGCTGCCGTTGTCACGGTCTTGCCCTTCTTACGAAGGGGCGCTGCCGAGACTGGAACCATCTGCGGGTTCCGCACGAGTCGGCGCAAAGTCCGGGAGGCTGCCTTGCGGCACCTCCGGAGCCTCCTCCTGATGGGTCCCCTCCTGGGATCCCACCTCGGCATCGTTAGCATCACGAGGGGTGGAGGCGGCCGGAATGGAATCCACATCTGACGGAGCTAAGGACCCGCTCGATGAGGCGGGAAGATCATCCTCGGCCGGACTACAGGAAGTGTGCGGCATTAGAAGGACCCTAGGTGGCACAAAAGAGAAATTATAAATCATTCAGGAATCCGGATACTTACGATCTTGCCGGGGGCTTGGCCCTTGAGGGCCACCCTTCGTCGCCGTCGTTGGCGTTGGCGGAGCTGTCCGTAGGAAGGGTCCTTCCCCTCTTGGACCCTTCGGCCTCCCCCGTTGGGGAAGCCTTCCTCTTCCTCTCTCCCCCCTCCTGGGGAGAGTCCTCTTTCTCCTCCTCGTCTTCGGGGGAGGAGTCCGCCTTGGAGCCATCGGACGATGAGTCCGATACCACCTGGCGCCGGGAACTCCTCCAGGTTCCCGTGGCCTTCTTCTTGGCGTTCTTCTTCGACACCACATAAAGTGCCAGGACTAGCAGCCCCGTTAAACGGGTATCCGCTGGGTCTTCAGGGAGGGGAGCCGGACAGTTAACCTGTCCGGACGTCCTCTGCCAGTCCTGTTAAAGTCATTGGAAATTTAGATCCCACAACAGAGTCAAACTATGAAAGAAATAAATGTCCCATAAAGGATAACATATCTTACAACACTGGCCGGGCGTTTCATGCTGAATCCGCGATCTTCAGTCGCGGATGCGGGGGCTTCTCCGCCCTTTAACATCACCCTCCAGGCGGCTTCGTACGTCGTGTCGAAGAGCCCGCTCAGGGTCCAGTGCTGTGCCGGATCGAACTCCCACAGATTGAAGACCCGTTTTTTTTCACCAGGAACAGTAGGAAAGGCTCCTACTGTGTTACTATATTATAATAAAAAATAGGTTGTACAAAGGGTATTTACATGATGGGGGAGGGGGTGGAAGATACAAAGTTGCCAACTTTGTGGCAAGTAGAACTAAGAAAACAAAGTGAAACCACTAAAGGGAGTGCACAAGGTTCAGCACAAGGAGCCTATGCTCCTCTTTGACTCTATGTTGAAGACGACCAAAGTCCTTCTTGAATCTGTCCAGCCAGGAGGTCAGTGAAGGTGCTATTGCTCGAAAATGCTTGTTATTCCTCTCCTTCCAAATACTCTAGGCTGCCACAATGAATTTCTCCAGGAACAGTGGGGTGGGATGAGAGTTTCTGTGATCTTCAACAGCTTGTATTCAGCCCAGGAAAGGTTCCCAGTTAAGCCCAAGTTTGGCCCAACAAAGTTTACTGAAAGTGCATGTGAAGATCATGTGTTCCACTGTTTCCTCAATGTTCAAACCACATAGGAGGCAATTGTGGTCATCTCCTATGTTGTAGTGCCTCCGTTTCAACATGTTCCTCGTATTGAGTCTGTCATGGAAGAGCAACCAAGCAAAGACTTTCAACTTCATCGTGCATTTTGAATCCCAAATCCATCCAAATATCTACTGCACTTGGACATTTTTGAAGAAGAATTTATAGTAGTCCGTTGATTTATAGATTGTTTTACCCCATGTGTAGTGCCAAATATCCGTGGATGACGAGGACGGTTGTAGATGAGCCGTGATTGTCTGCAAGTCTCTAACCTCGTCCAGGGCTTGAGGGGTTAAGGGCAGGTGGAACGTTTCATGCAGAGAAGTTATTCCCAGGAACTTTTGGACTGAAACATCCTCATCAAGAGAGTGGGAGAAGGCCCTAGGATGGGAGTGTTGAATGATTTGCCCTGACCACAGATCTTTCCAAAACAAAGCCGTGGTGCACACAATATTGATTTGAGAAATCCCACGAAACTTAGGTGTGAGCTTGAGTATGTCCTTCCACCAGAATGAGCCGACTGGATCCGAGGCATGAGGTATTTTTTGGGTGTAATAAGAGTCCCAAGTGAGCTGCACCCATGGTATATCCAACTTGTTATAGAACTTGTGTAGAAACTTCATGAGTAAATGTGACGCCCCCGATTTAATCGTACACTAATCATGCACGCAAACGTGTACGATCAAGATCAGGGACTCACGGGAAGATATCACAACACAACTCTAAAAGTAAAATAAGTCATACAAGCATCATAATACAAGCCGGGGCCTCGAGGGCTCGAATACAAGTGCTCGATCATAGACGAGTCGTGGAAGCAACAATATCTGAGTCTGAGACATAAGTTAAACAAGTTGCCATAAGATGGCTAGCACAAACCGGGATACAGATCGAAGAGGCGCGGGCCTCCCGCACAGGATCCTCCTAAACTACTCACGGTCGTCGTCGCCGGGCTGCACGTAGTAGTAGGCACCTCCGGTGTAGTAGTAGTCGCCGTCAACGGTGGCGTCGGCTCCTGGACTCCAGCATCTGGTTGCGACAACCAGCAAAAAAGGAAAGGGGGAAAAAGGGGGGGGAGAAAGCAACCGTGAGTACTCATCCAAAGTACTCGCAAGCAAGGAGCTACACTACATATGCATGGATATATGTGTAAAGGGCCATATCAAGGGGTGAGCTGCAGAATGCCGAATAAGAGGGGGATAGCTAATCCTGTCGAAGACTACGCTTCTGGCAGCCTCCGTCTTGCAGCATGTAGAAGAGAGTAGATTGAAGTCCTCCAAATAGATCTCCAAGTAGCATCTCCAGTAGCATCGCATAGCATAATCCTACCCGCGATCCCCTCCTCGTCGCCTACTAGAGAGCGATCACCGGGTTGTATCCGCACTTGGAAGGGTGTGTTTTATTAAGTATCCAGTTCTAGTTGTCATAAGGTCAAGGTACAACTCCGGGTCGTCCTTTTACCGAGGGACACGGCTATTCGAATAGATTAACTTCCCTGCAGGGGTGCACCACATAACCCAACACGCTTGATCCCATTTGGCCGGACACACTTTCCTGGGTCATGCCCGGCCTCGGAAGATCAACACGTCGCAGCCCCACCTAGGCACAACAGAGAGGTCAACACGTCGGTCTAAACCTAAGCGCGCAGGGGTCTGGGCCCATCGCCCTGAGCACACCTGCACGTTGCGTACGCGGCCGGTGAGCAGACCTAGCAACCTCCATTACAAAGGAAGTTGCGTTAACGCAGTCCAACCGGCGGCGGCCGCCCGTCGCCGACGTCAAGAAGGCTTCGGTGATACCACGACGTCGGGATACCCATAACTACTCCCACGTAGATGGTTAGTGCGTATAGACCAAATGGCGGACTCGGATCAAATACCAAGATCTCGTTAAGCGTGTTAAGTATCCGCATGAGCGCCGAGCAGGCCAGGCCCACTGTCTCCTAGGTGGTCTCAACCTGCCCCTGTCGCTCCGCCACAAAGTAACGATCGGGGCCGTCGGGAACCCAGCCCACCTCTACCGGGATGGAGCCACTGTCCTTTCGGCCCCTCATCGAGAATCACTTGCGGGTACTCAATGAGCGGACCCGACTTTAGTCACCATCTGTATAGTATGTATGTATGTATAATATATACCGTGATCACCTCCCAAGTGATCACGGCCCGATAGTGTAGCAAGGCGGTCGACAAGAATGTAGGGCCAATGATGATAAACTAGCATCCTATACTAAGCATTTAGGATGCGGGTAAGGTATCAATGATTGTAGCAACAATGACAAAGCTATGCAATGTAATAGGAGTAATCAAGCAAGAACATGCTACACTACTCTAATGCAAGTAGTATAGAGGAGAATAGGCGATATCTGGTGATCAAGGGGGGGGCTTGCCTGGTTGCTCTGGCAAGAAGAACGAGTCACCAACACCGTAGTCGAACTGGGGGTCGCCGGCAGTCTCGGGGTCTATCGGAAAGAAGTAACGGAGAGGGAACACAATAAATAACAGAGCAATCAAAGCATCACAAAGCGTAACAAGACAATACGCGGTGTTCGGTGTGCCCTCACGCAGTACTAGGTGATACCGTGAAAGGGGGGAAACATCCGGGAAAGGATTCCCGGTGTTTCGTGTTTTCGGGCAGAGGAGCCGGAGGGGGAAAGTTGCGAGTTCGATAGGTTAGGTGTAACGCCCCGAGACCGACGCTCCAGAAGACTTCCAGCTACTTCGAGTTTCGTCGTGTGATTTGTTTTGTTCATTGCATCATTTGCATTTTATCATGTCATCATGTGCATTTCATTTTGCATACATGTTCATCTCATGCATCCGAGCCTTTTCCCCGTTGTCCGTTTTGCAATCCGACACTCCTATGTCCTCCGGCGTCCCCTTCTTCTCTCCTGTTGTGTGCGGGTGTTAAACTTTCTCGGAATGGACTGAGGTTTGCCAAGCGGCCTTGGTATAGCACCGGTAGACCGCCTGTCAAGTTTCGTGCCATTTGGAGGTCGTTTGGTACTCCAACGGTTAACCGGGTAACCGTAAAGCCCTCTTTTGTTTGCAGCCCAACACCCCTTCCAAAGTGGCCCAAAGCCCAGCAAACTCCCCTTCGTGCTCTCGGTCGTTCGATCACGATTGCGTGGCCGAAAACCACACCTCATTTGGACACTCCTAGCTCCCTCTACCTCTATATATAGACCCTCCCCCGTTTTCCCACAGATCAAACCCTAAAATTCGTCCCGCTCGCGGACACGTCCGATCCGCCGGACGTGTCCACCCCGCCGCCACGTCGCTCCGGCGAATCGCGTCGCGACATCGTCATCGTCGCCGCCGCCCGCAGCTAATCCCGTCCGCCACTGTCTCTCGCGCGCGGCCAGCCAATGCCATCCCTGGCTGCCGCCGCCCGCGGCGCAGCCCGGCGCCGCTGCTGCCTCCCGCGCGCCGTCCGTCTCCCGCCGCGCCGCCGCCGCACCCGGACCCGACCTCGCCACGCATCTCGCCTCCGCTCCGGCTGCCGGACCGCCGCCTCCTCCGGCGCGGCTGCCCCCCTCGCAACTCCCTCGCCCGACCTCGCCGGACGGCTGTCCGTCGCCTGCCATGCGCCGCTCCTCTTCGCCGCCGGCCTCGTCTCTCGCGAGATCCGGCGAGATCGACCGGATCCGCCACTCAGAACCCCAGCCGGCGCCCGCGCCTCCCCGACCCCGCGACCTACCGGCGTCGCCCAGTCGCCGCCGCCCCTGCCTCCCGATCCCGATCGGGATCGAGGGAGACGACGGCGCCCGCTTCCTCTCGCTTCGCCGCACAGGCCCTCCAAGGCCCAGCCCGGCCGCGAACCCTCTCCTCCCGCCGGCCCGGCCAAGCGACATCCGCCGGCCTCCTCTGCCTCCCAGATCCGGGCCAAGGCCCGTGGTGAGCAGCCCAGCCTTGATTTCAGCCCATGTGTTTTTTTTCAGCGCTGCGATTTTAGCATTTTCCAGGGATTAACAGTTTTACAGAAAACCCCCTAAACTTCATGCATATAATAACTAATTAATGGTGCATCGGATTAAAACAAACTTTATATGTAAAATGCTTAGAATTTCATCTAGTTTCATAATATCCCACTTTCATCCATGTTTAAAATGTTTAAAATGCTGTTTGTTTAAATTTGCATAAATGCCATGTTAAAATGATTTAATTCATAACTAAATAACCGTAACTCCGATTTTAACAAACTTTATATGTAAATGGGGTAGAATTTTGCCTAGTTTAACATGGTGCACTCATCTGGCATGTTCAACAACTTTAAAATTTGGTTTAGGACAGAACAGTACCAAACCTTAAAATATGCACATGGGGAGTTTCAGGACTTGTTGGTTGTTGTTCCGGCCTCATTTAAACTTGCCTAGAGTAGGTAGTTTAGTCATGCTCCACCTCTTGCCATGTTTAACAACATTTAACATTGTTGTGTACCTAAACGAGAGCGAACTAAATAATTACATGTGGTGTTTCGTCAATATGCAACTCGTTGCATATTGAGCTCCACTTAATTTGTAGTGTTGTTTGTTGCACTTTGCCATGCCATGCCTCATTAAACCGGACATGCATCATACTTGGTTGTGCATCATGCCATGATTATGCGATGGTTGTTTACTATGTTGTTTGCTTCTTTCCGGTTGCTCTCTCGTTAGCCGGTTTCGTTCGGAGTTGCGAGGATCCGTTCGACTTCGTCCGTTTGTCTTCTTCATGGACTCGTTCTTCTTCCTTGCGGGATTTCAGGCAAGATGAACGCTACCCTGGATCTCACTACTATCATTGCTATGCTAGTTGCGTTGTTCTTTCGCTATGCTGCGCTACCTATTACCTGTTTGTCCAGCCATCCCATATTGCCATGAACCCCTAACCTTTGACACCTTTCCTATGCAAACCGTTGTTTGGCTATGTTACCGCTTTGCTCAGCCCCTCTTATAGCGTTGCTAGTTGCAGGTGAAGTTGAAGATTTCTCCACGGTGGACAGGGTTTATGTTGGGATATCACAATATCTCTTATATTATTAATGCATCTATATACTTGGTAAAGGGTGGAAGGCTCGGCCTTATGCCTAGTGTTTTGTTCCACTCTTGCCGCCCTAGTTTCCGTCATACCGGTGTTATGTTCCCGGATTTTGCGTTCCTTACGCGGTCGGGTGATTTATGGGACCCCCTTGACAGTTCGCTTTGAATAAAACTTGTCCAGCAAGGCCCAACATTGCCTTTTACCATTTGCCTCACCACCACCTACTTTTCCCTTGGGAGTAATTAACCCAAGGGTCATCTTTATTATAGCCCCGGGCGATTGCTTGTCTAGCGTTGGTCCAAACTAGAGCCCTTTGGCGCCCCTCGTGGAAACTTGAGGTCTGGTTTTAGTTATACGGATTGCTCATCCGGTCGTGGCTCGAGACGAGATACTGCGGCTACTATCAGGATGTCGGCACGCCGGGAGGTCTTGCTGGTCTTGTTTTACCATTGTTGAAATGTCTTGATGTACCGGGATTCCGAGTCTGATCGGAGAGTCTCGGGTGAAGGTCTATTCCTTCGATGATCGCGAGAGCTTGTCATGGGCTAAGTTGGGACACCCCTGCAGGGTTTAAACTTTCGAGAGCCGTGCCCGCGGTTATGTGGCAGATGGGAATTTGTTAATGTCCGGTTGTAGATAACTTGACACTTGATCCGAATTAAAATGCATCAACCGAGTGTGTAGCCGTGATGGTCTCTTCTCGGCGGAGTCCGGGAAGTGAACACGGTTTCTGTGTTATGTTTGACGTAAGTAGGTGTTCAGGATCACCTCTTGATCATTGCTAGCTTCACGTCCATTCCGCTTGTTCTCTTCTCGCTCTTCTTTGCGTATGTTAGCCACCATACATGCTTAGTCGCTGCTGCAACCTCACCACTTTACCCCCTTCCTTTCCCTTTAAGCTTTGCTAGTCTTGATACCCATGGTAATGGGATTCTTTGAGTCCTCGTGGCTCACGGATACTTCAAAACCAGTTTGCGGTGCCTATGTTACCCGGCGGTGACGCAACCAAGCTCAAGGAGGAGCTCGATGAAGATCTTGCCCTTTGTGTTGTTTCGTTCTAGTTGATCAAGAGTGGAGCCCAGTTGGGGTCGATCGGGGACCGTTTATCGCATTTGGGGTTCTTCTTTTATTTTGGTTCCGTAGTCGGACCTTGATTGTATCTGGATGATGTAATGCTTTATTCATGTAATTGTGTGAAGTGGCGATTGTAAGCCAACTATGTATCTCTTTCCTTATGTATTACATGGATTGTGCGAAGATTACCTCACTTGCGACATTGCTTTCAATGCGGTTATGCCTCTAAGTCGTGCTTCGACACGTGGGAGATATAGCCGCATCGAGGGCGCTAAGTTGGTATCGAGCCTTCCCGACCTTAGGAGCCCCACCGCTTGATCGCTTTTAGCGGCGAGTTGTGTCTAGAAAAATGTTTTGAGTCATTTAGGAATTATATATCGGAGAGTTTAGGATTCTTTTTACTCCCAGTCCTTGACCTTCCGGTGAGGTATCCGACGTAGAGTTTTGACTCTTCTCTTCTCAAATTTCACTAAATTTTTTTTTAGGATCACGCTGGTATCTTAGAATCGTTCGATGGTTTTATGATGACAACATTGTCTTGGTGCCTCCTGTCATTTAGGGGTTGTGGCGGTGTCCCGGGAGTTGAGCTCCGAGGTGTTGTCGTCATAATTTTATCGTTGCAGATTCTCGAATACCCGAGTTTAATACGCCGACATCGAAAATCTCTTTTATGCGTTGTTGGTGAGATAATCCCGCTAACCCAAGATCGAGGTGAGTACGGAGTATTGCCATGACTTGTATAACGGATGCTTTTGAAGGTTGAGGTAGACGATTTCGAAGGTTTCTTGGTTATGTGTTGACGGATGGATACGGTTTGGATGTAGGGATTGTTAGTTTGGTTGAGATATATTGCTCCCTGTATCCCCAACACAGATTGCATAACCGAAAGTTTGGGAGTTTTATAGGTGGGAATTCAAGTAGCTCTTAGGATATCTTTCCGACGGATGTATGATATGAAATTGGGGTTCGACGCCTAGTGGTCCGCCTATTCACGGTTGGTTTCTGATGGTCTCGTTGTGTCTTAAAGAGTCCTTGGCTATGCCGACTGGGACACTTCAGATGTCATGTGCCTGCCTTGTACATGATGGTGCTGTACGATTGAGCCCGTGTAGGCCCCACCACGAAAACTTCGGACGAAATCTCTATCATATGTTTGTTCCGGCTTATTCTGCAAGCCAGTCCTTTGTTTTTTTTGTTTTGAGTTGTGGTATTCGAGTTGCTTCAATGTCAAGTGTTGATTCCATACCTTTCCGAAATGGTGTTCTCATACTCCGATGTGAATACCAATCTTTCTCGACAATCGAGATTGTCATGTCAATCCTTTTCAACCGGCGTGTTTCTCTTCAAGTGGATCCGATCACTTCAACATCAGCAAGACCAATTATCATTTCTTCTCAACGGTGTTTGATTCATCCGTCTCCAAGTTGCCTTTGTTTTTTCCCCGCCCCCCCCACCCTTTTTTCTTCAAGGACACAGATTTCTTAATCAAGTATCCATTTATTCATGTGAAGTCTCTTCATTCTTTTCTTTCAATGTTCTTATCCGGTGATTTCCCATGAAGATGCTCAACAGCTTCAAGTTCATCATCCTTCATTGTTGTTTCTTCTCCGGTGGATCCTACCCAAGCTTTCGATATTCATCATATTCCTTTCCTCGTTTCAATGTCTTCTCATACCGGTGCACCTCATTATCATTCTACTTCTCGCTATTTGTTATTCAGGAGTGCTCAAGATATCTCGAAGATTCGTGTTTCCACTCTGCATTCGTTCGAGCTCTTTCGAGATTGGTATCTCATTCAAGTCATTTAATTCAACCGGTGCAACATCTCTTTTAAATCCTTTCAACGGTGTTCTTTTGAGTGGGCCCTAACCCACAGGTCTTTTCCAGGATCTTACCTGACTCTTCTAATTATTCCGGAGCCATTCTCAAATTCTTTTCAGAGTTTGACGTAAGAATGAGTTATCGCCAGTCAAATGCTTTTCTCCAAGATCTTTCAATTTCTTTTCATAGTTGGCTCAACCTCTTCGCTTTTGATTCTTCCGGTGTGCCTCAATAATTCTTGGTGGTGTTTCTCGTTGTCATTCTCATCATTTGAAGACCGAATAGTGTTTCTCTTTAATCTTGTTCTATTCTCTTCAAAATGCGTGGTTCTAGCTTGTTGCCATCCTCTCATAATTGTTTTCGATTGTGAGAATCTTTTTCACCCATCCGGAGCATTTTAGGAGTCTTTTCAGTTTCATTCTTTGAAGCCCATCTTCTCAGTATTATTCATTCAAGCTTTCAGCTCTCGTTCTCCAAATCATACCGGTGCATCATTCAAGTATTCTCTTATCAACTCGTGATCTATTCGTTCATTTGTATCTAAATCCCCTCTAGTATCTTCATTCGTTTTCCAATTCTTCCCGGTGAATTGTGCCTTTGCTACGTTCATTTTCAATTCTTACGTTGGTTCTTTCAAGATATCTCTTCCTTGTTCTTCATATCAATTCATTCGTTCTTTCCAAATCCTACCGGTGGTTCGTTGAATACCTTCTCAATTTTTGATATATCTCTTTTAATCCTTTCTACGAGAATAAGTAGTATGCCAAATCCGTTGATTGTCATCAATTTAATTGGTGAAGGATACGCATAACATAATTCTTGTTTTTGTTTCATCCAAGTGATTAATCCTTTCCTTCAGAGTTTGTTCAGGTGGAATAAATTCTGGGCTTCTTGTTGTTCATCTTTCTTCCGGAGTTCTAAGTTTTCCGCATTATCTCGTCGCGAAGCTCCATCTAAATCATTGCAAGGCTTCACCTTGTGTTGTCAACCTCTCTTTCTTTTTATCATCCTTTTATTACCGGAGTTCTTCATGGAGGCTCTACATGGTGGTTCATCAAGGATTCTTTTCATTCTTCAATTGTTCATCAAGTTTTCTCTCGGAGTTATGATCAGCCAAGCTATACTCAAAATTAAACAGGGTGCCCAACACTTGTTTTGTTTTGAGGAGTTCAAGTATTCTTCATCTTGCATTCCAAAGTGCGATTCTTTCGACCTTATCTTTTCAGGTGGTGTTATGTCACTCTTGACAATTTCCTTCATGTTTCATGAGTCACTTGTTGTCAAGAATGATGTATTTTATATCCATCAGTCTCTTCATTGGAATTATCTTGTGTCATGTTTTCACCTAAAGCCTTCCCTAAGGAATGTTGCTATTTTTGGTGCTTATCATTGATCCAAACTTTCTCCATATCCTTCTCGGTGATAGAGGTTTTTCATCTCTTCGTTGATCTCAAACAAGCAATTGTTTTTTCGTTAGTGGCTGAATGTCATCTCATAGTCTTGCGATGTTTCCATAAGTCCACTACAAGCTTATGCTTTTCGTTGTTGGTTTTCCAACAACCTCGTTGTAACCATCTTGGAAGGGTGTTTTCCAAGCTCATCTGTGGCACAAGTTGTCATTTTCTTCTCCGTCCCTTTATCCCAATGATCTATCTTCTATTGTTTCTTCCGAAGGCATTATGATGTTGCTCTCTTCACTCATCATCTTGAATTGTGAGCATCGTGTTCTTTTCTTGCTTATCCATTTAACCGGAGTGGTGTATCATCTCTTCAATATCTTTTAATCTTTTCAAGTTTTCTTCTCTTTTCAACCGGAGTGCTGTCTGAAATCCCTCTTACCCATTGCAGTGTGTTGTTGATTTCTTCAAGTATCCTCTCATCTTGTCAAGTTCATGTTCAATTCCTTCCATTTACAGTCGGAGTGCTGCCCAAATTATATCAATCCTAGTCCTTCTCTATCTAGTTTTAACCGGAGTGGTTTCAATATCTATCTTATCACAAAACTCTTGGTTCTCGTTGTATCCCTTGTTCCCCTTTTCTAACGGAGTGTTTTCATCTTTGCTCATCTTCGTTATTTTCTTCCTTCCATTTTGCTCAACCTCTTAAGGTTCATGGTTTTCACTCGTTTGTCGAAGAAGCAACTTAGTTTTACCTCTTCTCTTCCTCTTCCGTTTTCCCTCCGATGCCATCCTAGATCTCGGGACGAGATCCTCTCGTAGTGGTGGAGTGTTGTAACGCCCCGAGACCGACGCTCCAGAAGACTTCCAGCTACTTCGAGTTTCGTCGTGTGATTTGTTTTGTTCATTGCATCATTTGCATTTTATCATGTCATCATGTGCATTTCATTTTGCATACATGTTCATCTCATGCATCCGAGCCTTTTCCCCGTTGTCCGTTTTGCAATCCGACACTCCTATGTCCTCCGGCGTCCCCTTCTTCTCTCCTGTTGTGTGCGGGTGTTAAACTTTCTCGGAATGGACTGAGGTTTGCCAAGCGGCCTTGGTATAGCACCGGTAGACCGCCTGTCAAGTTTCGTGCCATTTGGAGGTCGTTTGGTACTCCAACGGTTAACCGGGTAACCGTAAAGCCCTCTTTTGTTTGCAGCCCAACACCCCTTCCAAAGTGGCCCAAAGCCCAGCAAACTCCCCTTCGTGCTCTCGGTCGTTCGATCACGATTGCGTGGCCGAAAACCACACCTCATTTGGACACTCCTAGCTCCCTCTACCTCTATATATAGACCCTCCCCCGTTTTCCCACAGATCAAACCCTAAAATTCGTCCCCGCGCTCGCCGGACACGTCCGATCCGCCCGGACGTGTCCACCCCCGCCGCCACGTCGCTCCGACGAATCGCGTCGCGACACGTCATCGTCGCCGCCGCCCGCAGCTAATCCCGTCCGCCACACTGTCCTCGCGCCCGCGCGCGCCATCCCATCAGGCGCCGCCGCCCGAAGGCAGCGCAGGCGCCGCCGCCTTACCTCAAGGCGCCGTCCGTCTCCCGGCGGCGCCCGCGCCAGCACCGGACCCGACCTCGCCCGCATCTCGCCTCCCGCCCATTGCCGGACCCGCCGCCTCCTCCGGCGCCGGCCGCCTCCCCCAACTCCCCGCGCCCGACCTCGCCCGGACGGGCTGTCCGTCGCCTCGCCATGCGCGCTCCTCTTCGCCGCCGGCCTCGTCTCTGGCCAGATCCGGCCAGGGATCGACCGGATCCGCCACCTGCAACCCCCGCCGGCGCCCCGCTGCCTCCCGCCGTCCCCGCGACCTCGCCGGCGTCGCCACAGGTCGCCGCCGCCCCTGCCTCCCCGATCCCGATCGGGATCGAGGGAGACGACGGCGCCCGCTTCCTCTCGCTCGCCCGCGTGGGCCCTCCAAAACCCAGTAAGCACCGCCGAACCTCTCCTCCGCCGGCCCAGCCCAGCAGCATCCGCCGGCCTCCTCTGCCTCCCCAGATCCGGGCCAAGGCCCGTGGTGAGCAGCCCAGCCTTCAGTTTCAGCCCATGTGTTTTTTTTTCAGCGCCTGCGATTTTAGCATTTTCCAGGGATTAACAGTTTTACAGAAAACCCCCTAAACTTCATGCATATAATAACTAATTAACGGTGCATCGGATTAAAACAAACTTTATATGTAAAATGCTTAGAATTTCATCTAGTTTCATAATATCCCACTTTCATCCATGTTTAAAATGTTTAAAATGCTGTTTGTTTAAATTTGCATAAATGCCATGTTAAAATGATTTAATTCATAACTAAATAACCGTAACTCCGATTTTAACAAACTTTATATGTAAATGGGGTAGAATTTTGCCTAGTTTAACATGGTGCACTCATCTGGCATGTTCAACAACTTTAAAATTTGGTTTAGGACAGAACAGTACCAAACCTTAAAATATGCACATGGGGAGTTTCCGGACTTGTTGGTTGTTGTTCCGGCCTCATTTAAACTTGCCTAGAGTAGGTAGTTTCGTCATGCTCCACCTCTTGCCATGTTTAACAACATTTAACATTGTTGTGTACCTAAACGAGAGCGAACTAAATAATTACATGTGGTGTTTCGTCAATATGCAACTCGTTGCATATTGAGCTCCACTTAATTTGTAGTGTTGTTTGTTGCACTTTGCCATGCCATGCCTCATTAAACCGGACATGCATCATACTTGGTTGTGCATCATGCCATGATTATGCGATGGTTGTTTACTATGTTGTTTGCTTCTTTCCGGGTTGCCTCTCTCGTTAGCTTCGGTTTCGTTCCGGAGTTGCGAGGATCCGTTCGACTTCGTCCGTTTGTCTTCTTCATGGACTCGTTCTTCTTCCTTGCGGGATTTCAGGCAAGATGAACGCTACCCTGGATCTCACTACTATCATTGCTATGCTAGTTGCGTTGTTCTTTCGCTATGCTGCGCTACCTATTACCTGTTTGTCCAGCCATCCCATATTGCCATGAACCCCTAACCTTTGACACCTTTCCTATGCAAACCGTTGTTTGGCTATGTTACCGCTTTGCTCGGCCCTCTTATAGCGTTGCTAGTTGCGGTGAAGTTGAAGATTTCTCCACGGTGGGCGGGGTTTATGTTGGGATATCACAATATCTCTTATATTATTAATGCATCTATATACTTGGTAAAGGGTGGAAGGCTCGGCCTTATGCCTAGTGTTTTGTTCCACTCTTGCCGCCCTAGTTTCCGTCATACGGTGTTATGTTCCCGGATTTTGCGTTCCTTACGCGGTCGGGTGATTTATGGGACCCCTTGACAGTTCGCTTTGAATAAAACTTGTCCAAAGAAGGCCCAACATTGCCTTTTACCATTTGCCTCACCACCACCTACTTTTCCCTTGGGAGTAATTAACCCAAGGGTCATCTTTATTATAGCCCCCCGGGCGATTGCTTGTCTAGCGTTGGTCCAAACTAGAGCCCTTTGCGGCGCCCCTCGTGGAAACTTGAGGTCTGGTTTTAGTTATGCGGATTGCTCATCCGGTCGTGGCTCGAGACGAGATCTGCGGCTACTATCGGGATGTCGACGCCGGAGGTCTTGCTGGTCTTGTTTTACCATTGTTGAAATGTCTTGATGTACCGGATTCCGAGTCCGATCGGAGAGTCTCGGGTGAAGGTCTATTCTTCGATGATCGCGAGAGCTTGTCATGGGCTAAGTTGGGACACCCTGCGGGGTTTAAACTTTCGAGAGCCGTGCCGCGGTTATGTGGCAGATGGGAATTTGTTAATGTCGGTTGTAGATAACTTGACACTTGATCCGAATTAAAATGCATCAACCGAGTGTGTAGTCGTGATGGTCTCTTCTCGGAGTCCGGAAGTGAACACGGTTTCGTGTTATGTTTGGCGTAAGTAGGTGTTCGGGATCACCTCTTGATCATTGCTAGCTTCACGTCCATTCCGCTTGTTCTCTTCTCGCTCTTCTTTGCGTATGTTAGCCACCATACATGCTTAGTCGCTTTGCAACCTCACCACTTTACCCCTTCCTTTCCCTTTAAGCTTTGCTAGTCTTGATACCCATGGTAATGGGATTCTTTGAGTCCTCGTGGCTCACCGGATACTTCAAAACCAGTTTGCGGTGCCTATGTTACCGGCGGTGACGCAACCAAGCTCAAGGAGGAGCTCGATGAAGATCTTGCCCTTTGTGTTGTTTCGTTCTAGTTGATCGAAGAGTGGAGCCCGGTTGGGGTCGATCGGGGACCGTTTGTCGCATTTGGGGTTCTTCTTTTATTTTGGTTCCGTAGTCGGACCTTGATTGTATCTGGATGATGTAATGCTTTATTCATGTAATTGTGTGAAGTGGCGATTGTAAGCCAACTATGTATCTCTTTCCCTTATGTATTACATGGATTGTGCGAAGATTACCTCACTTGCGACATTGCTTTCAATGCGGTTATGCCTCTAAGTCGTGCTTCGACACGTGGGAGATATAGCCGCATCGAGGGCGTTACATTAGGGGGGTGTGGCGGACGAACGGGTTGCGTATCCGGAATCGTCTCGTCGTTCTGAGCAAATTTCATGAACAAAGTTTTTCCATCCGAGCTACGGTTTATTTTATATTGATTTTAAAAGGATTTAATCATTTTCTAATTTATTAATTATTAATTAAATTAACATTATCCGAATAGTGTTTGCCGATGTCAAGATGACGTCGGTGATCAACGTTGACCGTTGCCGACTGGTCAACTGACAGTGGGACCCGCATGTCATACTCTGATTATGCTAATTAAGATTTAACTAATCTAATTATTGTTTAACTAAACTAATTAGTTTAATTAGGTTAACCTAAACATGATTAATTAACTTAATTAATTCCTTAATTAATTAATTAATTTAATTATTATTATTTATTTAATTATTTTTATTATTTTTTTAAAACTCTTTTTTTTTTAACAAAATTGTTCTGGGGCGGGGCCCCCTTGTCATGGGCAGGGGGGTCTTTAGCGGGTGCCGATGCTAGTGGGTTATGGGCGCAGGGCGCGTGGGCTGCAGACCCAAACAGGTGCTCGCCCGAGCCATCACCGGCCTTGATGGGGCGCAAGAACCACCGCAGATGAAGCTGCGAAGAATTAAGGGGAAAAGGAGCAAGATGGCATGGCGTGGCGGTACCCAAGCGGGGCAAGCCAACAAGTCAGGCGGCGAGCCACCGGCTACAGAATGAGTTCGGGGCGCCGTGGTCGACGGCGGGCGTCGGACGCCATAGGGCGCAGCAATCGACATCGAGGGGGTGGGCTTCGGCAGTGGCGACACTAGAAGCGAGCAGCCGAGCAGGGGTATGGTGGCACGTGGCGCCAGGTGGACGTGGTCGCGGCGAGCGCAACCAAGGTGCGAGAGGGAGAAGAAGAGGCTCACATCGAGCCTGTCGTGGTGCAATCGCGTGCTCGGGAGGGCTCGAGGTAGACGGACGGCAACGGCGAGGTCGGGGCGTCGGCAAAGGCGGCACCGACGACGTCGGGCGGTTCGTGGCGACATCGAGGTGCGGCGATGGAGACGGCGTGGCGGCGGCGGTGGCTCGGCGAGGTGGAGCCAGTAGCGATGGGGTCGATCCCCTGATGCAATCCAGGGGCTGAGGGAGGAGCGGGGAGGGTCCGGCGAGTGGCGGTGGTCGGCGACGAGGCCGGGGCAGCAATGGTGAAGCGGTCCTTGGCGTCGGCGGGCGGCCACAGAGCTCGATCCCGATCCAGAATTGGATCGGGGGGGGGAGAGAAGCGAGCGAGTGGGTGGGGGAAGTGGGGGCGGTAGTGGCTAGGGTTTCGGGGCAGGGGGGTTATGGGGGACCGCGGTGGGCCGGCCTGGCGGTCCGTCGGCCTGCTGGGCCGAGGCCCAGATGGGGGTTCCTTTTCCTTTTTTTGTCTCTTTTGTATTTTCTTTCTTTTTATTTATTTTCTCTTCTGTTTTATTTAGTTTTAGGGCATCTAGGCATTATATAAAAGTTTGGCTTCTCCACCATAATTGCTTACGATTTATTTGAAACAACCCGAACATTTTAGTTTTAATTTTAGAAAATTTTTGTTGTATGCTTTATTTAGGATTTAAATTTGAAACGGTTTTGAATTAACCCGAGATTAATTACAGTGACAAAGGTGATGTGGCACCATTAACGTGAGATTACTGTAGCATGATTATCCGGGCGTCACAAATCTCCTCTACTACAAGAAATCTCGTCCCGAGATTTAGGAGGGGAGTAAGGGGGAAAGACTAGGTTGCGAAATTCTATCGAGTCTTCTCGATCTCGGTTGCTCTTCTCGAAGAGGTCTATCCATTACATTGATGTCTTCATTTCTCTGCTTCGGGTCATCATGATGAAGTCAGCGTTCTTTTCTTCAGGAACTCCATCGTACTTACGAAAGAATGAAGGGTGGGCATTCTAGGAGAACTGACCTCAGCAAGGTCGACTATCTGGTCAATAACATCAAGGAAGGTGGCGGAAGTAACTCCCGAATTAAAACTTACAAAAATATCAAGAGCAAAGTAAGGAGGTGTCATGGGAAGTTTCGAGCGGGCAGGCAATCATTCGATGCCTGAAACAGGGCATGAAAAGGGGTTCAAGCAACGGGAATAAGTATTGCGTCTGATACTAGAATAGATCACTAGGCAGGGGGGGCCGTGAACTACATACAAAGTCAAGCTCTAGGAATAACTTTGGCAACGGGGTGTTCAGGAGAGTCAGGTTTCGATCCCGTGGAACTGTGGGTTATGGGCCCACCATGTGGGTTAAAGTAGGAAGGCGGTGACATCTTGCATAGCATGACGAGGGAGGCATGTGAGTGAATAGCTTGTCACTATCTTTGGCAACAATGTCGGTACCAAGGACGGGAACGAAGAGAGAAATTTTCCTGCTTATTGAACAAGGCGGACCAAAAGGCAAAGTTCTTGTCCATAAGTGGTTACCGGGATGCCATCAACAAAAGCAACAGGGTCTTACTGACAAAGTTGTACACCGAGGTGTTTACATAAGCAGGGGATTATCACTGCTTAGTTAAGTAGATTACAAGAAAGGCTAAACAAAACAATGGAAAGGGAAAATGCATTTAAACACATATTTCAAGGGTATATCCTTCCCAAGGTCAAGCAGAGCATGATATCCATGATAGGATCTAATGTAGAAAACCCCTTTAGGAAAGGGAAGAGAAATTCCATGTCATTATCCATACAGTGGGGTTTGGATAATTGAGAAGGAAACATTTAGCATTGGGCTTCAAATGTTCTTGTTGAAAATCGGGGTACCACAGACATGCTTAGATAGCATTGGCATGGTCTTCAAGCAAAGATCAAACTTTTGATACACAAAGGATCCATCAGGAACAACTTATAGAATAAGTCTTACAATTTCCTCATGGGAGAATGGCTAACCTTGCTAAAAGGAAACTATAACAATAGTTCCTCCGCCGGTGTGCTAAGCACGACATCACCTTACGGGTCACATAAAGACCATTGTTATAACTCTTGGAAATATGTTCCAACCATCATATCTAACCGAGAGTCAGATCTGATTGGTGTTTGGATACCTCAGGCTCAGGATGCCTGAGAAGAAAAGGTGCGACACAAAGTAATGAGGTGACATCGTAAGATTCTCGGGGAACGAACTATGGAAGAGAGTTCCAAAACAAGAGTTCATCATTAAACCAAGGAGAGGAAGAGGAGGTGGCTGATGGACTCAGCAAAAATTCATTGAGATTTCCATAGAGATGGGTTCCCACAATTATGCGGACAAGGAGATAACATTTGTCAGATCTGATGATATAATGATGTATGCTCGAGGGATACATACACAATTAAACATTGGTTGAAAGGGGCACCCGAAATATGGGCTTAGGTAGCATGATCAATGTTAGAATGGCGATTCAATAACCAAAAGACTTAGAATGGAGTTATTGACCATTCACTTCAAAGCAATAGGGTTGCTAGGAATTTTGAATTCGCACATCATAGTTCAATTGTCGGTATTCCGGTTAGAAACAACACGGGGACCAAGAAAGAAGGTGATGGAGAGAAGTATCACTATTTCAAGAATTCTTAAGAGGTGGAGCAATCCTCACAACATTCTTGATAGAAAGGACAGTAATACTTCAAGGCAGAACACAACATTAGCTGGAGAGCAGGTTGCATTCATAATGTGGACAAGCTCGCGATGAAAGGAAGTCAAGGGTGTTGTCGATGATAATAAAAATCATCGAGGGCAAGGAGGGTACTTCTCATCATCAACACAGTTAACATCTCGGAAGAGGTCAAAGTGTTGAAGGTGATCCGACACAATTGTCGAGAGATTTCATGAAGGTGTAATAGATCGGCGATGACAACAAGTTAAAGGAATGATGAAGCGAAAGGTTATTGAAACCACTAGTACAATACAAACTTGAAATCAAAGATTGTTGTTCAAGGCGAAATGATATGCCGAGGACGATCGTCGTAAGCTTAGCTATCGTCGGAAGTTGTGCTCCGGGAATTAGGACCAGGTAGCATGCTTAAAATTTAGCACGGTAATGATATAGCCGATCAGGCTAGGAATGGCGTGATCTGGTACAAACTCATAAGTAAAGAAGATTACTAAAAGTTGTTGAACCGTAGTGCGGACTCGGTTCAGTTATCGGTGTCTTTGAGTGTTTAATAACTCAGAGCCCGTGAAAAATTGGAATCAGTGAGAATGTAGCACTTGATGAAGAACTCGTAAGAAGTTATGCAGTTCCGTGGTAATCTTGAGGCACCAGGGGGGTAATACTCGACAACAAATCAAAGTAGAGGTTGGACTGGGGTATTACTCTGCAGAAGACAAGTGCTTAAACCTACCCAAGAAATGTGATCAAAGAAGAACAATATGGTCGGAACCATAGCTGCAAGGGATCCAATTTAATGACACCGGAAGAATTGCCCAAAGGATTAAATATTTTGCAAGAAGCTTCCATGATAAGTTCCACATCAGGTCCATGGGCATGAACACAAAGTTCAAGGTCGACTCCCACTTCTTTAATGCACAACCTTTCATTCACTTCTCGCTTTGATAAAGGCATTAGTGTTGAAAGTTTTACCTGGTGAAATACCAGATGAGTATGACTCGTGAAAACTTCCGAGTTCACACATATAAAGGAAGGCATAGGTTCAAGCCATCGGGGCTTCTTAGAACATATACCACGAACTTTAGGAGTAATTAACACAAACTCGATAGTAGAGCAAGTTCAAAAGCAGATGATACAATTTACCAAAGGCATTATATACCCATGGAAAGGTTCTCAAGGTTATTCAATATGAAGGACACTGTCGGATAGAATCCAACAAAGGAACCGATGGTCCACAAGGGATCTGATGTGAGCATCGATACTCAACCAGAGGAAGAAGAATGCACGGACATCATATTATAGAACATCTGAACAATTCGATGCTTAGATAACAAAGGAATTATGATTTCCAGAACAAGGGATCGAAGCGAGCGCCCGATTAAGGATGGATAAGTTGGATAGACCAGAGGCACAATTGACGACAAATAGTTTGGTCGAGAACCAGCTCATGTTCAAAAATGATGTCTGAGCCGGAAAGATAATTTAAAAGGATCAACTGATGATTGCGTGCTTTCACACACATGTTGAATCGATAGGATCAAAATGATCGTGTCAAAGGATACTAATGAATATTGCTACACATATGGAAAGCATCCATATTGCAAGCAGACAAGTATTTGTCGAGCAATAGTTTGAAGAGGATACTCGGAAGATCGGTTAGTATTTCCAAGTATTTTGAAAAGCATATGAACAACTGGGGATAAGCGGATACTCGATAAGTGCGAGAATTATCCGTACGGGTATTCAGGTGACAAAGAACAGCAAGGCAATAAGCTCAAAGGATTATCGAAACAATGACGAGTATTTCGGGGTATCTTGTAATAACAAGACCAACTAGGGATGAATGTAAGAATAACGACTGCAGGTAGTTATCCATAAGGGTTGACAGTGGAAGGGGAATTGCAAACGCGATGAAGACAAGTTCTCGGGTTAACTGCAGAGAGTATCTTCAGTGTCTTCTGGTGTAGCAGACGACCATCAGTAATAAGGGGCTCTTCGGGTGAAAGTGATAACGAGATCCTAATGTTAGATTTAGAAAAATTCATTTAACCCGAATAGAAGAGAGATCAGAGTCCCAGAGTAAAGATCGAGGAGTAAAAGATCCTAATACCACCCAAATGGCGACGTGGGCCCGTAAGACACACAGCCATGTTAGTAAAAGTTTTGTATTGACTAGACTCGACTTCGGCCAAGGAGTATAGAAGGGGGATTCCTACAGGCAGTCGGCTCTGATACCAACTTGTGACGCCCCCGATTTAATCGTACACTAATCATGCACGCAAAGCGTAACGATCAAGATCGTGGACTCACGGAAGATATCACAACACAACTCTAAAAGTAAAATAAGTCATACAAGCATCATAATACAAGCCGGGGGCCTCGAGGGCTCGAATACAAGTGCTCGATCATAGACGAAGTCAGCGGAAGCAACAATATCCGAGTACGACATAAGTTAAACAAGTTGCCATAAGATGGCTAGCACAAACGGGATACAGATCGAAGAGGCGCAGCCTCCCGCAGGATCCTCCTAAACTACTCCCGGTCGTCGTCGGCGGGCTGCACGTAGTAGTAGGCACCTCCAGTAGTAGTCGCCGTCAACGGTGGCGTCGCCTGGATTCCAAAGATCTGGTTGCGACAACCAGCAAAAAAGGAAAGGGGAAAAAGGGGAGAAAGCAACCGTGAGTACTCATCCAAAGTACTGCAAGCAAGGAGCTACACTACATATGCATGGATATATGTGTAAAGGGCCATATCGGTGGGTGAGCTGCAGAATGCCGTAATAAGAGGGGATAGCTAATCACGTCGAAGACTACGCTTCTGGCAGCCTCCGTCTTGCAGCATGTAGAAGAGAGTAGATTGAAGTCCTCCAAATAGATCTCCAAGTAGCATCTCCAGTAGCATCGCATAGCATAATCCTACCCGGCGATCCCCTCCTCGTCGCCCTGTTAGAGAGCGATCACCGGGTTGTATCTGGCACTTGGAAGGGTGTGTTTTATTAAGTATCCAGTTCTAGTTGTCATAAGGTCAAGGTACAACTCCGGGTCGTCCTTTTACCGAGGGACACGGCTATTCAATAGATTAACTTCCTGCAGGGTGCACCACATAACCCAACACGCTTGATCCCATTTGGCCGACACACTTTCTCGGTCATGCCCGCCTCGGAAGATCAACACGCCGCAGCCCCACCTAGGCACAACAGAGAGGTCAACACGCCGGTCTAAACCTAAGCGGCGCAGGGTCCGGGCCCATCGCCTCGAGCACACTCAAGACGCTATGCGACGTGCCGGTGAGCGCACCTAGCAACCTCCATTACAAAGGAAGTTGCGTTAACGCAGTCCAACCCGGCGCGCCGCCCGTCGCCGACGCCAAGAAGGCTTTGGTGATACCACGACGCCGGATACCCATAACTACTCCCACGTAGATGGTTAGTGCGATAGACCAAATGGCCGACTCGATCAAATACCAAGATCTCGTTAAGCGTGTTAAGTATCCATGAACGCCGAACAGGCCAGCCCACTGCCTCCTAGGTGGTCTCAACCTGCCTGTCGCTCCGCCACAAAGTAACAATCGGGGCCGTGGGAACCAGGCCCACCTCTACCGGATGGAGCCACCTGTCCTTTCGGCCCCCCTCATCGAGAATCACTTGCGGGTACTCAATGAGCGGACCCGACTTTAGTCACCATCTGTATAGTATGTATGTATGTATAATATATACCCGTGATCACCTCCCAAGTGATCACGGCCCGATAGTGTAGCAAGGCAGACTGACAAGAATGTAGGGCCAATGATGATAAACTAGCATCCTATACTAAGCATTTAGGACTGCGGGTAAGGTATCAATGATTGTAGCAACAATGACAGGCTATGCAACAGAATAGGAGTAATCAAACAGTAACATGCTACACTACTCTAATGCAAGTAGTATAGAGGAGAATAGGCGATATCTGGTGATCAAGGGGGGGGCTTGCCTGGTTGCTCTGGCAAGAAGAACGAGTCACCAACACCGTAGTCGAACTGGGGGTCGCCGGCAGTCTCGGGGTCTATCGGAAAGAAGTAACGGAGAGGGAACACAATAAATAACAGAGCAATCAAAGCATCACAAAGCGTAACAAGACAATACGCGGTGTTCGGTGTGCCCTCACGCAGTACTAGGTGATACCGTGAAAGGGGGGAAACATCCGGGAAAGGATTCCCGGTGTTTCGTGTTTTCGGGCAGAGGAGCCGGAGGGGGAAAGTTGCGAGTTCGATAGGTTAGGGGGGTGTGGCGGACGAACGGGTTGCGTATCCGGAATCGTCTCGTCGTTCTGAGCAACTTTCATGTACAAAGTTTTTCCATCCGAGCTACGGTTTATTTTATATTGATTTTAAAAGGATTTAATCATTTTCTAATTTATTAATTATTAATTAAATTAACATTATCCAGAATAGTGTTTGCCGATGTCAAGATGACGTCGTGATCAACGTCGACCGTTGACCTGGTCAACCTGACAGGTGGGACCCGCATGTCATACTCTGATTATGCTAATTAAGATTTAACTAATCTAATTATTGTTTAACTAAACTAATTAGTTTAATTAGGTTAACCTAAACATGATTAATTAACTTAATTAATTCCTTAATTAATTAATTAATTTAATTATTATTATTTATTTAATTATTTTTATTATTTTTTTAAAACTCTTTTTTTTAACAAAATTGTTTCAGGCGGGCCCCCTTGTCATGGGCGGGGGTCTTTAGCGGTGCCGATGCTAGTGGGTTATGGGGCTAGGCGCTGGGTCGCAGCCAACCAGGTGCTCGCCAGCCATCACCGGCCTTGATGGGCGCCAGAACCACCGCGCAGCGAGCTGCAGCAGAAGGGGAAAAGGAGCAAGAACATGGCGTGGCGGTACCAAGCCGGGCAAGCCAACAAGTCGGTGGCGAGCCACCGCTCTGAGAATGAGTTCGGCGCCGTGGTCGACGGCGGGCGCCGGACGCCATAGGGCGCAGCAATCGACATCGAGGGGTGGGCTTGGCAGTGGCGACACTAGAAGCGCAGCAGCCGCGCAGGGTATGGTGGCACGTCTTGGCGCAGAGGTGGGACGTGGTCGTGGCGAGCGCAACCAAAGGTGCGAGAGGGGAGAAGAAGAGGCTCACATCGAGCCTGTCGTGGTGCAATCGCGTGCTCGGGAGGGCTCGAGGTAGACGGACGGCAACGACGAGGTCGGGGCGTCGGCAAAGGCGGCACCGACGACGCCGGGCGGTTCGTGGCGACATCGAGGTGCGGCGATGGAGACGGCGTGGGCGGCGGTGGGCTCGGCGAGGTGGAGCCAAAGCGATGGGGTCGATCTCGATACAATCCAGGGTGAGGAGGAGCGGGAGGTCCGCGAGTGGCGGTGGTCGGCGACGAGGCCGGGCAGCAATGGTGAAGCGGTCCTTGGCGTCGTGGCGGCCACAGAGCTCGATCCCGATCCGCACTGGATCGGGGAGAAGCGAGCGAGTGGGTGGGGAAGTGGGGCGGTAGTGGCTAGGGTTTGAGCGGGGGTTATGGGGGACGCGGTGGGCGGCTGGCGGTCCGTCGGCTCGCCGGGCCGAGGCCCAGATGGGGGGTTCCTTTTCCTTTTTTGTCTCTTTTGTATTTTCTTTCTTTTATTTATTTTCTCTGTTTTATTTAGTTTTAGGGCATCTAGGCATTATATAAAAGTTTGGCTTCTCCACCATAATTGCTTACGATTTATTTGAAACAACCCGAACATTTTAGTTTTAATTTTAGAAAATTTTTGTTGTATGCTTTATTTAGGATTTAAATTTGAAACGGTTTTGAATTAACCCGAGATTAATTACAGTGACAAAGGTGATGTGGCACCATTAACGTGAGATTACTGTAGCATGATTATCCGGGCGTCACAGTAAAGCTTCATTTTGTACACGCAAATTAAGCACTCCTAGCCCTCCCTTCTTTTTAGGTTTACATACCATGTCCCAAGCCGCAAGCGAGTTAGACTTATCACCTTGTTCAGTCTTTTTAAGCCATAAGCATCGACGCCTAATTTTGTCCAGGAGTTCAATGAGTTCGGAGGGAAATGTAGCGTGCACATGGCATAAATGAGTAGTGAGGTAACTCTGGAGTTGAGAAGAGTTAGGTTGCCAGCATGTGACATTAGGGACCACGTTGATGACAAGCTTCTTTCCACCGTGCTGACAAGTGGCATAAAGTCCTGAAGTGAGGGTTGAGCTGTGCCCAGAGGTAGCCCTAAGTAGGTGAATGGCATGGATCCAATTGTGCACTCAAAGATAGCAGCAAGTTGAGCAGCTAGATCATCCTCCAAGTTTATGGGAATAAGTGTGGACTTGTGGAAGTTGATTTTAAGGCCGATGGACTGTGCATATTTGGTAAGTATGTCTTTAATGATCATTGCTTGTTGAGGGCACGCAGGCATAAGCAGGATTGTATCATCGGCATACTGGACAATCGGGTAGTCCATTTGACCCGTGGCTGGAAAAGGTAGTTGAATTCTGCCCTCTCTATAAGATTCATTAATGGCCGATTGCAGGAGGTCGGCGGCCAATACAAATATTAGCGGAGATAATGGGTCACCCTGCCGAACACCACGCTTGCAATGAAACTGTCTTCCGGGTACACCATTTAGGAGCACCGAGGATAGGCCGGAGGAGAAAATGGTCTTTATCCACGAAAGCCACCTGTCATTAAAGCCCATATGCTTCATGATGTTGAGCATGGGATCGTGCTTAATTGTGTCGAAGGCCTTAGCAAAATCCAGCTTTAGTAGAACAATCGGTCGTTTGGAGGCCTGGCATTGGTGAATGTATTGAAAAGTCCACGCAAGACAGTCCCGTATAGATCTCCCACGGATGAATCCATATTGGTTACGGTGGATAATTTGCAAGATGACTTTCTGTAGACGGTTAACCAACAGTTTGGTAATGAGCTTAAGACAGCAGTTTAGTAGAGTGATTGGCCTGTAGTCATTAACTGTGGATGGGGATCCATTCTTTGGGATAAGAGTAATCAATCCCTCATTAATGCTCTGGAGGTTAAGTGTTCCTGCATGAAATTGATCACACATCGTGTAGAAATCATTTTTAATGATTGGCCAACAAGCTTTGAGAAAAAGTCCACTCAAACCATCTGGGCCAGGTGCCCGATCGCCTGGCATTTCTTTAACAACCAAGTCAATTTCTTCATGCGTGAAAGGAAGTGTGAGGTGATCCAAATTTTCATTGTGTCTGATTAAGGACGGGAGATCAAAGTGCATCTGAGTAATGCTAGAAGTGCCTAATCTGTCCGAGTATGCATGAAAGAGCATGGCCTCCTTTCCATTATGATCTTCCACGACTAAGCCTTCCTGAGTTTGCAGTGTAGCAATGTTGTTTTTACGATATCTATCAGTAGCCATGGCTTGAAAGAACTTGGTATTTTCGTCACCAAACTTAACCCACCTGACAGTACATCTTTCTTTCCAATACTGTTTCTGGTACCCCAGGAGCCGGAGGAGATGGTTTTTAATGATCTTGCGAAAATTGTTCTCAGGTATTGTGAGAGCCCTTAGATTTTCCAGTGCATCCAATTCTTCCAATGTTTTGTTAGTGTTTTCAATAGCCACCGATAAACGTGAGATACTTTTGCTCCAAGTTTTGAGCTCCTGTCGCAACCGTTTGAATTTTTGGCAGAGCACAGTAGCAGCATTCTGCACTGCAATTGGTTTATCCCAAACACATTTGACCATGTCCATAAAGCCCGGATGCAAAAGCCAATATGATTCAAACCTGAATAACTTTGCACGGGGGATTTTAGTCTCAATGGTGACCATGCAAGGCGTGTGATCAGACGTGGGTTTACATAGGGGTTTGACCATTGTATTGGGGTAAATACTTGTCCAGTGCATGGAAGTGAAGAACCAATCGAGCTGCTCGAGGAGTGGATCATGTTGCATGTTACTCCATGTGTATAACCTACCCTTAATGGGTAATTCAACTAGGTTTAATTTGCGAATGATGTCGTTGAAAGTGGACATTTCATTCACATCACCCCCTGGCTTGTTCCGATTTTCTGGCCCTCTGATGTAATTAAAATCCCCAAGGAATAAGCAATCTTCATTTGCCTGAATGTCCCTGTCATATAGCCACTGGGTATAGATGTCCCTAGCAGGCCCAGTACAGGGACCATAGATGTTAAACAGCGTCCATGCTTGGGCGGAAATGGCGCTAGTGAACTGAATGCCAAGAACAAACTCTTCCTGGACAACAACTGATCCTGAGAACATGGAGCTGTTCCAAACTGTGAGTAATCCACCCGACGCCCCACGAGAAGGAATATAAGCAAACTTATCGAAACGCTTAGGGCAGCAAGTTTTAATAAACGCTAGATCGATAACAGGTTTTTTAGTCTCCTGTAAACAAACGATGGCACACCCACTAACAGAGATCGCATTCGACAACGCTAACAACTTTTTGTCTGAATTTAACCCACGCACATTCCAACATAGTACGTTCCAACTACGCAAAAGTGGCATAATAAACCGCGAAATTAAGCCGAAGATGAAGATGATCCTTCAGGCGGGCTATTGTGGATGGTAGCCGTATCTTCAGTAGCAAGCAGGGCAGCTTCGGTGAGCTCCTGAGGCGGGACAGTGCAGCGCGTAACTCCAATTTCCTGCATGGTGCGGAGAGAGGTAGGAGGCGGGACCTGATCCATGATCGCAGAGCTGGAGGTCGTAGCAGAGGGTATCACCTTGGGCTTCACTTTGGATACAGGAGGGCGGGCATCAGAAATTTGTGGCACTCTGAAGCCATCAAACCGCGTCGATCTAGTGCTGCGCCTAACCTCAGTAGTTACAACAGGTGCCTTGAGCTTTGATCGTCTAGTACGGGCTGCAGAAGTTGCTGGCGCATCAGACAAGACTTGCGCAAGGCCCAAATCAGAAGTAATCTCCAGGTTGGAGTGGGAGACCAAAGGAGGCCCATCCAAAGAAGCTGCAGGTGGCGCCAAGCTAGAAGCAGTATCAGAAGATGCAGCGTCTGACGGCCTAGAGAGCGTATCTGAGTGTTCAACATCCATGATAATAGTGTTGCTTGTGGGCATCAGAATCATTTCAGTATTGTCAACAGAGTCCAGAGGGAGAACACCAGGCTGCTCAGAAGGTAGAATTGCAAGATGCTCTTCGTCCGGTGCCACCTCACTGATCTGCACCGAAGATGGTGTAGCCTGCAGAATGCACGGTGAGAAACACATGATATGGGTGGTGGACTGATTGGTCACTTGAAGGACAGAGCGAGTAGGTGCCAACTGAAATTCCAGGGGAGGCAATCCATATCCAGAGCTCCAGGGTCCAAAAGCAGCAGTTAAAGACAAAATGGACCTGGAAAGATAAGCAGTGAAGACATTCCTCGGGATCCAATCTGAGGTTAGCACTGTCGCTAGCTCCATGCCCTCAACACTGATACTGATATTCATAGTTTCGGCCGAAATTGCAACATCCACATTGATGACATTTTGATTCTCATGAGGAGCCACAAGCAAGGTGCTGACTTGACTGATGGAATCCAAAGAAGAGCCATGAGTGCTTGCCGAAGAAGCAGTTTCATACCAAGCTGAGTTCAGACTGTCAGACACATTATCTTCAGGCAGAATGCCATCTTGAACACGGAGACCTTGAGCAGCAAGCCATGACTGAAAATTAACCAGAGCAGCAGGCATTTGCGGGGCCGGAGGCTGCGGCCAGGGATCCCACTGAGCATCTTGTGGCCCATCGTGCTGAGGAGCCATATGGGGCGCATGATCCTGCCCAATCCCATTCTGCAACAGCCAATTCTGAAGTTGCTGTTGGTATAGCTGCTCCGCCGTGAGGCCCTCTCCGAACATAGGGTGTGGAACATGAAGGCCCGTTGTTGGCAGGGGAGAATCCGGCGGACGAGCATGACCTGGATCACGTTGATGAGCTTAAGCTTCTTGTTCACCAAGGTCTGGAGACAGGACTGGAGTCCGGTCAGCTCCTCCGAACTGCCCCATAGCAAGCCCTTCTCTTTCCAGGAGGTGAGCTGCATGGGGGTACCATATCTGAACTCGGGGGCCGCTGCCCATTTAGGGTCACGCGGCTCGGTGATATAGAACCACCCCGATTGCCACCCTTTGATGGTTTCCACGAAGGCGCCCTCGAGCCAGAGGACTTTGGGCATTTGCCCACCATGGCGCTCCAAGACTCCGCTTGGACGCCCTTCACTACCTTCGGCTTGACATTAAAGGTTTTTAGCCACAAGCCAAAGTGGGGCTGGATGCAGAGGAAGGCCTCGCACACGACGATAAACGCCGAGATGTTGAGGATGAAGTTTGGCGCCAGATCGTGGAAGTCCAGGCCGTAGTAGTACATGAGCCCCCGGACGAAGGGATGAAGTGGGAAGCCCAGTCCGCGGAGGAAGAGGGGAAGAAATACGACCCTCTCATGGGGCCTGAGGGTGGGGATGAGCTGCCCCTTGTCGGGCAGCCGGTGCGTGATGTCGCTGGACAGGTATCCGGCACCGCGCAGTTTTTCGATGTGCCCCTCCGTAACGGAGGAAGCCATCCACTTGCCTCCCGCTCCGGACATGGCTGGGAAAGGTTGAGATGAGATGTGCGGACTTGGGCGCTGGAGCTCGAGTGCGCGGAGATGGATAAGCAAAGGAGGAAGAAGGCGTAGGTAAAAAAGGCGGATCCTTATCCCCTTATATATGGGCGGACGAAGACTATGCGTCCCCACTGGCCTGGTAAAACTCGCTTATCTCCCAAGCGCCGCAATCAATGGCGCGGTTGGGTTACCCATGTCCATATGGATGGGAATCCCGGAATGAGGGGAACACAATCTCTGCTTCGACACGACATGCCAAGGAAATCGCTTCGCTAAACGCGCTGAGGCGGTATAATAAAAAACGATTCAAGTAAAGGCTTGGTGGTGGTGTGACGTCATGCCACAAAATACGTCAGCAGATTGAGCTTGTGCACATATTATTCTCTCTACGGTGCTATGTGGAATTTATTTTGCAGAGCCGGACACTATCCTGGTGCTCGCAATCTTCTATGAATTATTCGGAGGAGGAACCCGCCTTGCAATGCCGAACAATATGCGCGCCGGACTCATCGTCATTGAAGCCTAAATCAGGGGCTACTAAGGGAGTCTTGGACTAGGGGGTGTCCGGATAGCCGGACTATCATCATCGGCCGGACTCCAAGACTATGAAGATACAAGATTGAAGACTTCATCCCGTGTCCGGATGGGACTTTCCTTGGCGTGGAAGGCAAGCTTGGCGATACGGATATGTAGATCTCCTACCATTGTAACCGACTCTGTGTAACCCTAGCCCTCTCCGGTGTCTATATAAACCGGAGGGTTTTAGTCCGTAGGACGAACAACCATTACAACAATCATACCATAGGCTAGCTTCTAGGGTTTAGCCTCCTTGATCTCGTGGTAGATCCACTCTTGTACTACCCATATCATTAATATTAATCAAGCAGGAGTAGGGTTTTACCTCCATCGAGAGGGCCCGAACACAGGTAAAACACCGTGTCCCTTGTCTCCTGTTACCATCCGCCTAGACGCACAGTTCGGGACCCCCTACCCGAGATCCGCCGGTTTTGACACCGACAACAGTTATCCGCCAGTTCAGTAACCTCCAAACGAGGAAGCTACCCTGGCTTAACTCAACAAACATTGCGCTATTGCCAAAAAATAATGGGGCGGATGAGATTGGGGATTTTCGCCCCATTAGTCTTATCCATGCTATTGGTAAAATCATAGGCAAGGTGTTGGCGGTCCGTCTTTCCCCATTCATGGACAAACTTGTCTCCAATACACATATTACTTTCACTAAGAGGAGAAGCATTCACGACAACTTTATGTATGTCAGAAACCCAGCGAGTCGGCTACACAGAAAGACCTGCTACGTCGTCTGGGCTTTGCGCACCGCTTCCTGGAGTGGGTGGCGGCTCTACTTTGCACTTCCTCTTAGCACGTTCTTCTTAATGGAATTGCAGAGCCTCCCATCTACCATGGCTGCAGGCTTAGACAGGGGACCCCCCTCGCTCCTTGTCCTGGCAATTGGCGCACTTCAAGGGGTTCTAAACGCCACTACGAGACACAATGTCTTACACAAATCAGAGGACGACGCCCCGCTATTCGTACCTCACTTCACGCGGATTACACGACGATCTTTGTCATGCCGACAAAGGAGGATGTGGCAAACTTGTTATAATTCTTAAATCATTCGGCAAGGTTACCGACCTGGCCACCAACTTCCTGAATAGCTCTATGGTCACCATCCGCTGCGGCCAGTTAGACCTTGATGACATGCTCCACAGCGTCCCTGTCGTTCGGATGTCCCTCCCGATGAAGTATCTTGGGCTCTCCCTCTCCATCTGGCAACTAAAGAGGATGGACTTCCAACATCTTGAGAACAAAGGTTGCTGCAAGACTGCCTCCCTAGCAAGGAAGAAATATTACCATGGTCGGATGTTCATACTGGTAAACTCAGTGCTCACTTCTCAAGTCATCTACCACATCACACTGCTCGCGACCCCCCTAGTGTTCTGCAAAGTGTTAACAACATTGAGTGTCCCTTCCTGTGGTTGGCTAGAGAGAAAACTACCAGTCTGAAATGCAAACTCAATTGGGAAACCGTTTGCCGCCCTACTCACCTTGGTGGACTTGGTATCATGCATTTGGGCAAATTTGGGAGGGCTCTCCGCCTGCCATGACCTTGGTTGCAATGGAAGGAACCCATCAAACTGTGGGTGGGCCTTGGGAACCCGTGCAACAAGGTGGACATGGACCCCTATGCCTCCATTGTCATTTCCATTAGTAAGGGAGGCAAGACGCCATTCTAGGATGCCCCATGGTTACAAGGGAATAAACCGAAGGATATCATCCCCCGCATTTTCGCCGGCTCCCGTGGAAGAGGTGGGTGGTGCGGGACACACTACGGTAGCTTGCTTGGGTGCGCAAGATCAACACGTCCACCAACCCTACGGTCAACCATATTATCAAGTTTGTGAACCTATGGATCAGATTGGAGCAGATCACTCTCCCTGAGAATGTTGACGATGACATATCATGGGAATTTGAGGCAAATGGAGAATACTCGTCTGCTTCCGCGTATAGGGCCCAATTCTTTGGGTCCACGTCTACTACCATGAACAAGACCATATGGAAGGTTTGGGCCTGCCTATAGTCAAGTTCTTCTCTTGGTTTGCGATGCAAAACATGAAGTGGAGGGCCGACAAATTGGAAAGATGGGAAAACTGTGGACTTTGCAGCCTTTGCAGGCGGGCCAATGAAAGTTCTTCCCACCTGTTCTACAAATATCAGTTCATGATGAGGGTTCGGCGGATTGTCAAGGAGTGGTTCACTAGTGGAGAAATGGTTAGCCACAACTTTAATTGGTGGCGCACCAGTTCCAATCAACGCCGCCACTGTTTTTTCTTCAGATAGTGGTGACGTTGGCATATTTAGTGCGACAACTTTGTATAGTTAGTGTTGGTCTTGATTTTTTCCAACGTGACACAAATTGGTGGGCCCATCTTTAATGATCAGGCACGAACTAATGTTTGTTGTACGTGACACAAATTCCTGGACTGAGAGCAAAAGTTTCTGTTTTTGCACAGAATCAAGTCAACTATCATCCACACTATCCCAAAGCTTAGTCCAGGAATTTTGTAAATTCACCGGAACATGCTTTTGATCTGAATTTTTTAGACATGATTGATATAAAAATTGCCTACGTTGTTCTAATTTTTCAGAATTTTTTGGAGGTATGGAATTTATACAAAGTTTCCAGATTACTACAGACAGTTCTGTTTTTTTACAGATTCTGTTTTTGTTGTGTTGTTTGCTTATTTTGATGAATCTATGGGTAGTATCGGAGGGTATGAACCATGGAGAAGTTGTAATACAGTATATGTAACAAAAATATAAATTTAGAATGAGTTCACAATAGTACCTAAGTGGTGATTTTCTTTATTATACTAACGGAGATTACGAGTTTTCTGTTGAGTTTTGTGTTGTGAAGTTTTCAAGTTTTGAGTAAAGTTTTGATGGACTACGGAATAAGGAGCGGCAAGAGCCTAAGCTTGGGGATGCCCAACGAACCCCAAGATAACATTCAAGGACAACCAAGCATCTAAGCTTGGGGATGCCCCAGATTGCATCCCCTCTTTTGTCTTCAATCCATCGGTAAATTTACTTGAGGCTATATTTTTATTTACCACATGATATGTATTTTTATTGGGGTGTCTTGTATGATATGAGTCTTTGCCTTTTAGTTTGCCACAATCATCCTTGCTGTAAACACCTTTTGAGAGGGACACACATTAATTGTGAATTTATTAGAATACTCTATGTGCTTCACTTATATCTTTTGAGCTATGTAGTTGCTCTAGTGCTTCACTTATATCTTTTTAGAGCACGGTGGTGGTTTTATTTTGAAGAAATTGATGACCTCTCATGCTTCACTTATATTATTTTTAGAGTCTCTCAACAACATGGTGATTTTCTTAGGTTATGAATTTAGTCATAATATGATGGGCATCCAAGAGGGATATAATAAAAACTTTCATATAAAGAGCATTGAATACTATGAGAAGTTGGATTCCTTGCATTTGTTTTGAGATATAAAGATGGTGATATTATAGTTATGCTAGTGAGTAATTGTGGAATGGTAGAAATACTTGTGTTAAAGTTTGTGTTGCCGTGGCATGGACGTATGGTGAACCGTTATGTGATGAAGTCGGAGCATGATTTATTTTTTGATTGTCTTCCTTATGAGTGGCGGTCGGGGATGAGCGATGGTCTTTTCCTACCAATCTATCCCCCTAGGAGCATGCATGTAGTACTTTGTTTTGATGGCTAATAGACTTTTGCAATAAGTATGTGAGTTCTTTATGACTAATGTTGAGTCCATGGATTATACACACTCTCACCCTTCCACCATTGCTAGCCTCTAGTACCGTGCAACTTTTGCCGGTGCATTAAACCCACCATATACCATTCCTCAAAACAGCCACCATACCTACCTATTATGGCATTTCCATAGCCATTCGGAGATATATTGCCATGCAACTTCCATCGTTCCATTTATTATGACATTTACCATCATTGTCATATTGCTTTGCATGATCATGTAGTTGGCATAGTATTTGTGACAAAGCCACTATTCATATTTTTTTATACATGTCACTCTTGATCATTGCACATCCCGGTACACCGCCAGAGGCATTCATATGGAGTCATATCTTTGTTCTAGTATCGAGTTCAAATTCTTGAGTTGTAAAGTAAATAAAAGTGTGATGATAATCATTATTAGAGCATTGTCCCATGTGAGGAAAAGGATGATGGAGACTATGATTCCCTCACAAGTTGGGATGAGGATCCAGACGATTTTTTTTCTAAAAAAAGGCCAAAGAGCCCAAACAAAAAAACAAAAACAAAGGCCAAAGAGTCCAAAATAAAAAATGAGAGAAAAAGAGAGAAGGGACAATGTTACTATCCTTTTTCCACACTTGTGCTTCAAAGTAGCACCATGATCTTCATGATAGAGAGTCTCCTATTTTATCACTTTCATATATTAAGTTGGATTTTTTATAGAACTTAGCTTGTATATTACAATGACGGGCTTCCTCAAATTGTCCTAGGTCTTCATGAGCAAGCAAGTTGGATGCACACCCACTTAATTTTCTTTTTGAGCTTTCATACATTTATAGCTCTAGTGCATCTGTTGCATAGCAATCGCTACTCAGTTGCATTGATATCAATTGATGGGCATCTCTATAGCCCATTAATTTGCCTAGTTGACGTGAGACTTTCTCCTTCTTTTTGTCTTCTCCACAACCACCATATTCTATTCCACCAATAGTGTTGTATCCATGGCTCACGCTCATGTATTGCGTGAAAGTTAAAAAAGTTTGAGAACATATAAAGTATGAAACAATTGCTTGGCTTGTCATCGGGGTTGTGCATGATGAAATACTTTGTGTTATGAAGATGGAGCATAGCTAGACTATATGATTTTGTAGGGATAACTTTCTTTGGCCATGTTATTTTGAGAAGACATGATTGCTTTATCAGTATGCTTCAAGTATTATTGTTTTTATGTCAATATTAAACTTTTGTTTTGATCTTATAGATCTGAACATTCATGCCACAATAAAGAAGATTGCATTAATAAATATGTTAGGTAGCATTCCACATCAATTTTTTTTGTTTTTATCATTTACCTACTCGAGGGCGAGCAGGAATTAAGCTTGGGGATGCTTGATACGTCTCCAATGTATTTATAATTTTTGATTGTTCCATGCTATTATATTATCTATTTTGGATGTTTTATATGCATTAATATGCTATTTTATATTATTTTCGGGACTAAGCTATTATCCTAGAGCCCAGTGCCAGTTTTTGTTTTTTCTTTGTTTTTGAGTTTTACAGAAAAGGAATATCAAATGGAGTACAAACGAGCTGAAAATTTACGGTGATTTTTTATGGACCAAAAGAGACCCCCAAAGCATCGGAGCTGGACCAGAAGAGTCCTGAGGAGTCCACAAGCCAGGGGGCGCACCCTACCCCCTGGGCGTCCTAAGGGCTTGCGGGCCCCTCGGGCACCCCTGACTTGTTTCTGATGCCAAATTCTTATAAATATAGAAACCTCCGAAAAGAAACCTAGATCGGAAGTTTCACCAGCGCAAGCCTCTGTAGCCACGAAAAACCAATCGGGAGCCCGTTCCGGCACCCTGCCGGAGGGGGAAATCATCACCGGAGGCCACCTTCATCATCCCATCGGTCTCCATGACGAGGTTAGTTCACCCTTGGGGCCGAGGATATGTACCAGTAGCTATGCGTTGATCTCTCTCCCTCTCCTGTGTTCTTGATTTGGCACAATATTGATGTACCACGAGCTTTGTTACTATAGCTGGATCATATGGTGTTTTCCCCCTCAACCTTCTTGTGATGAATTGAGTCTTGATCTTTGAGATCTCGTTATGTTGGATTGAGTATTGTATTTGAGAACACTTGATGTATGTCTTGCAATGGGATATCTGTGGTGACAATGGGATCTTCTATTGATTCACTTTATGTATGTTTTGGCACTCAACTCACGGATTCCCGAGGTGACATTGGGTAATCTATGCATAGGAGTTGATGACGTTTTCGTCCTACGTTCTCCGATAGAAACTTTGGATTGATTCTGTGTTGCACGTTGAGGGATTGTTATGTGATTCAATTATGTTATGATTGTTGAGAGAACTTTCACTAGTGAAATTATGAACCCTAGGCCTTGTTTTCAAGCATTGCAATACCGATTTTGCTCACTTTTGTTACTAGTTACCTTGCCATTTTTATATTTTCAGATTACAAAAACCTGTATCTACTATCCATATTACACTCTTATCACCATCTATTTGCCGAACTAGTGCACCTATACAATTTACCATTGTATTGGGCGTGTTGGGGACACAAGAGACTCTTTATTATTTGGTTGCAGGGTTGTTAGAGAGACTATCTTCATCCTATGCCTCCCACGGATTGATAAACGTTAGGCCATCCACTTGAGGGAATTTTGCTACAGTCCTACAAAAATCTGCGCTTGGAGGCCCAACACGAGTCTACAAGAAGAAGGTTGCATAGTAGACATCAATGGCATGCCAGATTCAGGCGACAGAGACGCGGGCGGGCGACGACGCACAACGGCTCCAATCCTCAGTGACCATCTCCCTCTTGATTTGTTTGCTCGAATCTCAGAACTACAGAAGATTATCTAGGGTTCATTCTAGTTTCTATTAATGGGCTTTGACAGTGCCAAAAATGGTTAGATAAAATCATTGATAGTGCCAAAATGTAAGCTTTGACAGTGCCAAAATGTAAGCTTTGAATGTGCCAAACTGAAACTTGGGCAGTGCCAAAATGTAAACTTTGACATGCCAAAATGTAATCTATGAATGTACCAAACTTAAAACTTTGACAGTGCCAAAATGTAAACTTTGACAGTTCCAATATGTAAACTCTAGCTTCATATTGTAAAAAACCAAAGATCTCTCTAGATTCTCGCGCTATATAATCAAATTTATTCATGAGGATAAGGGCAGCTATCTTCTTAGCCCTAGGATTGTTTATAACCAGCAACTCATAAACCAATCTTTGCAAAGTATGATGGGTGCGAATAAATCTTCTCTCAAGTTAAAGAAGACATGCGGAAATAGCTTCAACAAATATTTTTGGTTCTTTTAAGAATAGGAGCATCATCACAAGCCAAAGTTCCCGTACAATTAAAGAATTCTTGGATAACACTTTTTCCTATGATATTCCCATGTCCCGTCATAAAAGTTTTATCATCTAAATTTGTGGCTATTTCAGCTTTAGGAATTTTACCATCCTCACTTTTTTTGATGACAAACTCAGCCATGAAAATAAGTTCAAACAAGCAAATAAGCAAAAAGGCAAACGAAAAATATTTTTGTGTTTTTGAAAAAATGTTTTAGAAGCGGGGGAGATGAAAACGAGAGGAAAATGGGAAATAATGTAAACGCAAGAAGATGAAAGTTTATGTAGTGGTACTTGATAGATGTTGATGATGTCTCCTCAGCAACGGCGCCGGAAATTCTTCCTGCTACTTGTGAGCTATGTTGGGATTTCCCCGAAGAGGAGAGAATGATGCAGTACAATATTAATATTTCCCTCAATTAATAATCAAGGTTATCAATCCAGTAGGAGAACCACACAACACCTCGTTAGCAGTACCTGCACACAAAATAAGAAATACTTGCACCCAACGCAAACAAGGGGTTGTCAATCCCTTGGCAGTTAATTGCAAGGATCAAATCTCATAGTGATAGATAGATAAACAAAAACACAAAATAAAATAAAGTAAATAAAATTGTAGAAAAGTATTTTTGGATTTTTATATATGATAAAGATAGACCCGGGGGCCATACTTTTCACTAGAGGCTTCTCTCTTGAACATAGCATACGGTGGGTAAACAAATTACTATTAGGCAATTGATAGAAAAGCAAATAATCATGATGATATCCAAGGCAATGATCATGTATATAGGCATAATGTACGAGACAAGTAGACCGACTCCTTCCTGCATCTGCTACTATTACTCCACACATCGCTTGCTATCTAGCATGCATCTAAAGTATTAAGTAAACTCAATCAATATGAATAAACCCCATAGTTTTATCCTTAGTGACAATGATACAAATACGTGTCATGGCCCCTTTTGTCACTGGGACTGAGCGCCGCAAGATTGAACTCATCACAAAACACCTCTCGCATTGCAAGGTAAATCAATCTAGTTGGCCAAACCAAATGGATAGACCGTAGAGAAATTCAAAGGTATAACAATCATGCATAAAAGAGTTCTAAGAAGACTTAAATAATATTCATGGATAATCTGATCATAAACCCATAATTCATTGGATCCCAACAAACACACCGCAAAAAGGATTACATCAAATAGAACTCCAAGAACATCGAGGAGAACATTGTATTGAAGATCAAAGAGAGAGAAGAAGTCATCTAGCTACTAGCTATGGACCCCTAGGTCTGTGGTAAACTACTCACACATCATCGGAGGGCAGCAAGGTTGATGTAGAAGCCCACCGTGATCGATTCCCCCTACGGAAGAGTACCGGAAAAGGCCTCCAGATTGGAACTCGCAATAATAGAAGCTTGCAGCGGCGGAAAATGTGTTTTGGATGGCTCTCTGTTGGTTTCCCGATTTTAGAGAATTTATAAAGCTGGAATTAGGTCAAACGAAGGAATGAGGGGCCCATGAGGCACCAGGGCGCCCCCTGGTGGCTTGTGGCCCAGCCCTTTACCTTCTGGCCTACTCCCAAAGCTTCTAGTGTCTCTTATGTCCATAGAAAATTGTCAAAAAGTTTTGTTGCATTTGGACTTCGTTTTGTACTGATCTCCTGGAAAACCAAAAACAGGCAAAAACAAGAACTACTAGGCTAGTCCCAAAAAATGATATATAGTTGCATAATAAACATCCAAGATTGATACTATAATAGAATGGACCAATCAAAAATTATAGATACGCTGGAGACTCACGAACCAGCCTAGGGCGGCCCATAGCCGTCGTGCGTCCAAACAGGGTCCCTGCCGGGCGCGTGGGGTTTTGGGTGCTCAAAAGCGCTCACCGGATTGCTTGCCTACCGCGCTTCTATACGGGCCTCCTTCGATTTGAGTTGTGCATCTCCCTCGGCATTGGAGGTACACAGTTATGTGCACGTGTGCGAACACACTTTTTGGCGACTCCACTGGGGACGAAAGATCGAGAATCATCATCAACCATGTCTAATCTCCCCAATCCCTTAGAAGTTGATGCTGATAACATCATTAAGTCTAGTCTTGATGAACTATCGGAGGAACATAGCCAAGCCTATGAAATACACAAGAAGTAGTGTGAGGAGGCTTTTGAGGCGCTCAAGAAGAAGCGCGAGGAGGAGGATTTGGAGGCATTTCTTGCAAGTTTCAAGATGGACCATGAAGGCAACATCACTCCGGTTGAATACGTCAATTTCCCTCCCCTCATTGACGACAAGATGAAATCACTGTGAGTAAAGTTATTTTTCCAGAGTAAGTGGTTGTGATTGAAAGTCTTATTAGTAAGGGTAATGTGATGACATATAATTCATTCGTAGCAAGTGTTAATGCTCATAAAAATATGCCTCCGTCTTCTAGTGGTACTGTTAGTATATCTGAAAACCCTAGTCCAAATCTACCTATTTCATCGGCACTTCCTATGCAACAAGAATATAATATGCCATTGAAATGTTACTCTAGTCAAACCAACCAGCTTGTGGATGCACTTACACATCCTAATCCTATTATGAGTGTGCCCAATTTGGCATCAACGCCGAATTACTTTGTCACACCATCCATAGGCACGAGCATGTTTGGTCTTCCGCCAAATTATAGTTTGGCGCCCATCCCACAAGTTTCACCACTAGCTAGTACTGAAGCTACTCCTATGTCATTGCCACAAGCATGCTCATCTACCTCGGTTCCAATTTAACTAAATTAAGGGAGGATTTTCATAAGATGTTTCTAGAAAATTTTGGGAATGAGCCGAAAGTAAAGAGTATGTGTACCAAAAGCCTTATCCTGAACACTTTGATGTAGTTCTCTACCCTCAAGGTTACAAGGTTCCTGAATTTGTTAAAGTTAGTGGAGAGGGCATGTAAACAACATGGGATCATGTTAGTCAGTATCTAGCGCTGTTAGGTTAAGCAGGTTCCATAAAAGAATTAAAACTGCATTTATTTCCCTTATCTTTAACTAGCACCACATTTTCATGGTTTTTTGCTTTACCACGTGGTTCAATTCTCTTATGTCGCAAATAGAGCAAAAGTTTCATGATCACTTTTATAGCGGCGATAATGAGCTTAAGTTGTCACATCTTACATTGGTTAGGCAAAAACATGATGAATTAGTCACCGATTATGTAAAGAGATTTAGAGATATAAAAAATCAATGTTATAGCTTAGTGATAACTGAGAGAGACTTGGCGGATCTTGTTCTTAATGGTTTAAAAAACTCACATTAAAGATAGGCTAGAAATTTATAAGTTTTTGAATATTAACCAAGTCTTACAAAAAGCTTTGGCTCAAGAGAGTCGAACTAAAGAGGTTCATAGGTCTACAATCAATCATCCTATAATGCATATGGTTGAATAGAATGATGATAATTTGGACGATGAGGTTGATGTCTATACTAGTGAGTTTATTTGGTCCTAAAAGGCCAAACCCTATACATGCAATGCTCTTAAGCTGATTCGCAAGAATCGTGATGAGGATAAGAAGTTTACTTTTGATATATCTAAGTGTGATAAAATATTAGATGCTCTCTTGCAAGATAAGATGATTACAATATCACACACCATACTGCTGTTTGAGGAGCTGAAACTGCGTGCTTATTGCAAGTACCATAATTTATTTTCTCATGCTACTAGCGATAGCAATGTTTTTTTACAACAGATACAATCGACCATCAATGATAGATGATTGAATTTGGTAAGATGCAAGTTGATAAACGGCCCTTTCTGATAAACACCATGGACTTGGAAGGAAAGAAAATTTTAATTCAGCCCAACATAGACGAATCTGCTAATAAAGATAATGTTGCCATTGGTGAACCAAGGAAAGGCAAGGAGGGAGACAAAGTCTTGGAAAGAGAGGTTGTGCTTGATAAGCAACACGATGGCAAGGAAGTATTGAAGATCACCATAAAAAATCATGCACTTGGGGTGCAACCACAAGTACAAGATGGTACTCTTGTTAAATTTATCAAGCCCAAGTGTTGGTGCAACAAATCCTGGGTCCGTTGCCCAGACAGTGCAAAGGCCCAAGAACAAGATTGCAGCACCAAGATCAGATCAAGCACGAAGGGATCAACTCTTTGAAGAATCAGAGAGCTGGTCGAGAAGACCATGTCAAGCCAGAGAAGCAAGATATCACTAAGGGAAAAACCTCCCTTGCCGCGCAGGCGAGCCTGGCGAGGTTGGGGTTGCCCCGGAAGAAAGCCTCCAGATCATCCCGGCAGGCCTGCCGAGGCTTGCGGAGGCAAACCACTCCACCGCACCACCTCACAGCGATGCAAGTCAGTGATCGGTGCGGTGTCAAGCTCCTAAGTGACTAAGTGGCTGTTTCCTACCACATGGTAGCCGCTTCCTACAAGGCATAGGGTTCATACTTTCACTAGTGCAAGTTCTCTCAACAATAATAACATAGATAGATCATATAAAAATCCCTCAACATGCAACAAAGAGTCACTCCAAAGCCACTAATAGCGGAGAACAGACGAAGAGATTATGGTAGGGTACGAAACCACCTCAAAGTTATTCTTTCGAATCGATCTATTCAAGGGTTCGTACTAGAATAACACCTTAAGACACAAATCAACCAAAACCCTAATGTCACCTAGATACTCCATTGTCACCTAAAGTATCCATGGGCATGATTATACGATATGCGTCACACAATCTCAAATTCATACAACCAACACAAAGTACTTCAAAGAGTGCCCCAAAGTTTCTACCGGAGAGTCTAGAAAACGTGTGCCAACCCCTATGCATAGGTTCATGGGCGGAACCCGCAAGTTGGTCACAAAAACATACATCAAGTGGCACGTGATATCCCATTGTCACCACAGATAAGCACGGCAAGACATACATCAAGTGTTCTCAAATAAAGACTCAATCCGATAAGATAACTGCAAGAGGGAAACTCAATTTATCACAAGAGAGTAGAGGGGGGAGAAACATCATAAGATCCAACTATAATAGCAAAGCTCGTGATACATCAAGATCGTGCCATAGAGAGAACACGAGAGAGAGAGATCAAACACATAGCTACTGGTACATACCCTCAGCCCGAGGGTGAACTACTCCCTCCTCATCATGGAGAGCGCCGGGTTGATGAAGATGGCCACGGTGATGGGTTCCCCCCCCGTGGTCTTGAAACAGGCCCGAGAGGTTTTGGTGGCTACAGAGGCTTGCGGCAGCGGAACTCCCGATCTATCTTGATATTTAATGTTTTTAGGGTACGTAGGCTTATATAGGCGAAAGAAGTCAGTCGGGAGGTGCTCGAGGGGCTCACAAGACAGGGGGCACGCCCTACAGGGGGGGGGGCGCCCTCCTATCTTGTGGCTGCCTCGAGGATCTTCTGACGTGAACTCCAAGTCTCTAGGATCATATTCTTCCAAAAAAATCACGATGCCGAAGGTTTCATTCCGTTTGGACTCCGTTTGATATTCCTTTTCTTCGAAATACTGAAACAGGCAATAAAACAACAATATGGGCTGGGCCTCCGTTAATAGGTTAGTCCCAAAAGTAATATAAAAGTGTATAATAAATCCCGTAAACATTCAAAACAGGTAATAAAATAGCATGAATGCTTCATAAATTATAGATACGTTGGAGACGTATCAGCATCCCCAAGCTTAATTCCTACTCGTACTCGAGTAGGTAAATGATAAAGAAAGAATTTATGAAGTGTGAATGCTAGAAGGTGCACAAGTTTAATCAATGATAATTTCAATCACCTTTTCTAGCATAATAATACGTCATAACAGTAATTCATCTCATAAAACTTCTTACGATAAAGTAACAAGAAATTCACATGTCAAAGCATAGACCATAAACTTTCTTGAAAACTAGCAAACTTCATTCTCAATCATCAAACAATTGCAATTCATCTTATTTTCAGGAATAGCAAACTCCACATACTCAACTATCATATAGTCTTCTACAATTGCTAACACTCATGCAATACTAATGGTTATGGAGTTTCAATCGGACACTGAGAAAGATAGGGGCTTATAGTATTGCCTCCCAACGCATTCACCTTTGGGTGATGTCAACAATAATAGTTCATGCTAACTTACATCCAACTGGATATATATATCAGGACCACCCCAACACAAAGTGCTTGCCAAAGGATAAAATGAAAAAGGGAAAGGTGGAGATCACCTTGACTCTTGCATAAAAGTAAAAGACATAAAGTAAAAGATAGGCCCTTTGCAGGGGGAAGCAGAGGTTGTCATGCGCTTTTAGGGTTGGATGCACAAAATCTTAATGCGAATGAACGTCACTTTATATTGCACTTGTATATGGACCTTTATTATGCAGTCCGTCGCTTTTATTGCTTCCATAACAAGATAGTATAAAGCTATTTTCTTCACACCAAAAGATCATACATATTTAGAGAGCAATTTTTATTGCTTGCACTGATGACAACTTACTTGAAGGATCTTACTCAATCCATAGGTAGGTATGTTGGACTCTCATGGAAAAACTGGGTTTAAGGATATTTGGAAGCACAAGTAGTATCTCTACTTGATGCAAGGAATTTGGCTAGCATGAGGGGGATATGCAAGCTCAACATGTTTGAATGATCCATGACAATATACTTTAACTGAGATGTCGGAAAACATAACCCATTACGTTGTCTTCCTTGTCCAACATCAACTCTTTAGCATGTCATACTTAATGAGTGCTCCAAATTATAAAAGATGTCTAGGATAGTGTATTTATATATGAAATCTCTCTTCCTTCAATATTCTTTCATGAATTGTTCAAATGACTAATACAATGCTTGCTAACCTTCAGTAAATTTACAACCTCTACTTCTTAGATGTGAAGTCATTACTCCCCATGGGATAAGCAAATGAAACATATATAATTTCAGATTTATGACAATCAACTCATTCAACCATTTACTCATAGGATATAAGTGAGGCACACGAGTAAATGACAAACTACTCCGAAAAGATATAAGTGAAGATCAATGAGTAGCTAAATAATTATGTAACTATGCGAAGACTCCCTCTCATTTAAGAATTTCAGATATTGGTACTCTAATCAAACAGCAAGAAAAACAAAATAAAATGACATTGCAAGGATAGCACAACTCATGTGAAGAAGCAAAAACTTAGGCTCAACCGATACTAACCAATAGTTGTTGAAGAAGAAAGGTGGGATGCCTACCGGGGCATCCCCAAGCTTAGATGCTTGAGACTTCTTCAAATATTATCTTGGGGTGCCTTGGGCATCCCCAAGCTTGAACTTTTGTGTCTCCTTAATTCCTCTCATATCATGGTTTCTCTATTTCTCAAAAGCTTCATCCACACCAAACTCAACAAGAACTCGTGAGATAGGTTAATATAAACCAATGCAAAACCTTTTCATTTTCTACTGTAAAAAAATCACTAGAATTATTATTCAACATTGCATACTAAATGCCTCTGCATATTTAATACTCCTATCCTCAAATAGAATCATTAAACAAGCAAACATATGCAAACATAACAGCAATCTGCCAAAACAGTACAGTCTATAAAGAATGCAAGAGTATCAATACTTCCCTAACTCCAACAATTATGAAATAAAATTTCCACTGTAGTAAATTTATCAGAGCTCATTATGCAAAAAGTTTAAACATTATATAATGCTCTGACTTTTCTAGGGAATTTTTGCAACAGCGGTAAACTTTCTGTTTTCAAACAGCAACATGTATACTAGCAAAATAAGCATGGCAAAGGCTATCCTTGACTTTTTTTATTGAAAATAAAGATGCAAAACATTATTATAAATAACAGCAAGCAAATACTAATAAAATAAAATGACGCTCCAAGCAAAACACATATCATGTGGCGAATAAAAATATAGCTCCAAGTAAAGTTACCGATGAACAAAGACGAAAGAGGGGATGCCATCCGGGGCATCCCCAAGCTTAGGCTCTTGGTTGTCCTTGAATATTACCTTGGGGTGCCTTGGTCATCCCCAAGATTAGTCTCTTACCACTCCTTATTCCATAGTCCATCGAATCTTTACCCAAAACTTGAAAACTCCACAACACAAAACTCAACAGAAAACTCGTAAGCTCCGTTAGTATAAGAAAATAAAACCACCACTTAGGTACTGTAATGAACTCATTATAAATTCATATTGGTATAATATCTACTGTACTCCAACTTATCTATGGTTCATACCCTTCGATACTACTCATAGATTCATCAAAATAAGCAAACAACACATAGAAAACAGAATCTGTCAAAAACAGAACAGTCTGTAGTAATCTGTATCAAACGTATACTTCTGGAACTCCAAAAATCCTACCAAATTAGGAAGTCCTAAGCAATTTGTGTACAAATCCAGATCAAAATCAATCAGATCAGAAGCACGTTTCTGTGAATTAAACAAACTAATTTACTGGGTGAAAAAGTTTCTGATTCTCAGCAGGATCAACACAACTATCATCGTAACCTATCCTAAAGGTCTTACTTGGCACTTTATTGAAACAAAACCTATAAAACAGGATTACTACAGTAGAATGATCATGTGAACACACAAAAACAGTAAGGATAAATATTGGGTTGTCTCCCAATAAGCGTTTTTCTTTAATGCCTTTCTAGCTAGGCATGATGATGACAATGTTGCTCACGTAAAAGATAAGAATTGAAACATAACGGGAGCATCATGAAGCATATGACTAGCACATTTAAGTCTAACCCACTTCCTATGCATAGGGATTTTGTGAGCAAACAACTTATGGGAACAATAGTCAACTAGCATAGGAAGGTAAAACAAGCATAGTTTCAAGATTTTCAACACATAGAGAGGAAACTTGACATTATTGCAATTCCTACAAGCATATATTCCTCCCTTATAATAATTTTCAGTAGCATCATGAATGAATTCAACAATATAACCAGCACCTAAAGCATTCTTTTCATGATCTACAAGCATAGAAAATTTACTACTCTCCACATAAGCAAAATTCTTCTCATTCGGAATAGTGGGAGTATCATAAGAGACTTGAACACTAAAAATTGTTTCCACATTAAAAGAGTAATGTTCAGAAAAAGGGTAATCATAATCATAACAATATTTATAAATATAATCATCACTACTTTTTATAGCATAAGTTTCATCACAATAATCATCATAAGTAGCAACTTCGTTCTCATCATAATCGATTGAAACCTCTCGCAAGATAGTGGAATCACTAAATAAAGTTGACACTCTTCCAAATCCACTTTCGTATTCATCACAATAAAATTCAACATCCTCCAAAATAGTGGGATAACTACTTCCTAAAGTTGACACTCTTCCAAACCCACTTTCATCAGTATAATCATCATAGATAAGAGGCATGCTATCATCATAAAAACTTTGCATATCAAAACTTGGGATGCTAAAAATATCATCTTCATTAAACATAGCATCCCCAAGCTTGGGACAAACATTAATTTCAGCAAATATATTCTCAATATTTCATCTTCATCAAACATAGCTTCCCCAAGCTTGGGCCCTTTCATATCATAAGCATAATCACTCTCATCCTTAAAAATATGGATAGCACCAATAGTAAAGCAATTATCATCATCACAATGAGTAGTAGGAGCAACATCATTTGGGAGGGATACCCTTCTACCTTTGTTGCTCCTTCTTTTCTTTTTCTTCTTCATATTATGTGTGGGTTCAACCTTCCTCTTTGGGCTCCTTATTGATGTGATTGGTTGAATAAAGAGCTCCTCCTCGTTACCTGATTCATCATAAGAAATAATAGGAGGATATTGGGAAGTCTCTTCCCTTTCATTAGTATTCTCATCATCTTCTATTTGCTTTATTTTCTTTATGTAATTGGCAATATAAGAATTTTCAATGCAATTCTCTGCAAAATACAAATAAATATTCTCTAGATCAATATCAAGGAATTTCTTTTGGGCAAATTCTAGAAGATCCTGAAGTAAACGTTTCAATTCTTCATAACCCAAAAGCAAACTAAGTTCATTGTAATGAGCAAGGGAGATCAAATCATCACAATTTTTGGACACGATTCGATCATGAAACAATTTGCACAGAAGATGTAAATGACCATGTTCATTGCAAAGTTCACAAGTACGGCAAAGGAATTTTAAATTTTCAGCACTCACATCTAGCCTTTCTTGCAACCATTTAGTTTCTAAATGCTTATGCCTCTTGCAATAAATATCTTCTCTATTTGGTGTGTTCATGCAAACATGCACTCCACAAAAGTTGACATGCTCATAAGAGATATTTTCATCATGTCTAGAGCAATCATCATTAATACTATGGATATTCAAGGAGTTTATACTAACAACATTCCAATCATGCTCATCATTCAAAGATTTAGTATCAACCATTTTAATGCACTCTTCTTCTAGCACTTGAGCACAATTTTCCTTTCCATCAAACTCACGAAAGGTATTAAAAAGACGAAGCGTATGAGACAAACTTAACTCCATTTTTTTGTGGTTTTCTTTTATAAACTAAACTAGTGATAAAACAAGAAACAAAAAGATTCGATTGCAAGATCTAAAGATATACCTTCAAGCACTCACCGTCCCGGCAACGACGCCAGAAAAGAGCTTGATGTCTACTACACAACCTTCTTCTTGTAGACGTTGTTGGGCCTGCAAGTGCACGGGTTTGTAGGACAATAGCAAATTTCCCTCAAGTGGATGACCTAAGGTTTATCAATCCGTGGGAGGCGTAGGATGAAGATGGTCTCTCTCAAACAACACTGCAACCAAATAACAAAGAGTCTCTTGTGTCCCGAACACACTCAATACAATGGTAAATTCTATAGGTGCACTAGTTCGGCGAAGAGATGGTGATACAAGTGCAATAAAGATAGTAGATATAGGTTTTCGTAATCTGAAAATATAAAAACAGCAAGGTAACTAATGATAAAAGTGAGCGTAAACGGTAATGCAATGGTAGGAAACAGGGCATAGGGTTCATACTTTCACTAGTGCAAGTTCTCTCAACAATAATAACATAGATAGATCATATAACAATCCCTCAACATGTAACAAAGAGTCACTCCAAAGCCACTAATAGCGGAGAACAAACGAAGAGATTACGGTAGGGTACGAAACCACCTCAAAGTTATTCTTTCGGATCGATCTATTCAAGGGTTCGTACTAGAATAACACATTAAGACACAAATCAACCAAAACCCTAATGTCACCTAGATACTCCATTGTCACCTCAAGTATCCGTGGGCATGATTATACGATATGCGTCACACAATCTAAAATTCATCCAACCAACACAAAGTACTTCAAAGAGTGCCCCAAAGTTTCTACCCGAGAGTCAAGAAAATGTGTGCCAACCCCTATGCATAGGTTCATGGGCGGAACCCGCAAGTTGGTCACCAAAAAATACATCAAGTGGCACGTGATATCCCATTGTCACCACAGATAAGCACGGCAAGACATACATCAAGTGTTCTCAAATAAAGACTCAATCCGATAAGATAACTTCAAGAAGGAAACTCAATTCATCACAAGAGAGTAGAGGGGGGAGAAACATCATAAGATCCAACTATAATAGCAAAGCTCGCGATACATCAAGATCGTGCCATAGAGAGAACACGAGAGAGTGAGATCAAACACATAGCTACTGGTACATACCCTCAGCCCCGAGGGTGAACTACGCCCTCCTCATCATGGAGAGCCCGGGATGATGAAGATGGCCACGGTGATGGGTTCCCCCTCCGCGAGGTGCGGAGCGGGCTCCCGAGAGGTTTTGGTGGCTCTACAGAGGCTTGCGGCGGCGGAACTCCCGATCTATCTTGATTTTGATGTTTTTAGTGCACGAGGCTTATATAGGCGAAAGAAGTCGGTCGGGGAGGTGCTCGAGGGCCCACGAGGCAGGCGCGCCCTACAAGGGGCGCCCTCCTATCTCGTGGCTGCCTCGAGATCTTCGACGTGAACTCAAGTCTCGAGGATCATATTCTTCCAAAAATCACGATGCCGAAGGTTTCATTCCGTTTGGACTCCGTTTGATATTCCTTTTCTTCGAAATACTGAAACAGGCAATAAAACAACAATATGGGCTGGGCCTCCGGTTAATAGGTTAGTCCCAAAAGTAATATATTAGTGTATAATAAAGCCTGGAAACATTCAAAATAGATAATAAAATAGCATGAATGCTTCATAAATTATAGATACGTTGGAGACGTATCAGCAGCTCACCCGTCCACCTCGAAGGCCCCGCTGCTCGTGACTGCCTACGTCGCGGGGACTGCGGGGACGCATGGAGATTTGGACGCTGCAGGGGACGTGGTCGATGCAGGTAGCATTGTTACTGCCTCCCCCACGACCGGAGCAGGAGCGGGAGGCACCGGGGAAGGACAGCATCAGCAACATCCCAGTGGCCACGCTCCAAGGTACATGTGTATAGATTATTCCATCTGCACCCCTCCACCCAGACGAAGGGCACAACCGCAGTGGTGGTGCTCATTCTGGGGGTGAATCGCAACTCTCCGGCCGCTCCCGCTGCAGACGCGACCGTAGGGCATGCACCATCCCTGGAGCGGGCTGACCCAGCTGCTGTGCCCAATGGAGCCGCTGGCCCTCAAGCGCCCCCACCTTGTCACCACGCCATCCAAGCAGCTGGTTCGCAACAACGAGGGCACGACGCAGTCGCTACCAGCACCATCAAGAGCCAATTGACGCTGCGATCTATATCTTCATCACCTATGCCAAGCACCTCCTCGGAGGCCATGGCACGGGCCCAAGTGTTGTTGAGATTTCCACCGGCAGCCGATCAGATGGATGACTGGCGAGCCACCATCCAAAGCCTAATTGGTTTCGCCGAGGCGGGAGGATCATAGCGAGCTGGCCTGTCATGGCCTCCCCAGGCGACGACAATGGCCCGTGCTACTGGCCATACTCAAGGGGCCACCCACACGATGCAATCCCCACTATGGAAACCAATGCGGGAGCCATGCAACCAAGAACCCAACGACATCTCGATGGCCTCATCTGACCCTCGAGCACGTCAAGGCCAATGGCGGGCCCCGGAGGACAGGCAGAGGGAAAGGCGCGTGCGTCACCATCAAGCAATGCCATGACAACCTCCGCCAGTCCGATAGGCGCGACGGTCCCGATGTCGATGAGCTCGCGCTCGGCAGGGCCGGGCACCTGCCTTTTGAGTTTTGGTGCCACACCTTCACTCGAGAGCTGCAGCAAGTTCGTTGGCCGTCCGCCCACACGTTCAAGCCAGAGATACCAGAGAAATACGATGGGAGGCTAAACCCGACAGAGTTCTTGAGCATCTACACCATCGCTGTTCAAGCTACCGGGGGAAGAGACGAGAAGGTGTTCGCCAACTACTTCCCTTTGGCACTCAAGCCAAATGTGAGGTCTTGGCTGATGCACCTGCCGAAGAACTCCATTTCGACCTGGGCTGACTTGTGCCATGAGTTCATTGGCGCCTTCACGGGCGGCCATCAAGAACTAGGCGTCCCAGAGACTTGAAGCTTCTCCGGCAAAAAGAAGGAGAGAATTTGCAGAAGCACATGTAGAGGTTTAGCCGAGTCCATAGAAATATTCCGGACATCCACCCGGCACCTGTGATAGCTACGTTCCAATCCAACATGCGCAACCATCGGATACGTTCCAAGATGAACGTTCGGTTACCCAAGACTGTGAAGGAACTTTACACCTTGGTGGACAAGTGCGCTCGGGTGGAGGAGGGGAGGAAGCTCCCTGGAGAAGAGGATGGCGTCGACATCGACTTAGAGGATGACGACGAGGTCACCAGTCAGAAGAAGAAGAATAAGAAGCGCAAGGATAAGGCAGTGATGAACGTTGAGGGATCGGGCATGCCTAGTACCGGCAAGAAGGCCAAGACCGATTGCCAGGAGGCTACGACTACCGAGAAGGCTGGGAAAGGTGATGGGCCGTACTGCAAGATTCATCAGACCAAGGGCCATGATCTCCAGGAGTGTGAGCAGGTTGAATAGCTCGTCAAGAAGCAGAGGGCTAAGTATGATAAGCGTGATAAGGAAAAAGGTCAGAATGGCGCTGGCGGGAAGGGCTAAGGCCGTGAAGAAAATCGCCCCAGCAAGGCTCCTCGGAACCAAGGAAAACCCGCCAGGGGCCGAGAGAAGGAGGATTGCAATGATGAAAGTGATGGAGGGGCTGAAGAGGAAACCAGCGAGGAGGAATTCTAGAAGGCCACTAATACCCTGTGCGTTGACGGGGGTGCATCTCTTCACTCCTCTCACCGCCAACTTAAATAGTGGGTGCATGAGGTAAATGTCGTGGACCCAACGACAGATTCTCGGAAGCCACTCAAGTGGTCACGCACGCCCATCATCTTTGACGAATAGGACCATCCTGACCGCAACACCATGGTTGGGTGCTTGCCGTTGTTGGTCTCACCAACAATCCGCAACCTCAAAGTCTTAAAGATGTTGGTTGACGGCGGGGCCGGGTCGAATCTGATTTCCCTAAAGGTCATCAACAAACTTCAGATAGCAGAGGAAGAGCTCAAGGTCATGGGCATGTTTCAAGGAATCAATCCGGCAGGAGTCGTCCTAAGGGAAAGATCACATTGCCAGTGACATTCGAGGGAGAGTTGAGTTACCTGACTGAAAAGGTTGTGTTTGACGTGGTCGACCTCCCACTACCGTACAATGGAATCCTTGGACGCCCAGCTCTGGCCAAATTTATGGTGGCATCCCACTATGCCTACAACACCTTGAAGATGCTAGGGCCAGTGGGCGTCACTTCCATTCCTTCAGACGAGGAGGACGCAATTATTTGCGTGGATAAGATGTACGGGGACGCAGTCGCGACAGAGATCGTTGAAGCCGCAGTTCCCGCCAAGGAAAGAAAGGGAAAGAAGAAGGCTAGCAGGGATGCCAGCAAGGAATCCGGGAAGCATACCTCTTCGGAGTATGCTGCGCGTATTGATGACCTGCCGGAGAGTTCCAATAGCAAGAGGTCCAAGGCTGCTGCAGCCCATGTGAAAAAGATCCCGGCAGGACTGTGTGGCGCTGATGGTACTTTTACTATCAGTGCCACCCTCGATGACAAATAGGAAAGTGCGCTCGTGTTGGCGTCCTGGACTTGGGGGGTATCTAGTCCTACCTGCCCGCGGCCCACCACGTGGCTCCACCGACGGCCTGGTACGGCCCAGCTTCAACACCAACACCGCAAGACCCTCGCGAGGGGCCAAGCCTCGCGAGGCGGACGACGCCAAGACCCCCGAAGGGAGTGGCCTCCTCATGAGGGCTCCTGAGGGGTGGAGAGTTCTATGCAGCTACCTCATGAGGCTCAGCTGACGTGAGCCATGACGACCAAGGCCAGATGGGTGCCAAGCGGGCACCAGGCGGGTGCAGAGTGCAGGTTTCCTCTTTGGTGCAATGGAGGCAACCCACAGGCGTGGAGTCCCGAGGAATCACCCAAAGGCTTCCATTCTGGTGCAACAAGACCAAGACCGCCAGGACGGCAGGACGGAGGTCATCACCGAGCCCACCGCAGCGTCACGACCAGAGGCCTTTCGCAGGCGAAGACTACTTTTGTTAGGATAGACTGTACTACTTGTCCCCTTTCAAATCCCGCCGTTGTGGAATCCCTTGCCGCTCATATTTGAGAAGAGGACCAAGGCCACTATATATAGGACTTAGCCACCACCATAGAGGGGGAGAGATCCATTCCTACCCAAGCACCACACCAGCTCAAGAACACCTCACCTCCTGAGGCTTGTTCATCCTTGTACTAGTTCATCCATAACCCCTCGAGGCAATCCACCACACCACACTGGATTAGGTTATTACACCACAACGGTGGCCCGGACCAGTATAAATCTCTGTGTCTTTGTGTCTCTCTGAGCTTGACGCGCTAGGCTAGGGAGGATCGCGAGTAGGCAGGCTGGGCAGGTTGAGATCTCCGCACGCACCCCAAAGTTTGAACCTCTCAAGGGTTGCCGGATCCCGAAATCCGACATTTGGTGCGCCAGGTAGAGGTGCGTCATGATCCTCTTCCTGGACCCCCAGATCGCGCCACTGACCCATATGGCGGGCGCTCCTCCATCGGCCTCGTCGACGCGCGTTCCCAGAGAAGTGCCGGGGCTGCGCTACTTCACCCTCTCCCTGCGGCAGGTGCAGTGGGTGCCCAAGTTCCAACCGGAGATGCCGTCGCGCTGCGACGGTGCAGCAGATCCAGTCTCCTTTCTTCAGGCATACGAGGAAGCAGTTTGGGCGGCTGGCAGAGATGACAAGGTGAAGGCCAACTGGTTCCCCATGGCCCTCGTGGGCGCACCGTGTGCCTGGCGGCTCAACCTACCGGCATCTTCTGTAGCCTTATGGGAGGAGCTGCGCGACCCCTTCCTCGCCCACTACGCGGTGCCGGCGCCCCCGGTCGTCGCAACTCTCCTGGGTGGCTCGCAGACACCACCCTCCGACCGCCACATCAAGCAATTCTACCGATGGGCAGGCGACACTCAGGCGGGCTCGAGGGCTCCCCCGGGCTGGGCGGCGCCCCAAGCTGACCTCACCTTCGGCCCCAAAGATCATCCCGCCGCCACGACGGGAGCAGGTATGCTGTCGATGCTCTGCACCCCCACCATCTGTCATGTGGCGGTCACCAGGACCCTCATCGACAGCGGGGCCCAGTTTATGGCTGCAACCCATCCCGCGTGCAACCTCATGAAGATGCCTGGCAGCAATGGTGTCCTCACGGTGGACACCAAGGGCGCGCTGCAGGCCCTTAAGCTCGCCTTCAAGGCGGCCACGACCGCGCTACCCGGGAGAAGAAGGACCAGGAGGCCCCAGGAGCTGCGCCTGCCAAGAAGAAGCAGTTGTTCTCCCAAGACCGAGACGAGATGAAGAAAGTGCCGGTCTGCGAGGATGGGACGGCTGAGGGAGTCCTGGATTAGGGGGTATCCGGACAGCCGGACTGTGTACAACATCCGGACTATTGAAGCGTGAAGATACAAGACTCAAGACTTCGGCCCGTGTCCGGATGGGACTCTCCTTTGCGTGGAAGGCAAGCTTGGCGATCCAGATATTATATTTCCTTCCTTGTAACCGACTCCATGTAAACCCTAGCCCTCTCCGGTGTCTATATAAACTGGAGAGGTTGGTCCTTAGAAGGTCGATCACAATTACAATCATACCATCATAGGCTAGCTCTTAGGGTTTATCCTCTACGATCTCGTGGTAGATCTACTCTTGCACTACCCATATCATCAATATTAATCAAGTAGGAAGTAGAGTTTTACCTCCATCGAGAGGGCCCGAACCTGGGTAAACATCTGTGTCCCTTGCTTCCTGTTACCATCAGCCTTGACGCATAGATCGGGACCCCCTACCCGAGATCCGCCAGTTTTGACACCGACATTGGTGCTTTCATTGAGAGTTCCTCTGTGTCGTTGCTATCAGGCTCGATGGCTCCTTCAATCATCATCAACGACGCTGCCCAGGGTGAGGTTTTCCTCCCCGGACAGATCTTCGTGTTCGGCGACTTCGCACTGCGCGGCAATTCGCTTGGCCATCTGGAGCAGATCGATAGCTATGCCCCCGGCCACCAGGTCAGGTTCGGATACCTAAACTACACGGAGGATATCCGCGGAGACTTGATCTTCGACGGATTCAGGCCAGCGCCAGGAGCATCGAACAGTCACGATGAGCATGACTTAGACCTGCTGTCAGACGATGATCGGGATATCACCCCAGCAGAAGCCTCAGATCTAAATCCGGGGCAGGTTGCATTGCCTGAGGACGGAGGGCTGGACCCCGCCTCATAGGCCGTACCCTCATCGGCGATGGAGTCGAACACAGGCCTCACTTCCGAGGGAGCCTGTAACTCTGGACCCCCGGATTCGTATCTGGTTGTAGGTTCCAGTCCGCGCGTCCCCGAGTCCGCCGAGCCTGGTTGGGCTCCGGCAATGGGGTTCACCGCAGCAGACATCTTTCAGCACTCGCCCTTTGGCGACATACTAAACTCATTTAAAATTCTCTCTTTGACAGAGAATTCCGGGCCGAACTATGTCCGGCTCGAGTGGGAAGCAGGAGACGAAGAAAATCGTTACCCACCCACCACCCACTTGATAGCCACGGTTGATGATTTAACCGACGTGCTTCACTTCGACTCCGAAGGCATCAACGGCATGGACGACGATGCAGGAGAAGACTCAGAATCTATGGGGTACCGGATTCCCGCCTCGTTACATGACATATACATGGTGGGTACTCCCAAGGAAGACGACGGTGACAATCCGGAAGATAAAACCCCTGGGCAAAAACCAAAGCGATGGCGCAGACGCCGTTCCAAATCCAGCAACAGTAAAAATATCAGCAAGAGCGCTAGAAGAATGGATACTCCGGTCAACCCCGAAGGCAACAATGACCAAACGGAACCAGCGATGGAGCAGGACGAACCAGGTCATGCCGAGCATAGTTTGGAGCAGATGCCCGAAGACAATGATCCAGAGGGACGAGTTCATCAAACCGACCCAGGACAAGAAGACAGTCCGGACGATGACGCATTCATCATTCCGGAAGAACGCGTGGAACGAGAGAACCTCCACAGAAAGCTTATGGCCACAGCGAGAAGTCTGAAGAGGCAGAAGCAATGGCTTAAAGCCGCACAGGAAACACTCAATCACAAATGGAATAAACTGCTAGACACTGAAGAAAGATATGGCGACGATTGCCACACAAAGAGCTACCCAAAACGTAAGCTACTGCCAGAATTCGACGACGAGGCCGTTCCACCAAAGAGTAACACGACCAGGAGACAAGACGTACCACTTCATAACTGCAATAAATCAACTACCGAAGACGCACACGATCTACGTGAGCACCTGGAAAAGAAAGCTGGTGTAGCTAGGTCCATCTACGGATCTAAAGGACACACCCCGGCGGGGGACTGTGGTCGTCAAAATAGTTATGACAACCAAATACCAGTTCGGAATAAACACCGAACACAACAACAGTCGATGGCATGCCACAGGGCGCCCTGACACAGAGGGGCTGCTCACCCCCTGTGCTTTACTGATGAAGTACTGGACCATGTTCCCACAGGGCTTTAAACCTATGAGCATAGAGGCATACGATGGAACAACAGACCTAGGGGTCTGGATCGAGGACCTTATCCTACATATACATATGGCTCGCGGGGATGACGTCCACGCCATCAAATACCTTCCCCTCAAACTAAAGGGACTAGCTCGGCACTGGTTGAAAAGCCTCCCCAAAATTCAATTGGGAGTTGGGAGGAACTCGAGGACGCTTTCAGGGCCAATTTTCAAGGGACTTATGTCCGGCCTCCGGATGCTGATGATTTAAGTCAAATAATCCAACAGCCCGGAGAGTCCGCCCGAAAGCTTTGGAACAGATTCCTCACCAAGAAGAATCAAATCGTCGATTGTCTGGACGCCGAAGCCCTAGCGGCATTCAAACATAGCATCCGCGACGAGTGGCTCGCCAGACACCTCGGCCAAGAAAAGCCAAGGACAATGGCAGCCCTAACAAGCCTTATGACCCGCTTTTGCGCGGGATAAGATAGCTGGCTAGCCCATAAAGGCACCAGCGACCCCAGCACATCCGAAATAAGGGACGGCAACGGGAAGCCACAGCGTAATAAAAATAAACGCCAAAACAAGGAAGAGAGCCCGGATAACACAATGGTTAATGCCGGATTCAGGGGCTCTCGACCTAACCAGCAAAATAAGCCATCTAAAGGCAGTAAAGAGGTATCGTCCGGTCTGAACATAGTTCTGGATAGACTATGCCAAATTCATGGCACCCCGGACAAACCTGCGAACCACACACACAGAGAGTGCTGGGTCTTCAAGCAAGCCGGCAAACTAAACGCCGAACACAAGGGAAGGGAAACACCAAGTGAAGACAAGGATGAACCTCGCCAGCCGAACACTGGGGGACAGAAAAAATTCCCGCCAGAGGGTAAAATAGTGAACATGATCCACGCGACTCGCACATCCTTGGGAAGGCACGAACGCGCCCATAAAGACGCGCGCGACATAGAGCCCATCGTACCCATACCTAACTACTGGATGTCTTGTTCGATCACCTTCGATCGCCTGGACGGCCGAACTAGTATTTGGCGCGAAGGATCAAATGCCTTGGTGCTTGACCCAATAATTGACGGATACCATCTCACCCACGTCCTCATGGACAGCGGCAGCAGTCTCAATTTGATATATGCGGACACTGTCCGCAGGATGGGGATAGACTCATCCAGAATCAGTAAGTTTAACACCACCTTTGAAGAGGTGATACCAGGCGTTGAAGCATACAATAGGGGCTCCGTCATACTAGAGGTAACATTTGGCCCTCCAGGCAACTCCAGAAGCGAAGAACTATTCTTCATCATCGCACCCTTCCAAAGCAGCTATCAAGCATTGCTTGGAAGAACGGCCTTCGCCCGCTTCAACACATTGCCGCACTATGGCTACCTCACACTCAAGATGCCCGGCCCACATGGCGTCATCACTATTAGTGGAATAACAGCACGCTCTTCGCGCGCAGAGGAACACGCGACGGCCCTAGCGGCCGGACTATAAGCGGCCTCTAACAAAAATATGACGGGTCGTAAAGACCACAGACATGGTTAGACGAGTCCGGCAGCCCATATCAAACCAGGGCACCATATATGTAATCCTATAGTGGATACTAGGGGCTCATAATAAAGCCCCACACTTGGTCCAACCTTATTGGCAGGCCAGCATCTCAGATTTTTACTATCCATTGCATACTTATGTTGCACTCTTCTATGAGTTTCCCTTTTAAGCAGACAACGTTCGCGCGATACCCTTCCAGGATGCGGCACAACAAAGACAAAGGCGCAGACATGCAGCAGGGCCCCGTTCAACAGGTTTCTTTTTAGATTAAGCCCATGTGTAAACCTTTTCTATTGCCTCTTGTTGTTTAACCATCCCATGGGTTCCATACCCACAGAGGATACTGCCGTTTTTGGCATTTCGCCACGACAGATTAACGCCCGTACCTGGAAACACATGGTTTATAATGAATGGGCATTCTTGAGCCCATCATATGTTATAAAGTCCGAATACCTTCGGGAGTGTTCGGCGTCACGAGTTTGGCCTTATATGCATCAGCTCCGAATCATGTCTTTGGTCAAATGTTGGGTTTGCCCGGCTCCTAGGTTTTCCGCCTTACATTCCGTTATTATTGGCTAAGGTGGCTAAAGGAGAACTACTGCGATTGTGCCATGGTTATTCCGTATGAGCACCTCAGTAGAGAAAGCTGAAAACTGACTGTCATGATACAACGAGAGACTAGTCAACCACTCGATGACTCACCAGAATCTTTAGGATTCCTCCGCATTAACGAAGGGCCATTTCTCGGCCAGGTACATACGCGTCCGTATTCGGATGCATGCGAAGTTAGAATCCCGCGGCTAAGCGAAAGTGTTACAGCTATATAGTCCGGTTGCCTAGTTCGTCGTGCGATCACCTCCTTAATGGACCAAGACGTTGGATCAAGAGTGATTAAGCATATTTTTTTGCGAACACCCCCGTATTGTATGCGTGGGGGCTGAAGCCAACGACTGCTAACTTTCGGATTGCATATTTATATATACATATATATAAATGGCCGCACAGGGGAAATAATCATATTCTTAGGAAAATAGTATAAATCTAGCCTTATAATCAAAATAAACATTGGTTTTACAATGATTTGAATCATCACTCGAATAGGAGATTCTTCGGGCACTGCGCCTCTATCAGGCGGGCACCCTCTGTGACCTGCGCCAAGTAGTGCCCGGCCGGATATTGGCCCCCCACCGGATCCTGAGACGCTATAATAGTGGCATCCATATCCGTCCAATACGCTTTAACGCGGGCAAGGGCCATCCGCGCACCCTCTATGCATGCCGACCCCCTCATGGCATCGATCCGAGGCACGACCCCAAGGAACTGTTGCACCAAACCAAAGTAACTATCCGGCTTAGGCCCCTTCGATCAAAGATGGTCTATTACAGACCGCATTGCAAGACCGGACGGCCTGTGAAGCTCCGCTACAGCAACCATCCTATCACTTAACGGCAGTGGGCGAGTGGGAGCATTGAACTGCGACCAGAAAAGCTTCTCCACCTCCTTCTCACCCTGATCTTTGAAGAACTCCACAGCATCAGCCGTACTTTTCGCCAGGTCCGCGTATGCGTCCCGCGAGCTCCAGCGTCCATCCAGGGGAGCGTACTTCGGATCGAACAACTTCGTCCGCAGCAAATAGGAGCCCCCAGCCACAATTTTACCGGCCTGTTGAAGCTCCTCCCGCGCACCCCTGAGCTCGGTCCGTATTTCCTTGGTGGCATTAAGCGCCTTGCTCAGGTCAGCCAATTTATCCTCATGTTCCCTTTTCAGGAGCCCATACCGGTCAGCGGCATTTTTTAACTCGATAGCCATTTCAGCTATCTTTTCCTCGCTTCAGCGATGAGTAGCCTGTTTGGCTCTCAAATCCTCGGCCGCCTTTAGGGCAGCCGCATTGCTCACCCGAGCTTGTTCCTTTGCTAGAGCAAGTTCCGCCCTCAGGGCCTCCACGGCAGCAACACCATCTGCAGTCCGAACATATTACATTAATACGTGCCTCCTTAATATTTTCCTATGCAATGGGAGACAGGGCACATACCTTGGGATGTATCCAGCCGCTCATTCATCAGAGTGATATCGGCATCAATCGACCCAATTTGCCTCGATAGTTCGGCAACTTCAGCAGACGGACGGCGGCGGACCTGTGTACTGCACATATTTACAACATAAATCTTTGGTTTATGATCCCCTGTTTGCCGCCTAGGGCGGGCAACCAGAGTCTCAGGGGCTACTATCTATATGGTGTATTCTTCATTACATACCTCAAAGCCTTTGAGAAGGCTTGTAAATGCTTCATTCGAACCGCTTGTAGCGGATGAAATCTTCTTGAGCACCGCGCTCATTAACAAGCAGTGCTCCTCTGAGAGCGCAGCTTGCTCCAGTAAGCCCGTCAGTACGTCCGGCCGGACATCAAACTGCGCCGGACTCTTCCCATAGCCCCCCCGTCGTTGCCAAAGGCTCCGGGTGTAGGGCGGCTGATGAATGGACTGCCGGCTTTGGCAGATTCGGACTCCTCCGTGACGACACCTTGGTGTTGCCCGCTTCACGAGTCAGAGAAGGGGGTGGGGTCTCGCTCCCCATCATCTCCGGAGGAAGGTCCCCCGAAGACAAACCTTGTTGAGAGGAGCTGCTGGCCGGACTGCAAAAAGTTGAATCCTGGTTATTGATCTAGGAGAAGCACAGTACCTTCAGATGGCAGATTGACTTACAGCTCAGTGGAGGGCTGGCCCGTTGGAGGGCATGGTGCGGTGAGGGTGCCCGTCGGGGCACGACCCCTTGGGGATGTCTTTTTTCCCTGATTTGGGCATCTCCGCCTCCAGATCTTCAGAGGCGGCCTTTTCTTCCTGCGCGGAGAGGAGGCCTTAGCCTTCCCTCCCCGACTATCCTCCTTGGGGGAGGTAACAATTCCCCCAGTTCGGATGCGTAGCATGTGGGGTTCGGTCTCTTCGTCCCTCCCCTTGTCTTTCCCCGAGGGCATTCTGCTGAGTACCCGGTCGAGCATCTTGGCCATGGTAGGGGTAGGCGAGCCTTCGGGAAGCGGTGCCGGACACCTGATTCTCTCCGCCTTGCTGAGCCATTCCTGGATGCAGGTGGTTGTCAGAACAAACAGTCATGATAAATATAAAACAGGGTGTCCGGTATAAAGGCTACTTACTTGGGTATCTAGGCGATTACAGCTTAGGCCCGCGTCGTCGGTGGTGTCCGGACACATTACTTTCCATCCGAAGAATAATTTGCACATCTCTTCGAGCTTCAAGCCGAAGAAGTGCTTGACAGTCCGCAGACCCTCCGGATTGAACTCCCACATCTGGAGAGGCCGGCGTTGGCACGACAACATCCGCCGAGTTAACATCACTCGCATTATACTCACAAGATTAATGTCCCTCGCAAGAAGCTCCCGGATGTGATTCTGTAGTACTGGTATATCACCAACGGGCCCCTAATTCCGTCCTACGTCTGTCGAAGACGCCAACTGTGGCGGAGGACCCGAGCGAAACTCGGGGCAGCCACCCACTTTGTGCCTCTGGGAGCCGTGACATAAAACCACCTCCGCTGCCATACATCAGATACTTCTGGGAAAGAAACCTCTGGCCATGGGGCGTCGGCGTTTCTGCTTATTACAACACCTCCGCACTCCACATGTCGCCCCTCGATCATCTTCGGCTTCACATTGAAGGTCTTAAGCCATAAGCCGAAGTGTGGCGTGACGTGGAGAAAAGCCTCACACACGATAATAAACGACGAGATATGGAGGATAGCGTCTGGAGCCAGGTCATGAAAATCCAACCCGTAATAGAACATGAGCCCCCTCACGAAAGGATCGAGGGTGAAACCCAAGCCACGGAGGAAGTGTGGGACGAAAACGACACACTCATTGGGCTCCGGCATAGGGACGACCTGCCCTGGAGCAGGAAGCCTGTGCTGGATATCGGCGGTCAGGTATTCGACCTCCCTAAGCTTTGCAATGTTCTTCTCTTCTATCGAGGAGGCCATCCACTGGCCTTGAGGGTCAGATCCGGACATATTGGAGGATTCCGGAGGGGTGGAGCTTAGGTTTTGGGTGCTAGAACTCGAGGTGCGAGAAGGCGCAATGAAGGTGAAAAAAGAGGTGTAGGTCTCGACCCCTTTATAAAGAAGGTGAATATCAAGAGTCCCTGGTGTGACCGTTTTGAGGCTTATCTAAAAACACATGGGGTTATACCAACAGCCGTCGTGGGGTCACGCACGCTTATATTGATGGAAAAATCCCGTAATAAAAGGAGAACGATCTCTGCCTCGATGGGACGTGCCAATAAAACCGCCTCATAACACGAGTCGTTGTGGGGTAAGAAACGTCGGTTCACGTTGGACCAAGCCACAATGCAAGGGCACGACACACGAAGATTGCCAGCAAATCAGAACTATGCCATGTGAAGATCATTTTGTGGATATGGACACAGTCTACGTGTTTCATAACCACTTTGGAGTATTCGGGGAAGGAACCCGCCTTGCAATGCCGAAGACAATACTGCGCGCTGGACTCATCGTCATTGAAGCCTGGTTCAGGGGCTACTGATGGAGTCCTGGATTAGGGGGTATCCGGACAGCCGGACTGTGTACAACATCCAAACTATTGAAGCGTGAAGATACAAGACTCAAGACTTCGGCCCGTGTCCGGATGGGACTCTCCTTTGCATGGAAGGCAAGCTTGGCGATCCGGATATTATATTTCCTTCCTTGTAACCGACTCCATGCAAACCCTAGCCCTCTCCAGTGTCTATATAAACTGGAGAGGTTGGTCCTTAGAAGGCCTATCACAATTACAATCATACCATCATAGGCTAGCTCTTAGGGTTTAGCCTCTACGATCTCGTGGTAGATCTACTCTTGTACTACCCATATCATCAATATTAATCAAGCATGAAGTAGGGTTTTACCTCCATCGAGAGGGCCGAAACAGGTAAACATCTGTGTCCCTTGCTTCTGTTACCATCAGCCTTGGCCTTGATCGGGACCCCCTACCCGAGATCCGCCGGTTTTGACACTAACAACGGCCAGCGCCACCTTCACCATAGGGGCTGGCCTCCCTTAGGATCAAGAGGAGGCATTGATCAACTTTTTGCGGGCCAACAGGGATGTATTCACTTGGGAACCCAAACACTTGGCTGGGGTCCCAAGGGGGGTAATCGAGCACCACCTGAGGGTATGTCCAAACATGCGGCCGGTAAAGCAGAAGGCTCGCCGCTAGTCCACCGAGAAGCAGGCCTTCATCGTCCGGGAAACTCGTAAGCTGCAGACCGCAGGGGTCATCAGAGAAGTGCGGTACCCAGAGTGGCTGGCGAACCTTGTCATCGTCCCCAAGAAAGGAGGGAAGGAGCGCATATGTGTCGACTTCACCAACCTCAACAAGGCCTGCCCGCAAGATCCCTTTCCGCTCCCTCGCATCGACCAGATCATTGACTCCACCGTCGAGTGTGACTTGTTGTGCTTCGTAGATGCCTTCTCCGGCTACCACCGGATCAAGATGGCCGTGGAGGACGTGGAGAAGAGGGCGTTCCTCACCCCCTATGGGGTGTACTGCTACACGTGCATGCCCTTCGGGCTGCGCAACGCCGGGGCAACCTTCCAGCGGTTGATGCACATCGCCCTAGGTTTGCAGCTCGGGAGGAACGCAGAGGCCTACGTTGATGATATAGTGGTGAAGTCTCAAGAGGCCAAGACTCTGACAAAAGATCTGAAGGAGACGTTCACCAGCCTTAGCACGGTGGATCTGCGGCTTAACCCCGAGAAGTGTGTGTTCGGGGTCCCTTCCAGCAAGCTGCTGGGATTCTTGGTGTCGTACAGAGAGATCGACGCTAACCCAGAGAAGGTCAAGGCAATAGAAGATATGAACCCCCCACAGACCCTGAAGGAGATGAAGAAGCTGGATGGCTGCGTAACCTCACTTGGGCGCTTCATTTCCAAGCTGGGGGAGCGCGCCCTCCCGTTTTTTAAGTTGATGTAAAGGAAGGAGCCATTCGAGTGGACCCCCGAGGTATACGCAACCTTCCAGGACCTCGAGAGATACCTGACTAGTCCACCCGTGATGGTGGCACCGCGCCCTCTCGAGCCTTTGGTGCTCTATCTGGCAGCAACACCTCACTCGCGGACTTCATGGCCGAGTGGACCGACGCTCCAGACCACAGAGAAGGCGAGAACTGCTCCCTCCTGCCAGGAGATGAAGAGCCGGACGGATGGATCATGTACTTTGACGGGGCGTTTGCTCGTCAAGGCGCAGGGGCGGGGGCCATCCTCATCTCACCCACCAAGGACAAACTTTGCTATGCAGTTCAGCTCTGCTTTCAGCGGGGTGAGAAAGTCTCCAATAACATCACAGAATTCGAAGGATTGCTTGCCGGCCTCAGAGCCGTGAACGCGCTGGGGTTAAAGCGCCTCACCATCAAGGGCGACTCTCAGCTTCTCGTTAACTTCTCCAACAAGGAGTACACGCCCAAGGACGAGCACATGGAAGCGTACCTAGAGGATGTGCGCAAAATGGAGAAGCGGTTCATGGGTGTGGAGCTGTAGCACGTGCCGTGCGGAACGAACAAGGAAGCAGACGACATCGCCAAAAAAGCCTCTCGCAGGCTCCCTCAGGAGCCAGGGGTGTTTGAGGAGCGGCTCTTTAAGCCATCTGCGGTCCCGCACGTCACGACTCCAGCACCACCTCAGGAGGACTTGCCATAAGCACCCAAGACAGGCGCTCCAGCCTGCGGTCACCCCTCTGGAGCCCGCTTGTTGCTTGCGCTCGAGCCTCAGGAGGGGTGCTGGATAGAAGAGTTCAAGGCGTACTTGCTTCAAGGGACCCTGCTAGAGAAGGAAGAGGACGCTGAGCGCGTGGCCCGTCAGGCCACCGCGTACTGTATCAATGATGGTGAGTTATATTGCAGGAGGCCCAATGACATTTCATTGTGGTGCATCTCCAGGGAATAGGGGCTCGAGCTGCTGGTGGACATCCATGGTGGGGACTGCGGGCATCACTCCTCGTCCTGCACCCTGGTGGGCAAGGTGTTCCGCAGCGGCTTCTACTTGCCCACCGCGCTCAATGACGCTACCGAGCTGGTGCGCTCTTGTGAAGCATGCCAGTTCCACGCCAAGCAGATCCATCAGCCCGCGCAGGGCCTCCAGACGATCCCGCTCACATGGCCATTTGCGGTCTGGGGGCTGGACATCTTGGGGACATTCCCTCGGGCGCCAGGGGCTACCGATACCTCTACGTCCCCATCGACAAGTTCACCAAGTGGGCGGAGGTAGAAGCCGTGTGCACCATCTCAGCAGGATCAGCCGTCAAGTTCATCAAGGGAATCGTCAGCCGAATTGGGGTCCCCAATCGCATCATCACCGACAATGGCTCGCAGTTCACCAGCAATCTTTTCAAAACATACTGCGCTAACCTTGGAACACAGATCTGCTATGCCTTAATAGCACACCCACGGAGCAATGGACAGGCTGAGAGCGCCAATGCGGAAGTCCTGAGGGGCCTCAAGACCTGCACCTTCAAGAAGAAGCTCGAGGCCTGCAGCAGGGGCTGGCTTGACGAGCTGCAGTCCGTGCTGTGGTCCATCCGCACCGCCGCGACCAAGCAAACAGGAGAAACACCGTTCTTCCTCGTCTACGGAGTGGAAGCGGTTCTCCCTCATGAGGTCAAGCATTGCTCCACGTGGGTCTTGGCGTTCGACGAAACACAGCAGGACGCCACATGGAGGATGTATCTTGTGCTGGGGGAGGAACGCCGCCGACAAGCCTCACTCCGGGCAGTGAGGTACCAGCAGGCGCTGCGGTGGTACCACTACCGTAGCGTCCACTCCAGGATGTTGGAGGTGGGCGATCTCGTCCTGAGGCGGGTGCTTGTCGGCGTTCTGGGAACGGGGGTCCCCAGACTTGCCTGCCTGCGGCCGGCTGCGTGGCTCAGTCAGTGGCCCAGTACGGCCCGTCTTCATCAACCAACACTCAAGACCCTCACGAGGGGCCAAGCCTCGCGGGGCGGACGACACAAGGCCTCCTCAGGAGTGGCCTCGCCAGGCAGGCTCGCGAGGAGCCAGAGAGATCAAGGCAAGGGGTACCTCGCGAGGTTCCAATGACGCAAGCCATGACGACCAAGGACAGGCGGGCGCCAGGCGGGCACCAGCCAGCGCAGTGTCCTCGTTTCCCCTTTGGTGCAAAGGGGGCAAGCACAGGCGCAGAGTACTGAGGCATCATGCAAAGGTTTCCATATTGGTGCAACAAGACCAAGACCAGCAGGACGGCAGGACGGAGGTCACCATGGAGCCCACGATGGCGTCACCACCAGCACCTTTGGCTGGCGAAGACCACCTTTACTCAGGATAGCCTGTACTAGTTGTCCCCTTTCAAAATGGTCGTTGTTGGATCCCTTCCCGCTCAATATTTGGGAAGAGGACCAGGGCCTCTATAAATAGAGCTAGCAACCACAGTAGGAGGGGCACCTCATCTGGAGACGAATCGATTCCTCCTCAAGCACACCACCAAGCACAAGAGCACCTCTCCTCGCGAGGTTGTTCTTCCTCTGTACTGTTCATCACCAGCCCAAGAGGCAATCCACCACCACTCACAAGAGTAGGGTATTACACCACAACGGTGGCCCGAACCTGTATAAATCTTGTGTCTCTTGTGTTGTTCATCGGTCTAGCTTAGGGATCGCGGCAAGGTTGAGAGCGAGATTCAGTAGGAGGAGATCTTCGTGCGCACCCCAGAGTTCGAACCTGAAGGGTTTTGCCGGAACCCGATATCCGACATTTGGCGCGCCAGGTAGGGGTGCGCCGGAATCTTCCTTTCGCTGATCTGCGTCCCATCGCTTCGTCGCATCCATGGCTGACACTCGCCGAGCCAGCGCCGAGCTGCTCTCGCCGCTCGCGTCGCCTAGACGGCTCTTGTCGGCGGGCCTCCTCGTTGTTCTCCGTCACCTGTCGCCAACGCCGCCACCGGCCCGGTGGGGAACGAGCAGCGAGCATCTTCACTGCATCCCTCGATGCGGCGGGAAGGCCACACCGCCACTCCGCCGCTGACCCCAGCTGGTTCATCGTCTCACGCTCGTCGCGCCCCCACGGATGCGCATGCCGCATTGCTCCTGGCACGTGAGCTCCTACACTACCGCCCCATCGATGACCTCTACGAAGAATGGCTCACTCACATCACCGAGCTCGTCAGCGCCGCAGGGGGCTCTCCCGCGCGGTCCCTCTCGCTGCCTCGCCCTCCGTCAGGCATGGGCGATGCAGCTCAGGGAGCGCCTCCGCCACCTCTCCCCCTGGACGTGACCCTCCTCATCCAGCGCCCGCGCGACAAGAAAGAAGCTGCCAAGAAATCCCTCGACCTCAAGAAGGCGCTCCCGTGCTCCCTGCACCAGCACGACAAGACCGCGTCCCGACGCGACAAGACCATGTGCTGCCCCTGACAACAGCGCGCGAGTACCATCAAGAGCAAGCTCCGCATCAGCAAAGGGCTCCGGTGACCACAGCAGGTTGTGGCGCCTTCACCACCGAGCTCCGGAGCGTCGCCTGGCCGGGCATGTTCAAGCCGGACCTGCCTCTGCACTACGACAACACCGCCGACCCTGCGGAGTTCTTGCAGCTCTACGAGCTGGGCATCGAGGTGGCCAACGGAGATGAGAAGGTCATGGTGAACTGGTTTCCCATGGCGCTCAAGGACGGTGCCCGCACCTGGCTCCTGAACCTGCCTCCCGGCTCGATCTCCTCCTGGGATGAATGCGCAGCCGCTTCATCGCCAACTTCCAGGGCACTCACGACCGCCCTCCGGCCGCGGGTGACCTGTGTCGCATCAAGCAACAGCCTGGGGAGACCCTGCAGAAATACATCCAACGCTTCAACAGCACCCGCCTCAAGATCTCCAAGGTGATGGACGAGGCCATCATCTCAGCGTTCTCTGATGGCGTCCACGATGTCAAGATGAAGGAGAAGCTCGCCATCCACGAGGAGTTGTGCATGTCTCTAGAGCTGTTCAACCTGGCGACCAAGTGCGCAAGAGCTGAGGAAGGACGCCTCTCCCTCCTCGAGCTTCCAGCTGCTGACCCAGAAGAAAAGAAGGCCAAGGCCAAGGACGTGAAGCGCAAAGGAGCAGCCGTGCTTGCAGCAGAACTAGACATGAAGCGCGGCAGGGACCAGCCAGAGTCGTCCAAGGGCGGCCGACCGTTCTGTGCCTACCACAACCTCCACACCCATAACACCAACGAATGCCAGGAGCTCAAGGCCGTTCGAGAAGGACGCTTCGGTCGATGCGCCGAGCGCAATGACCGGGGCTACGACCGAGGAGGAGGACGTGGCGGAGGACGATGGGACGACCGTGGCCCTCGCCAGGAGTGGCGTGACCGACCTCGCGAGGATCGTTGGCAGGTCCAGCCTCGCGAGGTGGCCTGGAGGGATCAGCCTCGTGAGGACCGCCCATAGGGCAACGCAGGCCTTCCTCCTCTGCCGCCACCGCCAAGAAGGAATGACGGCCATCACAATGACGAGGGGGCTGGGGGCTTCCAGGAACCGCCCGCTATCGCTTGCATCTTGGGCCGAGCTCAGGCCCCAGCCTCTCAGTGCATCTTCAAGCAGTTTGCTCGCGAGATGAACGCAGTCCTCCCCAAGCTCGAGGCCATGCGCCCGCTCAGGTGGTCCAAGTGCGCTATCACCTTCAGCTCAGCAGATCAACTGAAGTGTGCAACTATTGCTGGCGTCCTCCCGATGCTTTGTTCCCCAGTCATCAGCAACGTGCAAGTCACTAGGACCATCATCGATGGCGGCGCAGGGCTTAAGGTCTTGTCCGTCGAGACGTTCGACAACCTTCAAGTGCCATACGATCAGCTCCAGCCGACCAAGCCTTTCTCAGGAGTCACCGACGGTTCCACCACTCCGATAGGGCAGGTTCGCCTCCCTGTCACCTTCGGCCAGCGCGACAACTACCGCACCAAGCTCATCGACTTCGACGTCGCCCACATTAACCTGCCATACAATGCCATCCTCGGGTATCTAGCCCTGGCCAAGTTCATGGAGGTGACCCACTGATACGTCTCCAACGTATCTATAATTTTTTATTTTTCCATGCTATTATATTACCCCTTTTAGATGTTTATGGGCTTTATTTTACACATTTATATCATTTTTGGGACTAACCTACTAACCGGAGGCCCAACCCATATTGCTGTTTTTTTGCCTATTTCAGTATTTTGAAGAAAAGGAATATCAAACGGAGCCCAAATGGAATGAAACCTTCGGGAGCATGATTTTTGGAACAAATCTGATCCGGAGAGCTTGGGGTGCAAGTCAAGAAGCTCCCGAGGGCCCCACGAGATAGGGGGCCGCGCCCCCCCTGTAGGGCGCGCCCCTGTCTCGTGGGCCCCTCGGGCAGCCACTAACGTACTTCTACTTTCGATATATACCTACGTACCCCGAAAACATCCAGGAGCACCACGAAACACAGTTTCCACCGCCGTAACCTTATGTATCCGCAAGATATCATCTTGGAGCCTTCGCCGGCATTCTGCCGGAGGGGGAATCAACCACGGAGGGCTTCTATATCAACATCCTTGCCCCTCCGATGAGTTGTGAGTAGTTTACCACAGACCTCCGAGTCTATAGTTATTAGCTAGATGGCTTCTTCTCTCTTTTTGGATCTCAATACAATGTTCTCCCCGTCTCTTGTGGAGATCTATTCGATGTAAACTCTTTTTGCGGTGTGTTTGTCGAGATCCGATGAATTGTGGGTTTATGATCAAGTTTATCTATGAATGATATTTGAATCTTCTCTGAATTCTTTTATGTATGATTGAGTTATCTTTGCAAGTCTCTTCGAATTATCAGTTTGGTTTGGCCTACTAGATTGATCTTTCTTGCCATGGGAGAAGTGCTTAGCTTTGGGTTCAATCTTGCGGTGTTCTTACCCAGTGACAGAAAGGGTTGCAAGACACGTATTGTATTGTTGCCATCGAGGATAACAAGATGGGGTTTATATCATATTGCATGTGTTTATCCCTCTACATCATGTCATCTTGCTTAATGTGTTACTCTGTTCTTATGAACTTAATACTCTAGATGCAGGCAGGAGTCGGCCGATGTGTGGAGTAATAGTAGTAGATGCAGGCAGGAGTTGGTCTACTTGTTATGGACGTGATGCCTATATACATGATCATGCCTAGATAATCTCATAACTATGCGCTTTTCTATCAATTGCTCGACAGTAATTTGTTCACCCACCGTAATACTTATGCTATCTTGAGAGAAGCCTCTAGTGAAACCTATGGCCCCCGGGTCTTTCTCTTATCATATTTGCTTTCAATCTATCTTTATTTGCATCTTTACTTTCTGCATCTATCTTATAAAATACCAAAAATATATCTATCTTATCATACTATCTTTATTAGATCTCACTTTCGCAAGTGGTCGTGAAGGGATTGACAACCCCTTTATTGCGTTGGTTGCGAGTTCTCAGTTTGTTTGTGTAGGTGTGTGGGACTTTTGAGGAGCCTCCTACTGGATTGATACCTTGGTTCTCAAAACTGAGGGAAATACTTACGCTACACTTTGCTGCATCACCCTCTCCTCTTCGAGGAAAACCAATGCAAGCTCAAGACGTAGCAAGAAAGATTTCTGACGCCATTGCCGGGGAGGTCTCAAGTCAAGACATACCAAGTACCCATCACAAACCCATCTCCCTCGTATTTACATTATTTGCCATTTGCCTCTCATTTTCCTCTCCCCCACTTCACCCTTGCTGTTTTATTTGCCCTCCCTTTCCCAACCTCCTCCTTTCCTTTTCGCTCTCTTTCTCCCGCCTTGCTTTTGTTTGCCGCTATGTCTGGAATTGGGGAGACTATCGTCAATATGGACAATAATGATAACACAGAAAATCCCGAGGCTCCGGCCTATGAACCCCCTATCTTGCATACTAAAAAGTTTCGAATTGGTAGTGGTAACATCATTGGCAAAGGTGTTATTCAAGATTTATTTACTTGTGCCCGTGCTTTACCTTCCATGGGGTGTTCTATTCTTCATAGAACTAGTAGCCTTGCGGATGCTGTCGCTATGCTTATAGTTGAGCTTGAAAGACAATTTATGCACATGCATCCTTGCATACAAAGAATTTTTCTAGAATTCTCTAATATTGAGGATTCTTCTATTAAGCGTGCTGTTACCATCCCTTTGGCTCATGAATTTAGATTTATCATAAGAGAGGCCAAAGAAATCTTTGCGCACTATAGGGTGGACGCCGGTCGTCCCCCCATAGAGGCGATCCTCTATGATCAAGAGGAAATTAGACGTTTTCAATCTTCGGACTATGTCGCTTTTAATGAAAACCATAGAAAAAAGGTCCCTACCAATGTCTTGGTTGATTGCATTAAAGAGCTTAATAATGATTTTTCCCTTTGAAATAATGAGCTAGGATACTCTCTTGAGTATAGGCTCACAAGATTTTGCCAATAGAATGCTTTTAGTGATGAAATAGTTGTGCACTATGAAGGGCCAAAGGAGGAACCCGTTCCTCCTGTTATTGATCTTGGGGATTTTTGTCCCACTAAATTTAGCCCTTTTGATTACTTTTGCTTGCCTCAAAGGAAACTTGCTGCCGAACGTAGAGAATATGAGATGAGTTTTTAAGATCTATCTTATTATTATGGCACTAGTTAGATCTATCCTTGCTTTTATGGCTAGGGGCGTTAAACGATAGTGCTAGTTGGGAGGCAACCCAATTTTTCTTTATGTTTTTTGTTTTTGCTCCTGTTTAGTAACAAATCTTGTATCTACATTCTGTTTATATGTGTGTTTTTTCTTTTAATTAGTGTTTGTGCCAAGTAGAACCTATAGGATAACCTACGATGATAGTTGATTTGATTCTGCTGAAAAACAGAAACTTTGCGCGCACGAATATAATTGTTTGAAATTACAGGAACGTGCTTTTGCGTTGATTCTTTTTGATTCTGTTCAATAGACAAATTTTCCAGGACTTCCTATTTTGGTAGGATTTTTAGAGTTCCAGAAGTTTGCGTTAGTTACAGATTGCTACAGACTGTTCTTTTTTTGACAGATTCTGTTTTTCGTGTGTAGTTTGCTTATTTCAATGCATCTTTGGCTAGTAATTCAGTCTATGAACCATAAAGAAGTTGGAATACAGTAGGTTTAACACCAAATTAAATAAAGAATGAGTTCATTGCAGTACCTTATGTGGTGGTTTTGTTTTCTTTCACTAATGGAGCTTATAAGATTTCCTGTTGAGTTTTGTGTTGTGAAGTTTTCAAGTTTTGGGTAAAGCCTTTATGGACTATGGAATAAAGGGTGGCAAGAGCCTAAGCTTGGGGATGCTTATGGCACCCCAATATATTCAAGAATAGCCAAAAGCCTAAGCTTGTGGATGCCCTGGGAAGGCATCCCCTCTTTCGTCTTCGTTCATTGGTAACTTTACTTGGAGCTATATTTTTATTCGCCACATGATATGTGTTTTGCTTGGATCGTCGTGTATTATATTAGTCTTTTATTTTTAGTTTACCACAATCATCCTTGCTGTACACACCTTTTGGGAGAAGCCTATTTGATTAGGATTTGCTAGAATACTCTATGTGCTTCACTTATATCTTTTGAGCTTAATAGTTTTTGCTCTAGTGCTTCACTTATATCTTTTAGAGCACGGTGGTGTCTTAATTTTGAAGAAATTGCTAGTCTCTCATGCTTCACTTATAATATTTTGAGAGTCTTTTAGAACAGCATGGTATTTGCTATGATCATAAAGTTGGTCCTAGAATGATGAGGATCCAAGTTGGGTATAATAAAAACTATCATAGAAAGTGAATTGGATGCTATGATCAATTTGATGCATGATAATTGTTTTGAGATATGGAGGTAGTGATATTAAAGCCATGCTAGTTGGGTGATTATGAATTTAAAGAATGCTTGTGTTGAAGTTAGCAAATCCTGTAGCATGAACGTATGGTTAAAGTTGTGTAACAAATTTGAAACATGAAGTGTACTTGGCTTGTGCATCCTTATGAGTGGCGGTCGGGGACGAGGGATGGTCTTTTCCTACCAATCTATCTCCCTAGGAGCATGCGCGTAGTACTTGAGTTTTTGATGACTTCTAAATTTTTGCAATAAGTATATGAGTTCTTTTGACTAATGTTGAGTCCATACATTATACGCACTTTTACCTTTCCACCTTTGCTAGCCTCTTCAGTACCATGCATTGCCCTTTCTCACCTTGAGAGTTGGTGCAAACTTCGCCGGTGCATCCAAACCCCGTGATATGATATGCTCTATCACACATAAACCTCCTTATATCTTCCTCAAAACAGCCACCATACCTACCCATTATGGCATTTCCATACCCATTCCAAGATATATTGCCATGCAACTTTCCACCGTTCCGTTCATCATTTTCATGACATACTTTACTTTTATCACATTGCCATTGCATGATCATGTAGTTGACATCGTATTTGTGGCAAAGCCACCAAGCATTATTTTCATACATGTCACTCTTGATTCATTGCACCATCCCGGTACACCATCGGAGGCATTCATATAGAGTCATATCTTGTTCTAGTTTCGAGTTGTAATTCTTATGTTGTAATCAATAGAAGTGTGTTGATCATCATTATTAGAGCATTGCCCAAAGAAAAAAAAAGGAAAAAAAAGAAGAAAGGCCAAAAAAAGAAAGGCCCAAAAAAATAAAAAAAATAAAAAAATAAAAAGGGCAATGTTACTATCTCTTTTTCCACACTTGTGCCTCAAATTAGCACCTTGTTCTTCATGTAGTGAGTCTCATATTTTGTGCTTCAAAGTAGCACCTTGTTCTTCATGTAGTGAGTCTCATAAGTTGTCCTTTTCATACTAGTGGGAATTTTTCATTATAGAACTTGGCTTGTATATTCCTACGATGGGCTTCCTCAAATGCCCTAGGTCTTCGTGAGCAAGCAAGTTGGATGCACACCCACTTGTTTTCTTTTGTTGAGCATTCATTTATAGCTCTAGTGCGTCCATTGCATGGCAATCCCTACTCCTCATGTTGACATCTGATGGGCATCTCCATAGCCCGTTGATTATCCTCGTCAATGTGAGGCGTTCTCCTTTTTTGTCTTCTCCACATAATCCCCATCATCATATTCTATTCCACCGATAGTGCTATATCCATGGCTCACGCTCATGTATCGCGTGAAGGTTGAAATTTTTTGAGATTATTTAAGTATGAAACAATTGCTTGGCTTGTCATTGAAAGTGCGTTATATCGACTAGAGGGGGGTGAATAGGCGATTTTTAAGAATTCTTCACTGAGGAATTTGCTGGTGAGGAAATTCCTTAGCGAAGAACTATTTGCAGCGGAATAAGTACTCAGAAGTAAACATAACAGGATACAAACATAGTCATCATGATGAAATGAAGACTAACACAGAGTACGGGAAGCGTAAACACAGGATAACAAGATGAAGACAAACAAACTGAAGAAATTGAACTGAGGAATTTGTGAAAGTCTTTAGTCAAAGTCTTCAAACACAGATATGAACAACATTCAACACAGTAATGAGGAAATGAAAGAGTTGAGGAAATAGAACCAGTCAGTTGGTGAAGACAATGATTTGGTAAACCAGTTCAACTGCTGCCTCTCGGTTATACGTCTGGTTGGAGCGGTGAGTATTTAAACTCGAGGACACACAGTCCGGACACCCGATCTCGAGCCGCAACTCAGGACACCCGATGCTCACCGTATTCTCCTTGAACTAAGACCACGCAGGCCTCATCCAATCACTCGTGGTAAGTCTTGGTGACTTCCAAACCTTCACAGACTTGGTCACTCGGCGATCCACAATTCCTCTTGGATGCTCTAGACCTTGACGCCTAACCGTGCGGAAGAAGCACAGATCTTCAAAGGTAACAAGCGTCGGATCCACGCAGATCAATTTCTTGATGATGCTCAATCACTTTGGGTTTGTGGGGGTTTGGTTTTGGGATTTTCCTCACTTGATGATTTTCGCTCAAAGTCCTCGGAGGATGGGTTGCTCTCAAATGACAAGTGTCAAGTTCTCTCGGAGCAGCCAACCAGCTAGTGGTTGTAGGGGCGGCTATTTATAGCCTAGGAGCAGCCCGACATGATAAGACATAAATGCCCTTCAATGATATGACCGTTAGGTGGATAAGATATTTTGGGACAGCGGCAAGAAGACAAAGAACGGTCGGAAATTTGACTCTCAAATTCCTCGGGGCTATCATGTTCCTCTTTGTGTAGGCAATTCGACTTTGGCGAATTCCTAACTCCTCGATCGAGCAAAGTCCTTAGTGACCGGAAGAACTGCGTCTCACACGACGAATTTGATCGAAGCTGTATGAGATTTCAATGGCTTCACTCGAAGGGATTGGTAGGTGTAGGATTTTGAGTTGAGCATCACATGGAAATTTTTCCTTAGTATTTCCTCGACCCCTTTAACGATGCGGTGTTTCCTATGACTCAAGAAAGAGAAAGCGAAACTACGAAAACAAAAGTCTTCACGCTTCATATTCCTCTAATGAATACCAAGTCTTCAAGGTCACACCAATTTCTTCACTTTCAAAGTCTTGTAAAGTCTTGAGAATATCAAAGTCTTCAGTTGAAGAACTTCATTTTTAGGGGTCGACTTTCTCTGTAAATATCAAACTCCTCATAGACTTATAGACCTGTGTACACTCAAAAACGCATCAGTTACTTAACCTATAAGTCTTCAATACACCAAAATCACTAAGGGGCACTAGATGCACTTACAATCTCCCCCTTTTTGGTGATTGATGACAACATAGGTTAAGTTTTCAACGGGGATAAACATGTGGAGTGTAAATACTAATATTGAGGAATTTGATTGCAAGATATAGAAGAACTCCCCCTGAATATGTGCATAGTGAGGAATTTGCTTTTGAGGCATTGCACATTTGAAGAATCGAATCATGGAGATCTCCCCCTATATCTTGTAATTCATACACGCATTTGATATATAATATGAAGAATTTGAAATGCATGATGAAATATGGTGCCTGATGAGATTCAACATGCGTGCAATAATATTAACGAGGAATAAGCATGCAGAATATCACATCAAAAGTTTCAGAGCTCAGTGCATCAAAAGCATCAGAGCACGACCAAAAGTATCAAGGCACCATCAGATTTAAGATTACAACTCGATCCAATAAAAGTTTCGGAAGAACAAGAGTTGTAACTTAATAAAAACGCCCATAATATAAACCCGCCTGAAGACTAACTCATATTTCTCCCCCTTTGTCATCAAATGACCAAAAGGATCAAAACTGAGGACTAACGCCCCTGAAGATTTTCAAGTTGATGGAGGAGCGCCAGCGTTGTCGGGGTTGGTTGTTGATGTAGGGCCTGCCGCAGTGTCGTCCAAATCTTCATGTTCATCAGTTTCATGCGATGAAGAATAAGAACTGGCCACTAGATCAGGAACTTTGACTCTCTTGAATTTCTTGAGGTGGTGCGGACCGGTCAAATGCTTCACGGAGACCCATAGTCTTCAATTCTTCCGCGGAATATACATGATTGAGAACAGCCCAGGTGCGGTTGAGGGTTTCATGAAGATAGTACTGATTTTTCTTCACTGCATTATGTGTTGAGGTCATGTTGTGAAGAATTGCAACAAATTGGCGCTTCACCCATTTACGATTCGTTCAACCTTCGATGAAGACCGAGGAGTAACTCACGGTCGGTCATCACCACAGGTCTGTTGCTTGAGGCTTTTGCTTGGTGAGGTATTTCTTGGCGGTGTCATGTGTTGCAGAATCGTCATTGGTGGAGTAAGATGTAGCTAGGCGGAATTGACCATCCAATGGGCGAGTGCCTTCATCAATCACAGCACTGCCTTGCCCTTATCATCGATGATGAAACTGGTCGCTGAGGACTTCAATGGGCGGCAAGTAGCTACCATGGTTGAGTGTCGACCTTGTAATTGGTGAAGATCTTGCCCTTATGAATCTCATAATCCAAAGGCGCATATGGCTTCAGCTCAAAAGGCGACATTGCAACATTAGCGAGTCCTCATGAAGAAATCATGGAAGTTGGCGGGAACGCCATGAATGATGTTGAAAAGCATGTTCTTCATGATGCCAGCGACATCTTCTTCATTTGAGTCGTGGCCTTTGATGGGACTCATTGTCTTCGTCAGGATTCGATAGACAGTCCGAGGCACATACAACAGTTCCTTGACGAGGAATTTGGTTCGAGGGCCTGCCCCTGCTTCAAAGGCTTCATGAGCACTTGCATATAATGATCAGTCAGCTCGCGGTCATTGTAGATGCAACGTGCACTTTCATGGGGAGGATCAAGAGGAAGGACACGAAGCAATTCAGTTGCTGGTGCCTTGTAGTGAGTGTTTTCAGTCATCCAATCAAGCACCCATGAATTGACATCTTCAGCGTCTCCGGTGATATGCAGAGTGGCGTAGAATTGTAGAATGAGTTCTTCATTCCAATCACAGATATCAGTGCAGAAATTTAGGAGTCCTGCATCATGAATAACTCGGAGTACTGGCTCGAAGCACAGCAGAGATTCCATATCCACATGAGGAATATGCTCATGATCGAAGATCTTGTCCTTGTCAAAGAGCACTGAGGAATAGAAGTTAGCTTGTGTAGCAGTCCAGAAGCGTCTTTTCCTCATGCGAGCAGAGTCATATGGATTGTAAACAGGAATCGCGATCTCAGGTGCTTCAGGCTGAGGAATTTCTGGTTCCTCTTCTTGTGCAATCTGGGGATCAACAGCAGGTTCTTCAGCACTAGCGGCTGGAATTTCCTCATTAACTGAAGATGTGGGATGAGTTTCTTGAGCCCAATTGAGCAGTTGTAGCCGGGACCGAGGAATTTGTTGAATCGGAGTGAAGAGAGGAGTATTGGGATGCTGACTTTCCCAAAAGTCATTGTTCATCACTGGTGTAGTGCATCCAATATCCACGTCTTCATCTTCTTTTTCAATTTCCTCAACACCAGCCTCTTCACCGTGAATCGAGGCATGGGTGAGAAACAATGGTGATGAAGGAATGTTTCCACTTGAATTTCTTCATCAACCTGTTACGAGGTAGCAACAGATTGATTTTCTTCATCGATCCGCTTGGGATCTTGTAGTCTTCTCCATAAGGAACAATTTCCTTAGGCGACATGGAGGAAATGGGAGCGGCATCAATGGGATTTTCAAGAGAGCTGGTCATTGGCTTCATTTTCTTCGCAGCGAAGAATTTGGCCGCAGCAGATGCCTTCCTCTTCTTCACTGCAGCTCGCTCGCTGCAGCCTTTGTCTTCTTCACTTCATAGGCGAAGGAAGAATTGGAGTTGGTGTTGGCGCGAGGAGGAGCTGAGGATGTGGTTCGATTTCTTGGTATGGCCAGTGCGATTGCCGATCTCTTCATTTTCTTGAGCGCACCACTAGTGGATGCCACAGGAATTTCTTCGGTGGTGGAATGGAGTCATCAGCCACGGAACTTGTATTCTCATCGGCAGGTTGAAAGTCATCGGCGATCTTGGCATGTTCTTCAAAGAGGCTGAGCGAGTCTTCACTGAGGATTTTCTTGTTGCGATGGGGCTGCAATAGTTGTCATTTTCTTCGTCAAATTGATTGAATCTCACCTTGGCTCCTTGCCAATCAGCATGTAAGCATCGAAATCCTTCTTTGAGGGCTTGGATTTCAGATTGAGCTTTGAGAAGTTCTTGAGTCAGTTGACGATGTTCTTCCTCGAAGCTTCTCCTTTCGGCTTGTGCTCTCTTTATTTCACGAGCCTTTTCAAATTTCCATTTCTCTTCAGCGATGAAATGGTTCAACATATGACTTTGACCAGAGTCGAGGCGGATCGGTATGGGAGTGTTTGGATCCCGATGCCATAGGTCGATGAAGTCAAGGATCTTCTTTGGATCCAAAAGCGAGGCACAGTTGTTCCTTTGGCTCTAGCGGCCTTGGTCGATCTGTCTCGATGATTTGCGAGTTCTTCATCGAAGCTTCGTCATCGAGGGCACATTGAATACAACCTGTTTCTTTCTAGGACTTGGCGAGGACCGCGTCAGCGTTGCTTTTGTCTTCAGCAGAGTGGGGCTGATGAGGACATTGGTGCAGTGAGGAACTTCTTGAGACACGAAGCAATCGAGAAACCCCGAGTCCTTTGACATGTAGCGGATGCACAGGAGTTGAGGACTTGGAGGGAGCTCGAGGATTTGGAGGAGCAGCAGCTGTCGAGGAATTTGCCGTGGGCGCGGTGAGGAAGCTGGGCCGTGAGGGCGCTGATGGTGAAGCACTTGGCTTGTGAGCAGGCTTCTTGGCATTGATTTCCTCGGCTTGGCCGAGGTCTCGGCAGCAGCACAGCATGCAGAATCCTCATTGAATTTCCTCCTTGCCTCCTTGGCCTGTCTTGCCAATTTGGCTTGGCGCTGGACCATTCTTCAGAAAGTCTTCACCATGCTTGATCTTTGGTGGGATCGTGACTTGGCGGTGCCAAAGGAGCTCTTGGGCATGGAGGGTTTAAAGCGAATTTCTTCATGTACTTGGGAGTAACATAGCGATTTTCCCTCCATTCTCGTGCCCATCTTCGTTCTATCCTCTGAATCGCACTTTGCGCTGATTTTTAGTCTCCTTGCCAAATTTGGCTTCATCAGTGTGCGATAATCTTTGTAAATTTCATCGGGGATCTCAAAGGCAGTCATGACCTTCTATTTCTTTCCTCCTTCTGCGGTCTCTTGCCTTACGCCATTTTCTTCAGATGAGAATTTGAACAATAGAACACTCTGAAGAAGTATGCAGTTTTTCTTGAGGAGCGCTGCAAATGAGTTAAGTTGATGAGAACCTAGTGATTCAGCGGCGGACATGAGTACTGTGAGCGAGTGTAGGTGCGAGGAATTTGGAGAGGTCATATCGTTCTCGAAGATTTTTGAAAAGACAAGTTTTGAGGAATTTGACCAGTTGAGCCTTGAGGAATTTCACTAAGCGTTTTGTCTTAGGTTCGAGTTGTCTGATTGAAAATCCGCACAATTGAGGAATCTTGAAGAAATGAATGCTTAGAGAGATAACTCAAGAGTATACAGTGTGTGAGGTGTTCATATGTGAAGATTTGAAGAACAAAAACACCTTTGAAGATTTTCAGAAAGATTTGAGAATCAAAGTGAGTAATAAAAGTGACTTTTAATTACCCGAATGAAGAACACGATTTAACAGAGATGAACTGTGGTGAAGTTCGTCACGTTAGATCTCCCACGCCCTAACTTGGCAGAGGGAGGCGGCTACGGGCTGGCGGCGGAGTGAAGATTTCATGACGTAGCGAGTCTGACGGGCGACGAGGTCGAGGCAGTGAAGCTCTTCCTCACCGACGGCGATGGAGTAGCGGCGGCGCTAGGGTTTGAGGAGAGCTCGAGCGAGAGACAGCGACCGAGCGGAGTAAATGAAGTAAGGAAGGGAGAGGGGTATTTATAGCCACGGTAAAAACTGTTCGCCCGAAGATTTTGGGACGAACATGTCCCTGCCCTTTCTTCTTCACGCGACATGTGTCACCCACGCACTGTGCAGATGAGATCGTGTAAGATCGTGGGTGAATAAACTAATGTATTGTGGGAAGCGGAGCGGTTTGGCGGTAAAACCGAAAATCTGGATAAGATTTGTTTAAAAATTTAGTTCGCAATTTCTTGGTTTATCAAGGACACAGTGAAGACTTTGAGCGAGTTTCAATCGAACGCACATGAAGAATTTGTGAATAGATTGGGTTGAGTATAGCATAGAGGGGGAAGGGTCCGATCACATTCACTTAGCAGAAATCACAACTTGAAGAAATATCAATAAGTGAATGCTGTAGAGGACATAAACTCACATATATATATATATATATATATATATATAGTCAATGAAGAAAAACGACAGAAACATTGAAGATTTTGCAAAGTTGAAGAATTTGAGAAAATGAGGAATTTCAAAAATGAGGAAAAACTCAAATTGAAGATTTTCAACTTTTGTGGTGGCGTAGCCCACCGTATAAGAATGATGATTTCAGACACCGCGTACAATTGTCATAGGGTTCTGAGAATCAAATTCTTCATTAATTTCATCACACTTAGAGTGTTATTCTTCATTGGTTGACGAAAAACGTTTCTTCATGTGTTGCACATCTAAGTCATCAATTCCGCATAAGGGTTAGGATGTGTGTCCTTTTCAAAGAACATTCGAAGATTCTAAGATATTTAGCTCACACGCAACTTGCTAAATCTCTTCTCATCCAAGGGCTTAGTGAAGATATCAGCTAGCTGTTCTTGATCTTCACATGCTCGATGGAGATATCACCCTTCAACACATGATCATGAAGAAAATGATGGCGAATCTGGATGTGCTTAGTCTTGAGTCTTTGGCGGGTTGTGAGCAATCTTGATGGCACTCTCATTGTCGCAGAGGAGAGGCACATTCTTCACGTTAGCGCCATAGTCCTTGAGGTTTGCTTCATCCAAAGCAGTTGAGCACAGCATGAGCCAGCAGCAATGTATTCAACTTGTGAAGAAGCAAGTGATACGCAGATTCTGTTTCTTCGAGGACCAACGGACCAAAGATCGTCGAGGAAATGACAAGTGCCGATGTTGACTTGCGGTCCACACGATCACCAACATAGTCGAGTCGAATATCCAATGAGATCAAAAGCGAGCCCTTGGGGTACCATAATCCTAGTGTTGGTGTGTGAGCTAGATATCGAAGAATATGCTTCACTGCCTTATGGTGTGATTCCTTGGTGCAGCTTGAAATCGGGCACACATGCAAACACTAAGCATTATATCTGGCCTAGATGCACATAAGTACAATAAAGAACCAATCATGGGCGGTATACCTTGTGATCGAAGTCAATACCATTTTCATCGATTGCATAGATGGCCATTTGTGGGCATAGGAATTTTACGCCTTTGCAATCTTGCATGCGAATTTCCTCAATACATCTTTGAGGTATTTCTCTGAGATATGAATATGCCATTGTCTTTGATTTAATTTGAAGACCTAAGAAGAATTTCAATTCTCCCATCATAGACATTTGATATTCTTCACTCATCATATAGGCAAATTCATCACTATATCGTTGGTTAGTACAGCCAAAGATAATATCATCAACATATATTTGGCACACAAACAGTTCACCATCATATGATTTAGTAAAAGAGTAGGGTCGAGTGAACGGGTGTGAAACCATTCTTCATGAAGAATTCCTTCAATGTGTCATACCACGCCTGAGGGGCTTGCTTGAGGCCATAGAGGGCCTTATTGAGTCTGAAGACTTTGTCAGGATTCTTGGGATCTTCAAAACCTGGGGGTTGAGCAACATATACTTCTTCCTCAAGCTTACCATTGAGGAATGCACTTTTCACATCCATTTGATATAAGATGATATCATGATGGTTAGCATAGGCAAGTAAAATGCGAATAGCCTCAAGTCTAGCAACAGGTGCAAAAGTTTCATCGAAATCAATTCCTTCAACCTGTGTGTAGCCTTGAGCTACTAGTCGTGCCTTATTCCTCACCACAAGGCCATTTTCATCTTGCTTGTTGCGGTAGATCCACTTTGTGCCAATGATATTATGCTTGCGAGGATCTGGGCGATTGACTAATTCCCAGACATTGTTCAGATCGAACTGATGTAATTCTTCTTGCATAGCCTGAATCCACTCCGGCTCCAGAAAAGCTTCATCTACCTTAGTGGGCTCTGAGATAGAGACAAAAGCATAGTGCCCACAAAAGTTAGATAAGTGTGAGGCTTTTGAGCGTGTGAGAGGACCTGGTGCGCTAATGTCATCGATGATCTTCTCCACTTGCACTTCTTTTGCAACGCGTGGATGAGTTGGTTGTCGCTGAGGATTTTGATCAGCATTTTCTTTAGCACCATTTTCCTCATCATGTTCTTGGTGCATCACTCGGCGTTCTTCATGAATAGGAATGAATTCTTGAGATTCTTGAGAGGAATGACATCCTCGGTTGCCTTGAGCTTGATAGCATCCTCGGTGCTGGTTCATCTAACACAGAAGGTAGGTGCTCTCTTTGCGAGCCATTAGTTTCATCGAACCGCACATCTCTGATGTCGACAATCTTGTGAAGAACAATGTTGAAGACTCTGTAGGTGTCGAGTCCTTTCGTAACCAAGCATAAAACCTTCATGTGCTTTGGTGCAAATTTAGAGTTGTGGTGAGGATCTCTAATGCAACATTTAGCACGAAGACTTTGAAATAACTCACATTGGGTTTCTTGTCGTTGAGGAGTTCATAGGAAGTCTTCTTGAAGAATTTGTGAAGATATACTCTGTTGATGATGTGGCGAGCAAGTATCAATTGCATCAATCCAAAAGCGTTGAGGCGTTTTGTATTCATCAAGCATAGTGCGAGCCATCTCAACAAGAGTTACATTCTTGTGCTCCACGACGCCATTCTCTTTGAGGAGTATAGGGAGCAGATAATTCATGAGTAATACCAAGTTCATCAAGATAGGCATCAAGACCAGAATTCTTGAACTTAGTTCCATTGTCACTTCGATATGCTTGATCTTCACACCAAAGTTGGTTGAAGCCCTCGAGGAAAATCGTTTGAAGACTTCCGCACTTCATGTTTGTAAGTAACAATGTGTACCCATGTATATCGAGAATAATCATCAACAATGACAAAACCATATAAAGATGCATCATTAGTTTGCTGAATAATGGTTAGGTCGAAGAGGTCCATGTGAAGCAATTGAATGGGCGTGTAGTGGTCATGATAGTCTTATTTGGATGCTTGGCCTTGGTCATTTTTCCGCTTCACATGCTCGCATAAGTGATCCTTGATGAATTTGACATTCTCAATGCCAATGACATGCTTCTTCTTTGCAAGCATGTTCAAATTCCTCATGCTGCATGACCAAGTCGTCGATGCCATAGCCAGATATACGAAGCTTTTGCAAGTAGACACATGGCTGGTTGTGGTCCTGTAGAGAAATCAACAATATCTGATCTCCTCTCCTAAAGCCTTGAAGACTTTGGAATTGTCGACTTCCATAATCACAACACAGTGATATTTGCCAAGACAACAACCATATCAAGATCACAAAGCATTAAGATGACATGAGATTGTATCCTAAGGACTCAACAAGCATGACTTTGTCCATGTGCTTATCCTTAGAGATAGCAACCTTACCAAGACCCAATACGACTTTTGCCTTTGTCGGCAAAGATGATATGCTTCAGAGGTGGCGGTGATAAGGAGCATCCATCAATAGATTCTTGTCACCGGTCATGTGATTTGTACATCCACTATCGAGGACCCATTCGGTGGTTTTGAGTTGATCATCCTGCAGATGAATTAGTGTAGCTTACAATCTCATATGCTTCATCGATGAAGAATATGATATCAAGTTCATCAGATGAATTTCATCAAGCGAAAGCAGATATAGCGATATGAGGGCGTGTGAAATGAAAGTTCATTTCATCATGATTCGCTGCGTCCTTTCGTGCATTTTTGTCGGGTCCCGACAAATTCTTCAGACGTTAGAGCACGCCCGAGACTGACCTGCAGAAGAGATTAGTTCTTTTCTTCACCACCCACATCCGGAGGGGTGGCAAAGAGTTCATCATCCTGCGAGCACCATGTGAGAAAGGTGGCAAAGATGCCAAACCATTTTCGCTTAGCATAGGAGGGTTAGGGTATGCATATGAATAAGCAGAGTAATTCTTCGAGGACTTATGAACATAATTATTTGAAGAGTAATGCACATATTCATAGCCCTTAGCTCTACCCTACGAGACAGAGTTGTTAGCACGATGATAATCATATGAGGACTTTGATCCAGTTGAGGAATTTGATCCTCGTGAAGAATTTGGTCCATATGAGGACTTGGATCCATATGAAGAGTTTGGTCCATATGGAGAATTTGATCTGGGATTCCTGTTCTTCACAGGTGGTGTCATGAGGACATTCACCTGAAGACTTTCAACACAGCTTTTGGGAACCCAGATTTTCTTCATAGGGGAACCGTTCCTGCAGTTAGTGCCAACATATCTAGCAAATACTTCACCATTCTGATTTTTGAACAGTTTATAGTTGGAGTCAAATGACTCATCAGAGGAATGAGACGATTCACACGTAAAGCCAGATAAGTTAGATGGATCAATTGGAGGTCCCTTTGCAGCAACCCATGAGGTTTTGGGGTACTGCTCAGGCTTTCAATATGTTCCATCGGCATTGAGTTTCCTCTCAAAGGCAATACCCTCTTTCCTAGGGTTTCTGTTGAGGATCTGCTTTTTGAGCACATCACAAAGTGTTTGATGCCCTTTGAGGCTTTTGTACATGCCTGTCATGTACAATTCCTTCAGCCCTGCATTGTCAGTGATACTAGCAATGTCCTCAGATGAGGAATAAGTGATAGCAGAGGCAGATGAAGAATTTGTAACAATTGAAGCATTTGAACATTCAGGTGAAGAATTAGCAGATTCACTTTCAATGCACTTTAAGCATGGAGGAACAAATTCTTCCTGAGAAGCACTGATTTGTTGAGCTAGTAATGAATCGCGCTCCTTCTGAAGATCTTCATAACACACTCTTAGCTTTTCAAGATCTTCCTTTCTTTGAATAGCTTCAAGAAAGCTTCTCATGATCGATCAGAGAGAGTTATGTTGATCTTGAAGGACGTCAAACTTGGAGTGAATTTTCTGAAGACATTCACCCAATGCTTTTGAGTGATCCATTTCTTTGTGCAACATATTATCACTTCTTTCTAGCATATCTTGAGTTTGTTCTAAAACGGGTTTTTGTTTAGTGGGCAAGCGCAAATAAGTTTGGTATAGCGGATTCAATATCATCATCAGATTCATCATTGTCAGATTCATCATTAACAGATTCATTATCACAAGACTCGGATGAGGAGCATTCGGTTACCTCAGCATCGTTTGCCATGAGACAAGATGCAGAAGATGATGATTTTGGCTCGAAAGTCATCATTTTGAGAGATTCCTTGAAGTCCTCAGACCAGGGATCATGACGAGTTCGATGACTTTCATAGACATCAGAGATTCGGTCCCAGATGAGCTTCGAATGGCCAAGATGCATAACTCGCCCGAATTGATCTCTGGATAGGCAGGAGCAGATGATATCCTTCGCTATGATATCAAGTCGAGTGTACATGCGAATATCATCAGCATCTGCCATCTTGCATAGATCAGTAAGACCAATTTCAGTGACGGTCCACAGCTCGCTGTTCTTTGCCATGAGGCGCTTTCTCATCATGGCCTTCCACTTGGGATAGTCATGACCGTCAAAGATAGGGCATGTCACTTTCTTCATACCTGCGGTCGACATAACTAAAACTCCAGGCGGTTAAACCAAAATCACACAGAACAAGGGAGTACCTTGCTCTGATACCAATTGAAAGTGCGTTATATTGACTAGACGGGGGGTGAATAGGCGATTTTTAAGAATTCTTCACTGAGGAATTTGCTGGTGAGGAAATTCCTTAGCGAAGAACTATTTGCAGCAGAATAAGTACTCAGAAGTAAACATAACAGGATACAAACATAGTCATCATGATGAAATGAAGACTAACACAGAGTACGGGAAGCGTAAACACAGGATAACAAGATGAAGACAAAGCGGTGAAGAAATTGAAGCGAGGAATTTGTGAAAGTCTTGATCAAAGTCTTCAAACACAGATATGAACAACATTCAACACGATAATGAGGAAATGAAAGAGTTGAGGAAATAGAACCGGTCAGTTGGTGAAGACAATGATTTGGTAAACCAGTTCCAAGCTGCTGCCTCGGTTATGCGTCTGGTTGGAGCGGTGAGTATTTAAACTCGAGGACACGATCCGGACACCCGATCTCTCGAGCGCAACTCAGGACACCCAGTCCTCACCGTATTCTCCTTGAACTAAGACCACGCAGCCTCGTCCAATCACTCGTGGTAAGTCTTCAGGTGACTTCCAAACCTTCATAGACTTGGTCACTCGGCGATCCACAATTCCTCTTGGATGCTCTAGTCCTTGACGCCTAACCGTCTGGAAGAAGCACAGTCTTCAAAGGTAACAAGCGTCGGATCCACGCAGGATCAATTTCTTCACTGATGCTCAATCACTTTGGGTTTGTGGGGGGTTTGGTTTTGGGATTTTCCTCACTTGATGATTTTTGCTCAAAGTCCTCGGAGGATGGGTTGCTCTCAAATGACAAGAGTCAAGTTCTCTCGGAGCAGCCAACCAGCTAGTGGTTGTAGGGGGCGGCTATTTATAGCCTAGGGAGCAGCCCGACATGATAAGACATAAATGCCCTTCAATGATATGACCGTTAGGTGGATAAGATATTTTGGGACAGCCGGCGCGCAGCACATCAACGGTCGGAAATTTGACTCTCAAATTCCTCAGGGCTATCATGTTCCTCCTTTGTGTAGGCAATTCGCCTTTGGCGAATTCCTAACTCCTCGATCGAGCAAAGTCCTCGGTGACGGAAGAACTGCGTCTCATCCTTGAAGAATTTGACTGAAGCTGTATGAGATTTCAATGGCTTCACTCGAAGGGATTGGTAGGTGTAGGATTTTGAGTTGAGCATCACATGGAAATTTTTCCTTAGTATTTCCTCGACCCCTTTAACGATGCGGTGTTTCCTATGACTCAAGAAAGAGAAAACGAAACTATGAAAACAAAAGTCTTCACGCTTCATATTCCTCGAATGAATACCAAGTCTTCAAGGTCACACCAATTTCTTCACTTTCAAAGTCTTCAGAATATCAAAGTCTTCAGTTGAAGAACTTCATTTTTAGGGGTCGACTTTCTCTGTAAATATCAAACTCCTCATAGACTTATAGACCTGTGTACACTCACAAATGCATCAATTACTTAATCTATAAGTCTTCAATACACCAAAATCACTAAGGGGCACTAGATGCACTTACAGTCATCGGGGGTATAGAAGTAGGGAACATCTTTGTGTGACGAAAATGAAGCATAGCCTAACTATATGATTTTGTAGGGATGAACTTTCTTTTGCCATGTTATTTTGAGAAGACATGATTACTTTGATTAGTATGCTTGAAGTGTTACTATTTCTTATGTCAATATGAACTTTTATTTTGTATTCATTTGGATCTGAACATTCATGCCATAATAAAGAAAATTACATTATGAATTATGCTAGGTAGCATTCCACATCAAAAATTCTCCTTTTACCATTTACCTACTCGAGGACGAGCAGGAATTAAGCTTGGGGATGCTTGATACGTCTCCAACGTATCTATAATTTTTGATTATTCCATGCTATTATATTACCCCTTTTAGATGTTCGTGGGCTTTATTTTACACATTTATATCATTTTTGGGACTAACCTACTAGCAGGAGGCCCAGCCCATATTGCTTTTTTTTGCCTATTTCAGTATTTGAAGAAAAGGAATATCAAGCGGAGTCCAAACGAGCGAAACCTTCGGGGCGTGATTTTGAACAAATCTGATCAGGAGAGCTTGGAGTGCAAGTCAAGAAGCTCCCAAGGGCCCCACGAGATAGGGATCGCCCCCTCAGGGCGCGCCCTGTCTCGTGGGCCCCTCAGCGACCACCGGCGTACTTCTTCTTCCTATATATACCCTCGTGGCCGAAAACATCCAGAGCACCACGAAACACAATTTCCTTTGCCGTAACCTTACGTATCCATGAGATCTCATCTTGGAGCCTTCGCAGGCACTCTTGGGAGGAATCAACCACGGAGGGCTTCTACATCAACATCCTTGCCCCTCCGATGAGTTGTGAGTAGTTTACCACAGACCTACGGGTCTATTGTTAATTATTAGCTAGATGGCTTCTTCTCTCTTTTTGGATCTGAATACAATGTTCTCCCCCTCTCTTGTGGAGATCTTGTCGGAGTAATGGGCCACGTGTAGGCTAACCCGAGCCCCTGAACCTTTCAAGACATCGGGGCAGGCTGCGCCCCTCGAGCCCCAAGACGACGAGCCGCCTTCCGAGAGTCGGCGTCGACGCTGCCGACTGCCCCTCGCGGCCAAGTCCCAAAGACGACTCCAAGATAAGCCGACTCCTGGCCAACGACTTCCGGAGAAGCCGGCTGTAAGGAGTCAGCCCGCGACTCCAACCACCCCGTACCTTCACGATAATGGACGGGATGGGGAATGGCCACCCTGCGGCCCATCCCAACCCCGTTTATCGAGGGCAGGCATGGCCACAGTGCGCCGTACCGGCGGAGATCTCCATCCGACGCGGCACTGTTGCCATGCCAGCCACGACTATCAACCACAGGCGGAGCCACAGTAGCCACGACAACTTTGTCTGTATGACCCGGAGGCGGCGGGTCCCACCGATCGGCGGGAATCTGAGAAGGCGGTGAGCGCCACAAAGCGGACCCGTTGAGTCGGCCCCGAGTCGGTGGCCTCCCACGGGCCCCACATGCCATTAACGGAACCACGACGGGGAATAGCAGCGGTGATGCCCGTCATGCGGCGGCCTTATTGCCATGACCCCATGACCAACCGGCGTCATTAGAAAGCAGCTACTGATGATCCACACCGGCAAGACCGCCCACAAGGCAAGCAAACTGTCGGCCCGTGCGAACAATTCGGTGGGGCCCACCGGTCGGCGGGCCCAGCGATCGGGCGGAAGCGGAGGAGAGATCTGACGGTGGGACCCGCGTCAGCGGATTTACCGTTGTACCCCTGGGGGGGTAGGCCTATATAAACCCCCCAAGGCACCCATGCAAAGGGTTCAAATCCATTAGCACTAGACCAGATCATATAGGAAGGATAGAGCTAGCCTTGCCTTCTCCTACCTCCGGAAACAACTCAAGGAGCAACCTTGTACTCACTTTGCCTTAGTGATCATGCGGAGACCCCGCAGAGCAGCAGTAGGGGTGTTATCTCCTCGGAGAGCCCGGAAGCTGGGTAAGATCCGACGGCATGCATGTCTTCGCCTCATCCCGTTTCCAGGCACCGGCGACGTTCTACTCGCCCCCACCATGATAAGCCATCCCTTGGCATATGTCGCACCCAACCCCCGACATTTGGCGCCCACCGTGGGGCGAGGTGCACCGTCGTCCGGAGATCTGTTCTGGACGAGAACCCTTTTCCTCCCTGGTGAGCGCAGCCAGCCAGGCACACCAGACGGAGTCTGCGTGAAAGCCTTGCTTGGCTGAGGTCGCTGCGCAGCCGGCTGCCTCGCCGAACTTGTCGGCGAGGTTCGCTCTCCAGCGAGCACGCATCCGGCGCAGCGCAGGCGGCCCTGAAACCTCCTCGCGGGCCTCCTCGACCAACTCCATGTCACCGGCGAGCCTGCCGTGGACTTGGAGTGCGTAAACTCCACCGACCCGATCTTTGGTCGACTCCGGCCGCGTCGCTCGGCGTTCCCCACCAGCGTGGTGGTCTCGACGAGCCGCTCCCTCATGAGCGAAGCGGCGGAAGCTCCGTCGGAGGTGCTCGTCATCGATCATGGCGAGCATTACGGTGAGAGCTCACAACCCCTCGACAGCGGCTCTCGAGACGACGCGGCTATCTGGAAGACGCAGACGCCGGAAACGCTGGGCGCGCCGCCTCTGGTCGTCGAAGGTGCGAAAAGCTGGCAAGCATGAGACGCTTGTCAGATGTCTACCAGCGTGAGATGGATTGCGCCGTGGGCGGGTCGCCAACCCGGCCCGGGCCTAACCGCCTAAGCGCGATCTAGCGGCGTGGCGTGGCTATCGCCAACCTGTTGGGGCCAATCGCCCGTATGCATACGCCGCGGAGAACATCCGCGCCGCCCAGCGGCGGCGGACGAAAGCTAAACAACCGAAGGTGAAAGCACCGCTGATGATGGAAGCGAGTCGGCGGCTCCTCAGCGGCTGCCGTGCGAGAATGAAATCGGCTGCCGCACAGAGGCGCCGCAGCGACCAAACGACGACCAGCCTCCCCGCTAAGATCAAGGCACGACGTCTCAGACACCGATTGGCGGTATCCGCGGAAGAAAAGACAAGGATCCGGCTGTTAGCCACAGTCGGACTCGCATCACCATCGGCGCGACCAAGACAACCGCCCAAGAAGCGGTGGAGCGGCGGGGCGACTATCCGCCTCGCCACCTCGAAGAAAAGCGAGTCTCCCGCCACCCGTTGAGCATCCGACTCTCGGCTTGCCTTGGCGCCGAGAGGAGTCGGAAGAATAGCGCCCGCCACCGGATCGACCGACTCCACCGATCCCCGGCGCTGGAAGAAGAAGACGAGTTGGGTCCGCCCTGTTTCAGACCTCGCATCCGAGACGAGCCCTTTCTCAAGGGGTTCACGCTCCCCCGAGATACGCCCAAGTATACCGGCTCTGTAAAGCCGAAAGACTGGCTACTCCACGGCCTCAACATAGCAAACGGCAACAAGCGTGTTGCCGTGAAGTATGTTCCACTCATGCTCCAGGGCACGACCCGGACATGGTTGAACAGCCTGAAGCCCCGCAACATCAACAGCTGGGTCAACTTCACCGAGGCCTTCGTCCGCAACTTCACAAGCACGTACAAGCGACCCCCCAAGCCTCGCCAGCTTTCCTTGTGTGTGCAAGGCCCCGACGAGTCAACTCGCGACTACCTCATGCACTGGGCCGAGCTTCACAACTCCTGCGAGGGCGTGCACGAGTCTGAGCTACTCGAGTACTTCACCGCCCGGGTGCGAGAAGGCACCCTCCTCAAGCACAAGCTCCTCTATGTGAGCAGGAGACCCTCGACGAGCTGCTGATCATAGCAGACAAGTACGCCACAGCCGACTCCTCCATGAAGGCGGAGATTCAAGTTAGTGCGACTGGCAAAGCGGCCCCTCAGGCTCCCAGAACTCCGGCTAGAGACACCAGTCGGCAACAAGGACAGAACGATCACAAGCGCAAGGCCCCACAGCCGGCTTCCAGCAGGCGGTAGGTTGAGACAGTCGAAGACCAGCAGCCGGAGGGGCAGCCTCCGACCAAGCAACAGAAAGGCGGCAAGTCCAACTGGTTGCCGGCCTTCTCTTATGAGCAGACTCTAGATGGTCCCTGCAAGTTCCACAGTGGCGCGAAGCCGTCAAACCATACCACCCGGAAGTGCCACTGGCTCACCAGGATCGCCAAGGGAGACGGCCTCCTTCCTCCCCGTCTGCTGGGCTGCCGCCTCACCGCCGCTTCACAGCCGGCTGCCGTGCCGGTCGGTAGCGATCGAGATGAGTACCAGAAGAGCATGGAGCCAATGTGGTGTTCACCGGTGTGGCTGATGATCGGCAAGAACGGCGGCTGCAGAGAAGAAGTAAATCGATGCATCGGATACTCGAGTTTATGCATTGGTCAAAGCCTATCGGTTGGGCGAGCTGATCACCCGAGGTGATGCGAATCCGGGCTCCCTCGCCCTAGTTTTAAGTGCCACCTTGGCAGCAGATGGCGGGCGCTCACTTCTCGCGAGTCTTGATGAGGCGAGGCGATAGCATCAACATCTGAGACAAGGATACCATGGAGAAGTTAGGAATCAAGCAAAGACAGCTTCAGAACAGCTGGACTGTGTTCCACGGCATTGTACCTGGCCTTTCCTGCTCACCAATCGGCAAGATCCTGATAGACGTCCTCTTTGGAGACAAAGATCATTTCTGCCGAGAGCCAGTTTGGTTTGAAGTGGTGGACCTCGAAAGCCCGTGCCATGCGTTGCTTGGCCGACCTACTTTGGCCAAGTTCATGGCGGTCCCCCACTGCGCCTACCTCAAGATGAAGATGCCGAGTTCAAGGGGGATCCTGACCGTAGCCGGCGACTAGAGAAAGTCGTCCGCTTGCGCGGCAGAGAGCAGTCGGCTAGCCGAGTCCTTGGTGATCGCAGCCGAGAAGCAGCTTCTTGATCGGGTTGTGGCGATGGCCGGCAAGCAGCCTGAGATGTCACCCGACCCCAAGGAGTTGGAAGCTGAGGGTTCGTTTAAGCCGGCCAAAGAAACAAAGAAGATACCCTTGGACCCGGAGCACCCAGAGAGGTACGCTGTCATGGGTACAAACCTTGACAGCAAATAGGAAGGCGGGCTCGTCGATTTCCTTCGTGAGAATCGAGACATCTTCGCATGGTCCCCTAAAGACATGCCAGGTGTACCAACGGAATTCGCCGAGCACAAGTTACATGTCCGACCTGATGTGAAGCCCGTCAGGCAGCCCTTGCGCCACCTGTCAGAAGAGAAGAGAAGATTTGTTGGAGAAGAGATAGCCCGGCTCCTGGCAGCCGGCTTCATTATGGTGGTGTTTTTTCCAGAATGGTTAGCAAACCCGGTCCTGGTGTTGAAGAAGAACAATCAGTGGCGGATGTGTATTGACTACACAAGCCTCAACAAAGCTTGCCCCAAGGACCCGTTTGCTCTGCCGAGAATTGATCAGGTGATAGACTCCACAGCCGGATGCGAGCTGTTGAGCTTCTTAGATGCATACTCGAGGGTATCACCAGATCAAAGCTGAACCCGGCGAACGGTGAAGCGCCTTCATCATGCCATTTGGAATATACGCTGCGACCATGATGTTCGGCTTGAGGAATGCGGCGCCACCTTTCAGCGTTGCATGCGAAGTGCCTCCTCAAGCAACTCGGCGAAGCATACGTCTACGTGAGCGATGTGGTGGTGAAGATGGAAAAGCATGGAACACTCTTTGGAAGACCTCAAGGAAACCTTTGAGAACTGCGCGATTCGAGATCAAGCTCAACCACGAAGTCGTCTTGAATTACCGGCCGGCTAACTTCTTGGCTTCCTGGTCTCTAAACGCGGCATAGAGTGCAACCCTGTGAAGATCAAGGCCATCAAGAGGATGGAGGTACCCAGCCGATTGCTAGATGTGCAAAAGTTCACCGGATGCTTGGCGTCAATCAACCGATTCATCAGTCGGCTGGGCGAGAAAGCTCTCCCCTTATACCAGATGATGAAGAAGACCACCTTTTTCGAGTGGAACCACAAGGCGGATGAAGCATTTGTCCAGTTGAAGAAGATGTTGACTACTCCCCCTGTGCTGGCGGCTCCGACTCCTAAAGAGCCCATGCTCCTGTACATTGCCGCCACCAGCCGGGTAGTCAGCATAGTCATTGTAGTGGAGCGCAAGGAGGAAGGCAAGCGCTACTTGTCCGAAGACGGTATATTACGGCGAAATCTTGTTGACCTCAAGCAGAACTACCCCACTACGAGAAGATGTGCTACGGCGTGCACTTTGCTGCCAAGTTGAAGCCTTACTTTCATGACATCCGATCCTTGTGGTGCGCATAGCTCCACCGGGTGAGATCATTGAAGCGAACGCCGCGGGCGAGTGGCCAAATGGGCCATAGAGTTGGCCCCCTACACCGTCTACTACCAGCCCCGCAGCGCCATCAAGTTGCAAGCACTGGCCGACTTCCTCGTCGACTGGGCCGAGACCCAGTACCTGCCGCCAGCGCCCGACTCCACCCATTGGTGGATGCATTTCGATGGCTCCAAGATGCGCACCGGCTTGGGAGCCGGCGTTGTCCTCACCTCTCCTAAAGGCGACAAGCTCAAATATGCGATGCAGATCCATTTCGCCGCCTCCAACAACGTCACCGAATACGAGGTGCTCATTCACGGGCTCCGACTTGCCAAAGAACTCGGCATCCGCCGGATCCTGTGCTATGGCGACTCCGATTTGGTGTTCCAGTAGTCATCTGGCGATTGGGACGCCAAGGATGCAAACATGGCGAGCTACCGCTTCCTGGTGCAGCAACTCAGTGGATATTTCGAGGGGTGCGAGTTCCTTCACGTGCCAAGAAATGACAATGACCAAGCAGACGCCCTGGCGCGAGTCGGCTCCACCCGCCAAGCAATACCATCCGGCGTCGCCCTTCAGCGCCTCCTCAAGCCGTCTATCAAGCCTTCACCAGAATCAGACTCCATCTTTGTGCCGGCTCCCCCCGAAGAAGTCGGATCCGACTCAACAGCACCAGCAGACGGCACGAGAATTCTTACAGATGGCTCCAAAAACACCGCAGTTGAAGCCAGCCCAGGGACTTCAGAACCCGGCCCGGGGACTACGGCGACCAGCCCAGGGACTTCAGAACCCGGCCCGGGGACTGCGCCAGTCGGCCCGGGGACTTCAGCGATCCAACAAGCGGCCGCGAACTCCAGCCCGCCGCCTCCCAGCCCAGCCGCCCTTGTCCAAGTTGCGGTGGTGGCAGTTGAAGAAATAGCGGCACCCTCATGGGCCCAGCCCATCCTCAAGTTCCTAGTAAGCAAAGAGCTGCCAATCGATGAAATCTTGGCTCAGCAAGTGCAACGCCGAGCGGTAGCCTACACCATAGTCAACAGAGAGCTGGTCAGGCGCAGCGTCACTGGTGTCTACCAGCTTTGCATCAAGCCAGAACAAGGCCAACCAATTCTGAAAGACATCCATCAAGACGAGTGCGGCCACCATGCGGCCTCACGAGCACTCGTCGCCAAAGCCTTTCGACACGGTTTTTTCTGGCCAACTGCCCTAGAAGAGGCCAAGGAATTAGTCCAAAAATGCAAGGGGTGCTAGAAGTTCCGCTCCAAGCTGCATCAGCCGGCTTCCGCACTCAAGACTATCCCCATCTCCTGGCCCTTTGCGGTTTGGGGCCTGGACATGGTGGGACCATTCAAGACGGCACGAGGCGGCCTAACTCACTTACTTGTCGCAGTGGACAATTTCACCAAGTGGATAGAAGTAAAGCCCATCAAGAAGTTGAATGGTCCGACTGCAGTGACTTTCATCTCCGACATCACGATTCGTTATGGCATACCACACAACATCATCACCGACAATGGCACAAATTTTGCCAAAGGCGCCTTGGCCCGTTTCTGCACGACGCAGGGCATCCGACTAGACTTAGCGTCCGTTGCCCATCCATGATCAAGCGGCCGGTAGAAGCGAACAACGGCCTCATCTGTCGGCATCAAGCCTCGTTGGTCGAACCTTTGGAAGCGTTTGGCGGCTGTTGGCTTGAGGAGCTGCCGGCCGTCCTCTGGAGTCATGCGACTCCAAACAAGTCAGCGGCTTCACGCCTTTCTTCCTCGTCTACGGTCTTTGAAGCCGTCATCCCAACGGACATAGAGTTCGACTCCCCGCGAGTCACCATGTACACCGAGGAGGAAGCATAAGAAGCACGTCAAGACGGCGTCGATCTGCTGGAAGAGGGCTGGCTGTTGGCACAAAGCCGGTCCAGCATCTACCAGCAGAGCCTGTGCCGATACTACAATAGGAAGGTCAGGCCGAGATCTTTCCAAGAGGGCGACCTTGTGCTCCGACTGATCCAGCGAACAGCCGGCCAGCACAAGCTGTCGGCGCCTTGGGAAGGCCCTTTCATCATCAGCAAAGTGCTGGTCAACAACTCCTACTACCTGATTGACGCTCAGAAGCCCCGAGCACGCAAGAGGGACGACTCCGCAAAGAGATGGAATGGCCGTGGAATGCAAATCTTCTCCAAAGATTTTACAGTTGATGCAGTATGTACCACGCTACCCTTTGTATTAAAGTACCAAGACTTCGGGGCCCCCGAGATGAGCTCGGGGACTGCCCTTTTTTGTTATCTGTATGATAAGAATTATGCCTTCGAGTATGCTACTCTTTGTTATGCCGCTTGGCACCGGGTTCGACTAGTCGGCCCGGGGACTCGCCGCCTTGCGCCATGAAATACTTCCTGCAGTCGGACAAGTAGTGTGCGGTGCCTAAGCCGTCTCCTGTCAGAAGCCGTAGTTTGCAGAGCAACTTTTTGGTGGGCAGGAGTAAGGAAGAATGGGCGCCCACACAAAAAATGGCTAAGGACTCAAAGCATTAACATAGCCTAAGCCGGCTCCCAGCCTCTCTTCGCAAAGCCGACTCTTGAGTAGTCGGCTTGCCGCTTTCTACCTAACTTGTTAAAAAGACTCCAAAAAATGGCAAGTACTTGCCTTCCCCAAATTAGCCAAGCATTTGATCCAGCGGCGGTCCGCAGAGCGGTCGTCCGACTGGCAAGGCGGCGACTAAAGGGAAGGCGGCAAAGGAAAAAGCAAAAGGAGCAATAAGCAAGGAAAGATAGAATTCGGATAGATATTTACATAAACTAGGCCCTTGGCTGAATCTTCATGCAGAAGTTCAAAATACACCCCACGGGTGGAATTGTGCAAATTAACAAGTTTTTCAAAGACTATTAAAGCAGATAAAATAAAGGCAAGACGGCAGCCTAGGAAGCGGCAGACGGGTTCGGAGGGTCGGAAGAGACGGCGATGTCAGGCGCCGGGGCGGCCGGCTGGGCAGTCTCGGCTTGATCGTCTCCGGTGGCGGCCAGCTCGGTCGGGCGCGGCTCGTTGCTGGAGGCACGGTCGAGCTGAGGCAGGTCACCCGCTCCGTCTTCTGGCACCTCCGTCTTGCCTCCATCCTCCGCCTCGCCTTCCTCCTCGGCGCTGGAGCCGATCACCTCCACCGAGTCCTCATCGTAGTCCGGGTTCATCCCGAACCACTCCGGTGACCCCTCCTCGCCGTTTGCGGCCCGCTCAGGGACGAAGACGCTGGTGTTTGTATAGTCGGCAATCGCCGCCGCATGCTCGACGAGGGCGCCTTCCACAGCCACCAGCTCTGCCTGGGCCTCGACCGAGCAGCGTCCAGCGGTCGAGTCAGCCGGATACCACGCTTGGCGAATTCCAAGGCCGCACGCTCGGCCGGGCGAAGAACCTTCCAGCCTCAAGGCGGCCAGCGCGACCTCGGCCGGTCGGCGATCCGGTGAGTCGCGAACCAGCATGTCCGCCGCAGGCGGCAATCGCTGGCGCCGGCATGTTGAAGCCGGCGCAACAGCCGATGGGCAGGCCGCAGACGAGCCTCGATGCTCAGAAGCTGCTCGTCGAGGGTCAGGGGGTGTTGGCGGTGATCTCCGCGCCATTTGCCCTCCGTGCCTCGCGATCATCCTCGATGGCTCGAGTGACCGCCTGCGAGTGGCCAGGGAAGAAGTCTGCCAAAACAAAATAGAAGCAAGACAAAAAATCAGGAGTCATCCCGACATACAGTTAGCGACCTTTCCATAGCCATTCCGAGATATATTGCCATGCAACTTTCCACCGTTCCGTTCATATGACACGCATTACTTTTGTCATATTGCTCTTTGCATGATCATGTAGTTGACATTGTATTTGTGGCAAGGCCACCTTCATAATTTTCATACATGTCACTCTTGATTCATTGCATATCCCGGTACACCGCCGGAGGAATTCATATAGAGTCATATCTTGTTCTAGCCTTGAGTTGTAATTTTTGAGTTGTAAATCCATAAAAGTGTGATGATCTTCATTATTAGAGCATTGTCCTAATGAGGAAAGGATGATGAAGACTATGGTTCCCCCACAAGTCGGGATGAGACTTCGAACTTTACAAAAAGAAAAAGAAAAAAAAGAAAAATAAAAAATAGAAAGGCCAAAAAGAAAAAAAGGAAGGCCAAAGAAAAAAAAGAAAGAGAAAAAAAGAGAAAAGGAAAAATAAAATGAGAGAGAAAGAGAGAAGGGACAATGCTACTATCTCTTTTTCCACACTTGTGCTTCAAAGTAGCACCATGATCTTCATGATAGAGAGTCTCATATGTTGTCACTTTCATATAACTAGTGGGAATTTTTCATTATAGAACTTGGCTTGTATATTCCAATGATGGGCTTCCTCAAAGTGCCCTAGGTCTTCGTGAGCAAGCGAGTTGGATGCACACCCACTTAGTTTCTTTTGTTGAGCTTTCATATATTTATAGCTCTAGTGCATCCGCTGCATGGCAATCCCTACTCACTCACATTGATATCTATTAATGGGCATCTCCATAGCCCGTTGATATGCCTAGTTGATGTGAGACTATCTTCTCCTTTTTTTTGTCTTCTCCTCAACCGCCATTCTATTCCACATATAGTGCTATGTCCATGGCTCACGCTCATGTATTGCGTGAAGGTTGAAAAAGTTTGAGATTATTAAAGTATGAAACAATTGCTTGGCTTGTCATCGGGGTTGTGCATGATTAAATACTTTGTGTGATGAAGATAGAGCAACAGCCAGACTATATGATTTTGTAGGGATAACTTTCTTTGGCCATGTTATTTTGAGAAGACATGATTACTTTGATTAGTATGCTTGAAGTGTTACTATTTCTCTTATGTCAATATGAACTTTTATTTTTTATAAATTTGGATCTGAACATTCATGCCACAATAAAGGAAATTACATTATGAATTATGCTAGGTAGCATTCCACATCAAAAATTCTCTTTTTATCATTTACCTACTCGAGGACGAGCAGGAATTAAGCTTGGGGATGCTTGATACGTCTCCAACGTATCTATAATTTTTGATCGTTCCATGCTATTATTTTACCCCTTTTGGATGTTTATGGGCTTTATTTTACACATTTATATCATTTTTGGGACTAACCTACTAACCGGAGGCCCAGCCCATATTGTTGTTTTTGCCTATTTCAGTATTTTGAAGAAAAGGAATATCAAACGGAGTCCAAACGGAATGAAACCTTCAGGAGCGTGATTTTTGGAACAAACGTGATCCGGAGAGCTTGGAGTGCAAGTCAAGAAGCAGCCGAGGGCTCCACGAGATAGGAGGCCGCCCCCCCCCCCCTGTAGGGCACGCCCCCTGTCTTGTGGGCCCCTCGGGCAGCCACCGACTAACTTCTTCCTCCTATATATACCTACGTACCCCAAAAACATCCGGGGGCACCACGAAACACAATTTCCACCACCGTAACCTTGTGTATCCGCGAGATACCATCTTGGAGCCTTCATCGGCACTCTACCGAAGGGGGAATCAACCACGGAGGGCTTCTACAACAACATCCTTGCCCCTCCGATGAGTTGTGAGTAGTTTACCACAGATCTACGGGTCCATAGTTATTAGCTAGATGGCTTCTTCTCTATTTTTGGATCTCAATACAATGTTCTCCCCCTCTCTTGTGGAGATCTATTCGATGTAAACTCTTTTTGCGGTGTGTTTGTCGAGATCCGATGAATTGTCGGTTTATGATCAAGTTTATCTATGGATAATATTTGAATCTTCTCTGAATTCTTTTATGTATGATTGAGTTATCTTTGCAAGTCTCTTCGAATTATCAGTTTGGTTTGGCCTACTAGATTGGTCTTTCTTGCCATGGGAGAAGTGCTTAGCTTTGGGTTAAATCTTGCGGTGTCCTTACCCAGCGACAGAAAGGGTTGCAAGGCACGTATTGTATTGTTGCCATCGAGGATAACAAGATGGGGTTTATATCATATTTCATGAGTTTATCCCTCTACATCATGTCATCTTGCTTAATGCGTTACTCTGTTCTTATGAACCTAATACTCTAGATGCATGTTGGATAGCGGTCGATGTGTGGAGTAATAGTAGTAGATGCAGGCAGGAGTCGGTCTACTTGTTATGGACGTGATGCCTATATACATGATCATGCCTAGATAATCTCATAACTATGCGCGTTTCTATCAATTGCTCGACAGTAATTCGTTCACGCACCGTAATACTTATGCTATCTTGAGAGAAGCCTCTAGTGAAACCTATGGCCCCCGGGTCTATCTCTTATCATATTTGCTTTCAATCTACTTCTATTTGCATCTTTACTTTTTCCATCTATATTATAAAATACCATAAATATATTTATCTTATCATACTATCTTTATTAGATCTCACTTTTGCAAGTGGCCGTGAAGGGATTGACAACCCCTTTATTGCGTTGGTTGCGAGTTTGCAGTTTGTTTGTGTAGGTGCGTGGGACTTTTGAGGAGCCTCCTACTGGATTGATACCTTGGTTCTCAAAACTGAGGGAAATACTTACGCTACACTTGTTGCATCACCCTCTCCTCTTCGAGGAAAACCAACGCAAGCTCAAGACGTAGCACCGGACGCAGTGGATCTCGTCCTAGGGTCGCGCGCCTTGGGGCCAGGGCGCCTTCTTGGGGAGGAGGTGGCGGAGGCACCTCCTGATCCGCACCCCCTGCGTAGGATAGAGGGCGAGGCAGTGAGAGGGACGGCGCAGTGGGGCCCCCTGCGGCACTGACAAGCTCGGTGATGTGAGTGAGCCACTCCTTGTAGAGGTCGTCGACGGGACGGTAGTGCAGGAGCTCACGCGCCAGGAGCAACGCGGCATGCGCATCCATGGGGGCGCGACGGGCGTGGGACGACGAACCAGCTAGAGTCAGCGATGGGGTGGCGGTGTGGCCTTCCCGCCGCACTGAAGGGTGCAGCAACAAGGCCTGCTGCTCGTTCCCCACCGGGCAGGTGGCGGCGTTGGCGGCAGGCGACGAGGAACGATGGGGACACCCACCGACGGGAGCCGTCTGGGCGACGCGGGCGGCGAGAGCAGCCCGACGCTCGGAGCGAGCCCGACGAGCATCATCCATGGACACGACGGAAGATCAAACGCGAAATAGCGGAAGAAAGATTCTAGCGCACCCCTACCTGGCGCGCCAAATGTCGGATGTTGGGTTTCGGCAGATCCTTAAGGTTCGAACTCTGGGGTGCGCACGAAGATCTTCCCCCTACTGATTCACGTCTGATCGCCTCGCGAGAATCTAAGCTAAAACGATGAACAACACGAGGGACATAAGATTTATACTAGTTTGGGACACCGTTGTGGTGTAATACCCTACTCCAGTGTGTGGTGTGGTGGATTGCCTCAGGGGCTGATGATGAACAGTACAAAGGATGAACATCCTCGCGAGAGGTGTTCTTGAGCTGGTGGGATGAACTGCTTGGGTGAGTTCGATCGCCTCTTGGATGCCGATCAGATGCCCCCTACTATGGTGGCTATCCCTATTTATAGAGGCCCTGGTCCTGTTCCCAAATATTGAGCGGGAAAGGCGCCAACAACGGCCATTTTGAAGGGGAACATCTAGTACAAGTTATCGACTAAAGTTGGTCTTGATTTGCCAAAGGCTTGGTGATGATGCCGTCTTGGGCTCCACGGTGACCTCCATCCTGCCGCTCTGCTGGTCTTGGTCTCGTTACCTTTGAAATGGCAACTTTGCACGATGCCTCGGTATTCCACGCCTATGCTTGTCCCTTTGCACCAAAGAGGAAACAAGGACCTGATGTGAGGCGGCACCCACTGGCGCCCTTTGGTCTCGTCGTCATGGCTTGCATCACGAGCACCTCACGAGTACCCTGCCTTGATCTCTCCGCCTCCTAGCGAGCCTGCTGGCGAGGCCCTTCTGAGAAGTCGCGTGTAAATCCGCCCATGAGTCTTGGCCCCGCGAGGTCTTGAGTCTTCTTGTTGATGAATATGGGCGTCACAGAGCCACCACTCGAGCCACGCCACACGCTGCAGGCAGGCAAGTCTGGGGACCCCTTTTCCCAGAACGCCAACAACAGTTCCCAAGAAGAAGAAGACATCACTCAGCTCAAGGCCTTAGGAGGTAGGCGACTCCGGAGGTGCCGCGTCAGGATCTGCGCCCGTCCAAGGGGCGCCCTCCTCGGGCAAGGCTTGGGGGCTCTTTCCAGGAGGCCCTCTGACTTTGCCAAGATCACGAGGGAGGCGCTCGGGCACCACTTGGAGGCATGCTTCACGGCACGTTTCCCTCAGGAAGGCATGAGGCAAGGAGGGCCCAACCCTCAGGAGTTCATCACCAAGGTCACTCAGGAGCTGCGGGAATCAAGAGTCATGCGCGGCAATCGCCGCTTGCCCGGTGTAGCTCCTAATCCAGGCAAGGATGGCGAGTTTCACGTCTGCATCGACTACCCAGGGCTCAACCGAGTCGCGTCTCAGGATCGTTTCCGGCCTTCACGCGTGGGACATTGCGAGGGTCCACCTCACAACTACGTTTGCATGTCTTTCGGCCTGCCGAACACGGCTGCTGCTCACCAGCGCCTGATGCCGAGCATTCTAGAAGCTCAGGAGGTCAGGCACCGCGCCTTCCTAGCAGAGATGGAAACGGATCTTGAGGAGCCGCCCAGACCCCCAGAGCCTCCCGAGGCTCAGGGCTCCGAAGGCTCGTGAGGATCGGCTTCTTCACTGCGCATCGTCAGCTACTCCAACACCCGCTCTGCAATGATATCCGGTGACATCTTTTGAAGTTTCATTTCAGTTGGGAGCGCCCTCAGGGATGCATTATTCCCAGGTCGCTTGGGTCCGTCCCTGCGGCATGTATCCGTTTTGCTTCTGTCATTAGTTCACTTTGCTGGGGGCGCCCCTCGGGCTGCATCATCCCCAAGCCGCTCGGGCCTGGCCCTGTGGCATGTATCTTTCCCGCATCTATCTAAGTTGGTTTGCACTCAAGCTTAACCTGCCTGTGATAATCGTCTGCTCGATTGACACCTACCTTTGGAGCCGCTCGCTCTGGCACAGCGCTTGTGCATGGGTCCGTCCCTACAACGTCGACAAATCTGAGTGGTCGAGCTCTGGCCCGCGGCAGCCCCATAAGCACTACCTCACCAGGCCCTCAGTGCCCTAATCACCTTCTCGGGGCAACCAATGGCTGGCCGGCAATCGTAATGGCAACCCTTGCTTGTCTCGTGTTGGCTCACAAGGTCCACCTAAGGAATAACATGGGGGGCATCACGAGCTTTCTCTCTCTCTTACCCGTGTGATCCGGTCGTGCGTTAAAAGGGGGGCTCCTGAGCATCGCGACTCAGGAGCTCTTACTGGCTCTCCAGCCCTCACCCCCTTGCCTTGTCCACGGCATCACGTCCTGGCATACCAGCGGCAGCTGAGCTCGCTCGAGGGCCAGGACCTGAGGATGTAGAGCACAAAGGAGAGTGCGGGGAAGGGAGGAGAAGCTCACGAAGGCCTGACCCAGCGACATCCCAGCTGCCGACACGCAGGTCCGGCACCTCACGAAGGAACGGCTTCACGCTTTCGAGATAAGTCACGCTCCTGAAACAGCTAATCGACACGACACGAAACCCTCACTTAATGTGGCTCTGTGACGGCGACGTCACCTTCCTTTCTCGCCTTGCGGAGGCTGCTTGAGCGCTAAAGGGGACCTCCTGAGCATTGCGCCTCAGGGGCTCTTACTGGACCTCGGGCCGCTCACCTCCTGGCCTTGACCACGGCATCGTGACCTGGCATACCAGCGATGGCAGAAGCCTGCCTGGGGACCAGGACCTGTTAGCGTAGAGCAACAAGCCGTCGCGAGGATATAAAGGGGGAACTGAGCCGGGACAGGACAAGCATCTTGCACCACTTCATAATAAGGATGATATTAACAAAAGACACAACAGACGCTTTACATGCCCCCGCGGGGTATTTCTTTGATTCCTCGCAGGGAACAAAATGTGCTAATCCTAAGGAGCCCTAACTACATGTGCCTCCATGGTCGGCGCCATCATCAACAGTGGGCCACCAAGCACCGGCGCCAACCCCATCCAGATCAGCCGCGCCGGCAACCTGATGCAGCTGCCTTGCTCCGAGCACGATGCGAGCTCGGGGGCTCGTAGCTGTCGTCGCTCGTCTCCGGAGTCACGAGAAACTCAGGAGAGTCATTGGACCCTCCGGCATCTCCGCTGCTGCCAGAGGAGCTGCTGAGGAAGCAGAGGGCAGGCCTGGCCCTTGCCCTGCCGGCACCTTAGCCACCTCCTCTGGGGCAGCACTCCAGCCGGCGTCCTTCCGCATCGAAGACCTTGAAGAGCATCAGGGAGGCGCCATCGTATTCGAGATGAAATACGAGGGCACCTCCTGTTCGGAAGATCCGGGCGATCTCGCCCCAGCCCCGGGTCATGTAGACCTTGCCCGGAGCGACGAACTCGACCTCCGCTCTGGTCGCGGGGGTGCTGCAGTTGGCATGCTGCAGCCAGAGCTCAAGAGGCCCCCTCGGCGACATATCGAAGGAAAAGGAAGGAGGAAGGCGTATCCAGGAGCTTGGAGGCATGGCGGCGTGAAGCACGAGCTCTCGAGAGGAGTCCGCGGCGTGGACTCCAGGAGCAACGGCGCGCACCGCCACGACTCACCGATGCTGCCGATGGCACAGGCGGTGCTGCTTGGCTTCTTCTTCTCTAGGGCCCTCATCCCGGGCGTACAGAGGTAGCGAAAACCCAGGGGGTGGCCGCTCGTACCAAGGCCCCGACGTCTCCGGCCGAGCAACGTCATCACGGCGGTCGGGGACCGGCCGCTTATTCGGCGGGAGCGGGTCGGGCCCCTCTCGGGGAGCCTTTCCTTTCTCGTTGACTGATAATCGGCGAATCAGCACCATCGACGTCAAGGTGGAGGGAGAGCGAGGAAGAAGGAGCGGAGCACGAAGAGATGGACTGCGGGGGCTCAGGCCCCTCCGTACTTATAGCCCAGAAGAGGCCAACCGTCGGCCTCCACGATCGCAGGTAATCATGACTCATTTTTTGCATGCAGAGACTCGTCAAATCGGGCAGTTGCCGAGGCAGCATGGGGAAGGGGAGACGCCCACGTCCAATCAACCGCCACGCGGCGACCAAGACCGCAGGCTGTTGGGGCCCGCGGTGCTCCGCACTTGCCCCTTCGCTTCAAGCCAAGTCCGAGCACGCCTTGGGCGGGGGCTCTGTCGGTGTTGCAGGAGCAGGGGTCCCAGGACTTGCACACTGCAGCGTGGCTCAAGTGGTGGCCCAGTACGGCCCATCTTCATCGACTCAAGCTCAAGACACTCGCGAGGGGCCAAGCCTTGCGGGGCGGACAGCGCAAGTCTTCCTAAGGGGCCTCACTCACCAGCAGGCTCGCGAGGCGGAGAGATCAAGGCGAGGGTACCTCGCGAGGTGCTCGTGGCATAAGCCATGATGATCGAGACAGACAGGCGCCCAAAGCGGGCGCCAAAGAGGCGTCGACCTCTGTGATGTCCTTGTTTCCCCTTTGGTGCAAAGGGGCAAGCCTTGGCCGTGAATGGCGAGCATCGAGGAAAAGTTTACCATTTGAGGCTGCTTGAGACCAAGACCAGCAGAGCGGCAGGACGAAGGTCACTGTGGATCCCAAGACGGCGTCATCGCCAGTGCCTTTGGCAGCCGAAGACCAACTTTACTTAGGATAACCTATACTAGATGTTCCCCTTCAAAATGGCCGTTGTTGGCTCCCTTCCCGCTCAATATTTGGGAAGAGGACCAGGGCCTCTAATATATAGAGATAGCCACCATAGTAGAAAGCATCTCATCTACATCTCACCCAGAGCCAACAGAAAAGGAGCAATTCCTCTCCAAGCACACCACCACAAGAACACCTCTCTCGATGTTGTTCTCCCCTTGTACTGTTCATCATCAACCCCTGAGGCAATCCACCACACCACGCACTGGAGTAGGGTATTACACCACAACAGTGGCCCGAACCAGTATAAACCTTGTGTCCCTTGTGTTGTTCATCGTGTAGCTTAGATTCGCAGTGAGGCGTTTGGACGTGGATCGGTAGGGGAAAGATCTTCGCGCGCACCCCAGAGTTCGAATCTTAAGGGTTTTGCCAGAACCCGATATCCGACAAGATGTTCCAGGAGTTGAAGTTAATATTTCAAGCAAATGCCCGGAATCAGAGATATGAAGTCTCCAATAAGTTCTATAGCTGCAAGATGGAGGAGAGTAGTTCTGTCAGTGAACATATACTCAAAATGTCTGGGTATAATAATAACTTGATTCAACTGGGAGTTAATCTTCCTAATGATAGTGTCATTGACAGAATTCTTCAATCGCTGCCACCAAGCTACAAGAGCTTTGTGATGAACTATAATATGCAAGGGATGAACAAGACTATTCCTGAGCTCTTCGCAATGCTAAAAGCTGCGGAGGTAGAAATCAAGAAGGAGCATCAAGTGTTGATGGTCAACAAGACCACCAGTTTCAAAAAAAAGGGTAAAGGGAAGAAGAAGCGGAACTTCAAGAAGAACGGAAAGCAAGTTACCGCTCAAGAGAAGAAACCTAAGTCTGGACCTAAGCCTAAGACTGAGTGCTTCTACTGCAAAGGGACTGGTCACTAGAAGCGGAACTGCCCCAAGTATTTGGTAGATAAGAAGGATGGCAAGGTGAACAAAGGTATATGTGATATACATGTTATTGATGTGTACCTTACTAATGCTCATGATAGCTTTGGGTATTTGATACTGGTTCTGTTGCTAATATTTGCAACTCGAAATAGGGACTACTGATTAAAGTGAAGATTGGCTAAGGACGAGGTGACGATGCGCGTGGGAAATGGTTCCAAAGTCGATGTGATCGCAGTTGGCACGCTACCTCTACATCTACCTTCAGGATTAGTTTTAGACCTGAATAATTGTTATTTGGTGCCAGCGTTAAGCATGAACATTATATCTGGATCTTATTTGATGCGAGACCATTATTCATTTAAATCATAGAATAATGGTTGTTCTATTTATATGAGTAATATCTTTTATGGTCATGCACCCTTGAAGAGTGGTCTATTTTTGTTGAATCTCGATAGTAGTGATACATATTCATAATGTTGAAGCCAAAAGATGCAGAGTTGATAATGATAGTGCAACTTATTTGTGGCACTGTCGTTTGGGTCATATTGGTGTAAAGCGCATGAAGAAACTCCATACTGATGGACTTTTTGAATCACTTGATTATGAATCACTTGGTACTTATGAACCATGCCTCATGGGCAAGATGACTAAAACGCCGTTCTCCGGAACTATGGAGCGAGCAACGGATTTATTGGAAATCATACATACTGATGTATGTTGTCCAATGAACATTGAGGCTCGCTGCGGGTATCATTATTTTCTCACCTTCACAGATGATTTGAGCAGATATGGGTATATCTACTTAATGAAACATAAGTCTGAAACATTTGAAAAGTTCAAAGAATTTCAAAGTGAAGTGGAAAATCATCGTAACAAGAAAATAAAGTTTCTACGATCTGATCGTGGAGGAGAATATTTGAGTTACGAGTTTGGTCTACATTAGAAACAATGCGGAATAGTTTCGCAACTCACGCCACGGAACAGACTGGCGTAATGGTGTGTCGAACATCGTAATTGTACTTACTAGATATGGTGCGATCAATGATGTCTCTTCTTGATTTACGCTATCGTTTTGGGGTTATGCTTTAGAGACGGCTGCATTCATGTTAAATAGGGCACCATCAAAATCCGTTGAGACGACGCCTTATGAACTGTGGTTTGGCAAGAAAGCAAAGTTGTCGTTTCTTAAAGTTTGGGGCTGCGTTGCTTATGTGAAAAAACTTCAACCTGATAAGCTCGAACCCAAATCGGAGAAATGTGTCTTCATAGGATACCCAAAGGAGACTATTGGGTACACCTTCTATCATAGATCCGAAGGCAAGACTTTTGTTGCTAAATTTGGATCCTTTCTAGAGAAGGAGTTTCTCTCGAAAGAAGTGAGTGGGAGGAAAGTAGAACCTGATGAGGTAACTGTATATGCTCCCTTATTGGAAAGTAGTTCATCACAGAAACCGGTTCATGTGACGCCTACACCAATTAGTGAGGAAGCTAATGATATTGATCATGAAACTTCAGATCAAGTTACTACCGAATCGCGTAGGTCAACCAGAGTAAGATCCGCACCTGAGTGGTACGGTAATCCTATTCTGGGGTTGACTACAATGAGACTTTCTCACCCATAGCGATGCTTAAGTCTGGCCGAATCATGTTAGCAATTGCCGCATTTTATGATTATGAAATTTGGCAAATGGATGTCAAAACTGCATTCCTGAATGGATTTCTGGAAGAAGAGTTGTATATGATGCAACCAGAAGGTTTTGTCGATCCAAAAGGTGCTAACAAAGTGTGCAAGCTCCAGCGATCCATTTATGGACTGGTGCAAGCCTCTCGAAGTTGGAATAAACGCTTTGATAGTGTGATCAAAGCATATGGTTTTATACAGACTTTGGGAGAAGCCTATATTTACAAGAAAGTGAGTGGGAGCTCTGTAGCATTTCTAATATTATATGTGGACGACATATTGTTGATTGGAAATGATATAGAATTTCTGGATAGCATAAAAGGATACTTGAATAAAAGTTTTTCAATGAAAGACCTCGGTGAATTTGCTTATATATTGGGCATCAAGATCTATAGAGATAGATCAAGACACTTAATTGGACTTTCACAAAGTACATACCTTGATGAAGTTTTGAAAAATTTCAAAATGGATCAAGCAAAGAAAGGGTTCTTGCCTATAATACAAGGTGTGAAGTTGAGTCAGACTCAATGTCCGACCACTGTAGAAGATAGAGAGAAAATGGAAGATCTTCCCTATGCTTCAGCCATAGGCTCTATCATGTATGCAATGCTGTGTACCAGACCTAATGTGTGCCTTGCTCTTAGTTTAGCAGGGAGGTACCAAAGTAATCCAGGAGTGGATCACTGGACAGCGGTCAAGAACATCTTGAAGTACCTGAAAAGGACTAAGGATATGTTTCTAGTTTATGGAGGTGACAAAGAGCTAGTCGTAAATGGTTATGTCGAGGCAAGCTTTGACACTGATCCGGACGGTTCTAAATCGTAAACCGGATATGTGTTTATATTGAATGGTGGAGCTGCCAGTTGGTGCAGTTCTAAACAAAGCGTCGTGGCGGGATCTATGTGTGAAGCTGAGTACATAGCTGCTTCGGAAGCAGCAAATGAAGGAGTCTGGATGAAGGAGTTCATATCCGATCTAGGTGTCATACCTAGTGCATCGGGTCCAATGAAAATCTTTTGTGACAATACTGGTGCAATTGCCTTGGCAAAGGAATCCAGATTTCACAAGAGAACCAAGCACATCAAGAGACGCTTCAATTCCATCCGGGACCAAGTCCGGTGGGAGACATAGAGATTTGCAAGATACATACGGATCTGAATGTTGCGAGACCCATTGACTAAGCCTCTTCCACGAGCAAAACATGATCAGCACCAAGGCTCCATGGGTGTTAGAATCATTCTTGTGTAATCTAGATTATTGACTCTAGTGCAAGTGGGAGACTGAAGGAAATATGCCCTAGAGGCAATAATAAAGTTATTATTTATTTCCTCATATCATGATAAATGTTTATTATTCATGCTAGAATTGTATTAACCGAAAACATAATACATGTGTGAATACATAGACAAACATAGTGTCACTAGTATGCCTCTACTTGACTAGCTCATTGATCAAAGATGGTTGAGTTTCCTAACCATAGATATGAGTTATCATTTTATCAATGGGATCACATCATTAGAGGAATGATGTGATTGACTTGACCCATTTCGTTAGCTTAGCACTTGATCATTTAGTATGTTGCTATTGCTTTCTTCATGACTTATACATGTTCCTATGACTATGAGATTATGTAACTCCCTCTTACAGGAGGAACACTTTGTGTGCTACCAAACATAACAACGTAACTGGGTGATTATAAAGGTGCTCTACAGGTGTCTCCAAAGGTACTTGTTGAGTTGACGTATTTCGAGATAAGGATTTATCACTCCGATTGTCGGAGAGGTATCTCTAGGCCCTCTCGGTAATGCACATCACTATAAGCCTTGCAAGCAATGTGACTAATGAGTTAGTTGCAGGATGATGCATTACATAACGAGTAAAGAGACTTGCCGGTAACGAGATTGAACAAGGCATTGAGATACCGACGATCGAATCTCGGGCAAGTAACATACCGATGACAAAGGGAACAACGTATGTTGTTATGCGGTTTGACCAATAAAGATCTTCGTAGAATATGTGGGAAACAATATGAGCATCCAGGTTCCGCTATTGGTTATTGACCGGAAACGTGTCTCGGTCATGTCTACATAGTTCTCGAACTCGTAGGGTCCGCACGCTTAAAGTTTGGTGACGATCGGTATTATGAGTTTTTGTGTTTTGATGTACCGAAGGTAGTTCTGAGTCCCGGATATGATCACGGACATGACGAGGAGTCTCTAAATGGTCGATTCGTAAAGATCGATATATTGGATGACTATGTTCGTACTCCGGAAGTGTTTCGGGAGGTTTCGGACATATACCGGAGTACCGTGGGGTCACCGGAACCCCTGGGGGTATATTGGGCCTCATGGGCCCTAGTGGAGAAGAGCAGGGGCGGCCAGGGCAGGCCGTGCGCCCCCTCCCCCTCTAGTCCGAATTGGACAAGGAGGGGGCGCTTGAGGGAGTCCTGGATTAGGGGGTATCCGGACAGCCGGATTATATACTTTGGTCGGATTGATGGACCATGAAGATACAAGACTCAAGACTTCATCCCGTGTCCAGATGGGACTCTCCTTTGCATGGAAGACAAGCTTGGTGATTCGGATAATAGATTCCTTCTTTGTAACCGACTCTGTGTAAACCCTAGCCCTCTCCGATGTCTATATAAACCGGAGGGTTTAGTCCTTAGGAACAGAATCATAATCATCATAGGCTAGCTTCTAGGGTTTAGCCTCGACGATCTCGTGGTAGATCAACTCTTGTAATACTCATATCATCAATATCAATCAAGCAGGAAGTAGGGTTTTACCTCCATCAAGAGGGCCCCGAACCTGGGTAAAACATTGTGTCCCTTGCCTCCTCTTACCATTGGCCTTAGACGCACAGATCGGGACCCCGTACCCGAGATCCGCCGGTTTTGACACCAACAATTGTGCTTTCATTGAGAGTTCCTCTGTGTCGTCACTTCAAGGCTCGATGGCTCCTTCAAAAATCAACAACAACATGGTCTAGGGTGAGACTTTTCTCCCCGGACAGATCTTCGTGTTCGGCGGCTTCGCACTGCGGGCCAATTCTCTTGGCCATCTGGAGCAGATCGACAGCTGCGCCCCTGGCCATCAGGTCAGGTTCGGTAACTTGAACTACACGGCCTATATCCGCGAAGACTTGATCTTCACCGGATTCGGGCCTGCGCCAGGAGCGCCAGACAGTCACGATGAGCACAGCTTAGACCTGCTGTCGGACAATGCTCGGGATATCGCCCCTGCAGGAGCCCCGGACCTAAATCCGGGGCAGATTGCGTCACCCGAGGACGGGTGGATGTACCCCGCCCCGGAGGCCGCACACTCATCGGTGGTAGAGCCGAACACAGTCTTCACCCCCAAGGAAGCCTGTAACACCGGACCCCCGGACTCGTATCCGGCTATAGGTTCTAGTCCGCGCACCCCCGAGCCCGCCGAATCTGGTTGGGCTCCGGTAATGGAGTTCACCACTGCGGATATCTTCCAGCACTCGCCCTTTGGCGACATGCTAAACTCGTTAAAGTCTCTCTCTTTATCAGGAGACTGTTGGATGAACTATGTCCGGCTCGAGTGGGAAGCAGGTGATGAAGGAATTCGTGGCCCACCCACGACCCACTTCATTGCCACGGTCGATGATTCAACCGACGTGCTTGACTTTGACTCTGAAGACATCGACGGTGTGGACGATGATGTAGGAGAAGAACAGGAACCACCACCCACGGGGCGGTGGACAGCCACCTCCTCATATGATATATACACGATGGACACTCTGAAAGAAACCAATGGCGATGAGGCAATGGAGGATAACCCCTTAATAACCCGCAAGTATACATGATAGTTGTAGCCTCTTTCGATAAGTAAGAGTGTCGAACCCAACGAGGAGCTAAAGGTAGAACAAATACTCTCTCAAGTCCTATCGGCCACTGATACGACTCTACGCATGCTTGACGTTCGATTTACCTAGAACAAGTATGAAACTAGAAGTACTTTGTAGGTGTTATAGGATAGGTTTGCAAGATAATAAATAACACGTAATAATAAACTAGGGGCTGTTTAGATAAAGAAGCAATAAAGTAAATATAGCGAATGTGGAAAAGTGGTGGTAGGAGTTGTGAAATTGTCCCTAAGCAATTGACTACGTTACTAGACCAGTAATCACTATTGCAATTCTATTTGAGGGAGAGGCATAAGCTAACATACTTTCTCAACTTGGATCATATGCACTTATGATTGGAACTCTAGCAAGCGTCCGCAAATACTAAAGATTCATTAAGGTAAAACCCAACCATAGCATTAAAGTATCAAGTCCCTTTATCCCATCGCAAACAACCTACTTACTTGGGTGCGTGTACATCACTCACGCCACCCACCATAAGCAAATCATAAACATATTGCAAACCCTACAGTGGGAATCCCTCGCGCTTGCACAACATGGAGAGCACCATAGGACAGCACCATTAATAAAACATGCAACTCAAACTAATCATAGCAATTCATCAACCACCAATAGGACAACGAAAATCTACTCAGACATCATAGGATGGCAACACATCATTGGAAAATAATATGAAGCATAAAGCACCATCTTCAAGTAGAGGGTACAGCGGGTTGCCGGGGAATGGACCGCTGGATATAGGAGGAAGGTGATGGAGATGTTGGTGAAGATGGCGGAGGTGTTGGTGAAGATCGCGGTGATGATGATGGCCCCTGGCAGTGCTCCGGCGCCACCGGAAGCAAGGGAAGAGCCCCCTTCTTCTTCTTCTTCCTTGACCTTCTCCTAGATGGGAGAAGGGTTTCCCCTCTGGTCCTTGGCTCCCATGGCTTGGGAGGGGCGAGAGCCCCTCCGAGATTGGATCTATCTCTCTGTTTCTGCGTTCTCAGATTCTACCCCTTCACCGTTTCTTAAATATCTGGAGATCCGTAACTCTGATTGGGGTGAATCTTTCGCCCAGACCTTTCTCATAAAATTAGCTTTCTTGCGCCAAAAGAAGAGCATCAACCGCCTTACGGGTGGCCCACGAGAGTCCAGGGCGCGCCTAGGGGGGAGGGCGCGCCCCCTGTCTCGTGGCCACCCCGGACATCGTATCGCGTTGATTTTATTTCCCAAAAATCATAAATATTCCAAAAAATATCTCCGTCCGTTTTTATCCCGTTTGGACTCCGTTTGATATTGGGTTTCTGCGAAACAAAAATAATGCAACACACAGGAACTGGCACTGGTCACTAGATCAATATGTTAGTCCCAAAAAATAGTATAAAAAGTTGCCAAAAGTATATAAAAGTTGAATAATATTGGCATGGAACAATAAAAAATTATAGATACGACGGAGATGTATCAGCATCCCCAAGCTTAATTCCTGCTCGTCCTCGAGTAGGTAAATGATAAAAAACATAATTTTTGATGTGGAATGCTACCTAGCATAATCTTGATCATATGTCTAATCATGGCATGAATATTAAGACACGAGTGATTCAAAGCAATAGTCTATCATTTGACATAAAAACAATAATACTTCGAGCGTACCAATAAAGCAATCATGTCTTTTCAAGACAACATGGCCAAAGAAAGTTATCCGTACAAAATCATATATTCTGGCTGTTGCTCAATCTTCATCACACAAAGTATTTAATCATGCACAACCCCGATGACAAGCCAAGCAATTGTTTCATACTTTAATAATCTCAAACTTTTTCAACTTTCATGCAATACATGAGCGTGAGCCATGGACATAGCACTATAGGTGGAATAGAATATGATGGTGGGGGTTATGTGGAGAAGACAAAAAAGGAGAAAGTCTCACATCGACTAGGCGTATCAACGGGCTATGGAGATGCCCATCAATAGATATCAATGTGAGTGAGTAGGGATTGCCATGCAACGGATGCACTAGAGCTATAAGTGTATGAAACTCAAACTAAAAACTAAGTGGGTGTGCATCCAACTTGCTTGCTCATGAAGACCTCGGGTAATTGACGAAGCCCATCATCGGAATATACAAGCCAAGTTCTATAATGAAAATTCCCACTAGTATATGAAAGTGAAAGCATAGGAGACTCTCTCTATTAAGAACATGGTGCTACTCTGAAGCACAAGTGTGGTAAAAGGATAGTAACATTGCCCCTTCTCTCTTTTTCTCTCATTTTTTATTTTCTCTTTTTCTTCTTTTTTTTCTTTTCTTTTTCTTTTTTTTCTTTTTGGTGGGCTTCTTTGGCCTCTCTTTATTCTATTTGGGCTTCTTTGGCCTCTTTTATTTTTCATAAAGTCCGGAGTCTCATCCCGACTTGTGGGGGAATCATAGTCTCCATCAACCTTCCTCACTGGGGAAATGCTCTAATAATGATGATCATCACACTTTTATTTACTTACAACTCAATATCTAGAACAAATATATGTCTCTATATGAATGCTTCCGGCGGTGTACCGGGATGTGCAATGATCTAGCGTAGCAATGACATCAAAAAAAGGGACAAGCCATGAAAACATCATGCTAGCTATCTTACGATCATGCAAGGCAATATGACAATGAATGCTCAAGTCATGTATATGATGATGATGGAAGTTGCATGTCAATATATCTTGGAATGGCTATGGAAATGCCATGATAGGTAGGTATGGTGGCTGTTTTGAGGAAGATATAAGGAGGCTTATGTGTGACAGAGCGTATCATATCACGGGGTTTGGATGCACCGGTGAAGTTTGCACCAACTTCTCGAGGTGAGAAAGGGCAATGCACGGTACCGAAGAGGCTAGCAATGGTGGAAGGGTGAGAGTGCGTATAATCCATGGACTCAACATTAGTCATAAAGAACTCATATACTTATTGCAAAAATCTACAAGCCATTGAAAAAAAAGTACTACGCGCATGCTCCTAGGGGGATAGATTGGTAGGAAAAGACCATCGCTCGTCCCCGACCGCCACTTAGAAGGAAGACAATCAATAAATAAAATTGTGCTCCAACTTCATCACAAAGCGGTTCACCATACGTGCATGCTACGGGAATCACAAACCTCAACACAAGTGTTTCTACTAATCCACAACCACCCACTAGCATGACTCTAATATCACCACCTTTATATCGCAAAAATATTGCAAGGAATCAAACATATCATATTCAGCGATCTACAAGTTTATGTAGGATTTTATGACTAACCATGTGAATGACCAATTCCTGTTATCTCTCTAAATTGATATAAGTGAAGCAAGAGAGTTTAATTATTTCTACAAAATATATGCCCACGCTCTAACAAATATAAGTGAAGCAAAAGAGCATTCTACAAATGGCAGTTTTCTATGTGAAGAGAAACAGGCAATCCAAACTTGAAATGATATAAGTGAAGCACATGAAGCATTCTATAAAGCCATACTCAAAAGATTTAAGTGAAGTGAAATGAGCATTCTATAAATCAACCAAGAACTATCTCATACCAGCATGGTGCAAAAAAGAAAAAAGAAAACTAAATGCAAAAGACGCTCCAAGACTTGCACATAATGCACGAATGAAACGAATATGAAAACATACCGATACTTGTTGAAGAAAGAGGGGATGCCTTCCGGGGCATCCCCAAGCTTAGACACTTGAGTCTCCTTGAATATTTACTTGGGGTGCCTCGGGCATCCCCAAGCTTGAGCTCTTGCCTCTCTTCCTTTTCCTCATATCGAGACCTCCTCGTTTAGACACTTCATCCACACAAAACTTCAACAGAAAACTCGGTAAGATCCGTTAGTATAATAAAGCAAATCACCACTCTAAGTACTGTTGCAAACCAATTCATATTTTGTTTTTGCATTGTGTCTACTGTAATATAACTTTTAATGGCTTAATCCACTGATGTAAATTGATAGATTCATCAAAACAAGCAAACTATGCATCAAAAACAGAATCTGTCAAAAACAGAACAGTCTGTAGAAATCTGAACAATCACAATACTTATGGTACCCCAAAAATTCTACCAAAATTAGGAAAAAGAAACAAGTTGGATAGCAAGACAGTTCAAAAGGAATCAGAAACAATTGACTTTCCAGTTAAAAATGTAAAATCGTGCACTACAGCCAAAGTTTCTGTCCTGCATCGTATAAACCAACAAGCATTGTAAACATCCTAAAGGCAAACCTTGGCACATTATTTTTATAATACAATGGAACTGTAAAAGGGGATAATTATTTTTGTTGAAAATTTTCTGTAATCAAGATTCACAAAGTTTTCGTGAGCATGAACAAAGTTCAATTCTAGCTCCCACTTCAACAATGCTTGTCTTTCTCACTTTCACTTTCCTTTTTGAAAAGTTTTTAGGTTTCCCCTCTTTATTTTTGTGTTTTTAAACTATATGAAAGCACTCAACATAAATAAATGACTCTCTAAAACTTTCGGGTTGTCTCCCTGGCAGCACTTTCTTTAAAGCCATTAAGCTAGGCATTTAGTGCTCAAGTAATGGATCCACCCGTATCCCAAGGTATATCAAAGCCAATTTTAATTAACAATGATTTGTAATTTAGTAGTGAGCACAAAGTAACATATATCATGCAACAACAAAGTCTAACTCTCTTCATATGCATCGGCATGTCATAAAAGAACAATTCATGCACACATAGTAAAGGCCAATGCATAGTATAAGCAGTTTCTTGCAATTCTATCGTGTTGGAAACATAGAGAGGTGGAGATAAAGTTCCTCTCTCATAATAATTGTAAGTAGGAGCAGGAAGCACATTCGTATCACATTCATCAAAATTATCATGTGCAACGGTAAAAGGCAACCCATCAATGTAATCCTTAATAAGCACAAACTTCTCCTATAAAGTGTGGTAGGGAGAATTCAAAAAGATAATAGGACTATCATACGTGGGTGCAATAGCAACAATTTCATGTTTAACATAAGGAACTATAGAAAGTTCATCTCCATAACCATAATACATATTGGCATCTTGGCCACAAGCATAGCAAGCATCATCAAAAAGGGATATTTTAAGAGAATCAACGGGATCATAGCAATCATCATAGCAATCATCCTTCGGTAAGCACGAAGGGGAATTAAATAATGTATGAGTTGGAGGGTTACTCTCATTAGAAGGTGGGCATGGGTAGCTAATCCGCTCTTCCTCCTTTTGTTCTTCGCTCTCCTCATCATCTTTTTCATCCAATGAGCTCATAGTTTCACCAATTTCTTCTTCCATAGCTTCCTGCAAAATATTATTCTCTTCTTGGACAGCGGAGAAGTCCTCAATATATGGTTTAACATAGGCATTAGAAGCATAATTATCATAACAATAGTGAAATATGGCAAAATTTTCAGATTTGTAAAGAGTAGCATCATACTTTTCAATCAAAGAGACAATCTCATAAGCACCTTTAAAAGCAAAAAATTCTTCAATTTGTTGAACATCATAGTAATTGTAAACACCCTTAGCATACGAAGATACGATTCCATTATCACTAAACAAGCATTGATAGGGTAGGTGTTTCTTAGGGTCTTCAGAACAACAAGTAAAGTCGTATATTTCACATAAATTCCAAGCATAGCATTGCAAACGTTGAATTTGATACCATAATAGTTTCCCTTTTTCAGATATACGGTGTCGCACAAAACAAGCATGCTCATCTAAAGATTTGCCCTCAACTAAACTAGTGGGGGTTTCAGCACGAGCACGAAGGGATCGAAGATGATCCAAGTAAAAAGCTTCAGGAGTGTGATAGATTTTGAGTGGTTCTTGAACCACTGGTTCAGTAGGTAAAACTAATTTTTTTGGTATTTTGCGTTTCCTACCCATAGCTAAAGATAGAAACAACTAAGAACAACAAATAAAAATTACTTAGTGATGCAAACAAGCACACACGAGAATATTCACCCCACGCTATGACTCCCCGGCAATGGCGCCAGAAAAAGGTCTTGATAACCCACAAGTATAAGGGATAGTTGTAGCCTCTTACGATAAGTAAGAGGGTCGAACCCAAGGAGGAGCTAAAGGTATAACAAATACTCTCTCAAGTCCTATCGGCCACTGATATGACTCTATGCACGCTTGACGTTCGCTTTACCTAGAACAAGTATGAAATTAGAAGTACTTTCTAGGTGTTATAGGATAGGTTTGCAAGATAATAAATAACACGTAATAATAAACTAGGGGCTGTTTAGATAAAGAAGCAATAAAGTAAATATAGCGAGTGTGGAAAAGTGGTGGTAGAAGTTGTGAAATTGTCCCTGAGCAATTGACTACGTTACTAGACCGGTAATCACTATTGCAATTCTATTTGAGGGAGAGGCATAAGCTAACATACTTTCTCTACTTGATTCATATGCACTTATGATTGGAACTCTAGAAAGCATCCGCAAATACTAAAGATTCATTAAGGTCAAACCCAACCATAGCATTAAAGTATCAAGTCCCCTTTATCCCATACGCAAACAACCTACTTACTCGGGTTTGTGCTTCTGTCACTCACGCCACCCACCATAAGCAAATCATAAACATATTGCAAACCCTACAGCGGGAATCCCTCGCGCTTGCGCAACATGGAGAGCACCATAGGACAGCACCAATAATAAAACATGCAACTCAAACCAATCATAGCAATTCATCAACCACCAATAGGACAACGAAAATCTACTCAAACATCATAGGATGGCAACACATCATTGGAAAATAATATGAAGCATAAAGCACCATGTTCAAGTAGAGGGTACAGTGGGTTGCGGGAGAACGGACCGCTGGATATAGAAGGGGGAAGGTGATGGAGATGTTGGTGAAGATGGTGGAGGTGTTGGTGAAGATCGCGTGATGATGATGGCCCCGGCAGCGCACCGGCGCCACCGGAAGCAAGGGGGAGAGAGCCACCCTTCTTCTTCTTCTTCCTTGACCTTCTCCCTAGATGGGAGAAGGGTTTCCCCTCTGGTCCTTGGCTCCCATAGCTTGGGAGGGGCGAGAGCCCCTCCGAGATTGGATCTATCTCTCTGTTTCTGCGTTCTTAGATTCTACCCCTTCACCATTTCTTAAATATCCGGAGATCCGTAACTTCAATTGGGGTGAATCTTTCACCCAGATCTTTCTCATAAAATTAGTTTCTTGCACCAAAAGAAGAGCATCAACCGCCTTACAGGTGGCCCACAAGAGTCCAGGGCGCGCCCGGGGGGAGGGCGCGCCCCCTGTCTCGTGGCCACCCCGGACACCGTTTCGCGTTGATTTTACTTCCCAAAAATCATAAATATTCCAAAAAAATCTCCATCCGTTTTTATCCTGTTTGGACTCCGTTTGATATTGGGTTTCTGCGAAACAAAAAACATGCAACAGACAGGAACTGGCACTGGGCACTAGATCAATATGTTAGTCCCAAAAAATAGTATAAAACGTGGCCAAAAGTATATAAAAGTTGAATAATATTGGCATGGAACAATCAAAAATTATAGATACGACGGAGACGTATCACCCCTCCAGGAAGAAGGCAAAGTATGAACATCATCAGCACCGCCCCAAGCCCCGCACAACAATACCGGCACAGCAGTCAAAAACAATCCAGACGATGCCGAAGATGAATACAATCCCGATCAGCCTGCCTTCGAGCAGGCCGGACAGGCGACGGATGGATACTTGGAGAGGGACATCTACATGCCCCCCTCCGAAGACGAGGTGAGCCGTGGCGACGATGAATTTGGCATGCCTGAGGATCCTGCGGAACAAATTCGCTTTAACCGACGGCTTATGGCCACAGCGAAAAGCCTGCAAAAGAAGCAATAGCAGCTCAAAGCTGACCAAGATTTACTCACAAATAGATGGACCAAGGTCCTGGCCACCGAGGAATACGGACTCGACCGCCCCGCCAAAGGGTACACACGGCACAATTCGCTACCTCAACCTAAGAAGGAGAACCTAGAGCTCACACCCCGACGCCAATATACCACGGTCCGGGACAATACGCAGGAAACGCGACGCAGCATCCACAAACCTGGACGCAATCATCATAAGCGTCAAGTCAAGGAAGTTGGTGCCGAATTCAGCGGCCCCCAGTCCGGTCAGCGGAAAATGAACAGCTCAAGCCCATCCGGCCCGAGCAGCATACTCGATCAACCATGTGAAATTCATGGTACCCCTAGAAGGGCGGCCAAGCATACCAATAGAGAATGTTGGATCCTCAAAACAAAACGGTCGGTCGCGCGCCGGTAACAATGAAAGGAGGTTTCAGACAACGAAAGACCGATCAAACATGGCGAGGTCAAAGGAAGATCCTCCATAGTACAAATATACGGCCGATCATCCTCGATTACATCGACCGTCCGGACAACAACAACCATAGCAATTTAATTGCACTCACCATCGACCCAATAGTTTGTAGGCTCCACCTCACACAAGCCCCCACAGGCATTAAACTACCAATAACATCTTCTAAAAGATGCCAGGTGCAAAGGCAAGTTTTAAGAGGCCCACCACACTAGCGGTTGTCTTCGGATCACCAAACAAATACCACGCCGAAGAATAAATCTTCGGCATTGTCCCCTTATACAGTAACTACCACATACTATCGGGACGAACCACGTTGGCTAGATTCAACGGGGTACAACATTAGGCCAGTCCCACGTGACATAGTCACAATTACGGGCAAGGCCGAACCCCACCCTCAGAGTGGAAATCATACCACTGCTGGAATAGCGAGTCGTGCCCGTTTATCAAATTTTGATTCGGCAGCCAACTACCCGGACACCAACTGAGGAGTTCGAGTTACTTTATGGCATGATAGCCTGGTTCAGCCAGGCTCCGATCAGGCAACCGCAGTTCAACCACAACATGACATGCAGCTGCCTTTAAGCATTTGTCTTTACAGACCGACTTTGGCACAGAACAAGACTACGACGTGGAAACAGCTCGGACGCACAAGGCGGGAACACATAAGTAAATCCCCCCCCCCCTAAAACAAGAGACAATCCGGATACACTTCGGATCCACACACAGCCTCCTCCAGTCCGGCCACGACAGGTTCCGACAAAACACCTCTTTGCATAATCATAAACCGTACTCATATGCATAGACATGTCACTCTACCACAATGCGTAGACTTAAATAACACTTACCGGCCGTCATTCCTCATTGAGGCCCCTTTTCATCATAAACGGCACCCGTACATCGTGTTATACCCCACTATGCCAAGGGCTTCAATACTCATAATATGGCAACAAAGTCAGGCCACCTTTTCGGTCGCTCGGCACCCCGAACTTATAGCATTATATGCATCAGCTCCGAATCATGTCTTGGGTCATTAGTTGGGTTTGCCCGGCTCCCATGTTTTGGTAGCTTACGTTCCGCTCTATCGGCTAAGGTAGCACTCGGAGAACTACTGCGATTGTGTCCATTCTTCGGACGAGCACCCAAGAGAGAAAAAGCAGCGATTTGTCATGATCTGGCGAATCTTGGTCGGCTATTCGAGAGGTGGTAAAATCTTTAAAGATTTATTCTGCACAATGCCATAATAAATGCAGAGTCTGACGGATCGGTTTTACGATCGGCGCCGTTAGAACTTGATCTGATCTTCCGAATACCAGGGGCTGCACCGACCATACTCGAATTCCTATGGCTAAGTGAGAGTAATAAAGCCCTATAGTCTGATTGCCTGGTTTGTGGTGAGGAACACCTCCTTAAAAGGACCCAACAACGGGATAAAGAGTGTTCAGGTATGTCCCGAACACCCCCGTACTTTTTACGTGGGGGCAGAAGCCGACGACTGGCCAACTCTCAGGATTTATATACACTAAATAGCCGCACGGGAAAGAACAAATGTTCACATAAACAGAAAATAAATAATCCCGCATTACAAAGGACGGCATAACTGCCTTCAGGGAAATATAGTGTCTTTGATACACTGATCCACCACAAGGCGGGCTCCTTTCAGGACACCGTCATAGTATAACTCGGGCTTGCGATGCTCCTTACCCTCCGGTGGTCCCTCAATCATCAGTTTCTCAGCATCCAGCTTGCCCCAATGCACCTTCGCACGGGCAAAGGCCCGACGGGCACCCTCAATGCAAACGGATCGCTTGATCATTTCAAGCCGCGGACAGGCATTTACCATCCGCTTTATAAGACTGAAGTAGATAGCAGGCAGGGGCTCACCAGGCCTCATCCGGACTATAAAATCTTTCATAGCCACTTCGGCCGCCCTGTGGAGTTAAACAATTGCTTCAATTGGTCACTCAGAGGCATCGGGTGTTCGGCTCCAGCATACTGGGACCAGAACAGCTTCTCCATTGAGCTCCCCTCCTCGGCACGGTAGAACTCCGCAGCATCTGATATGCTATGTGGAAGATCTGCGAATGCCCCTGGAGAGCTCCGAATTCGGGTAAGTAAAAGAAACGTCTCCTCCACATGCTTGCTTTGCATCTGAGAATGGCTTACCGCCGCTATCTTCTTGGCGCTGGATTTCTGCTTTGGGCCTTTTAAACCGGCCTTGGCATCTTTCAAGCTCAAAAGGGCCTTCGCAAGCTAAGACTCCTTCATCTTGAGGTCACGCTCCAAGGACTCGAACTTCTTGTCGAGCTCCTGGAGCTCTTGCTGTACCTCGCCCACCCTAGCATTCTGCTTTTCACACTCAATGCACTTCGAGGCCGCCTTGTTTTCGGCCTCGGATAGCGCTTTCTTCAAGGACGCCACTTCGCTCGTGGCCCCTATTACGCAATCATGACGCTTTTTCATTAGCATCACCAATTTTGTCTATTCTTTATGATATATGAACAAAGTATCACTTACCTTTGTTCTCTTTGAGTTGCCTCTTCATGAGGCTGAGCTCCCCTTGGGCCTGCTCCAGGTCCCGTTTGAGTCTGGCGACCTCCGCTGTGCGGCCAGCAGCTGCAAGCAGCACCGCCTGCTTATTCACGTAGACATCTGCTATTAGACTCCTGCGGAATTTAATTGACCCTCTGTTTGGCTTTTCTTTCCGAACACCAAACAAAGTATCAGGGGCTACTGTCTATCGGGTGATAATTTCCCAAACTTTTAATTATTTACCTCAAAACCTGTTAGGAGGCTGGTACAGGCTTCGGTCAGTCCGCTTTTGGTGGACTGAACCCTCTGAATCACCGCACTCATAAGAGTACGGTGCTCTTCATCCGTGGAAGCGCCACGAAGCGCTTCCAGCAGACTATCCGACGCCTCTGGCGTAACGGAAGTTAACGGCACGGACGGCTCGCCCTCCTTGGCGAGGGGCTGCCTGCCCGAATCCTCTGGCGTCTTCCTGGTCCCCTGGGTCGCCCTCTTAGGCCCTTCAGCCCCCTCAGGTGGGGCGGCTGTCGGTGTCAAAACCGGCGGATCTCAGGTAGGGGTCCCGAACTGTGTGTCTAGGTGGATGGTAACAGGAGACAAGGGGCACGATGTTTTTTCCCATGTTCGGGCCCTCTCAATGGAGGTAAAATCCTACTCCTGCTTAATTGATATTGATGATATGGGTAGTACAAGAGTAGATCTACCACGAGATCAGAGAGGCTAAACCCTAGAAGCTAGCCTATGGTATGATTGTTGTCCTGTCCTACGGACTAAAACCCTCCGGTTTATATAGGCACCGAAGAGGGTTAGGGTTACACAGAGTCGGTTACAATGGTAGGAGATCTACATATCCGTATCGCCAAGCTTGCATTCCACGCCAAGGAAAGTCCCATCCGGACACGGGACGAGGTCTTCAATCTTGTATCTTCATAGTCTAGGAGTCCGGTCAAAGGCTATAGTCCGGCCATCCGGACACCCCCTAATCCAAGACTCCCTCAGTAGCCCCTGAACCAGGCTTCAATGACAATGAGTCCGGCGCGCATATTGTCTTTGGCATTGCAAGACGGGTTCCTCCTCCGAATACTTCATAGAAGATTTTGAACACAAGGATAGTGGCCGGCTCTGCAAAATAAGTTCCACATACCACCGTAGAGAGAATAATATTTACACAAATTCAATTTGCTGACGTATTCCGTGGCATGACATCACACCACGGCCAAGCCTTTATTCGAATCGTTTTTACTGTCCCACCTCAGCGCATTTAGCAAGGCGGTTTCCCTGGCACGTCTTGTCAAAGCAAAGATCGTGTCCCCTTACTCCGGGATTCTCATCAATATGGGTGTGGGTAACCCAACCACGCCATTGATTACGGCGCTTGGGAGATAAGCGAGCTTTACCAGGCTAGTGGGGATGCATAACTTCGTCCGTCCATATAAGGGGATAAGGATCCACCTTTTTACCTATGCCTTCTTCCTCCTTTGCTTATCCATTTCCGCGCACTCGAGATCCAGCGCCCAGCTCCGCACATCTGGCCTCAACCTTCCCCAGCCATGTCTGGAGCGGGAAGCAAGTGGATGGCCTCCTCCGTCACGGAGGGGCACATCAAGAGGTTGCGGAAGGCTGGATACTTGTCCAGCGACATCGCGCATCGGCTCCCCGACAAGGGGCAGCTCATCCCCACCCCTAGGCCCCATGAGAGGGTGGTGTTCCTCACCCACTTCCTCCAGCGGACTAGGTTTTCCACTTCACCCATTTGTCCAGGGGCTCATGTTCTACTACGGCCTGGATTTCCCAATCGGCCCCAATTTCATCCTCAACATCTCAGCGTTCATCGTGGTGTGCGAGGCCTTCCTCTGCATCCAGCCTCACTTGACTTATGGTGAAGACCTTCAATGTCAAGCGAAGGTTGTGGGGGCCGCCAAGCGGAGTGCGGAGGTGCCATGGTGGGCAAGATGCCCAACGTCCTATGGCTCGAGGGCTCCTTCGTGGAGACCATAAAGGGGTGGCAACCGGGGTGGTTCTACATCACCGAGCCGCGTCACCCTAATTGGGTAGCGGCCCCCGAATTCCGATCTGGCTTCCCTACACCGCTCACCTATTGGAAAGAGACGGGCCTGTCATGGGGCAATTCAGAAGAGCTGACCGGACTCCAATGTTGCGTCAAAACCTTGGTGAACAAGAAGCTCAAGCTCGTCAACGTAGTCCAGGTCATGCTCATCCGTCGGATCCTCCAGTGCCAACAACGGGCCTTTAACTTGTGGGAGTTTGATCCGGCACAGCACCAAACCTTGAGCAGGCTCTTTGACACTACATCGAAGATGCAGGAAGGTCTTTGTTCAAAGCGCCGAGAGCTCCCTCATACGCTACCGAAGATCGCGGTTAGCTTCATGATGTCAAGCCAGCGAGGTAAGCTATTTACCCTTTACATGACACTTGTTTTCATAGTTTGACTCTATCACGGGATCTAAACTCCCATTACCTTTGACGAGGCTGGTAAAGGCGTCCGGGCAGGTTAAGCTGTCGGCTCTCTTGCCGGAAGGACCAGCGGACGCCCAGTTGCAGGGCTGCTGGTTCGGCGCCTACGTGGTCTTGGGAGAAGAAGGCCAAGAAGAAGGCCACGGGAACTCGAAGGAGTTCCCGGCGCCAGGTGTTGTCGGACTCATCGTCCGATGACTCCAAGGCAGACTCCTCCCGCGAAGACGAGGAGGAGGAAAAAGGCCTCTCCCAGTGAAGAGAGAAAAGGAAGGCCGCCCAACCGGGAGGCGGAGGAATCAAGAAGGTAAGGACCCTTCCTCCGGACGACTCTACCAATGCCGACAACGGCGAAGAGGAGTGGCCACCGAGGGTTAAGCCCCTAGCGAAATCGTAAGTGTCCGGATACTAGAATAACTCATGGTGTTTCATTTGTCGCACAGTATCTCCTAACGCCGAATATAAACCTGCAGCCCGCCCAAGGACGGGCTCGACACTTCAATGAGCGGCTCCCTGGCTTCGTCGGACGTGAATAGCACTTCACTTCCGGCCGTCTCCTCTCCTCGCGCTGTGGATGACGCCGAGGTGGGGTCCCAAAAGGGGCCCAGCCAGGAGGAGGAGGTCCCGGAGGTGCCGCAAGGCAACCTTCGGTTCGGGCACAAGGGGATCAAACCTGAAGGGTTACGAGTCGGCCCTGGGCGGACTCCGCCGGAACCGGTGGTTGCAGAGTCGGCGAGCAGCCCCTCGTAAGAAAGAGGCGAGACATGACACCGATGACCTCCGTCCAAGCTGGAGGCACCGGATAATTTGCTTTGGGCGCTTAGGCGCCTCCATCGACGAGGAGCACCGCCTTTGTTATGAGTGTGGTGATCGAAAGTTCGATCCGCCAAGGCGGGCTGACAGAAGATTGTGCCAGCCTTCTAACGAGGCTTTGAGGTATGTATTTAAGATATGTAAAAATATTACCGCATAGGCGGTAGCCCCTGATGCTCGGTTTGGTGTTAGGAAAGAAAAGTCGGTGAGGATCTAAAAGATATGTGCAGGAGTCTAACATAAGTATGTCAATATGGGGAATGCAGGCTGCGCTGCTGACCTCTGTGGAGGTCAATGCATTGAAACAGAGCCTCGAGCGGTCCGAGAATGAGCTCGGCCTTGCCAAAAAGCAGCTCGAGGACAAGGAAGGTAAGTAATACCTTATGGAAGTATATAAAAGATGTGGTTGCAAAAAATGACAGAAATAGCGTGAAATTGCAGGGGCCATGAGCAGGTGGCGACCACTGAAGGAGGCGGTGTCAAGGCCGAAAGCAATGCGGCATGAGCGCTGTGAGCGAGAAGCGGAGGCGGGTGGCAGAGGTGCGGCAAGAGCTCCAGGCTCTCGTGGAAAAACACGAGAGTTTGGAGCGTGACTCAAGGACTTGAGAGTCCGAGCTTGCCTCGGCCCTTGAGAGCGCCAAAGCCGCTATGGCCGAAGCCCAAAAAGCCCTTCAGGAAATTGAGGCAATGAAGAAGATAGCGGCGGGTAAGGCATTCTTCATGCAAAGCAAGCACGTGAAAGTGAATTACTTGTTACTTACCCGAATCTGGAGCTCTCCAGGAGCATTCGCAGATCTGCCCCGCAGTGTGTCCAACGCTGCCGCATTCTACCAGGCCGAGGAGGAGAGCTCGACGGAGAAGGTGTTCTGGTCTCAGTATGCTGAGTCCGGACATCCGGTGCCCTTGAGCGACCAGCTGAAATAGCTGGTCGAGCTCCATAAGGTGGCCGAACAGGCCATGAAGGGCCTCATAGTTCGGTTGTGGCCTAAGGAAGCCATGCACGGGAGCTACTTGGGCTGGTGAGGTGGCTGGTGGGCCTTTGTCCATGGATTGAAGTCGTCAGCGCTCCATCTGCATCGAAGGTGCCGTGGGGCCTTGCCCGTGCTAAAGTGCCTTTGGGGCAAGATGGACCTTGAAGCTTGTGACGGACGCTCCACAGCGAGGCGGGGAGTATCGCAAGCCGAGATGTATTATCGAGGCGTCTGAAGGGTGCTGCCTTATAGCAGTGAATGCTCCAAAGATGTAATTTTGAGTAAACTTCGCATTTGTTATCTGTGCGCTTGAAAATTGTTCATATCGCTAAGCAACTCTTGTGAATTTAAAATATTACCTTACATGCGGCCGTTTATTAAATTTGAGAGATGGCGAGTCGTAAACCACGCCCCCATGCATGAGTCTTTGGGGTGTTTGGGATAAACTTGGCGCTCTTTTTCCCATTCTTGGGTCCCTTGAGGCGCTCAGCATAGCGAGCAGGCAACGGACTATAATGCTTGAACATTCTCACTTAGCCATAGAATTCTATGATTTTAAATTTCGGCGAAGCCCCTAGTATTCGGAAGACCGAGTTCGGGGCGCTATCCACGCCTGGGCCGGATAAAGCCGACTCCTCGCTCTAAGCGGCATAAGTCTTTAGGGACTCGAAAAACCTCTCAAACAGCGACCGGCTCTCGCCCTACCATGACGGTCAATTTTAGCTTTCTCCACTGAGGTGCTTAACCCAGCTCAACCGGGGCACAATCGCAGTGGTTCTCCCAGCGCTACCTTAGCGATATAGCGGGCGTAAGGTACCAAAACATGGGAGCCGGGCAAACCCAACTATTGACCCAAGACATGATTCGGAGCCGATGCATATAATGCTATACATTCGGGGTGCCGCACTTGTGAAAGTGTTCGGACTTATCACACCATATTTTGGGGTACTTAAGCCCCTGGTGTATTTGGCCGTACCAAAGCGTACGGATGCCACATGTCATAAGTGAACATATATAGATAAGAAAAAGGAATGCGATAATAGGCAAAAGCTGTGCATTCTTTATTAAAAAAGATGCGGTAAAAGCAGAACGATACAAATAGTGCGATAAGCAAGGGACGGTACTATTTGACATGTCCCCCTCCAGGAGCGAGCTGCGGGATGATATGTAAAACAAGTATATTGCTCGTTATAGAGACCACCTAGATACTCGACGTAGCTTTCTGCTTCCCTGGCTGTTGCATCGTGTGTTTGGCGATTCTCTTGCGGACGGGGCTTCTTGAGCGAGTCTGAAAGTAAGAAAAAAAGGAATGACACAATCGGGAGCCCCTGGTGCGGTTGACCGCATTCTAGGCCCGCCGTGGTCATGCCCCTCCCCCTATGCCCATGGTATTTCTAGAGCGTAATTATGTACATGTAGTACTGATTTCGCAATTTAAATGAGGCTGGGGTTGGGGCCGCATTACTCTGGCGATGCTCGGAATGTGCGAGCAGTCTTGTTGTAGGTTACTCGGATGCGCTTAGCGGTGTCCGGACGTTTGATAGCGGACTCGAGAATTGCCTTGAGAGGCTGCTTTGTATTTCCGCCGCGAGGACGCGTATGCTCCTCCGTTCGGAGAAGGCGTTTGGTGTTTCCGTTGACCGTAATGACTCCTCGAGGGCTGGCATCTTGAGCTTGAGGTATGCGTAGTGCGGCACCGCATTGAACTTTACCGTCACGGTTCGTCCGGCGATCGCGTGATAGCCGCTGCGGAATGGGACTATGTCGAATATTAACTCCTTGCTTCGGAAGTTATCCGGGGATCCGAAGACCACTTCAAGTGTAACTGAACATGTACAGTTGGCCTCTACACCTGGTATGACGCCTTTGAAGGTCGTCTTTGTGGGTTTAATCCTTGAGGGGTCTATGCCCATCTTGCACACTGTATCCTGATAAAGCAGGTTCAGGCTGCTGCCGCCGTCCATCAGGACTCTAGTGAGGTGAAATCCGTCAATGATTGGGTCTAGAACCAATGCGGCGAATCCGTCATGGCGGATGCTAGTGGGGTGGTCCCTTCGATCAAAAGTGATCGGGCAGGAGGACCACGGGTTGAACTTTGGGACGACTGGCTCCATCGCATATACGTCCATTAGTGCACGCTTCCGCTCCCTTTTGGGTATGTGGGTTGCGTATATCATGTTCACCGTCCGCACTTGTGGGGGAAGCCCTTCTGTCCTCTATTTTTCGGCGGCCGGGACTCCTCGTCGTCGCTATGCAGCCCCTTGTCACTGTTTTTGGCATTTAACTTGCCTGCCTGCTTGAACACCCAACAATCCCTGTTGGTGTGGTTGGCTGGTTTTTCGGGGGTGCCGTGTATCTGGCACGAACAGTTGAGTATTCGGTCCAAATTGGACGGGGCCGGAGTATTTCTTTTGAATGGCTTTTTCCGCTGGCCGGGTTTAGAGCCTTTGAATCCGGCATTGACTGTCGTATCCTCAGTATTATTGCGATTAATGCGGCGCTTGTGCTTGTTGCCGCGACTGCCGTTCTTGTCCTTGGTATCCGAATTACGGGGCTCTTGGTCATGTTGTTACTACTGAGCTAGCCAGCTGTCCTCTCCAGCATAAGCGGGTCATGAGTGTTGTGAGGGCTGCCATGGATTTCGGCTTTTCCTGTCCTAGGTGCCGCGCAAGCCACTCGTCGCGGATGTTATGTTTGAAGGCTGCAAGGGCCTCTGCATCCGGACAATCGACGATTTGATTTTTCTTGGTTAGGAACCGTGTCCAGAATTGTCTGGCTGATTCCTCTGGCTGCTGAATTGTGTGGCTTAGGTCATCGGCGTCTAGCGGTCGCACATAAGTGCCCTGGAAATTGTCGAGGAATGCGGCTTCCAGGTCTTCCCAACAACAGATTGACTCTGCTGGCAAGCTGTTAAGCCAATGCCGAGCTGGTCCTTTAAGCTTGAGTGGGAGGTATTTGATGGCATGTAGATCATCACCGCGGGCCATGTGGATATGAAGGAGATAGTCCTCGATCCAGACTGCAGGATCTGTTGTGCCATCGTATGATTCAATGTTTACGGGTTCAAAACCCTCAGGGATTTGATGATCCATCACTTTGTCTGTGAAGCATAGTGGGTGTGCGGCGCCTTTGTATTGGGCTATATCACGACGCAGCTCAAATGAGCTTTGTCTACTATGTTCGGCCCGGCCGGAATTGCCATATCCGGCGTGACGGTTATCATCACGTATTGTGGGGCGCCCACGCGATCCGTAGATCAATCTTGTTTGCCTTGCCTTGTCCTCCAGTATATCCCGTAGGTCAGGCGCATTTTACCGCACATTGGTGTTTTTTGAGCAGCGTCGGGGTGCGGCTTGAGTGGGGGGCTGAGAGGCCTCTCTGTCGCGGCCACGAGGTGGCCGGTCGGCCGTATCATGCGTTGGTGATGTAGGTTTAGGTGCTTCCTCCTCTAATCGGGTAGCAGCTGCGTTTTAGGTAGCCCTTGGAGGCGTTTGAGTTCATACTCTTTGGCGCAAGGACTTGATCCATCTGTCGGCTAGCAAGTCTTAGTCAGCTCTAAGCTGTTGCTTGCTTTCTTGAGGCTGCTTGCCGTGGCCATAAGCCTGCGTTTGAAACGCACTTATTGACGGGATCCTCGAGTGCGACAAATTAAATGCGTTGTCGAGGCTTGCCTCGTCTTGGAGGAGGCATGTAATTATCGTCCTCTACCTTTACATGCGCCGCTCTCTCATGAGGCTGGCTTCTCCATCCTCTGCGCTGAATCCTGCTTTGGAGGGTTGTCTTCGGCACTTTCGGGGTGTTATTGTCTCTGTGCGAGAATCACCGTTTTTTTGTGGCGGGATTTAGAGCGGCGCTGCTGACGCCGGCGCTTAGGCTATTTCTTGGAGGGGTCATCCTCCGTTGTTCCATCGCCATTCCCATCTTTTGGGATGTCCACCATGTAAATGGCGTATGGCGAGGTGGCCTTCCGGTGCCACATGGCGCTGGTTCTTGGTAAATCTCTGCATCGTTGTCCATACCGTCGATGTCTTCGGAGTCGAAGTCGAGCATGTCGGTTAAATCATCGACAATGGCTACGACATGAGTGGTGGGTGGGCTTTGAATTTATTTGTCGTCCGCATCCCAACCTTCCTGACCATAGTCCGGCCAGGGCTCTCGACAAAGAGAGACTTTAGTGAATTCAGGATGTCGCCAAAGGGCGAGTCTTGAAAAGATGTCATGGCGGTAAATTCCATGACCGGCGTAATCGGATTCGATTAGCGGTATGAAGGTTGAGTCTGAGAGAGTCCGACACCTTGAGTGTTCTGAGCCTTGCAAAGGACAGGGATGGTGTTTGGCTCAATCACCATAGAGATCGCAGCCCAGGCGGTGTCCAGCCACCCATCCTCGTCGGCGCGATCGCTCTCGAGCTAAGGGTCGGAGCGGACACCGGTGACCTCGGGGCCTTTGTTCGGTGAGCTAGATTATGCCCATCGTGGTGAGTCAGCAGCGCTTGGCTGTGGCTCGAACCGTCGAAGATCAAGTCTCCACGACGTCGGCCGTGTGGTTCAAACTTCAAATCGACTGATGGCGGGGCGTAGCTTTCAATCTGCTCCAGATGGCCAAGCGAATTGGCCCGTAGTGCAAAGCCGCCGAATACGAAGATCTGTCCAAGGAGAAAAGTCTCACCCTGGACCGCATCATTGTTGATGATAGGAGGAGCCATCGGGCTTAAAGATGACGACACAGAGGAACTCTCAATGAAAGCACCAATGTCGGTGTCAAAACCGGCGGATCTCGGGTAGGGGGTCCCGAACTGTGCGTCTAGGCGGATGGTAACAGGAGACAAGGGACACGATGTTTTTACCCAGGTTCGGGCCCTCTCGATGGAGGTAAATCCCTACTCCTGCTTGATTGATATTGATGATATGGGTAGTACAAGAGTAGATCTACCACAAGATCAGAGAGGCTAAACCCTAGAAGCTAGCCTATGGTATGATTGTTGTCCTGTCCTACGGACTAAAACCCTCCAGTTTATATAGGCACCGAAGAGGTTTAGGGTTACACAGAGTCGGTTACAATGGTAGGAGATCTACATATCCGTATCGCCAAGCTTGCCTTCCACGCCAAGGAAAGTCCCATCCGGACATGGGACGAAGTCTTCAATCTTGTATCTTCATAGTCCAGGAGTCCGGTCAAAGGCTATAGTTCGGCCATCCGGACACCCCCTAATCCAGGACTCCCTCAGCGGCCCCTTCCTTTTCCTCCTCCCCTGCGGGGGAGGAGTGTGCCTCGTCGTCTTCGGACGAGGCGTCCGATACGACCTTATGCCGTAGACCCTTCCTGGTCCCCGGGGCCTTCTTTTCGGCCTTCTTTTCCGGCGCCTTGTAGGGTGCCAGGACTAGCATCTCCGTCAGGAGAACGTCTGCTGGACCTTCTGGCAGTGGAGCCGGACAGTCAATCCGCTTCGCCGTCTCCACGTACTCCTGATTAAATACACACGATGACTTAAGATCCTCACATGAGTACACTGGGAAAAACTACATCTGGTGATAGTCAGAAAACTCACCGGGCGGGGGAGCCACGTGGCATGAAGTCCGCGGTCCTCGGATGTAGGAGGAGGTATTTCGGAGGCCTTGAATATCGTCTTCCATGCGTCCTTGTGTGTCGTGCCGTAGAGCTCTCGAAGTGTCTGGTGTTCGGCCGGGACAAACTCCCACAGATTAAATGCCCATCTTTGGCACGGAAGAATTCGGCGGACGAGCATGACCTGGACCACGTTGACAAGCTTGATTTTCTTGTCCATCATATTCTTGATGCTGTTTTGAAGTCCGGTCAGCTCCGCAGGCTCACCCCAAGCCAGGCCCTTCTTTTCCCAAGAGGTGAGCCACATGGGAATTCCGGATCGGAATTTGGGGCCCGCCGCCCAGTTGACGTCGCGTGGCTCGGTCATGTAGAACCACCCCGATTGCCACCCTTTCACGGTCTCCGCGAAGGAGCCGTCAAGCCAGGTAACATTGGGCATCCTGCCCACCATGGCGCCTCCGCACTCCGCTTGCTGGCCACTCATAATCTTTGGCTTCACGCAGAAGATTCGTAGCCACAAGCCGAAGTGAGGCTTGATGCGGAGGAAGGCCTCGCACACGGTGATAAACGCCGAGATGTTGAGGATGAAGTTTGGGGCTAGATCATGGAAGTCTAGCCCATAGTAAAACATGAGCCCGTGGATGAAGGGATGAAGTGGAAATCCCAGTCCACGAACGAAGTGGGCAAGGAACACGACCCTCTCGTGGGGTCCCGGAGTCGGAATGATCTGCCCTGCGTCCGGCAGCCGGTGTGCGATATCTGTGGCCAAGTATCCGGCCGCCCGGAGCTTCGTGATGTGCTCCTCCTTGACGGTGGAGGCCACCCACTTGCCCCCTGCTCTGGACATGTTTGGCTGTGTGGAGGAGGTGTGAACTAGGGCGCTGGAGCTCGAGGGGGCAAGAATGGGCAAGCGAAGGAGGAAGAAGGCATGGGTGAAAATGGGGAATCCTTATCCCTTTATAGAGGCGACGAAAACGGTGCGCCTCCCAACTTGCCCGTTGAGGATCGCTTATTTCCCAAGTGCCACGATTGATGGCGTGGTTGGATTACCCATACCCGTATTGATGGGAATCCCGTGATAAGGGGACATGATCTCTGCTTTGACAAGACGTGCCGAGGAAACCGCCTCGCAATATGCGCTGTGGCTGGTTATGGAAAAACGGTTCGAATAATGACCCGACCGTAGTGTCATGTCACGTTGTCTAAAGTTGTCAGCAGATTACATTTGTGGAATATCATCCTCTCTACGGTGGTGTGTGAAGATCATTTTGCAGATCTGGACATGATTTGAGTGTTCGATAATTACTTTGGAGTATTCGGAGATGGAACCCGCCTTGCAATGCCGAAGACAAACTGCGCGCCGGACTCATCGTCATTGAAGCCTGGTTCATGGGCTACTGAGGGAGTCCTGGATTAGGGGGTATCCGGACAGCCGGACTATATACTTTGGCCGGACTGATGGACCATGAAGATACAAGACTCAAGACTTCGCCCCGTGTCCGGATGGGACTCTCCTTTGTGTGGAAGACAAGCTAGGTGATCCGGATAATAGACTTCCTTCTTTGTAAACGACTCTGTGTAAACCCTAGCCCTCTCCGGTGTCTATATAAACCGAAGGGTTTAGTCCTTAGGAACAGAATCGTAATCATCATAGGCTAGCTTCTAGGGTTTAGCCTCGACGATCTCGTGGTAGATCAACTCTTGTAATACTCATATCATCAATATCAATCAAGTAGGAAGTAGGGTTTTACCTCCATCAAGAGGGCCCGAACCTGGGTAAAACATCGTGTCCCTTGCCTCCTGTTACCATTGGCCTTAGACGCACAGATCGGGACCCCCTACCCGAGATCCGCCGGTTTTGACACCGACAGCTCTCCCCTTTCCTTCCTCTCTCTCTCTCCCTTTCCCCCTTCTCCTACTACTACAAGGAAAGGAGGAGTCCTACTACCACCGGTAGTAGGACTCCCCCCTTGGCGCGCCCTCCTCCTAGGCCGGCCGCCTCCCCCCTTGCTCCTTTATATACGGGGGCAGTGGGCACCTCTGGACAGAACAATTTATCATTGATCTCTTAGCCGTGTGCGGTGCCCCCCTCAACCATATTCCACTTCGGTAATATCATAGCGGTGCTTAGGCGAAGCCCTGTGTCGGTAGCATCATCAACACCGTCATCACGCCGTCATGCTGACGGAACTCTCCCGCAAAGCTCTGCTGGATCGGAGTTCGTGGGACGTCATCGAAGCGAACATGTGCTGAACTTGGAGGTGTCTTATGTTCGGTACTTGATCGGTCGGATCGTGAAGACGTACGATTACATCAACCGCGTTGTGCTAACGCTTCCGCTTTCGGTCTACGAGGGTACGTGGACAACACTCTCCCCTCTCATTGCCATGCATCACCATGATCTTGCGTGTGCATAGGAATTTTTTCGAAATTACTATGTTCCCCAACAGATAGTATTCCGGACTCCTGTGAGCCGCCGAACCAGGTTGCGATTTTCATGGCCGGCACACAGCCGGTGCAGAGTTCCTCAACTGTGGCAGCTACGATCTCCGGTTCAGTAGCTGCTACGGCAGCCGAGGCAGGAGGCCCTGTGTGCCCGCCGGCTCAAGTTTTATCTGAACTTTTGAGGCCCTGGCAACCTTGTTGACGGTGGAGATAACCCCGACGAACCAAGCACAACATAACTTGGACGTTGCAAAGTTGCGTGACGAGATATCTCAAGCTAAGGAGAATCTTAATGCTGAAAATGCTAGTATGGCAACAAAGCGAGCCGCCTTGGAGACGGAATCACAGCGGATTCAAGCAGAAAAATTTCGCCTGAGCTTGGACCAGAACACATCAAATGTTGTCTTTAACAGGAGATACCAGAGTCGTCTACATCATGAGTTTGATGCAAGAAATCTCTTCAACACGCCTAGGGCAGGACCAAGTAACCCGCCTGGTGTGACCCGGGGCCCTGAAGCACCTAGGACCGGAGCGGCGGCTCAACCGTGTCGGATCCGGCTCATGTTAATTTAACCCCGCCTCAGCAAATTTCCACACCTCCAGGTCACTTCTCTAACCCGTTAGATAACATAATTGTCGCAGCGTCGCGATTGGCAGCTCTCCCGGTGACAGGCAAGAGTCCTGAGGCGGTTGATGCTCGGAAGGCCGTGGAACTTCTTCAAACAGCGGTGGCTCAGTAGGCGGCTTATTCTTACAGCCGCGATAGAATCCACTCAACTCCTCGTCTGAGTCAAAGCTATAGCCAGCATATGGAATCACCGGCAGTATCAAGTAGTGAGCGGCATCGTAACCAGCCCCGTGGGCATGACCCACCACGGGCTGATAACCATGCTTAATTGTTGGTAGATCAAGCATGGGCTCGCCGTGAGGTGGAGCTGGCGGCTCAGTTGGCGGCTCAACAGCCTCAAACACACCCATTGACGTCCACCGAAGCTGGGGTGACTTCCAGGACGGTGGGTGTGCCATGTTTAGTGCCGGCTCTATGCAATGAGCGGTTACCCAAGGACTTCAAGGGCCCTCGAAAGGTACCCAATTACACAGCAGATCAACCCCCGGAGGCTTGGATTGAGAGCTATGAGATGGCCATGGATATGTTGGATGTCAATGACGCTGCGTGCGCTAAGTATTTCACCATGATGCTGGATGGGCCGGCTCGCACCTGGTTGAAGGGATTGCCCCCTAACTATGTCAGATCAAGGGATGAGTTGAAGGCGCGTTTTATTCAGAATTTCAAGGATACATGCAAGCAGCCTATGTCGATTCTTGATTTAGAAACTTGTGTCCATAGTGAGGGTGAGTCAACCGCCCATTGGGTACGCCAGATCTCGGCCATTATCCACTCATCAGACAACATCAATGCTGGCTCAACTATCCTGATTTTGGAGAAAAATTGCCATTTCCTTCCCCTTAAGCAGAAGCTGGGGCGGCTTAAGCGCCATTGCAATGACATGGGGGAGCTCACGGCGGGTCTTGTCAAATATGTTGATTCTGACAGTACTAAGGATCCTGAGTCTAATGAGGAGAAAGCTGGTAAGGGGAAGAAGAATGGCAATGCAAAGGGAAAATAGCACAACACAGCAGATCAAAGCAATAATTGTAAGCGCAAGCAGGCTGACGGCGGTTCAGATTTTGTGGCTAACACGCAGAGCAATAATGGCAAGCATAAGGGAAAGTCGTCCGCACCCCGTTTTGGTGGGCCAAAGTTCAACCTTGAGGCAATGATGAACCAGCCTTGCCCCAAGCATGGTACTCAAGATAAGCCATCCACTCATCTCTGGAAAGATTGCTTCATCACTATGGAGTATAGAAATCCGGTTTTTATCAGGGTAACCAGGGCCCGCACGATGGGTCAGGATCCGGCTTTGGAGGTGGCGGCTCAAGCTCTGGATTCCAGGGTCAAGGTAATCAAGGTGGTTTTAACCAGCAATCTAATCAGGATAATCAGCAGCAACAGCAGCAGTCTGGTTATCAGTCATCTGAAGCAGCTGAATAGTGGTCAATATAATGTGTTTACCACGAGTTTGTGCAAGCGGGATCAGAAGATTCATAAGCGGGCGGTGAACGCGGTTGAGCCGGCGGTCCCCCGATACTTAGATGGTCAGAGCAGCCCATTGCATGGAGCCGCGAAGATCACCCACCTCAGGTTGATAATCCAGGTCAGTTGGCTTTGGTGGTGGCACCTCAAGTTGGAGAATACAAGTTCACTAAAGTGCTCATGGATGGAGGCAACAACATCAATATCCTCTATTATGATACTTTTCATCATATGAATTTGACTAATAAAGATCTTAAGCAATCATCTACAGTTTTTCATGGGGTGGTGCCCGATAAGTCGACATATCTAGTGGGCAAGATAACCTTGGAGGTGGTTTTTGGTAATGAGTATGACTACAGGGCTGAAAAATTGACTTTTGAAGTGGTCAAGATCAAGAGCCCTTATCACGCCCTATTTGGACGGCCGGCTTATAATAAATTTATGGCACGACCTTGTTATGTTTATCTGTATCTCAAGATGTCGGGTTATAAGGGAACCATCACGGTGCATGGAAACGGAAAGATAGCTTTGGAGTGCAAAGAGGGCGATGCTGCCTATGCTGAGTCAGCTTGTGCAACAGAAGAGCTGAAGTTCTATAAAGATAATGTTGACCCGACAAATATGACCCCCTTGAAGAAGCCAACCACAGAGTAGGACCCGTTGTTGAAGTTTAAGTCGGCAGATGATACTAAGCTAGTTGACTTTGTTCCTGGTGACTCGTCCAAGAAGTTCATCATCAGTGCCAATATGGATCCGAAATAGTAAAGCACGCTCATCGAGTTCATCCATGAGAACCGGGACATCTTTGCATGGAACCTTCTGACATGACAGGTGTACCGAGGGAACTCGCTGAGCACACTCTTAATATTGATCCGAAGTTTAAGCCGGTAAAGCAATTCCTTCATCATTTTAATGAAGAAAAGCGCAACGCCACTGGTGAAGAAGTGGCCCAGCTCTTGGGGACTGGGTTTATTGTTGAAGTTTTTCATCCTGAGTGGTTGGCTAACCCGGTGCTGGTGCATAAAACTTACGGCACTTGGTGTATGTGTGTGGATTACACAAACCTTAACAAGGCTTGTCCGGCTGATCCTTTTGCTCTCCCTCGTATTGATCAGATCATTGACGCTGCAGCGGATTGTGAGCGTTTGAGTTTTCTAGATGCTTATTCTGGTTATCATCAAATCAAGATGGCAGTTAACGACCAGGAGAAGATATCTTTCATCACTCCTTTTGGAGCCTTCTGCTACGTATTTATGCCTTTTGGGCTCAAGAGTGCCCAGGCGACTTATCAACGTTGTGTGCAGAATTGTCTCCACAACCAGATTGGGCGCAATGTTCATGCTTACGTTGATGATATCGTTGTGAAATCCAGGAAGAAGGAGACCTTGATAGATGATATGAAGGAGACATTTTACGATCTCCGGGTTTACAAGATGATGCTTAACCAGGATAAATGTGTTTTTGGTGTGCCAGCGGGCAAGCTTTTGGGCTTTCTGGTCTCTGAGAGAGGTACTGAAGCTAATCCGGAGAAGATCAAGGCTATCACTTCCCTAGCTAAGCTGGCGTGTATTAATGATGTTTAGCGTTTGGTGGGTCGTAATGCGGCTTTAAGCCGGTTTATAAGCTGCCTGGGTGAACATGCTATTCCTCTTTACCAGATGATGAAGAAGATAGATCAATTTGTCTAGAGTGATGCTGCCAATGAGGTGTTTGAGGCGCTTAAGAGACAGCTGGCTGAGCCGCCGGTTCTTGCAGCTCCTATTGATAAGGAGCCCTTGCTTTTATATGCGGCTACTAACAGCAGAGCCGTCAGTGTGAAAATTGTGGTGGAAAGGAAGGAGTCAGGCAAGTAATATCCGGTTCAAAGGCCGGTTTACTATGTCAGTGAGGTGTTAATTGAATCTAAACAGAGATACCCACATTGGCAGAAGATACCTATGGAGTGTTCATGGCTAGTCGCAAATTGAAGCATTATTTCTTCGGTCATCCCATCACTGTAGTCAGTTCTGCCCCTCTGGGGGATATTATTCAAAACAGAGAAGCTATAGGTCGGGTGGCTAAGTGGGCAATTGAACTTGGACCCCATGGTTTGAAATATGTGCCTTGAACAACCATTAAGTCTCAGGCCCTTGTTGATTTCATCAATGATTGGACAGAATTGTAGATACTTGAGGATAAGCTAGATAATACATATTGGACTATTCATTTTGATGGATCCAGGCAATTGGAAGGATCGGGGGTTAGAGTTATTTTGACTTCCCCACGAGGTGATAAGCTCTATTATGTTTTGAGGCTGATGTTTCCTTGCACTAACAATGCAGCTGAATATGAGGCTTTACTCCATGGTCTTTGGTGTCTCTCTACCTCGACGATACCCGATCTGCCTTCGTCGATAGGCCTATGAGAGTTGGTGTCCCAGATCTATTTGTTCTCTTCAGATCTTGACGGTTGGTGTGTCCTTCAAGGAAAGCAATTGGCTGGCCATTGTGCGATGATTTTGATATCTTCTGTAGTATTGTCCCGTGGCACGATATGTTTTGTCCAACTCTCTAGACTGGTGGTGATGGAATGCAAGTTGTTCTGCATAGGATGATGCTTCAGCAAATGCTTCTTCAACGACTAATAGATCTCGTCTCAAGAGGCGAGGGCTATTATGGTCTTTAATTCCGGTATGGCGAAGGTGCTTGTAGGTGTCTTTTTCCTTCATTATTGGTTCATGTAATTTTCAATCTCCGACGAGGGGCATACGATCAAATCAAAGAAGAAAGCTAATAGATTTTGCAGTGTAATTTTCTTTTGTAGTAGTCTGTGTCCAATTGTCTTTATACTGGCCATTGTTTATCATGATAAATTTCAGATGTAAGATGTCTTCTGATGTCTCTTTACAAAAGCAACACTCGGCAGCTCATGGCACTAAAGCAGAAGTGCACCAGCAAGAAGAATAAAAAGGGGCATGGTTGTAAAGCAGGACTACAGTAGCAAGATGAAGACTCAGCAGCTCGTGGCACTAAAACCAGTGTGCACCAGCAAGAAGAAGACTCGGCAACTTGTGGCGCTAAAGCCATCGGGGTTGGATGGCTTGCCGGTGGCCTTTTTCCAGAAATTCTGGCCCATGCTCCAACCGGTGATTATGAAGATGTTCCATGAATTTGACATTGACTCTGGACTTGGCCCATCTAAACTATGGCGTCATCACCCTGATCCACAAGTATTTGGGGCGACGGATATATGTCAGTTTAGGCCAATCACGATTATTAATACTACAGTGGATATTTCGCGAAAAGGTCTGTGTGGTGCGTCTTGCACCTATTGCAAAGCTTATTGCTCACCCTTACAATCCATGTTTCTGAAGGGACGATGCATCCACAATGGGATCTTGGCCCTTCGGGAGATTGTCCACGAGGTTAGTACGCACAGGTTGAAGGGCGTTTTTCTGAAGCTGACCTTCCAGAAGGCGCATGAACACCTCGACTGGTCCTTCTTGCGCCTGGTGCTGGAGTGCACGAGGTTTGATGAGCGTTGGTGCTCCTGGGTCATGTAACTTGTGCAGACAGGGAGTACGACTATCAACATTATTGGGGAGGTGGGTCCCTTCTTCCGATCCTCGGGCGGGATTAGGCAGGGGGTTAATTTCTTTGCTTCTTTTAAACATCGTGGTAGACGCCCTTGCAACCATCCTCAATAAGGTGAGGGCGGTCGATCACCTGCATGGGGGTGGTGGTGCACCTCATTCCTGGGGGCGGGGTCACTCACCTACACTATGCAGATGATACCATGATTATGACGGAGGGCTCTAACCTGGACATCCTTAACTTGAAGTTTCTCCTCTTGTGCTTCGAAGAAATGTCGGGGTAAAGATCAGTTTTGACAAGAGTGAGGTGATTGTCATGGGATACTCTAAGACCGAGCGGCAGCGAATCACGGACAACCTGAACTACAGGTTGGCTACCTTCTGCATAGAATATTTGGGGATGCCGCTCTCTGACTGGATGGTTTTTCTTCATGTGTTCGACGCTCTTATGTGGAAGGTCGCCGCATGGGCTGAACTGTGGTGTGGACGGTTTACTTCCAAGGGAAGTAAGGCTGTCTTGGTTGATTCTAATCTCTCTAGCCACCCCATGTATATGATGGGGATGTATATTTACCGGAAGGAGTGCATGGTTCATTCGATAAAGACTTCTCCCATTTTTCCTGGCAAGTGATGAATGGACGCCAGCAGTACCACATGGTGAAGTGGGCCAACATCTGCATGCCCAAGGATATGGGTGGGGTGGGCATCCTGGCCTCTTATCGGATGAACGTTGCCCTCATGCGTAGATGGGTTTGGCGGTTCATCCCCGGGGAATGGGGACTTTGGCTACAGCTTATTCAGGCATAGTACCTTCGAGGCGTGCCACTGCTCACTTGTGACCACATAGAGGGCTCCCAGTTTTGGCGGTTGATCCAGAGGATCAAACATGACATTCGCATGGGGCTGTACTTCGCGATTGGGAATGGCAGAGGGGTCATGTTTTGGTTAGATTGTTGGGTGGAGGGAACCCCTGTTTGCATGGGGTTCCCTAGTTTATTTGCCATTTTCATGATCTGCCACTATTATTCTCAGAGGTGGTTCAAAATGGGCAATGGAACACCTTGTTCTGTTGCTCGCTTGGTCCAGCAGAGGTGTCAAAGTGGTCAAATTTACTGGCGGTCCTACCTCCTGGGCTGGTCAATGACCCTGACTCTGCACAATGGCGCCTTTCTCCCTCGGGAGTTTTTTCTCTGGCCTCGGCATATCGTGTGATGTGCCTAACGCCGGCGATTCAGTGGGCCGCGCCCCTTTGGAAGGCGCCGCTCCCCTTAAATATTAATTTTTTGTCTGGCAATTGTTGAGTGATTGCCTCCCGTCTAGGATGGAGGTGCTCAAGCGGCATGGCTCGGGTAAAGGGTTGTGCCCCTTGTGTGGCATTCTGAAAAATGGGACCCACATCCTCTTTTCCTGCACGGCGGCTAGGTCATTGTGTAGCTTTGTCCGGGAGGCCCTCAGGCCTGAGTGGGAGGCGTCGGATCTTGCCAGCTTCCTCCAGGCTAGAGCGATGCAGAACGGAAGGCAAAGACACCTCTTCTGGCTGATCTTTGTTGCGCTTTTTTGGACACTATGGACGACACCTAATAAGATGGTGATCAAGAGGGTCTTTCTGTGATGTGCCTCTGACTTGTCTTCAAATTTCTTGTGTTCCTGCAGCATTGGCATCTGCTGGCTAGACAACGAACCAGGTGCGCCTTAGGCGGATGCTGGACGCATTATAGGCTACGGCTCGTTGACTAGCTTTGCCACCAACCTCTTGAGTTATCGACGAGTTGATGCTCTTTTTTATGCTTTCTCTTATGTTTTTTTGGGCCTGCTTGTGTTTTTTTTAAATGGAGGCAAAAGATTTGCCTCGTCAATTAAATAAGGAGAGAATAGAGTTTGGAGTGTTACAAGAAACCCACACACACGGCATGACAACTGCTCACGCAACATAATATGCCCCAGTTTCTTAGCCCCCGCGGTGATCCAAAGCTTCGCCTCCTCTAAAATGGAGTGAAGGAGAATGGGTGGTGGCGCACATTTGTGGCAGAACACCCTAGCATTTCATTCATTCCATATTGTCCAAGAGATGAGCATGGTAAGAGAGGCCATAGCATGTCTATTGGGGTTTTGATTGTTGGTTCACTTGCCCCACCACTCGTTGACGGAGTCCGCAAGATGCCAATCGGTTGTGTCCATGTGAGCAAGGCTAAGCTTCTCAATGACTAACCTCCATAGTCTGAGCGTGTAGCGACACTTGAAAAGAAGATGCGCGCCCGATTCTTGTTCTCTTTTGCAAAGTTGGCACATGCCAGGATTTAGCCAACCACGTTTCGCCAGCCGATCGGCAGTCCAAACCCTTTTTTGGATAGCCAACCATGCGAAAAATTTCACTTTTGGTCATGCCCAAACTTTCCAGACCATTTGATCCATAGGGGAAAGTGGCATGCCAAGGAACTGAGCTTTATATGCGGTGGATGCGAGTAGAATCCATCATTCACGTGCTTCCAAACAATATCATCTTCAAGGTGGTCGTCGAGGTGGAAGTCATTAATGAGCATCCAAAGTGTGAAGAATTCCCGGATGTGGTCACCGGAGACAACAATGTTGTTGTTGATTGACAGAATCCATGCGCTCCCGTTTAGAGCCTCACGCACCTTCCAATTTTTTCTCCTCGAGGCCTCAAAGATGAGCGGTGCGATGTCCATTGGTTTGCGCTCCAAAAGCCAAGGGGAGTCCCAAAATGGAGTTCGGGCGCTGTTGCCGACAGAGATAGTAGTGGAGCGATAGAAAAATTCCCGGTCATCCTTGGTGCAAGGGTTGCCAAGCCCCACCCAAGGTTTTGAAGTTCCTTCCATTCATACCAAAGCCACCGCAGGCGTAAAGCACGTGCAAATTTTTCGGTGTTCAACACGCCAAGACCACCATATTCCTTTGGCCGGTACACTGTCTCCCAATTCACCTTGCACTTGGCACCGGTAGTCTTATCTGATCCAGACCAAAGGAAGGCCCTGTCTATCTTGTTCACACTATCTAGGGAGCTCGGTGGTACAATAAGAGGCTGATGGAGTACACCACTTGGGAGGAGTTGACCGACTTGACTAGGGCCGTGCGCATGATTGTAGTGATATTTTCCCCTCACAAGTCACTAGTTTTTGGCAGCCTTGTCCACAAGGTATTGAAAGTCCACCTTCTTGAGTTGCCACACCGAGAGTGGTAGGCCCAAGTATTTCATGGGGAAGCAGGACTGAGCTACCGGAACACTTTCAAGAATGTGCTCGAGGTTAAGGTGATTGCAACGTATCGGCACGACCGAGCTTTTTTGGAAGTTGGCGCTATTGGGAAACGTAGCATGCAATTTCAAAAAAAATCCTACGCTCACGCAATATCTATCTAGGAGATGCATAGCAACGAGAAGGGGAGAGTGTGTCCAGGTACCCTTGTAGACCAAAAGTGGAAGCGTTTGCTCAACGCGATTGATGTAGTCAAACGTCTTCTTGTTCTGATCGATCGAGTACTAGACGTATGGCACCTCCGAGTTCTGCACACAAGCGCAATGATGTCCCTCGAGCTCTTGATCCAGCAGAGGGTCAAAGAAGTAGATGAGTTCTGTCAGCACGACGGCGTGGTGATGGTGATGGTGATGTGATCCGCGCAGGGCTTCGCCTAAGCACCACGAGAATATGACCGGAGGCGTAAACTGTGGAGGGGGGGCGCCGCACATGGCTAAGAGCAATTGGTGTGTCTCATAGGGCCCCCCCTCCCCACATAATAAAGGAGGGAGGGAGAGGAGGCCGGCCTAGGCGCGCCCCAAGTGGGGGGAGTCCTACTAGGACTCCCACTAGGATTCGCCCCCCCCCCTTCCTTTTTCCGGAGGGGGAAAGGGGGAAGGAGAGGGAGTACGAGAAGGAAAGGGCGGTGTCGGTGTCAAAACCGGCGGATCTCGGGTAGGGGGTCCCGAACTGTGCGTCTAGGCGGATGGTAACAGGAGACAAGGGACACAATGTTTTACCCAGGTTCGGGCCCTCTCGATGGAGGTAAAACCCTACGTCTTGCTTGATTAATATTGATGATATGGGTAGTACAAGAGTAGATCTACCACGAGATCAAGGAGGCTAAACCCTAGAAGCTAGCCTATGGTATGATTGTTGAGATGTATGTTGTCCTACGGACTAAAGCCCTCCGGTTTATATAGACACAGGAGAGGGCTAGGGTTACTGAGTCGGTTACAATGGTAGGAGATCTACATATCCGTATTGCCAAGCTTGCCTTCCACGCCAAGGAAAGTACCATCCGGACATGAGCCGGAGTCTTCAATCTTGTATCTTCGTAGTCTTGGAATCCGGCGGATATTGATAGTCCGGCTGTCCGGACACCCCCTAGTCGAGGACTCCCTCAGTAGCCCCTGAACCGGTCTTCAATGACGATAAGTCCGTAGCGCATAATGTTCGGCATTGCAAGGCGGGTTCCTCCTTGAATAATCCAGAGAAGATCATGAACACCGAGGATAGTGTCGGCTCGCAAAATAAATTCCACATTCCACCGTGAGAGAAATAAAATGCACACTTAGCTCAATCTGCTGACGTATTATGCGGCGTGACATCACACCGCAACCAAGCCTTTGTTTGAATCGTTTTTTACTATACCACCTCAGCACGTTTAGCGAAGCGGTTTCCTTGGCACGTCTTGTCGAAGCAGAGATCGTGTTCCCCTTATTCCGGGATTCTCATCAATACGTGCGTGGGTAACCCAACCGCGCCATTGATGGTGGCGCTTGGGAGATAAGCGAGTTTTACCAGGCTAGTGGGGGACGCATAGTTTAATCCGCCTATATATATAAGGATAAGGATTCACCTTCTCACCTACGCCTTCTTCCTCCTTTGCTTATCCATCCCGCGAACTCAAGCTCCAACGCCCGAGCTCGCGCATCTCGCCTCGACCTTCTCCGAATATGTCCGGAGCGGGAGGCAAATGGTTGGCCTCCACCGCGAAGGAGGAGGACATCACCAAGCTGCGCAGCGCGGATACCTTTCCGGCGATATCGCGCATCGGCTGCCCGACGAGGGGCAGCTCATCCCTACCCCTGGGCCTCATGAGAGGGTCGTCTTCCTCCCCCCCACTTCCTATGCGGACTGGGCTTTCCGCTCCATCCATTTGTCCGGGGGCTCATGTTTTACTACGACCTGGATTTCCACGATCTGGCGCCGAACTTCATCCTCAACATCTCGGCATTTATCGTCGTGTGCGAGGCCTTCCTCTGCATCCAGCCCCACTTCGGCCTGTGGCTCAAGACCTTCAACGTCAAGCCGAAGGTTGTGAAGAACGCATAAGCGGAATCTTGGGCGCCATGTTGGGCAAATTGCCCGCGTCCCTTAACTCGAAGGATCTTCGTGGATTCCGTCAAGGGGTGGCAATCGGGTGGTTCTACATCACCGAGCAGCGCAAACCCACATGGGCGGCGGCCCCGAGTTCAGATCTGGTATCCCCACGCAGCTCACCTCTGAAAAGAAGGGCTTGCCTTTGGGCAATCCGGTGGAGGTGGCGGGACTCGAGCTTGCATCAAGAAGATGGTGAGCAATAGGCTCGGGCTCGTCGGCGTGGTCCAAGTCATGCTCATCCGGCGGATCCTCCCATGCCAAACGGGCATTCAATTTGTGGGAGTTCAATCCGGAACAGCACCAGCGCTAAGCGGGCTCTTGATACAACATCTGAAGGCGCTGGAGGGTGCTGTTCAAGGGCGCCAAGCCCCGCATCCATGACGGAAGATCATGATTCAGCTTCTGATGTCAAGCGGCGAGGTAAGTGATTCAACCCCATTACGGGACACTTGTGATAATTAGATTGACTCTAGTGAGGTTTCATTCTGCCTCTACCTTTGACAGGAATGGATGGAGAAGGCCAAGCTACTCATCAGCCCGGCTCCCATGCCGGAAGACCAGTGGGCGCCCGCCATCAGGGCTGCTGGTTCCGCACCGCGCGTGGTGCGGAGAAGAAGGCCAAGAAGGTGGCGCGGGGACTCGAAAGAGTTCCATAATCAGCGGTGACGACGGCGAGGACTCCTCCCTAAAGGCGAGGAGGAGGAGTATTCTCTCCGGAGGAGGAGAGAAGAAGAGGAAGGCTTCCCCAATTGGGGAGGCGAAGGGTCAGAGGGGAGAACTATCCCCGGACAGTTTGCCAACATTAGCGTTGGCGAGGATGAGTGGCCTCCAAGGGCAAAGCGTCCGGCAGGATCGTAAATATCCGGATCATTTATATGCCGTACCTTTCATGTCCGTAGTATCCTTCTAACGCCGCATTTTGTCCGTAGTCCGGCGGTGACGATCTTCCCGACTCATCGGCGGGTCGTTAGCCTCGTCGGATGTGAATTCCATCCCACGCCTCTACCCCACGCGTCGGCGAGGACACCGAGGTGGGATCGAGAGGGACCCATCGGGAGGAGGCTCCGGAGGCGCCGTCGAGCAACCTCCGGACTTCGTGCGGACTCTACATCGGAACCCGCGATGGTTCGAGTCCGCAAGCGCCCTTCGAAAGAAGGGCAAGACCGTGGCGCTTGGCGGCCTCCGCCCAACCGAGGCGCGGATAACTATTGGAGGCGCTTAAAGGCGCTTCCATCGAGGAAGAACACCGCACTATCATGAGTGCGGTGATTGAGAAGGTTCGGCTCGCCAAAGGCGGGCTGACCGAAGCTTCGCAGCAGACCTTCTAACGAGGCTTTGAGGTAAGAAGTTAAAATTACGTAATGTAATACCGCATAGACGGTAGCCCTAATGCTTAGTTCGGTGTTGGAAAGAAAAGCGGACTAAGGATCTAACAAGATATCGTAGGGTTGGCTAAAATATGTCAATATGGGATTGCAGGCTGCCTTGCTGACCTCTGCCGACCGAGCGGAGGAGGTTGGCGTGTTGAAGAAGGATCTCGGCGATCCGAGCAAGAGCTCGGCCATGCAAAAAGCAGCTCGAGGAAAAAGAAGGTGAGTAACACCTCTTTGAATAAGTACCTTCTGAGAAAAGGATTTTGGTTGCAAATAAAATTAACAAGGATAATATGTGTATTGCGGGGGCCACTAACGAGGTGGCAGCCTTGAAGGAGGCTGTGTCCGTGGTCGAGCAGCATCGGCCGCTGAGCGGGCCAGCGAGAAAAAAACAAGAGGCGCGGGTGGCGGAAGTTCGGCAAGAGCTCCAGGCTCTCAAGGAAAAGCATGAGAGTTTGGAGCGTGACTCCAAGACTCGAGAGTCCGAGCTTGCCTCGGCTCTCGAAAGTGCCAAGTCCGCCAAGGCCGAAGCCCGTAAGGCCCTTCAGGAGGTTGAGGACATAAAGAAGATAGCGGCGGGTAAGGCATTTTTCATGCAAAGCAGGCATGTTAATGTGAACTACCTAACACTTACCCGCGTTCGGAGCTCTCCAGGGGCGTTTGTAGATCTGCCGTGTAGTGCGTCTGATGCCGCCGCATTCTATCGTGGCGAGGAGGGGAGCTCGACGGAGAAGGTCTTCTGGTCTCAGTACGCTGAGGCCGGCCATCCGTGCCCCAAGCGACCAGTGAAGCAGCTGGTCGAACTCCTAAGGTAGCCGAGGAGGCGGAAGGGCCTCATAGTCCGGTGTGGCTGGGACAGGCCATGCCTGGGAGCTACTTTAGCCTAGTGCGGCGGCTGGTGGATGCATGCCCCAGGCTGGATGTAGTCAAGCGCTCCGCCTGTATTGAAGGCGCTCGTCGGGCCCTTGCCCGCGTAAAGGTGCAATGAGGCAAGTTGGATGCGGAGAAGCTTCTCATGGACCCACCACCGCCAGGCAAGGAGTATCGCACGCCGGAGAATTATTATAAAATTGTCCTGAAGGGAGCCTGCGATATTGCAGATGAGTGCTCCCGAAATGTAATTTTTTGAGTGAACTCGCTGTATATTTATCCTGTGCGCTGAAAACTTCGTTCATATGCGCCATGAGCAACGCTTGTTTAATTTAAAATATTACCTTACATGCGGCCGTTTATAAAATCGAGAGATGGCAAGTCGTTGGCTTCAGCCCCCAAGCCACAAGTGTTGGGGTGTTGGGATAAACTTGAGCACTCTTGTTCCCATTTTGGGTCCATCTAGGGAGGCGCTCAACATGACGAACAAGGCAACCGGACTTATAATGCTTGAACACTCTCACTTAGCCATAGAATTCTATAATTTTAAATTTGGTGAAGCCCCGGTATTCGGAAGACCGAATCCGGGCGCTATCACGCCTTCGTCGGACATTATCCGAACTTCGCTCGAGCGGCGTGAGTCTTTAAGGACCGAAAAACCTCTCGAACAGCGACCGGTCTCTCGCCTTATCATGCCGATCAGTTTTAGCTTTCTCCATCGAGGCGTTAACCCGGCTCAACCAGGCGCAATCGCGATGGTTCTCCAGTCCACCTTAGCCGACAGAATGGGCGTAAGGCACCAAAACGTGGGAGCCGGGCAAACCCAACTATTGACCCAAGACATGATTGGAGCCGATTCATATAATGCTATAAGTTCGAGGTGCCGCACTTGTGAAAGTGTTAGGACTTTATCACACCATAATTTGGGGAGCGAAGCCCTGGCGATTGGCCGTACCAAAATATCGGGTGCAAGATGTCATGTAATGAACATATATGTAAAGATAATGCAATTGCAATAAAGAGGTGCTGCATTATTTATGAAAGAAAGTCGATAGTAGATCGGATGATACAAATAGTCTTGATAAGCAAGGGATTTGGACTAAATAAATATGTCCCCCTCCAGGGATGAGCTGCAGACTTGGTGTATATAATCGAATTTAATGCTCGTAATTGAGACCACCTGAATGTTCCTCGCGGCCTTCTTTAGTCCCTGACTGTTGTATCATGAGTTTGGCAGGTTCGCCACCGGACAGGGCTTCTGGTTAATAGAGTCCTGTGTACATAAAAGAAGAAGAAAAAATAAAAAAGAAAGGAGGCGCACTTGTGAGCCCCTGGTGTGGTCGAGCCGCACTCTGGGTCCATTGTGATCGTGCCCCTTTCCGTGCACCCATGGTATCTCCAAAGCGTAAGGATGTACGCGGAGTGTTATTCTTGCGATTATGCGCGGGTGAGGGTTGGGGCCACATTGCTACGCGCGCTCTGATCGCGCCAGGTGGTCTTGGTTGGTATTGCTCCGGGCGCGCTTTGCTGTATCCAGCTTTTTAACTGCCGGACTTGAGAATTGCCTGAGAAGGCTGCTCTGTACTTCGCGAGAGCATTGTATGTTCCTCCGTTTGGAGGGCGTTCCGTATTCCCATTGACCGTGATTACTCCACGAGGGCTGGCATCTTGAGCTTTAGGTATGCATAATGCGGCACGCGTTGAATTTTGCAAACGCGCGGTTCGTCCGAGCGAGCGTGATAGCCGCTGCGAAACGGGACTATGTCGAAGGTTAACTCTTCGCTTCGAAATTATCCGGGATCCGAAGACCACTTCGGTGTGGTGAGCTCATGCATGATTGGCTTCCACTCACGGGATGACACCTTTAAAGGTTGTCTTTGTAGGTTTAATCCTTGATGGGTCTATGCCCATTTTGCTGCTGTATCTCGATAAAGCAGGTTCAGGCTGCTACCGCCGTCCATCGGGACTCTCGTGAGGTGGAACGCATCGGCGATTGGGTCTAAAACCAATGCGGCGAATCCGCCATGGCGTATGCTGGTCGGATGGTCTCTTCGATCGAAAGTGATCGGGCAAGAGGACCATGGGTTGAACTTTGGGGCGGTGGCTCCATCGCATAGGCGTCCGTAGTCGCGTTTCCTCTCCCTCTTGGGTATATGGGTCGCGTATATCATATTCACCGTCCGCACTTGTGGGGAAAACCTTACATCCTCTATTGTTCGCGGCGGGTCTCTTCCTCGTCGTCGCTATTTAGCTCCTTGTCATTGTTTTCGGCAATTAACTTGCCAGCCTGCTTGAACACCCAACAATCTCTATTGGTGTGGTTAGCTGGCTTTTCAGAGGTGCCATGTATCTGGCATAAGCGGTCGTGTATTCGGTCCAGATTGGACGGACCCGGAGTGGTTCTTTTAAATGCCTTCTTCCGCTGACCGGGTTTAGAGCCTCGGAATCCGGCATTGACTGCTGTATCCTCCTTATCGTCGCCGTTAATGCGGCGCTTGTTTTTGTTTCGATGTGACCTGCCGTTGTTGTCCTTAGTATCCGGACTGCCAGAATTTTTATGGAGATAGTTGCTGCGGGCTAGCCAGCTGTCCTCTCCCGCACAAAAGCGGGTCATTAACGATGTGAGGGCTGCCATGGATTTCGGCTTTTCCTGCCCCAGGTGCCGGGCTAGCCATTCGTCCCGGATGTTATGTTTGAAGGCTGCAAGGGCCTCTGCATCCGGACAATCGACGATTTGATTTTTCTTCATCAAGAACCGTGTCTAGAATTGTCCGGCGATTAAATGCGGCTGCTGAATGATGTGGCTTAGGTCATCGGCGTCGGTGGTCGCACATATGTGCCTTGGAAGTTATCAAGGAATGCGGCCTCGGTCTTCCCAACACCAATTGACTATGCGGGCAAGCTGTTAAGCCAATGCCGAGCTGGTCCTTTAAGCTTGAGTGGGAGGTACTTGATGGCGTGTAGATCGTCAGCGGGCCATATGGATGTGGAGAAGATAGTCTTGATCCACACCGCTGGGTCTGTTGTGCCATCGTAAGATTCGATGTTCACGGGTTTGAACCCTTCGGGATCGATGATCCATTACTTCGTCGATGAAGCATAACGGGTGTCTGGCGCCCTGTATTGAGCGATATCGCGACGCAGCTCGAGAGCGTTATGCGCTGTGTTCGGCCCGCCGGTTATTGTATCCGCACGACGGTATTAAATCGTGGGTCTTAAGGCGCCACGTGATCCATAGATGGATCTGGATTACCTTGCTTTGTCCTCAATATGTCTCCAAGTCCGGCGCGTTCCCTCTTGGCCGTACTTTTGGAGCGATGCCGGGGTATGGTCTTGGTGGGGGCTGGATGCCTCTCTGTCACGACCGCGGGGTGGTCGGTCAGCCATATCGTGCGCTGGTGCTGGAGGTACGTATGCTTCCTCCTCTAATCGGGGGAGCAGCTTGCGTCTTAGGTAACTTTTGGAGGGGCGTTCGAGTTTATACTCTTGACGCGAGGACCACGGTCCATCGATCGGCCAGCAGGTCTGATCAGCTTGAAGTCTTGCTGCTTTTTCTTTAGGCTGTTTTTGTGGCGATAAGCCTGCGCTTGAAGCGCTCTTGTTCGACAGGATCCTCGGTACTACTGAATTCATCATCGTTGAGGCTTACTTCGTCTTGGAGGAGGCATATAGTCATGATCCTCAACCTCTTCGTGCCGCCCCCCTCATGAGGGCTTGCTACGCATCCTCTGCGCTGAGTCTTCTTTGGAGGGATTGTCTTCGGCACTCTCCGGAGTGTTGTTATCTCTGTGCGGAATCTCCATTCTTCTGTGGCGGGATTTAGAGCGGCGCCGGCGACGCCGGCGTTTGGGCTGCTTCTTTAAAGAGTCGCCTCCGCGCTTCTTCGCCATCCCGTCTTTTGGGGTGTCCACCATATATATGTCGTATGACGAGGTGGTCTTCGGTGCCTGTAGGCGCTGGTTCTGATAAATCTCCGGCATCGTCGTCCATAGCGTCGATGTCTTCGGAGTCGTAGTCTAGCATGTCGGTTAAATAAATCGACAGTGGCTACAAAGTGGGTGGTGGGTGGGCTCTGAATTTCTTCGTCGTCAGTATCCCAACCATTCGGCCATAATCCGCCGATACTCTCGATAACGAGAGATGCTTTAGTGAATTCAAGATATCGCCAAAAGGCGAGCATTGGAAGATGTCGCGCGGTGAATTCCATAACCGCGCGTAATCCGGATCAATTGGCAGGGGCGCGGGAGGTTGAGTCCGGCGAGTCCGGCGCCTCGGAATCACGAGTTCGCAGGGACAAGATTGGTGTTCGGCTCCATCGTCGTGGATGTTGAAGCCCCTGTGGCGTCTATCCACCGCCCTCGATCTGGCGATCGGCTCGGGCTAATGGCGGAGCAAATCGTGTCAGCGACCACCAAGGCCTTTGTTGGCGGCGAGCTAGATCGTGCCCATCGTCCTGATCGCGGCACGCTCGGGTGGCTCGAGTCCGTCGAAGATCAAGTCTCCGCGGACATCGGCCGTGAAGTTTAAGCTTCCAAATCGACCGACGGCCGGGCGTAGCTTCGATCTGCTCGGATGGCCAAGTGAATTGGCCCGCAGGCGAAGCCGCCGAATCTGAAGATCTGTCCGGGAGAAAAGTCTCACCCGGACAGCGTTGCTGGTTGAAGATGCCATCGAGCCTATCGGCGACGCATACGAGGAACTCTCAATGAAAGCACCAATGTCGGTGTCAAAACCGGCGGATCTCGGTTAGGGGTCCCGAACTGTGCGTCTAGGCGGATGGTAACAGGAGACAAGGGACACAATGTTTTACCTGAGTTGGGCCCTCTCGATGGAGGTAAAACCCTACGTCTGCTTGATTAATATTGATGATATGGGTAGTACAAGAGTAGATCTACCACGAGATCAAGGAGGCTAAACCCTAGAACCTAGCCTATGGTATGATTGTTGAGATGTATGTTGTCCTACGGACTAAAGCCCTCCGGTTTATATAGACACCGGAGAGGGCTAGGGTTACACAGAGTCGGTTACAATGGTAGGAGATCTACATATCCGTATTACCAAGCTTGCCTTCCACACCAAGGAAAGTACCATCTGGACACGAGCCGGAGTCTTCAACCTTGTATCTTCGTAGTCTTGGAGTCCGGCGGATATTGATAGTCCGGCTGTCCGGACACCCCCTAGTCCAGGACTCCCTCAGGCGGCGCCGCCACCACCCCTTGTACAATTACCCCTGGTGGGGGGTGGGCCAGCCCCTTGTGGGTTCCTGTGCCTCCCTCCTATGGCCCATATGGCCCATATCTTCCACCGGGGGGTTCCGGTAACCCCTTCGGTACCGGTATGTACCCGATACACTCCGGAACCCTTCCGGTGTCCGAATACAACCTTCCAATATATCAATCTTTACCTCTCGACCATTTAGAGACTCCTCGTCATGTTCGTGATCTCATCCGGGACATCGAACAACCTTTGATCACCAAAACACATAACTCATATAATACATATCATCATCGAACGTTAAGCGTGCAGGCCCTACGGGTTCGAGAACTATGTAGACATGACTGAGACACATCTCTGGTTAATAACCAATAGCGGAACATGGATGCCCATATTGGTTCCCACATATTCTAAAAAGACCTTTATCGGTCGAACCGCAATGTCAACATACGTTATTCCCTTTGTCATTGGTATGTTAGTTGCCCGAGATTCGATCGTCAGTATCTTCATACCTAGTTCAATATCGTTACCCGCAAGTCTCTTTACTCGTTCCATAATGCATCATATCGCAACTAACTCGTTAGTCACATTGCTTGCAAGGCTTCATATGATGTGCATTACTGAGAGGGTCCAGAGATACCTCTCCGATACTCAGAGTGACAAATCATAATCTCGATCTATGCCAACTCAACAAACACCTTCGGAGATACCTATAGAGCATCTTCATAATCACCCAGTTACATTGCGACGTTTGATAGCACACAAGGTATTCCTCCGATGTCCGGGAGTTGCATAATCGCATAGTCGAAGGAATATATATTTGACATGAAGAAAGAAGTAGCAATAAAACTAAACAATCATTATGCTAAGCTAACGGATGGGTCTTGTCCATCACATCATTCCACTAATGATGTGATCCCATTTATCAAATGAAAACACATGTCCATGGCTAGGAAACGTAACCATCTTTGATCAACGAGCTAGTCTAGTAGAGGCATACTAGGGACATGGTGTTTTGTATATGTATTCACACATGTATCAAGTTTACGGTTAATACAACTCTAGCATGAATAATAAACATTTATCATGAATAAGGAAATATAAAATAACAACTTTATTATTGCCTTTGGGTCATATTTCCTTCAGTCTCCCACTTGCACTAGAGTCAATAATCTAGATTACATTACAATGAATCTACCCATGGAGTCTTGGTGTTGATCATGTTTTGCTCGTGGAAGAGGCTTAGTCAATGGGTCTGCCAAATTCAGATCCGTATGTATTTGGGAAATCTCTATGTCTCCCTCCTTGACCAAATCTCGGATGGAGTTTAAGCGTCTCTTGATGTGTTTGGTCTTTTTGTGAAATCTGGATTCCTTTGACAAGGCAATTGCTCCAGTATTGTCACAAAAGATTTTCATTGGACCCGGTGCACTAGGTATTACTCCTAGATTGGATATGAACTCCTTCATTCAGACTCCTTCATTTGCTACTTCTGAAGCAGCTATGTACTCCGCTTCACACGTAGATCCCGCCACGACGCTCTGCTTGGAACTGCACCAACTGACAGCTCCACCATTTAATAAAAATACGTATCCGAATTGTGACCTAGAGTCATCCGGATTAGTGTCAAAGCTAGCGTCGACGTAACCACTTACGACAAGCTCTTTGTCACCTCCATAAACGAGAAACATATCCCTAGCCCTTTTGAGGTACTTCAGGATGTTCTTGACCGCTGTCCAGTGATCCCCTCCAGGATTACATTGGTACCTCCCTGCTAAACTTATAGCATGGCACACATCAGGTCTGGGACACAGCATAGCATACATGATAGAACCTATGGCTGAGGCATAGGGAATGACTTTCATTTTCTCTCTATCTTCTGCAGTGGTCGGGCATTGAGTCTGACTCAACTTCACACCTTGTAACATATGCAAGAACCCTTTCTTTGACTGATCCATTTTGAACTTCTTCAAAACTTTATCAAGGTATGTGCTTTATGAAAGTCCTATCAAGCACCTTGATATATCTCTATAGATCTTGATGCCCAATATATAAGCAGCTTCACTGAGGTCTTTCATTGAAAAACTCTTATTCAAGTATCCTTTTATGCTATTAAGAAATTCTACATCATTTCCAATCAACAATATGTCATCCACATATAATATTAGAAATGTTATAGAGCTCCCACTCACTTTCTTGTAAATACAGGCTTCTCCAAAAGTCTGTATAAAACCATATGCTTTGATCACCTCATCAAAGCATATATTCCAACTCCGAGATGCTTGCACCAGTCCATAAATGGGTCGCTGGAGCTTGCACACTTTGTTACCACCTTTAGGATCGACAAAACCTTCTGGTTGCATCATATACAACTCTTCTTTAAGAACCATTAAGGAATGCAATTTTGACATCCATTTGCCAGATTTCATAATCATAAAATGCAATAATTGCTAACATGATTCGGACAGACTTAAGCATTGCTACGGGTGAGAAAGTCTCATCATAGGCAACTTTTTGCAACAAGTCGAGCTTTATAGATACTAACATTACCATTAGCGTCAGTCTTCTTCTTGAAGATCCATTTATTCTCTATGGGTCGCTGATCATCGGGCAGATCCACCAAAGTCCACACTTTGTTCTCATACATGGATCCTATATCAGATTTCATGGCCTCAAGCCATTTATCAGAATCTGGGCTCATCATAGCTTCTTCATAGTTCGTAGGTTCATCATGGTCAAGTAACATGACCTCTAGAACAGGATTACCATACCACTCTGGTGCGGATCATGCACTGTTTGACCTACGAGGTTCTGTAGCAACTTGATCTGAAGTTTCATGATCTTTATCATTAGCTTCCTCTCCAGTTGGTGTAGGCATCACAGCAATAGATTTCTCGGATGAGCTACCTTCCAAATTGAGAGAAGGTACAACTACCTCATCAAGTTCTACTTTCCTCCCACTCACTTCTTTCAAAAGAAACTCCTTCTCTAGAAATGTTCTGTTCTTAGCAACAAAGATCTTGCCTTCGGATCTGTGGTAGAAGGTGTACCCAATTGTTTCCTTAGGGTATCCTATGAAGACGTACTTCTCCGATTTGGGTTCGAGCTTATCAGGATGAAGCCTTTTGACATAAGCATCGCATCCCCAAACTTTAAGAAAGGATAGCTTAGGTTTGTTGCCAAACCACAGTTCATACGGTGTCGTCTCAACAGATTTTGATGGTGCCCTGTTTAACATGAATGCAGTTGTCTCTAATGCATAACACCAAAATGATTGTGGTAAATCGGTAAGAGACACTATAGATCGCACCATATATAATAAAGTGCGGTTACGATGTTCGGACACACCATTACGCTGTGGTGTTCTAGGTGGCATGAGCTGTGAAACTATTGCACATTGTTTTAAATGAAGGCCAAACTCATAACTCAACTATTCTCCTCCATGATCAGATCATAGAAACTTTATTTTGTTGTTACGATGATTCTCCACTTCACTCTGAAATTCTTTGAACTTTTCAAATGTTTCAGACTTGTGCTTCATTAAGTAAATATACCCATATCTACTTAAACATCTATGAAGGTCAGAAAATAATGATACCCGCCACGAGCCTCAACACTCATCGGACCGCATACATCAGTATTATTATTTCCAGTAAGTCATTTGCTCGTTCCATTGTTCTGGAGAACGGAGTTTTAGTCATTTTGCCCATAAGGCACGCTTCGCAAGTATCAAATGATTTATAGTCAAGTGATTCCAAAAGTCCATCTTTATGGAGTTTCTTCATGCACTTTACACCGATATGACCCAAACGGCAGTGCCACAAATAAGTTGCACTATCATTATCAACTTTGCATCTTTTGGCATCAATATTATGAATATGTGTATCACCACAATCAAGATTCAATAGAAATTGACCACTCTTCAAGGGTGCATGACCATAAAAGATATTACTCATATAAATAGAACAACCATTATTCTTTGATTTAAATGAATAACCGTCTCGCTCTAAACAAGATCCAGATATAATGTTCATGCTCAATGTTGGCACCAAATAACAATTATTCAGGTCTAAAACTAATGCCGAAGGTAGATGCAGAGGTAGCGTGGCTACGACGATCACATCGACTTTGGAACCATTCCCTACACGCATTGTCACCTCTTCCTTAGCCAATCTTTGTTTAATCCATAGTCCTTGTTTCGAGTTACAAATATGAGCAACCGAACCGGTATCAAATACCCAGGCACTACTACGAGAATTAGTAAGGTACACATCAGTAACATGTATATCAAATATACCTTTGTTCACTTTGCCATCCTTCGTATCCGCCAAATACTTGGGGCAGTTCTGCTTCCAGTGACCAGTCCCTTTGTAGTAGAAGCACTCGGTTTCAAGCTCGGTCCAGCTTTGGGTTTCTTCCCGGGAGTGACAACTTGCTTGTCATTCTTCTTGAAGTTCCCCTTCTTTTTACCCTTGCCTTTCTTCTTGAAACTAGTGGTCTTGTTAACCATCAACACTTGATGCTCCTTCTTGATTTCTACCTCCGCAGCCTTTAGCATTGCGAAGAGATCAGGAATAGTCTTTTCCATCCCTTGCATATTGTATTTCATCACGAAGCCTTTGTAGCTTGGTGGCAGTGATTGAAGAACTCTGTCAATGACACAATCATCTGGAAGATTAACTCCCAGCTGAGTCAAGTGATTATGGTACCCAGACATTCTGAGTATATGCCCACTAACAGAACTGTTCTCCTCCATCTTGCAGCTATAGAACTTGTTGGAGACTTCATATCTCTCAACTCAGGCACTTGCTTGAAATATTAACTTCAACTCCTGGAACATCTCATATGGTCCATGACATTCAAAACATTTTTCAAGTCCCGATTCTAAGCCATAAAGCATGGCACACTGAACTAACAAGTAGTCATCAGATCGAGCTTGCCAGACGTTCATAACGTCAGCTTCTGCTCCTGCAGCAGGCCTTTCACCCAGCGGTGCATCAAGGACATAATTCTTCTGTGCAGCAATGAGGATAATCCTCAAGTTACAGACCCAGTACGTGTAGTTGCTACCATCATCTTTCAACTTAGCTTTCTCTAGGAACACATTAAAATCCAAGGGAACGGTAGCACGGGCCATTGATCTACAACATAGATATGCAAAAACTATCAGGACTAAGTTCATGATAAATTAAGTTCAATTAATCATATTACTAAAGAACTCCTACTTCGATAGACATCCCTCAAGTCATCTAAATGATATGTGATCCAAATCAACTAAACCATGTCCGATCATCACGTGAGATGGAGTAATCATAAATGGTGAACATGTTTATGTTGATCATATCCACTATATGATTCAAGTTCGACCTTTCGGTCTCCAGTGTTCCGAGGCCATATCTGTATATGCTAGGCTCTTCAAGTTTAACCCGAGTATTCCGCATGTGAAAAACTGGCTTGCACCCGTTGTATTTGAACGTAGATCTTATCACACCTGATCTCACGGGGTGTCTCAGCACGAAGAACTTTTGCAATGGTGCATACTCGGGGAGAATACTTATACCTTGAATTTTAGTAAGGGATCATCTTATAATGCTACCGTCGTACTAAGCAAAATAAGATGCATAAAAGATAAACATCACATGCAATCAAAATATATGACATGATATGGCCATCATCATCTTGTGCTTTTGATCTCCATCACCAAAGCAACGTCATGGTCTCCATCGTCACCGGCTTGACACCTTGATCTCCATCGTAGCGTCGTGGTCGTCTCACCAACTATTGCTTCTATGACTATCACTACTACTTAGTGATAAAGTAAAGCAATTACATGGCGTTTGTATTTAATACAATAAAGCGACGACCATAAGGCTCCTGCAAGTTGTCGATAACTTTTACAAAACATGATCATCTCATACAATAACGTATAACTCATCATATCTTGACCATATCACATCACAACATGCCCTACAAAAACAAGTTAGACATCCTCTACTTTGTTTTTGCAAGTTTTACGTGGCTGCTACGGGCTTCTAGCAAGAACCATACTTACCTACAGCACAAAAAACACAATGGTGATTTATCAAGTTTGTTGTTTTAACCTTCACAAGGACCGGCCGCAGTCAAATTCGATTAAACTAAAGTTGGAGAAACAGATGCCCCCAGCCACCTTTATGCAAAACTAGTTGCATGTCTGTTGGTGGAACCGGTATCATGAACGTGGTCATGTAAGGTTGGTCCAGGCCGCTTCATCCAACAATACAGCCAAATCAAAATAAGACATTGGTGGTATGTAGTATGACGATCACCGCCCACAACTCTTTGTGTTCTACTCGTGCATATCATCTACGCATAGACCTAGCTCAGATGCCACAGTTGGGAAATGTAGCGTGCAATTTCAAAAAAATTCCTACGCTCACGCAAGAGTTATCCAGGAGATGCATAGCAACGAGAGGGGGAGAGTGTGCCCACGTACCCTGGTAGACCGAAAGCGGAAGCGTTTGCTCAACGCGGCTGATGTAGTCGAACTTCTTCTCGTTACGATCGATCAAGTACCGAATGTACGGCACCTCCGAGTTCTGCACACGTTCAGCGCGATGACGTGCCTCGAGCTCTTGATCCAGCAGAGGGTCAAAGGAGTAGATGAGTGCCGTTAGCACAACGGCGTGGTGACGGTGATGGTGATGTGGAGCATGATTAGTTTCATGCCAAAAATTGGCATGCCAATATTTGGCAAATACCAAATTTTGGCTAGTAATTGGTTGGCTACCAACTTTTCTTGTCAACCTCACCGAAAAGTTGCCAACATTTGGAAACTTTTGGTTTTGCCAAATATTGGCTTGCCAAATGTTGGCATCAAACCAATTATGCTCGTGATCCGCGCAGGGCTTCGCCTAAGCACCACGAGAATATGACACGAGGCGTAAACTGTGGAGGGGGCACCGCACACGGCTAAGAGCAATTGGTGTGTCTCATAGCCCCCCCTGGTATATAAAGGAGGGAGGGCGAGGAGGCCGGCCTAGGCACGCCCCAAGTGGGGGGGGCGAGTCCCACTAGGACTCCCGCTAGGATTCGGCCCCCCTTCCTTTTTCCGGAGGGGGAAAGGGGGAAGGAGAGGGAGTAGGTAAAGGAAAGGGGGGCCGCCACCACCCCTTTTCCAATTCATTTTCCCCCTAGTGGGGGGCGCGCCAGTCCCTTGTGGGCTGGTGTGCCTCCCTCCTATGGCCCATATCTTCCACCAGGGGGTTCCGGTAACCCCTCCGGTACTCCGGTATGACCTGATACACTCCAGAACCCTTCCGGTGTCCGAATACAACCTTCCAACATATCAATATTTACCTCTCAACCATTTCGAGACTCCTCGTCGGGTCCGTGATCTCACCCGGGACTCCGAACAACCTTCGGTCACCAAAACACATAACTCATATAATACATATTGTCATCGAACGTTAAGCGTGCGGACCTTACGGATTCGAGAACTATGTAGACATGGTCGAGACACCTCTCTGGTTAATAACCAATAGAGGAACCTGGATGCTCATATTGGTTCCCACATATTCTATGACAATCTTTATCGGTCGAACCACAATGTCAACATACGTTATTCCCTTTGTCATCGATATGCTACTTGCCCGAGATTCGATCGTCGGTATCTTCATACCTAGTTCAATCTTGTTACCGGCAAGTCTCTTTAGTCGTTCCGTAATGCATCATCCCGCAACTAACTCATTAGTCACATTGCTTGCAAGGCTTCATATGATGTGCATTACCGGGAGGGCCCAGAGATACCTCTCCGATACTCGCAGTGACAAATCCTAATCTCGATCTATGCCAACTCAACAAACACCTTCGGCGATACCTGTAGAGCATCTTTATAATCACCCAGTTACGTTGTGATGTTTGATAGCACACAAGGTATTCCTCCGGTGTCCGGGAGTTGCATAATCTCATAGTGAGACGAATATATATTTGACATGAAGAAAGCAGTAGCAATAAAACTGAACGATCATTATGCTAAGCTAACGGATGGGTCTTCTCCATCACATCATTCCACTAATGATGTGATCCCTTTTATCAAATGACAACACATGTCCATGGCTAGGAAACTTAACCATCTTTGATCAATGAGCTAGTCTAGTAGAGGCATACTAGGGACATGGTGTTTTGTCTATGTATTCACACATGTATCAATTTTCCGGTTAATACAATTCTAGCATGAATAATAAACATCTATCATAAATAAGGAAATATAAAATAACAATTTCATTATTGCCTCTAGGGCATATTTCCTTCTGGTGCATAGGCACGTCACCTCGCCAAAGCCCTCCAAGGTGGAGGCAAGGTTGTCAATATCTGTCTTGATAGGAGCCACAAAAACAGCCGCGCCATCCGTGTAGAGCGATGTCCTCACCATAGCCACACGGCCACATATCTTGTGGAGCAATCCTTTCGAGTTGCCAAATCTAGGATTTGGTGAAGAGGGTTGATTGCAAGGACAAACAAAAGCGGTGAGATGGGGTCCCCTTGATGAAAGCCACGACCATGCTTGATGGGAGAGCCTGGAATCCCATTGAGGAGGATCCACGAAGAAGAAGAGGATAAAAGAGTGGCAATCCAATCCCTAAACTTGGCAGGAACCCAAGTGTTGAAGAAGATCAAGGATGTATTCCCACTTGACTGAGTCGAAAGCCTTCGTTATGTCAAGCTTGAATAGGAGGGCGGGGGTCTTGCTCTTGTGGAGGCATCTAGCAAAACTCCGGACGTACATGAAGTTTTCATGGATGCTTCTTCATTTTATGAATGCACCTTGTGAAGGAAATATGCCCTAGAGGCAATAATAAAGTTATTATTTATTTCCTTATTTCATGATAAATATTTATTATTCATGCGAGAATTATATTAACCGGAAAATTAGTACATGTGTAAATACATAGACAAAACATAGTGTCCCTAGTATGCCTCTACTTGACTAGCTCGTTAATCAAAGATGGTTATGTTTCCTAACCATAGACATGTGTTGTCATTTGTGACAATACTGGAGCAATTGCCTTGGCAAAGGAAACCAGATTTCACAAGAGAATCAAACACATCAAGAGACTCTTCAATTCCATCCGCCATCAAGTCGCGGAGGAAGACATAGAGATTTGCAAGATACATACGGATCTGAATGTTGCAGACCCGTTGACTAAGCCTCTTCCATGAGAAAAACATGACTAGCACTAAGACTCCATGGGTGTTAGAATCATTACTTTGTAATCTAGATTATTGACTCTAGTGCAAGTGGGAGACTGAAGGAAATATGCCCTAGAGGCAATAATAAAGTTGTTATTTATATTTCCTTATATCATCACTACTAGGAAAAGGCCTGCTAGTGGCACCAGTTTTGCCTACTAATGGTGCATTACTGGTGCGGTATACTAATGGCGCACCAGGGAGTGCGCCATTAGTATATCACACGGTGCGCCATTACTATCTGATTTAGTAATGGCGCACCAGTTTTTTTCAAAAAAAAAATTCGTTTTTTTCTTAATCTCGGGTCAATATGCTTAATCTCGGGTCAAATCACACTAAGTGGTCAAACTTCCCGGAAGGTCACCCATCCTCACACTACTCCAGCCCAAGCACACTTAACTTCACAGTTCTATCCAACCCCAGCACCACCTCACTTAACTGACACTTGTTGATATATGTATCATATCAATCCTATTAAACCTTGTTGATGTCTAGGACTTTGTTCATGTTCATAAGTATGATGAACTTTTGAAAAATATTTTAAACTTCCCGGTCATATTACGTATCATTTTTTCCAAAAAAATTAAAAAAATTGAAACCAATTTTTTTTCTGTTACTAGTAGCGCACCTAGCTGACGGTGCGCCACTAGTCAGTTTGAATTTTTTTCATTTTTCCCCTCTAGATCTTAAAAGCCTCGTAACTTTTTTTCTGTTAGGTTTTCGAGTAGATGATTTTTCATATAAATTTTTTTAGTCCGAGTTCATATGCAAAAGTTATGCCCATTTTACAAATTCCAGATAGATTTTGCAAATAAAGTCGAAATTCATATTTGTAAATTTTCCCAACAAGTAGACCACATATCACATGGGAAACTTATTTTCTTTTATTTTTTTGACATTTCCATCATATTCTTTTAATTTTTTTTAACTGAAAAGGCGGTCCACGGGGGGGCGGGGGGTGCATTTGGTGGAATTTTTGGACCAAGTTAGTAATGGCGCACCGTGGGAGTGGTGCGCCATTACTAGTTCAACTAGTAATGGCGCACCACTCCCACGGTGCGCCATTACTAGTTTTGAAAAAAAATAAAAAAATGAAAAAAAAATTACTAGTGGCGCACCGTGGAACTAGTAATGGTGCACTATCCCCTGATGCGCCATTACTAGTTTTGAAAAAAAATAAAAAAATTTGTTACTAATGGCGCACCGTGAATGTGGTGCGCCATTTAGTATTTGGACACTAATGGCGCACCAACACATGGTGCGCCATTAGTATATAGTAGTGGCGCACCACATGTGTGGTGCGCCATTAGTGTCCATATCATCTATAGCCCTTTTCCTAGTAGTGCATGATAAATGTTTATTATTCATGCTAGAATTGCATAACCAGAAACTTAGTAAATGTGTGAATACATAGACAAAACATAGTGTCTCTATTTTGCCTCTACTTGACTAGCTCGTTAATCAAAGATGTTTATTTTTCCTAACCATAGACATGTATGAGAATGATGTGATGGACAAGACCCATCTGTTAGCTTAGCATTATGATTGTGTCAGTTTCATTGCTACTGCTTTCTTCATGACTTATACAAGTTCCTCAGACTATGAGATTATGCAACTCCCGAATACCGGAGGAACACTTTGTGTGCTACCAATCGTCACAACGTAAAAGGGTGATTATAAAGGTGCTCTACAGGTGTCTCCGAAGGTGTTTGTTGGGTTGGCATAGATGGAGATTAGGATTTGTCACCCCGTATTTCGGAGAGGTATCTCTAGGCCCTCTCGATAATACTCATCACTATAAGCCTTGCAAGCATTGTGACTAATGAGTTAGTTGCAGGATGAAGTATTACGGAACGAGTAAAGAGACTTGCCGGTAACGAGATTGAACTAGGTATGATGATACAGACGATCGAATCTTGGGCAAGTAACATACCGATGACAAAGGGAACAACGTATGTTGTTATGCGGTTTGACCGATAAAGATCTTCATAGAATATGTAGGAGCCAATATGAGCATCCAGGTTCCTCTATTGGTTATTGACCAGAGATGTGTCTCGGTCATGTCTACATAATTCTCGAACCCGTAGGGTCCACACGCTTAACATTCGATGACAATTTGTATTATGAGTTATGTGATTTGATGACTGAAGTTTGTTCGGAGTCCCGGATGAGATCACAGATATGACGAGGAGTCTCGAAATGGTCGAGAGGTAAAGATTCATATATTGGAAGGTTGCATTCAACATCGAAATAGTTCCAAGTGATTCAGGCATTTTTTCGGAGTACCGGGAGGTTACCGGAACCCCCCGGGGAAAGATATGGGCCTTATGGGCCATAGGAGGGAGGCTAACCAGCCCACAAGGAGCTGGTGCGCCCCCCACAAAGTATGAGGCCGAATTGGACTTGGGAAGGGGGCGCCACCCCCCTTTCCTTCTCCTACTCCCTCTCCTTCCCCTTTTCCCCCTCCGGTAGAAGAAAAAAAGGGTGGGGCCGAATCCTACTAGGACTGGAGTCCTAGTAGGACTCCCCTCTCCCTGGCGCGCCCCTTGTTGGCCGGCCTCCTCCTCCCCTCCTTTATATAGGGGGCAGGGGGGCATCCCAAAGACACAACAGACAACACAAGTTGATCTTTTACCCTTGTGCGGTGCCCCCCTCCACAGTTACACACCTCGGTCATATCGTCGTAGTGCTTAGGCGAAGCCCTGTGCCCGTAACTTCATCATCACCGTCTTCACGCCGTCGTCTTGTGAAACTCTCCTCGGCCTCAAGCGGATCAAGAGTACGAGGGACGCCATCAGTGAGCGTATGTCAACGCGGAGGTGCCGTGCGTTCAGTACTTGATCGGTTGGATCGCGAAGAAGTTCGACTACATCAACCGCGTTATTGAAACGCTTCCGCTTTCGGTCTACGAGGGTACGTGGACACACTCTCCCCTCTCGTTGCTATGCATCTCCTAGATAGATCTTGCGTGATCGTAAGAATTTCTTTGAAATTACCGCGTTCCCCAACACCTTGAGCGCTGGATATGAGGTCGCCCATACAGGGAGCAAGCCTCAAAGAAAGGATCTTGGCCATGATCTTGGCGACGGCGTGGATGAGGCTAAATGGGCCTATAGTCGGAGATACCTTCCGCCCCCTCCTTCTTGGGCAAAAGAACGACATTGACGGAGTTAAGCCATTGCAGATTTGAGGTGTTTAAGGAATCAAGCTTGCTTGTGTTGTGACCCCAACAGACTATGTATATCGGTATGTTGCCATTTTTTATTAGACTGATAGATTGCTTTATTTATAAACCGGGGCGAAAGCCTGTTTCGTCTGAGAAGAAGAAAAAGGACTAGAATGAATCATTCCAAGGCCGCAATGTTTTGAACCCAAGCTTCGAAAATTATTCTACAGATCGAGCACGAGCAGCGCGAGCGCCATGGAAGGACGTTAGCGGCGATTATGTTGCGGGTGACAGCCATACGGAGGAGCAGGTGATCAAGGATTTTTCACTTGGATACTAGTCAAATTTTGCTTTGTGTTTTCTGAGTTCTCTCCCATTGGGTGGGAGGACTAGATTTAGAAACAAGTCAGAATTACTGTTGCCTTGCCGTGTATTAGCCTCATAACCGAAGGGAGAGCACGAAAAGCAACCACACCATAGAGGGATCAGCAAGATCGTAATCCCTTCTTCGTAAGCAAAAAGGAACTTCTGAACCGAGCAGAAAAGCAAGAAAACGAGAGGAACTATCTGAAAACGACCAAATCGTCCTTTCCACTGGAGGCGCGATCGGACGGACCAGACGGGACATCACCATTTTTTGGCAGGCTTCGGCGTACTCACATCATAAAGGAACACATGGTGCACCTCTCCCTGCTCATCCTCCTCCGTTTCTCCACTCGCCCATGGGCACTGCAACCTTCATGCTCCAGAGCTGAGAGGCTCTAGACTTTTTTCCTTTACTTCCACTTGCTGCAGAGCTATTCGTGCTAATCCACGAGGTAAGCATGTAAGAAATGTTGACACTTACTATTTTTTCTTATTTTCAAAAGCATTCGATATGTTGCTGAGCAGAGCAGCTAGAAATTTCAGAAATGATGGACACATGCTAGGATTGCAGGTTTTCGGTCGATGCGATATAACGACCCAATAAAAATACAATTTATATTTAAAAAAAAGGCTAGGATTGCTTGGTCGGGCTGTTTTCATCTGTGTGACTGTTTGCAGATGAGTATACTGGTGATTACGGTAGACCTGCAATGCTGCCGCTGCAAGAAGAAGATCAAGAATGTCCTCGAGTGCCTCAAAGGTAAAAACCAGGGCTCATTCTTACACTGGGAATGGTATCTTCAAAACAACCAGATTTACTATTTGTTACTCCCTCCGATCAATATTAATTGTCACTGATTTAATACAATCAGAGGGAGTAGCGTTTTTTAATGTATTGACCGGTTCTTCTTAAGTAAGATTCATCATCATTCGAGCATTCATGCAACTAACAAGTCGTGTTTACCTGTAACAGAGGATTACTGCATCGAGAAGATTGAGTACGAGGACAAGGACAACAGGGTGATCGTCCGTGGGAAATTCGACGCGGACAAGCTCTGCAAAAAGATCTGGTGCAAGGCCTGCAAGGCCGTCAAGGAGATCCAGATCGTAAAACAATGGCCGCCGCCGCCGCCGCCGCCGCCGCCATGCCCAGACAAGCCGTCGAAACCACCATGCGCATGCACATGCCCGCCTCCGCCTGACCCGCCAAAACCATGCAAATGCCCGCCTCCCCCCGAGCCTCCAAAACCATGCAAATGCCCGCCTCCGCCCGAGCCGCCAAAACCATGTCCATGTCACCCGAAGCCATGCCCGCCGGCTCCTGAGCACAAACCATGCAAACCTGAGAACAAACCATGCCCGCCTGAGCACAAACCATGCAAACCTGAGCACAAACCATACAAACCTGAGGCCAAACCATGCCCTGAGCCGGAAAAGAAAACGACGCCGCCGCCGCCGCCGCCCAAACCAACATACAAGTTCGTGCCCTACCCGTACCCGGTGCCGTACCCTATGCAGTGCCAGAGCTCGTCGTGGAACTGCCCTCCGCAGCAGTGTCACTGCTGCCCTGCCGAAAAGCCACCGCCCCCGCCGCCACCGCCTCCCCCACCGCCGCCGGAGCCCCCCAAGCCAGAGCCCTGTAAGTGCTCGCAGTCGCAACACCCCTCTCACGGTGGCTGTGGCTGCGGCAAGCCGCCTAATTGCTGGCCGCCGCCCACCTGGCCGCCGCCGCAGCAACCCTGCTTCATGCCGCCACCATGGTTCACGGAGGAGAACCCGTCGGATGCCTGCTCCATCATGTGATGATTGATCTTGGATTACTACGATGAACAACGCATGGAATTGCTTTGGACTGCATTGATGTGGTGCTGCCACGTTATCTGCACCGCCTAAAAAATTCTACCGTGCCCCGAAAATCGGAATAATGCGAGCCGTAATAAACTAGTCCGGTGTTACTTATGTACGTCTACGAGTTCAGCTGTTCAATATACGTTCGAGGAGGACGATGTGTCATGTAATCCTTTTTATTTGTGGATGTAATTTTTTTTCAACACATTTGTGGATGTAATTTAATTGATCTGTTGTACATGTAAATCCTGTTTTAATTGTGAACGTGATTTAATTGATCTGTTGTATTGATAGTCCTGATGTAGGGTGCTTGTACGTACTATAGCATGGGTCCTTCTTCACCGGCACACGTCACTCTGCTTCCCACCAAAACAATACTTCCTCCGTCCGAAAATACTTGTCATTGAAATGGATTTATCTGGATGTATTTTAGTTCTAGATACATTCATTTTGATGACAAGTAATTCCGGACAGAGGGACTATTTCTGAGTCGGGTATCGATTTTCTTTCTTCGCTTTTGGGCATGTGATGTACCGTTGCCTTGGACCTTGGTAGAACTCCTTTCATTTTCTTAGCACTTGGATAATTTGTTGTATGGCTATGGTCGCTTTGCTTTATAATAAAGGAGGTTTTATTTAACAAATAAAGAGAGGTTGTCATAGTAGACATTTCTTTTTTAGTTTCCTAGCACTTGAATAATTTGTTGTTTGGCCGTGATCGGTCCTTTATTATAAAGCGGAGTGAAAGTCTATTTTCGTGAAACCCTGTTTCTCCATACATAATGATGATGGAGGGTTCAACTCGTGTACAAAATAATGAATTTTTTATTTTTTGTTTGACTAATTTTTACATTTTTCTTAATTTGAAACATTTTCAAAATCCAGTATTTTTTAAATATTAGTGAACATCTATTGATTTAGCGAAGTTTTTCAAATAAAAAATGATAGTTGTTTTTCTTGAGCTAGAATTAAGTGAGCAGGGAAAAAAACACTAAGCAAGTGAAGCAGGGAGCCGAGCCGAGCGAGCGAGAGCTTTATGGACCTAACAATGTGGGCGTTATAGCAGCAGTTCCACGGTCTAAGTGTGGAATAGGAACTCCCAAGGAGTTACTCCCAAGGAGTTACACAATCACCACGGGCTGACACCGAACTTGAAACATGTAAGAACACCACAACCATGCAACAAACGAATCTACTCTCCGCCCGCAAAAAAATAACTCTACTCTCCTCTTAGAACAAATACCAACTCTAACAATAGCCCGACATGATATACGAATGGGAAAAAACACTGCCATGACATAATTATGATCCAAGCCAACACAAACAAAATTATAATGAAACAACTGACTGCAATAACCTGCTAGAGAAAAAAGCGTTAAACCCACGAATGAAAAACAGCGCAACGAAGCCGGGGTTAGCCTCTAGTAGGACTTAAAGTTGGGTGGGCTGGTTCTACCATAATAAATCCATATATATTGGGATATCTTTTATATACAATCACAAAAGGGAATTGTACATGTGTAGCCACGTGCAAACACACGATATGATACCATCCAATTTGACACCCAACTAAACTTGGTCCAGACCCCTCTTATCACGAGTCAACATCAATGACATGCAATTCTGATCTAAGATGGATGGATAGATTTTGCAGGTCAGTGGCCAACACACGAAGGCACAATAGCCCCATAACATGAGGTCGAGCTGAGCAGGTAGGTAGGTATAGGGTGGTATTCAGGATTAAGGACAGTCGTTTACTTGCATTTTCTCATCTAGCTACAAAACATACATATGTATCCAAGTATTATATAACATCAGACCATCAGCCATGAGTACTACTCCCCGTCCCATAATATAAGAGCGTTTTTGACACTACACTAGTGTCAAAAACACTCTTATATTATGGGCCGGAGGGAGTAGTTCACTAGTGTAATGGGAAAGACTTGAAAAAGGCCATATCATCACGGGGTTTAACACTCATATAATGTCAAGTAATGCAATGGGAAAGACTATTGCGCACGCACATAAGTTTGTATTTTTCTTGAGATCACGCATATAAATATGTAATTTATAGTAAATCACCCCTTCTACATTCTCAAGCTCATCCAGGACAAGGCCAGACTACGAATCCCCGCGGGGGCTAGGCACTTGAGCGCTATCATGTTGAGAGAGTAATCCTATTTTTTGATGGCGTTGTACTTGTATATGGGCTATGTTGTAGAGCCGACGTAATGGACTATAAACCCTTTCTTTCTTAATTAATTAATAAGACAAATCTTTACCTCGGTTTAAAAGAAATACAGTTGCAGATAGACATACATCTAGTAACAATACTTTGTCTTCTAAGTATATGTAAAATTATAATTACAAACAATCCACGGGGAATAATGAAAGGCCAACTTTTTTGCATCTCCTTTCCCTCCCAAATCGTACTTTCCACGGAAACAATGAAGGACCAGGACTTTTGCAATTTGGAATTGTGCACTTGTTTCTCGTTTGATGTCCAGTGTCGACGGAGCGTCCTAGCTGCTATGGGATCCCTGTCTAGCGCGACGGACCAGGGCGTCCTAGCTAGACATTTGTTTCGTTTTCCCTTGGGGCTTCAATCGGATTTGGACTCCCTACCAACTCCAGCGAGCTAAATTGACACTTTGTATGTATGCATACGTCGTTGACAGTATCGTACGAGCTTATCTCGCAGGTCTCCCTATCTCTCTAAGTAGAATTTAACAGAAAAAAACTACCACAATTCGGGCAAGTGTCCCTCGGAACTAGAACGAACACCCTACCACGCTACAAGAAGTCCTATGAAACTAACATTTTGCCTATTTATTTGACTCAAAACTACCACTTTCGATAAGGTGCCGATTCAGGCATTTTAAGCCGGATTATGACAGCCCGGAGGTGGCCCATCTGTCAAGTCTGACACGTCATTGAGTAGTTTGACCGTTAAGTTGTATGTGGGTCCCACCCTAGTACATGTGTTCACGCCGAGTGGCAGTGTAAGCTTGACGGAGGGAGGAGCCGACGGCCACTACGGCCGGCTGCAAGGAGGCCGCCGCCGGGCTCCAAAGGCCGACCTGACCATCTTCACCAAGATGAAAGACGCAGACGGGCATGGATCATAGACGACGCCTTCAAACACACTGTGCTTCGGCTTCAGCGGCGAACACGGAACGATGTGTTCCCCGCGGACCCGCCGTCCCGTCCGGAGCCCCACTCATTTGGCTCGATGCTAAGGGACGTCCGTGACCTCGTCCGTGATTTTGTGGGACATTTTGTAGAGCGGTAGTTCTGGACACCTACGTGAATTGTGATAGTGTTTTTGAAATACATTGTAGCCCTCACTATTTTTCATTGTTTTTCATCGGTCGGCGCATCCGTTTGTCCGCACCGCTCCTTCTTTCGTCAATTCCTATTTGGCGCTCAAGGCGCTATTTATAGGCAATTATGTACATGGCGCACACCTATGAAGGAATGCCCGCCCCATATAGGTTGCGTTCTTTTACATAAACATCCACCATCCAGTTTCGTGAAAGCTTCTAAAACCTTCCAAATGGTTTTGTGAATCTTCTAGAAGCTTCCGACTGGGGTTTGTTTTCTGATTTTATTTTTTTCTTTGTGTTTTCCCCTTTTTTTTGTTTTTGCAAACTTTTTAACTGTGTTTTTCTAAACTTCATGCACTATTTTCAAGTTTGTGAACTCTTCTCAGATTTGGAACCTTTTCTAAAATTCATCAATTTTTTTGAAAATTCATTGTTAAAAACAAATCATGATTTTTTTCAAATTCGTGAACTTTTTCAAATATTCAGGTTTTCTTAGAAAATAGGTGCCTCTTCAAGACTTTGCAAAATTCACATTTGGTTTTTCAAAAAAAAAAAAACTTGTGTTTTACTAGAACCAACAACTATTTTTTTTCTGGACAGGGAGCAACGAATGAGGTTTTCTTTAGGGCAAATTATGTTTTCTGCTTCTTTTATGGAAAGTAGTGAACGGCCGAGCGCATCGGAGAAACCATCCTAATCGGCCGGCCCAGGTGTTGCTCAAGCGAGCGCCAGTTTCAAACCAGCGCTGAATGTGCTAATTACAAGCACTCGCGAGGATCCTATTCCCATAACTGATACATATCGCTTACAGCAAAGCGTAAGACAGCGATTGCATACTAAGGGTGCTCCTGTAGGTCGACTCATTACGGCACGTGGAGGGGTCGGTCGAGATTTGAGAGTGTTTTTGGTCCGGTTTTTGAAATTTTAATCTGCTTCTAGGAGATTCCATATGTTTTTCCCCTTTTCCTACATTTTTGTAATGGTTTTCTTTCTGGGTTTTTATTTTCTTCATGTCTCTTTTTTTCCTTCTTCTTTCTTTAAGTCTCATTTTTTCTGTTTTTTGTTCTTCTCTTTCTTCCTCCTTCCACATTTTTTCCTTTTTTTAAATTTTTGTGTAAAATTCAACTAAATCAAAAATATTGGTAGTTTTTTAAAAAATGTTCATGTTTTAAAAGTTTGTTCGTTATTTTGAAAAAATGCTTGAAATTTCAGAAATTGTTCAAAATGTCAAAAAATATTGTGCTTTTTCAAAATAAATCTGAATATCATAAACTGTTCATATTTTAAAAAATGTCATGATTTAAAAAATCCGAACAGGTTTTTATTCATGGATAGTTTTCAAATTTGAGAATTAGTTTGAAATTCATGAATATTTTTGAACTCATGAAGATTTATTATATAAGTGTGAACATTTTTGGAATATGAGCTTTTTTCAATTTGCAATTTTCTTAAATTTCACGGCGGTGGTTTAATTTTGTAGAAATTATTGATCTCTCATGCTTCACTTATATTATTTTGAGAGTCTTTTAGAACAACATCGTATTTGCTATGGTTATAAAATTGGTCCTAGAATGATGGGCATCCAAGTTGGGTATAATAAAAACTATCATAGAAGTGAATTGGATGCTATGATCAATTTGATGCTTCATAATTGTTTTGAGATATGGAGGTGGTGATATTAGAGTCATGCTAGTTGGGTGATTATGAATTTAAAGAATGCTTGTGTTGAAGTTGGCAAGTCCCATAGCATGCACGTATGGTAACCGTTGTGTAACAAATTTGAAACATGAGGTGTTCTTAGATTGTCATCCTTATGAGTGACGGTCGGCGACGAGCGATGGTCTTTTCCTACCAATCTATCCCCCTAGGAGCATGCGCGTAGTGCTTGGTTTTTGATGACTTGTAGATTTTTGCAATAATTATGTGAGTTCTTTATGACTAATGTGAGTCCATGGATTATACGCACTCTTACCCTTCCATCATTGCTAGACTCTTCGGTACCGTGCATTGCCCTTTCTCATCTTCAGAGTTGGTGCAAACTTCGTCGGTGCATCCAAACTCCTTGATACGATACGCTCTATCACAATAAATCTCCTTATATCTTCCTTAAAACAACCACCATAACTACCTATTATGGCATTTCCATAGCCATTCCGAGATATATTGCCACGCAACTTTTCACCGTTTCATTCATCGTGACACACATCATCATTGTCATATTGCCTTGCATGATCATGTAGTTGACATCGTATTTGTGGCAAAGCCACCTTCATAATTTGCATACATGTCACTCTTGATTCATTGCCCATCCCGGTACACCGTCGGAGGCATTCATATAGAGTCATATCTTATTCTAGTTTTGAGTTGTAATTCATGAGTTGTAAATAAATAGAAATGTGACGATCATCATTATTAAAGCATTGTCCCCAAATAAAAAAAGGCCAAAAAAAAAGGAAAGGCCAAAGAAAAAAGAAAAAAAGAGACCAAATAAAAAAAATAAGAAAGGCCAAAAGAAAAAAAAGAAAGGCCAAAGAAAAAAGACCAAATAAAAAAAGGCCCAAAAAAGAAGAAGAAAAAATAGGAAAATAAAAAGGACAATGTTAATATCTTTTTCCACACTTGTGCTTCAAAGTAGCACCATGTTCTTCATATAGAGAGTCTCATATGTTGTCACTTTCATATACTAGTGAGAATTTTTTATTATAGAACTTGGCTTGTATATTCCAACGATGGGCTTCCTCAAAATGCCCTAGGTCTTCGTGAGCAAGCAAGTTGGATGCACACCCACTTAGTTTCTTTTGTTGAGTTTTCATACATTTATAGCTCTAGTGCATCCGTTGCATGGCAATCCCTACTCCTAATATTGACATCAATTGATGGGCATCTCCATAGCCCGTTGATTATCCTCGTCAATGTGAGACTTTCTCCTTTTTGTCTTCTCCACACAACCTCCATCATCATATTCTTTTCCACTCATAGTGATATATCCATGGCTCACGCTCATGTATTGCGTGAAAGTTGAAACAAGTTTGAGATTACTTAAGTATGAAACAATTGCTTGGTTTGTCATTGGGGGTGTGCAAGATGAGAGCATTCTTGTGTGACGAAAATGGAGCATGACCAAACTATATGATTTTGTAGGGCTGAACTTTCTTTAGCCAATGCTATTTTGAGAAGACATGATTGCTTTGTTAGTACGCTTGAAGTATTACTATTTCTTATGTCAATATGAACTTTTATTTTGAATCATTTGGATCTAAACATTTGATACGTCCATTTTGCATCATGCTTTTATATTGATATTTATTGCATTATGGACTGTCATTACACGCTATGTCACAATACTTATGGCTATTCCCTCTTATTTTACAAGGTTTAACATGAATAGGAGGATGGCAATTTGGGATTCGAAATGGAAAAGGAGCAAATATTGGAAACCTATTCTGCACAGCTCCAAAAGTCCTAAAACTCCACGAAAGTCATTTTTGGAATTAATGATAATTATTCGGCAGAAGAAGTACCAGAGGGGGCCCACACCCTGGCCACAAGGGTGGGGGCGCGCCCACCCATACAGAGGGCGCCCCCTGCCTCGTGGGCCCCCTGGTGGCCCTTCGGTGCCCATCTTCTGCTATATGAAGTCTTTTACCCTAGAAAAAATCATAAGCAAGCTTACGGGACAAAACTCCGCCGCCACAAGGCGGAACCTTGGCGGAACCAATCTAGGGCTCCGGCGGAGCTGTTCTGCCGGGGAAACTTCCCTCCAGGAGGGGGAAATCATCACCATCGTCATTACCAATGATCCTCTCATCGGGAGGGGGTCAATCTCCATGAACATCTTCACCAGCACCATCTCCTCTGAAACCCTAGTTCATCTCTTGTATCAAATCTTTGTACCCAAACCTCATATTAGTACGTGTGGGTTGCTAGTAGTGTTGATTACTCCTTGTAGTTGATGCTAGTTGGTTTATTCAGTGGAAGATCATTTGTTCAGATCCTTAATGCATATTAATACCCCTCTGATTATGAACATGAATATGCTTTGTGAGTAGTTACGTTTGTTCCTGAGGACATGGGTGAAGTCTTGCTATTAGTAGTCATGTGAATTTGGTATTCGTTCGATATTTTGATGAGATGTATGTTGTCTTTCCTCTAGTGGTGTTATGTGAACGTCGTCTACATGACACTTCACCATTATTTGGGCCTAGAGGAAGGCATTGGGAAGTAATAAGTAGATGATGGGTTGCTAGAGTGACAGAAGCTTAAACCCTGGTTTATAAGTTGCTTCGTAAGGGGCTGATTTGGATCCATATGTTTCATGCTATGGTTAGGTTTACCTTAATACTTCTTTTGTAGTTGCGGATGCTTGCAATAGGGGTTATTCATAAGTGGTATGCTTGTCAAAGAAAGGGCAGTACCCAAGCACCGGTCCACCCACATATCAAATTATCAAAATAACGAACGCAAATCATATGAGCGTGATGAAAACTAGCTTGACGATAATTCCCATGTGTCCTCTGGAGCGCTTTTCTCTATATAAGAACTTGTCCAGGCTTGTCCTTTGCTACAAAAAGGATTGGGCCACCTTGCTGCACCTTATTTACTTTCAATGCGTGTTACCCGTTACAAATTATCTTATCACAAAACTATTTGTTACCTACAATTTCAGTGCTTGCAGAGAATACCTTACTGAAAACCGCTTGTCATTTCCTTCTGCTCCTCGTTGGGTTCAACACTCTTACTTATCCAAAGGGCTACAATAGATCCCCTATACTTGTGGGTCATCAACATTCATGCCACAATAAAGAAAATTACATTATGAATTATGCTAGGTAGCATTCCACATCAAAAATTCTGTTTTTATCATTTACCTACTCGAGGACGAGCAGGAATTAAGCTTGGGGATGCTTGATACGTCTCCAACGTATCTATAATTTTTGATTATTCCATGCTATTATATTACCCGTTTTGGATGTTTATGGTCTTTACTTTACACTTTTATATCATTTTTGGGACTAACCTACTAACCGGAGGCCCAGCCCGAATTGCTGTTTTTTTTTGCCTATTTCAGTGTTTCAAAGAAAAGGAATATCAAACGGAGTCCAAACGGAATGAAACATTCGGGAGCGATCTTTTCCAAACAAACGCAATCCAAGAGACTTGGAGTGGACGTCAAGCTATAAACAAGGCGGCCACGAGGGTGCCCGGCACGCCCCCTGGGGGTGGGAGCGCCCCCACCCTCGTGGGCCCCTCGTTGCTCCACCGATGTACCTCCTTCGCCTATATATACTCCCGTACCCTGAAAACATCGAGGAGCACCACGAAAACCTAATTCCACCGCCGCAACCTTCTGTATCCGCGAGATCCCATCTTGGAGCCTTTGTCGGCGCTCCGCCGGAGGGGGAATCGACCACGGAGGGCCTCTACATCATCTCCAAGGCCTCTCCTATGAGTTGTGAGTAGTTTACCACAGACCTTCGGGTCCATAGTTATTAGCTAGATGGCTTCTTCTCTCTCTTTGAATCTCAATACAAAGTTATCCTCAATCTTCTTGGAGATCTATTCGATGTAACTCTTTTTGCGGTGTGTTTGTCGATATCCGATGAATTGTGGGTTCAAGATCAAGTTTATCTATGAGAAGTATTTGAATCTCCTCTAAATTCTTTTATGTGTGATTGGTTATCTTTGCAAGTCTCTTCGAATTATCAGTTTGGTTTGGCCTACTAGATTGATCTTTCTTGCAATGGGAGAAGTGCTTAGCTTTGGGTTCAATCTTGCGGTGTCCTTTCCCAGTGACAGCAGGGGCAGCAAGGCACGTATAGTATTGTTGCCATCGAGGATAAAAAGATGGGGTTTATATCATATTGGACGAGTTTATCCCTCTACATCATGTCATCTTTCTTAATGTGTTACTCTGTTCTTCATGAACTTAATACTCTAGATGCAGCCAGGAGTCGGCCGATGTGTGGAGTAATAGTAGTAGATGCAGAATCATTTCGATCTACTTGTTGCGGACGTGATGCCTATATACATGATCATACCTAGATATTCTCGTAACTATGCACTTTTCTATCAATTGCTCGACAGTAATTTGTTCACCCACCGTAACACTTATGCTATCTTGAGAGAAGCCACTACTGAAACCTATGGCCCCCGGGTCTATCTTTTATCATATAAGTTTTCCATCTACTTTTATTTGCATCTTTTACTTTCCAATCTATATCATAAAAATACCAAAAATATTTATCTTATCTTATTATCTCTATCAGATCTCACTTTCGCAAGTTACTGTGAAGGGATTGACAACCCCTTTATCGCGTTGGTTGCGAGGTTCTTGTTTGTTTGTGTAGGTGCGTGGGACTTTTGAGGAGCCTCCTACTGGATTGATACCATGGTTCTCAAAAACTAAGGGAAATACTTACGCTACTTTACTGCATCACCCTTTCCTCTTCAAGGGAAAACCAACGCAATGCTAAAGAGGTAGCACCCGCCGCCGTCGGACCCCTTCCCCAAGTCGGAGTCCACCCCGGGGCCCCCTTTATAAGGCCGGACCCTGCCCCCTCCTCTTCTCATCGCCCCACTGCAACCTGAGCTACCGCCGCTTTCGCTGCAGGCGCCTCAAGACGCTGCCTCGCCTCGCCGCCGCCGCCGCCTGCGCCCGCCGTCCGGATCTCGCCGCCGCCCGCCGCCGGTTTTCTCCGGTTAAACGGTATAAACAGTTTGGTTTTATTTACGGCTTTTCACGGTTTAGATGGTTTATTAGGTTAGATCGTTTTTTTTATTAGATTAGTTTATTTAACGAATGTTCGTTCATTTAGATCGGTTAGCGAACGGTTTTTGTTCTTTTAGTTCTGTTAACGAACGTTCGCTCGGTAGATTTTTCTTTTTAGTTTTATTTTCGGCCAGGGACTTATCCGCGAATAGTTTTCTCATGATTTAGCCCCTGATCTTAAAACTAGCGTAACTTTTTGCTCATTTGTCCAAATTAGATGAAACCAGTGGCTAAATCTTCGTAACGATCTCTTCTTTCCAGCTAACCTACTTGAACATGATTTTGATAATTTAAATTTGAGTTTAGTTCAGATTAGTAAACGATCTTGTTTCGTTCGTATCTTGAGTTTCGTTTCTCCGTTTGAGCTGTTTCTTTTTGCAACTCGTAGCTAATCACATGTACCTACTATTAAGATCTAATCCACGTGTAAATAATGCTGTTAGGTTTTGTTTTCTATTTATTTTAGACGTTTGCTTGTTTCGAGTTTTATTTGAATCTTTTCTCAATTTCTCTTCGTTTGGTTTGAGTTATTGCTTATGTATGCTACTATTTGTCTACGCTAGATTACCCGGAGTGCGAAGCTTGTTACTGCGAATCCCTAGAGTTTGCATCGTCAGCAAGGCAAGTTACAGTTTGATCATACTCTTCTATACCCAATTTTTACTATGCATTAGTTTTGCCCCTCAAATATTTGCATGAGTAGGATTGGGAACATGTGGTTTGGTTGTAGTACTTGAGGTAGGAACCTAATACCTTTGATCACCCCGGGAATATATGTTATGCTTTATTATTGCTTAGCCATGCTCGTAGACGGGGTTTGGATCATGATTCACATGGAAGTTATGAGAGTTATTAATCATGAATAACATTAAGGTGGCAACTTTAATACACATCTGGGTGGATTGGTTGGGGCATCTGGAGAATCTAGTGTTTGTTCATTAGGGAAATCCCGGAGTACCCGTGTGATTTTTCCTCGGTTCGCCACCTAGGCTCAAAGGGATCATATGATATTTCATGCCTAGAAACTTCCGTGTGCATCCACAAGCCATTATGGGCTCTGGCATACTTGAGTAAGTTGAATGAGCTCTCGAAGAGGTGGACTAGCAGATGTAGTAGGAAAGTAGGTGTACCGGTGTGCCCGGAGTAGAGAGTTAACGCTTCAGAAAGACTATGTCTCGATCTTTCGATCATGGATGCGGTCGAGTCTTGTGGGGAAAAGTGTGCAACCTCTGCAGAGTGTATAAACTAATCATGGTTAGCCGTGTGGACATCTTGAGTATCTGGAATTGGATATTATTGTTGATCTCATCACTCTTTAATTAATTGATTGGGGTCTAATGATGATACTTGTTTATTTGGGATTTGAGTTAGAGGAACCTTCTCAAATATTGTTACAACTTGGGAGTAGTTAAATAAATTTATTCCTTTGTTGTAGGGAAAAATTAGCTTTATGCAAAATAATAAACTTAAAGCCTCCACCAGCCAAATATTGCATGTAGATATAGTTCTTGCGTTCATTGCTTTATAGTGTAACTCTGTCAGCATATTCAATGTGCTGACCTACACGGCTGCAACGTCCTATGTTGCAGACTACTCAAACGACGAATAAGGTGTGATAGGTCGTTGTCTTGCACTCAACTATGCCGTTGGAGTTGATGGACTCATTTACCTTCGAAGCTTCCGCAGTTATTTAGTTTAGATGGCCTTCAGCCATGATATTTTTGTGTAATCATACTCTTTATGAGGATTCGATGTAATAAGTGTGTGATTGAACTCTGTTATAATTCCTTGAGTACTGTGTGTGTTAGCATTACCGATCCAGGGATGACACTTAAGCATAGAGATTTTGGTCCATTGGCATCATGGTCGCTACAAGATGGTATCAGAGCACACGCTGACTGTAGGACACGACCACTAGAATAAGGCACATGATTTATCTTCTCTTCTCATTTCTAATTCTCCTATATTTCTACTCTATAGATGGCGGACCCCAGGAAAAAGTTCACTCAGCAGGATGACGACACCCCTTTCGGACGACACTTGAAGGGAGTCACTAAGTACGTGAACATCGGACTACCAAGTTTCACTGGGACTTTCTCTGCAACCTTACCGGAAGAGGAGCGCTGGAAGATCAAAGTATGGGTACCTGGGAGGACGTTCGCGCCAACAACGGAGCCTATTGATTTCTACCTGGATGCACCAAGCTGGAGTTTGGGAAAGAGCATGGCAGCCCACATCACTTTTGGACGCATATGTGAGGTGTATCACATGGAGATGGAAAACACCATTTATCAGATATGTGTCCGCCGAGACGAAGGATGGGAGATGATTCGTACCAGGAAGGATGGATCAATTGTAGCTTACATTCAGGAGATGGGTGATCACATTCGTCGACAAGAGAATCAACTATGCTTCAACATGAAGAAGATCAAGAAACTGATGAAGAAGAACATCGAGCTAGAAGAGGAACTCAAGTTTACACGCGATGGATATGAGGAAGAAATTGTCGTACTACTAGAGAAGCATGAAGATATGAAGAGGAAGCTAGGACTACCCGTGGAGAACCACAAGCGAGAACCAGCAAAGGAGATCCGTTCGGAGGACTACATCATCTTGGACAACACCGACACGAACAGTGATGCAAATGATGACAGTGATGATAACTACATTGACGAAGCTGGAGCAGATATCATGGAGTCTCCCTGTGATCAAAATTTCTAGACGACCACCATGTTACTAGTAGTATTCTTCCAAGTAGTTAGTATCGATCGAGTTTGTAATCGTAGTTAGATTGTTTAAGAGAACCTTGTTTGATAATGAATGAAGTGAATTGATTGTGTTTGTCTGATGCGCATATGGGTAGTGAATCTCTCTTAGACCTTATTCTATTCTGTTTTCTCACCCCTTCTAACCCATCAGATGCCTCTGAGACGTGACAATGGATTCGTGTTCCCACCGGAGCTCACTCAGTTGATCCAGCAGCAGAATGCCTTGATGTAGATGCTAGTTTAGAACCAGAACCAAGGCAACAACAACAACAACAACCCACTGCCACCACCCCCTGTTGACAACCTAGCCCGTTTTCTGTGGTTGAATCTGCCGGTGTTCTCTAGCAGCACCGAGCTGATTGTTGCAGATGATTGGCTCCGCAAGATTGGAAGAGAGTTGACCACTTCACGATGCACAGATGCGAAGAGAGTGTGCTTTGCCGCACATCAGCTTGACGGACCCGCAACATCTTGGTGGGAGAACTTCACCACCACTTACGAGTATACGGTTATGTCATTTGGTTTGACTAACGCCCCTGCATATTTCATGAGTATGATGAACAAGGTGTTCATGGAGTTTTTGGATAAATTCATCGTGGTTTTAATTGATGACATATTGGTCTACTCAAAGAATGAAGAAGAGCATAAGGAGCATTTGCGTTTGGTTCTCGAGAAGCTCAGGGAACATCAGTTGTATGCCAAGTTCGGCAAATGTGAGTTTTGGTTGAAGGAAGTTGGATTTCTCGGACATGTTATATCCTGAGAAGGAATAGCAGTAGACCCTACCAAGATTGCTTCTGTCACTAAATGGTTGGCACCCACCTCAGTGGGAGAGATCAGAAGTTTTCTTGGACTCGCAGGTTATTAGCGGAGATTTATTGAGAATTTTTCCAAGATTGCGAAGCCCATGACGGAGTTATTGAAGAAGGACACCAAGTTTAAATGGACTGAGGATTGTGAGGCCAGTTTTGAGGAGTTAAAGAAACGTTTGGTTACAGCCCCAGTGCTGATTATTCTCCCAGACCAACGCATGGATTTCCAAGTGTATTGCGACGCTTCACGTCGAGGACTTGGAGGAGTGCTTATGCACGAAGGAATAGTTGTTTCATATGCCTCACGACAGCTTCGACCTCATGAGTTGAATTATGCTACGCATGATTTGGAGTTAGCAGCCGTAGTGCATGCACTCAAGACATGGAGACACTTTCTCATCGGAAACCGTTGTGATGTTTACACGGATCATAAGAGTTTAAAGTACATCTTCACGCAGAAGGAGTTAAACCTCAGGCAACGGAGATGGTTGGAGCTCATAAAGGATTATGACATGAGATTACATTATCATCCAGGAAAGGCCAGTGTTGTAGCAGATGCGTTGAGCCGCAAGAGTTATGTTAACACGCTTATAACCAGAGGATTGCCTAAGGAGTTAGCAGACGACCTTCGAGAGCTATGCTTGGAGATAGTTCCGAGAGGTTATGTTGCAACATTGGAAATTCAGTCCACTTTGTTGGGTAAGATCAGAGAAGCCAGAATACGGACAAGGAGATTGTTGAGATAAAGGAAAGGATGAGTAAAGGAAAGGCTAAAGAATTTCGTGAGGATAAGCATGACACTTTATGGTTTGAGGATCGTATTTATGTACCTAATGACCCTGAGATCGGGAAGTTGATTCTTCAGGAGGCTCATGATTCGCCTTACTCGATTCACCCAGGCAACACCAAGATGTATCTGGATTTGAAGGAAAGTTTCTGGTGGACAGGAATGAAGAAGGATATTGCCGAGTATGTAGCAGTATGTGATGTATGTCAGAGAGTTAAGGTAGAGCATCAGAAACCAGCAGGATTGCTACAGCCATTGCCGATACCCGAATGGAAGTGGGATAAACTTGGCATGGATTTTATCACTGGATTACCCAGAACTCGTTCAGGCTATGACTCTATCTGGGTTGTAGTAGATTGTTTGACGAAAGTAGCCCATTTCATCCCTGTGAAGACAAATTATACGAGTGCTAAGTTGGCAAAGATATACATGACCAGGATCGTATGTATGCATGTTGTTCCGAGGACCATCATATCAGATAGAGGAACACAGTTTACTTCAAAGTTTTGGAATTAGTTGCATGAAACTTTGGGTACCAGGCTAGAGTTCAGTACAGCCTTTCATCCACAGACAGATGGACAGACCGAGAGAGTCAATCAGATTCTGGAGGACATGTTGAGAGCTTGTGCGCTAGATTATGGATCTAGTTGGGATGACAATTTGCCCTATGCAGAGTTCTCTTATAACAACAGTTATTAAGCCAGTTTGAAGATGGCCCCTTCCGAAGCTTTGTACGGAAGGAGGTGCAGGACACCACTCTCGTGGAATGAAGTTGGAGATCGACAGTTGTTCGGACCAGACTTAAGCAGAGATTCTAAGGAGAAGGTTAAGTTGATTCGAGACAGACTCAAGGTAGCCCAATCCAGGCAGAAGAGTTATGCGGATACTAAATGCAAGGAGGTAGCTTACGAAGTCGGAGGTAGAGCATATCTTCGTGTGTCCCCACTTCGAGGAGTTAAGCGTTCTGGAGTCAAGGGAAAGCTAGCACCACGTTTTGTGGGACCATACAGAGTTTTGGAACGCATGGGAGAAGTTGTGTACAAGTTGGAATTGCCCGAAGGATTGTCAGGAGTTCAAGATGTGTTTCACGTTTCCCAGTTGAAGAAGTGCCATGCAGAGATGGACGACATTCCTCTAAGAGATACAGTGCCACTAGAAACAATTCAGTTGGATGGTGATCTGACCTATTAAGAGAAGCCGGTCAAGATTCTCGAGTTTTCTAACCGTGTTACACGCAACAAGGTTATCAAGTTTTGCAAGGTTCAGTGGAGCCACCATACCGAAGAGGGAGTCACCTCAGAGCGAGAAGAAGATCTTCGCAAGGACCACCCAAACTTTTTTGCTGACCAACCCGAATCTCGAGGGCGAGATTCATCTTAAGGGGGGTAGGTTTGTAACATCCCAATTTTCAATTTGGATGTTATACATAGATCATCATATGCATATCATATTTTATTTTCATTTTGACTGTGATCCTAGAAATCTTAAGCAACTCAAGGACCCAAGGAAAGAGTTGGAGGTTTCACAAATTTTTATGTTTGAATTTAAATTCAAATTTGAAAAGAGGATCAATTTGATTTTAATAATTTTCTCTCCAAATATTTCCAATAATATAAATAAATGAGAGAAGATAATATGACTTCTTCGACAGAAGAGAAATATTGGCGAAGGAATTTTAAAACCAAGTTATTATTTTATTTGTATTTTATTTGCTACTTTATATGAATTAGAGAAAACTTGCATTTTTTAAAATTGCATTTTAGTCCAGAAAAATGTTCATCTTGTACTAAATATTAGGTTTGGACGACGAAAATTGTTTCTGGAATTTTTAGAATTTAATTATATTTTATTAGGATTTTTGTTTGCATCGAAAATATTTAAAAAACTAACTTCCGGACCGCACTCGGTCGAAGCCAAGCTGACCTGCTGCCGCCGCCTTCCTTGCTGTCGCTGCCACGGACCTCCCCAAGTTGGAGTCCACCCCGGGACCCCTTTATAAGGCCGGACCCCGCCCCCTCCTCTTCTCATCGCCTCGCCGCCGCCGTTAGAGTTGCCGTCGCTGCTTGCTGCAGGCGCGCTTGCCCCCGCCAAGACGTGGCCGCACCGCCGCCGCGTCGCAACCTCGCCTCGCCGCCACACCGCCTTCCCGCGCCCGTCGCCGGATCTCGCTGCCGTCCGCCGCCGGTTTTCTCCGGTTAAATGGTATAAACCGTTCGGTTTTATTTTCGGTTTTTCGCGGTTTAGTTGGTTTATTAGGTTAGATCAGTTTTTTTATTAGGTTAGTTTATTTAACGAACGTTCGTTCATTTAGATCGGTTAGCGAACGGTTTTCGTTCGTTTAGTTCTGTTAACGAACGTTCGCTCGGTAGATTTTTCTTTTTAGTTTTATTTTCGGCCAGGGACTTATCCGCGAACAATTTTCTCGTGATTTAGCCCGTGATCTTAAAACTAGCGTAACTTTTTGCTCATTTGTCCAAATTAGATGAAACCAGCGGCTAAATCTTCATAACAATCTCTTCTTTTCAGTTAACCTACTTGAACATGATTTTGAAAATTTAAAATTTGAGTTTAGTTCAAATTAGTAAACGATCTTGTTTCGTTCGTATCTTGAGTTTCATTTCTCCGTTTGAGCTGTTTCTTTTTGCAAATCATACATAATCACATGCACCTACTGTTAAGATCTAATCCACATGAAAATAATGTTGTTAGGTTTTGTTTTCTGTTTAGTTTAGACGTTTGCTTGTTTCGAGTTTTATTTGGATCTTTTCTCGATTTCTCTTCTTTTGGTTTGAGTGATTGTTTATGTATGCTACTGTTTGTCAATGCTAGATTACCCGGAGTGCGAAGCTTGTTACTACGAATCTCTAGAGTTTGCAAATCATCAGCAAGGCAAGCTACACTTTGATCATACTCTTCTATACCTAGTTTTTACTATGCATTAGTTTTGCCCCTCAAATATTTGCATAAGTAGGATTGGGAACATGTGGTTTGGTTGTAGTACTTGAGGTAGGAACCTAATACCTTTGATAACCACGGGAATATATGTTATGCTTTATTTTTGCTTAGCCATGCTCGTAGACGGGGTTTGGATCGTGATTCACATGGAAGTTATGAGAGTTATTAATCATGGATAACATTAAGGTGACAAATTTAATACACATCTGGGTGGATTGGTTGGCACCTAGAGAATCCAGTGTTTGTCCATTAGGGAAATCCCGGAGTACCCGTGTGATTTTTCCTCGGTTCGCCACCCAGACTCAAAAGGATCATATGATATTTCATGCCTAGAAACTTCCGTGTGCAGCCACAGGCCATTATGGGCTTTGACATAGTTGAGTAAGTTGAATGAGCTCTCGAAGAGGTGGACTAGCAGATGTAGTGGGAAAGTAGGTGTACCGGTCTGCCCGGAGTAGAGAATTAATGCTTCAAAAAGACTATGTCTTGATCTTCCGATCATGGATGCGGTCGAGTCTTGTGGAGAAAAGTGTGCAACCTTTGCAGAGTGTATAAACTAATCATGGTTAGCCGTGTCCTTGGTTATTGACATCGTGAGTATCTGGAATTTGATATTATTGTTGATTTCATCACTTTTTATTAATTGATTTGGGTCTAATGATGATACTTGTTTATTTGGGATTTGAGTTGGAGGAACCTTCTCAAATATTGTTACAACTTGGGAGTAGTTAAATAAATTTATTCCTTTGTTGTAGGGAAAAATTAGTTTTATGCAAAATCATAAACTTAGAGCCTCCACCAGCCAAATATTGCATGTAGATATAGTTCTTGCATTCATTGCTTTACAGTGTAACTCGATTAACATATTCAATGTGCTGACCTACACGGCTGCAACATCTCATGTTGCAGACTATTCAGACGACGAATAATGTGCGATAGGTCGCTGTCTTGCACTCAGCTATGCCGTTGGAGTTGATGGACTCATTTATCTTCGTAGATTCCGCAGTTATTTAGTTTAGATGACCTTTAGCCATGATATTTTTGTGTAATCATACTCTTTATGAGGACTCGATGTAATAAGTGTGTGACTGAACTCTGTTATAATTCCTTGAGTACTTGTTATAATTCCTTGAGTACTGTGTGTGTCAGCATTACCGATTCAGGGATGACACTTAAGCACAGAGAGTTCGGTCCATTGGGATCGTGGTCGCTACAATGCATGAACTTTTTTGGTTCATGAACTGTTGTTTTCAAATTTTCTGAACATTCTGAATTTGGAGCTTTGTTTCAAATCGATGAACCAATTTTTCAAATTAGTTATGATTTTAAAAATTCATAAAAAGGAAAACTAAAGGTGTAACGAAAGAGGCAAACCAGTACATGAGGGAGGGGGTGAGATCTCGTACAGTTTCTTCTATTGAGAGGAAAGCAAACCTAGTCATGAGCGACCTGAGCGAGCGTTGCTAGCTATTGTGTGTCATAGCTCAGAGCGATTGCTAATAAGAGGATTGATATAGGCAATCGGCATTACGGGATCTCCTATACGCCGCTCACTAAGGCAAATAGTCGGCCACCGCTCAAGGAGTGCCCCGATTGGGATGGACCAATATATAGCACAGAAAATCACAAAAAAAAATAGTGCGGTTGCAAGCAATCGAACTCGTGACATTTTAATGTGGAATATTGATTCAAATTCATGAACCAAATTTGAAATTAGTTAAGATTTTAAAAATTCATAAAAGGGAAACAAAAGGTGAAAAAAAGACAAACCGGTACGTGAGGGAGGTGAGAAAACATGTACTCATTTTCCTTTTTTGAGGAAAGCAAAACCTATTGTTCAGTGATCCAAGCGAGCACTATATACAGCGTGTTTGGTTGGGGGTAATTAGAGTTAGGGAATGGGAATTGAAGGGGTACGAGACTTCAAATCTGTTGTTTGGTTGGAGGTATTGGGAATTCACAAGGGAATAGGCATGGGACTTGAGACTCCAACTCCCACCGTTTTATTAACAGGGGAGGGGGTGGGAGTTGGATGGGAATTGTTTTAATGAGTTAATCTTAACCCTTCATCCTAACTTCCCTTGTCTAGTCCCATGTCAATTCCCATGAACCAAACAAGGGAGTACAATTTCTCCTCATATTCTCACACATAATTCCTATCACGCACCAAACAGAGGATTGGAAATAAAATGACTCATCCCATGTCTAATCTCAACACAACTCCCTCCTCTAAACTCCCATTCCCCTTCCCAAATATTGCCAAACACGCTGGTTATTGTGCGCTGGGCCTGCCCACGTACAGTCATGGCTATGATCGATCGCTAATAAGAGGATTGCTATAGGCGATCCTTATCATGGGAGCTCCTACATATCGCTCACCGCGGCAAACCTTCGTAATACTCTTCTTCCCGTGAACCAATAATCAATAAATCAGCAAAAAAAATGAGCATGTACATATCGCTCACCACGCCAAACCGTCGTAGTACTCTAAAAAAAGGGCATGTTTGGATTCGAACTGTATACCTCACCCACAAGCAATTTAAACCTTGCTAACCATCTAGCCACATATCACACATGACAATAATAGGTTGTACTCCCTCCGTACCAAAATATAGGTCGCTGGGGCATCTGTTCCGACCAGGTGAAAAGCTGACAATTGACCTGAATACCCTCCCTTCAAAATTTGAATCCCAATCGATCGTCTTCCACCTCCGCCTCCGCCCTCCACCTCCACCTCCACTTTCGCCCTCCACCTCCACCTCCACCCTCACCTCCGCCCTCCACCTCCATCTCCATCTCCACCTCCACCCTCACCTCCGCCCTCCACCTCCATCTCCACCTCCGCCCTCCATCTCCACCTCCGCCCCCTGCCCAGGCGCTGCCGCCGCTGGAGTAGAGCTGGTGCTTTGCTGCCGCCCACACACAGGGGCTCCTCCTGACCCGCGCCCAGGTGGAGGCGATCACAGGTTGTTCCTCCATCTCCACCTCCGGCCACTGCATCCAGGCGCAGGCGCTCCTCCTCTCCCACGTCCAGGAGCTGCTGCTGGGTTCGGCTGGTGCCCAGGTTCATCTCCTCTCTCTGATCATTTGATCCTCTGATGGAGTACATCTCTCTGCTGTCGCTGGAAACGAACTGCAAGCATAAACAATACTCAAGTGATTCAAGAGATGTACTGATTCAAGAGTAGTCAAGAGTAATCCAGAAGTGCCAACATTTGATTCAAGAAATGTTTACTGCCAATAATTCAACAAATAATTTGAACAAGTTAACTGAATTAACTGTTGACTGTAGCATTTCAGGAGTACATCAATATGTTAAACTTCAATTAGAACAGGCTACGTCAGAATCACCTATGGCGTATTGTCATCCGTATCCAGCCCTATGGCTTAAGTGCTGTGTTCAACAGCATGAAAATGAATTCAGAAGGCGCATAAGTAACACTAGTTTATGTACTGAGTTGCAAAACATTTGATTGTTCGATTCCAGATTACCCTCTGTACAGTACTAACCTCAATGTGTGGCGACTGGCGACTAGGCAAAGAGATCAGACACAAGACCACCACATCCCCATAGCAAAACAAAAGCCGGTGCCAGCGGTGGGGGGATTCGGCGGCATGCCTCCGGCCATTCACGCACGTGCAGCGGCATCCCCTCTACCAGCGCCAACGGCACCGGATCACCGCCGCCGGCCACCAACTAGTCGTCGGACGTAGCCCGTTCTAATTAAAGAACTGTAGCATTTCAGACAACAGGAGTAGCAAATCATTAAACTGTAGCATTTCAGACAATAGGAGTAGCAAATAATTAAACTGTAGCATTTCAGACAATAGGAGTAGCAGACCAAACTGTATTAACTGTTGACTGTGCATCATTGATTTTGAAAATTCTGGAAGAACCTCTGCATTCTGTTGATTTACTTTAAATAAAAATCATAGACTGAAAATGTTGTCATCTGGATTACACATGTTCTTTTTCTGATTAGAGAATCATGAGAGAAAACTATTGAAAATAGTCTGGAGTAAAAAAAATCTGAGAACACACACACAACAAAACCAGGTTCATGACTGGAGTAGTACTGTAATAAGACCTGACAAAACTTCTTTTGGCTGGGAGAGATTTGAGTGTTTTATATCATTGCTAAGAGATTTTATTACTGTAATAAGAGACAAAACATCTTGAACTGATAATCTACAACAAACTTGCTTGAATGCAATGCAAGCTGTACCTTGATCTGTCCTGAAACAATGACTGCAAACATAAACAATTTGATGAGCATTTGGTTCAACTAGCCAATAATTTGATCTAACCATTTGACAAAATCTGAATCTACTGATGCAGGAATACTGTCAAATTACTGTTGGAGTAGAATTCAGATTACAACAGCCATACCTGAAAGCAGCAGAAGATGGTTGTCCCAGACCTCAACTGCACTCCACCTGCAGAAGATGCAGAAGATGAAATGGGTGATGATAATGCAGGAGTACAAACGGATGAAGATGTAGGAGTACAAATGGATGAAGATGCAGGAGTACAACATGCAGGTACAGCTACAGTGGCATTTCAGAAATTTTCAGTTAATGGTGGAAGAAAAAAATCAGTTAAATTACAAAATACAGTTTGATGATATGATCATATCATCATTTGATCATTTGATGATATGATCATATCATCATTTGATCATTTGCTTATGTTCATTTGACCATTTTTCCTTCGATCATTTGATCATTTTTCCTTTATTGTATTTCTTTGTGCAGGTGTTGAGCAAGTAGTTCAGAAAAGGGATAGCTTAGATGACAAGCAAAAATATGCTGCTTATGTTGCAATGCATACATTGTGCATGAGTAGAGGGGGGAAGTTTAAGAGAGATGACAAGAAAAATATTGCTGATTTCTTTGGAGTGGGTGTATGGAATATGCAAAGAATTTGGAAGAAAGCGATGAAGCAAATAGCTAAAGGTCTGGAGGTAGATGTTTCAAGTCAGAGGAAAGGAAATTGTGGAAGAAAGCCGAAAGACATTAATCTAGAGCAAATCCCTACCATCCCACTGAACAGGAGGTCTACTATCAGGTCACTGGCTTGGCAACTCGGATGCAGCCCTACCACACTACATAGGAAGTTCATGCTTAAGTTGATAAAAAGGCATACAAGCTGTGTGAAGCCAGTTCTCAAGGAAAAGAACAAGAGGGATAGGATCAAATTTTGTTTGTCAATGCTCGATGAGACAACAATAGAAACCGAAAGACCGAAATTCAAAACAATGCACAACATTGTGCATATCGACGAAAAATGGTTCTATATGACAAAGAAAAATAGAAACTATTATCTGCTAAATGGGGAAGAAGAGCCTACGAGAAGTATACAAAGTGGCAATTGTATTGGAAAGATCATGTTCTTGACGGCCGTTGCTAGGCCAAGGTGGGACAGTGAAGGAAATGTGACCTTCTCTGGGAAAATTGGTATTTGGCCGTTTGTGAAAGAAGTTCCCGCTCAAAGGAGAAGCGACAACAGGCCCAGAGGAACAATGGAGACCAAGTCCATAAAAGTCAATCGGCAAGTAATGAGAGAGTTCATGATAGAGAACCTACTGCCAGCAATACAAGCAGCTTGGCCTGAGAATGATGCTGGACAAACCATCTACATACAGCAAGACAACGCTAAGCCCCATATCTTGCCTAATGATCCAGAATTTGTAGCAGCTGTCGAAAGAACTGGATTGGACATCAAAATAATCCAACAGCCTGCCAATAGCCCTGATTTGAATGGGCTTGACCTTGGGTTCTTCAATTCATTGCAATCTCTAACAGATTGTCTAAGCCCTAGAACACTTCAAGATCTTATCAAGGGTGTACTAGATGAATTTGAAAACTATGAGGTTTATAAGCTGAACAGAGTTTTCCTATCTCTACAAGCTTGCATGATTGAAATTTTGAACCACGCAGGGGGCAACGGGTATAAGATACCACATGTGAACAAAGAAAGGCTTGAGAACTCTGGATTGCTGCCTCCAAGACTTAGATGCCCTCGAGATATTTATACAAATATCTCGAGGCGCGACGTGTGTGATGAATGCTTGAGATGCTAGTATGATTGTTGCATCCTTGTGATTATTTGTAACTCCTTGTTGTTTTTGAATTGTGTTGGAGTATGATAATTGTGGTCATGAATGATTATTTGTAACTCCTTGTTGTTTTTGAATTGTGTTGGAGTATGATGATTGTGGTCATGAATGATTATTTGTAACTCCTTGTTGTTTTCGAATTGTAACACAAAAGGTCTCATTTGAATTTATTTGAGATGCTTGAGAAGAGAATAGAAAAGAAGAAAGAAAGAAGAGAAAAGGAGAGAAAGAGGAGTACTCCATTAGTGAATGAGAAGAGGACCTCTAGAGGAGAAGAGAAGAGAAGCTCTAGAGGAGAAGAGAAGAGAACCTACTAATCTGATCTGATCTGATGAGAGAAGAGAGGAGTAGCTTAGTTTTAATTAAATGAAAAGGTTTGGTTAACAGAGAAGAGAAGAGGATGACACAATACTACCAGTTCCAGTACTCCACAGATTGACATAGTATTTGACTGAATTACTAAATGACCATAAACACAATTTCATCAGAAACTGCCAACATAAACACAGGGAGTACTTGACACAGGGAGCACACATCTGACTGAATTTATACTTATTTTGACAGCAATCTGTATTACTCCTAATTTACTGCTGAAGCTTAGCCTGAATGGTTTGACAGCAATCTGTATCAGCAATCTGCTTGCAAGCACTACTGCTTGCAAGTCCTGCAGTATATTGTACTCCTACAAATAAGTTTCAAGTTATTTTACTACTCCTACTCCGTACAAATAACTACTCCTACAGATTAAATTTCATAACATAGCCAAAAAATATTTTACTGAAAGATTCAAGTTAATTAAAGGAAAATGTTTCATTTTATTCTACTCCTACACTTTACTGAAAAAGAAGAGAGTAAGAGAGGACAAATGGTTCAGATAATTTTAAGTTAAATGAAAGAAATGGTTTTAGTTTATCTTAATTTTACTGAAAGTCTTAAGTTAATTAAAAGAAAAGGTTCAGATTATCTTAATTAACAGAAAAGTGCTACAGTTAAAAATATAAAAATGGTTTAAGTTAATTTTAACAAAGCTTTATATTAACAGTACAAAGTATCACTGTCAATTCCATTCTTTAAACAGGTTGTTGCAAGAGAGATAATTCTAAGAAGCCAGAAAATGCCTGAAGATACTGAAAATGCAAGATAACTCCTGAAGTTACTGCAAGATACTGACAGCAGCAGCCCAAGATTAACACAAGCTACTGACAGTACCTCTATTAATCTCCTTCCCAACTGTAGATCAAACAAGCAGGCCTACTGCATCAAAGCTACTCCAAATCAGTGCAAATCCACACTGGAGTAATTCAAGTTTACTGCAAATCTGCACACTGGAGTAATTCAGATTTACTGCAACTACTCTAAATCACTGCAAATCAGTGCTATTGCTACTGCTACCTCCAAATCAGTGCAAGGGGCTGAACTGAATGTACTCCATGCTTTAATCCATGAAAGAAAGGGGTTGAATTGAACCAGAGGAGGAAGAGTACCTTTGGCGGCGTCGCCGTCGCCGTGGATATGACCGCCGACTCCGCTGCTCAGGCGCCGCTCCACAGCAAGCGTTGTTGCGTCGCCGGGGTAGCTTCAATACTTGAGATGCGGCTCCAGATCCCCCCGCTTGGGCTCCATCTCCTCCCGCCGTCGTCTTCACGCCCGCGCCGGCGCCGCTCGGGCTCCGCTTCAGCGACTCCTCGCGCCTATCCACAAGCAGATCGAGGACTAGCGCATGTGGATCCAGCTCTTCCTCTCCCAGCAGCGCATCGCTGGCAAATAAAAATGGCAGCTTTGTGTGAACCAGGGTGGTGGGGAGCGGTGAGCGGCGGTGCGGAGCAAGATGCGGGCGAGAGGGAGAGAGAGGGCGCATCAACGGGGAGAGAGCGGAGTCGCGCGCGAGAGAGAGATAGGCGACTGGTGGCCGGCGTCGCGCGCGCGCGAGAGAGAGAGAGGCGAGCGGGGGCGTCGCGAGAGAGAGAGAGCGGGGGCGAGTGGGGAGCGAGTGGTCGGTGGCGTCTGACGAGAAAGAGGAGAACGTGTCGGTGAAGGGGTAGAATGGGAAACTCGGGGAAAATCGTAGCCTACGAAAGTTTGTTCGTCAAATCGTTTAACGACCTATATTACGGAACAGAGGGAGTATCTATTTATGTACTTTAAAGGGAGCGCATAGGCCACTTGCCCATCATGGGCCTCGGCCTGCGTTCTAGCAGCTGGACCAGCTCCATCAGCCCGCGCAGAAAGCATCAAAGGCCAAAAACCATGGATATTTGATGTTGAATAGGGGAGGTCCTATGTGACGCTTCTGCGTCAAGTAGTCGAGGGATCGCATAGGGCATCGATAGACTGGGCCGGCCCATCTTTCCCGCAAACAGTAGATCACGCTGGAATAAAAAAAGATGCATTGCTAGGAATCGAACTCCAGACCCACTGCTTCGCAGCATAAAATTCAAACCAGTTGAGCTAGCTAGCTTTCTTGATAAAAGACATTGCAAAACCTTAAGAAAACTCAAACGCTGATCCGAACGTTTTTCAAAAAATTCTAACACAACTTTTTTTTAAAACAAAACGTGAATGTTTTATCAAACATGAACATTATTAATTTTTTTTACAAATTATAAGAAAACTCAAACATTTTTCAATACAAACGAATTTTGCAGACACGAACATATTTTTTATAATGGAAACATTTTTAAACTGCCCAAAATACTCAACATGATTTTTTTTCCAAATTTCAGAACAAAATTTGGAAACACGAACAACTTTACCACGCGAACATTTTTTGAAACTCCAGCACAAAATTTTAAAAACCGAACTTTTTTAAAATTTGCGAACAATTTTGGAAACGGAACATTTTTTGAAATTCCAAGCAAAACTTTTAAATATGAACATGTTTTGAAATTTGTGAACAAATTTGGAACAGGAACATTTTTTTCAAACTTCCAAACCAATTTTTGTAATTTCAAAACATTTTTCAAAAAAGCATAAAGAAAATGAACAATTTTTAAATTCTGCACATTTTTAAAATGTGAACAATTTTGAAAATTCCAAACATTTTTGAAGAAACAAGAAAAACAAACATTTTATAAAAAAAGTGTAAACTTCCTAAAAGAATGAAAATTGAAAATATGAACAATTTTTGAAATCCAGAACATTTTCTAAATAAGTGAACAAATTTCCAAGTTTTTAAACTTTTTTGAAAAATATTAGTAAATTTTGGAAACACGAACATTTTTCGAAATTTTGTAATTCCAAACATTTTTTTGAATATAGGAACAAAGTTTTTAATCGCAAACAGTTTTTGAAATTCCAAACAAAATTCCAAAAACACGTATGTTTTTAGAAAAAAATGATTTCTTTAATATTTATAATTGTTTGGAAAAGAAACAGAAAAGAAAAGAGAAAGAAAAAAGAAAATTTTTATGATAACTCAAAACATTTTTTGAAATTTAAGAACATTTTTCCAAAAACACAAAAGAGAAAAAAGAACACGAAAAAGGAGAGAAAAGAATAAAAAACAGGAAAAAGAAAGAAAGAAAAACGGAAAAAGAAAAGAAAAACCGGTTCAGGAACCTACTAGAAGGTTCCCAAAACCGGGAAAAACCGGCTGGAACCTTCCCGCAGATTCCCAAAACCGGGATCGGTGGAACTCTTCTAATGGGCCGGCCCAAGCGGATCGATCGCTAGATATCCCTGTGCGGAACCGCGACAGTTCGACGCAGTGAGCGTCAGCTAGGGAATTCCGTTGAATAGTCCCACCTTGGTGCACAAAACTAATTGTCGCCAATTTACGTATATAGGTTCTGCTTCGTTGTCTGCCGTGAGCTAATTAGATGGGATCCCTAGAAAAAATAGGTGAGAAAAGCTTTGCACCCTGCGAAAAAAGTGCATATAATTAAAGAAGAAGGATTGTGGGCTAGAGTAACTTGAAAAACTATTTGTTGGCTTGAAAAAAAGTGTATAATTAAAAGAAATATTGTGTGGGCTGGAACAAAGGCGAAGACCACAAGGAAAATCTGTGGGCCGAAAAAAGGTGTATAATTAAAGAAATTATTGTGAGCTGGAGTAAAGTGAAGATCACCAGAAACTGAATATTCCTTCTCGAGTTGGCTGAACACACTTGCCGGTGTGGGCGTGTCGGTGCACAAAATGAGTTGCCGGAGTGGTCGTTTTGGTGGCACAACATGCATTTTTTCACCGAATTTGCTACTGGGTGTTGTCCTTTCATAAAACCGATAATTTTATCTACCGTTGCAAGGATCAGCATATGTGCTTAATGCGAGGCTGACATGCATTTTTTATAGCTTTGGTGTGCGCATCCCTGCCACAAGGTGCACTATCGGGATGTTGCATTATTGGTCATTTCGGTGGACGGGACATCTAGAATTTTCATTGTAACGAATTCCCTACATGACCTTGGGCTTGCACATAACCGGTAATTTTCTCTCCCGTTCCAACGCATGGGTATATGTGCTAGTATAGCTCAGAAAATGATGAAAAGTTGTTAGAGAAATGACACAATCAAAACGGTGAAGAACGAAATCAAACGCAGGGACACAAGGATTTAACGTGGAAAATCCCTCCAATACGAAGAGAAAAAACCATGGACGCCATCCAGCAAATCTTCACTATATCAGAAGAGGTTACAAACGCCGGAGATTTACAACTGATCAATTTTTCCCGTGCAGTGGCTTATAAAGGATATATATAACATAGGTGCCCTAGGTCAATATTGATCCACTTCGGCTCAAGTTTATCGGCGACGGGCTTTGCCCCGCTTTAAGAACTTAGCATTTATCTTTATAGTTGAATTTGGATCACAACATAACAAAAAGCAAGCGTTTACGAGGGATCGAACCCACGATGTCACAATTATCTACACTTGCTACCAGCCACTATATTTTATGGCTACTGGTGAGAAATGACATCGCGAATGATTTTTGAAAACTCACACTAGTGGGATATTAACTATAGCATTCTATTACTATAGCTTATAGATTTTTCAATTTTTTGAACACATTTGTGCGAACATGAATAATTGTTGAAAATATATATAAAAAATATAAAGTGCGAAAATTTATAATTACACCCAAAAAATCAGTAATTCAAACTTTTTGGAAAATTGTGAACATTTTTTCAAAAGCAGGAACACAATTGTAAACGTTAATTTGTTTAAATATTCCTTACATTATTTAAGAAATTTTGGAAATCTGAATTAGTTTTGAAAAGCGTAAACAAATTTTGAAATCCTGAATGTTTTCTAAAAGCATGAACAAATATTTGAAATCCAAACAATCTTTTTGGCTTATCTTTTTGTAGGGGCTTTTTCCTTCTTATCGTTTTTCTCGTTTTTTATTTACGGACCAAAATTGGAATGAGAAATCCTCGTGTACAACTGAAAATGGGCTGGGCCAATTCGCTTGATTTGACCAAAGCCTATGAGTTTCGGCGACACTTTGCCGAGCATGCGGGAAATAGGAAACTCCACAAAATGATAATTGCGGTGTACACCTTCTGAAGAACACTCCCACCTTCTCAGGTTGCGATAAATGAAGCTCTGCGCTGCATGTGCGACACTTATCAGGGCAGCACGCCACATGGCGCTCCCTGGGAGTTTTCCTTTTTTATTCATAGATTCGTTTATTCAAAACATTTTATCTCATAAACTGTCTTCGCCGTTGGGTCCCCCGCGTTGAGATCTCCAAATTAGATCCCATGTTGACAGGTTTCGACAGACATTTTTTCTTCACGGAGAAAACCGAATGAAAAAAACTGAATCGGGAGCACATTTGATTCCCTTTCCGATGAGGCATGCGTTTTTGTCCCCTTTCCGACAGGCACAATCATTCCTCTCGCAGAAGTAAATTTGCGCCTCCACGAGAAGTAAATCCGTGCCTCTCGCGGAACGAAAAAAAGGAAAAGGTTATTTTTCTTTTCTGAGAGGCACGCCCATGCCTCTCGCGGAAACAAGTCCGTGGCTCCACAGGAAGTAAATCCGTGCCTCTCGCCGAACGAAAAAAAAAACCCATGATTTTTCCTTCCCGAGAGGCACGCGGAAGCAAATCCAAGCCTATCGTGGAACAAAAAAATGTGGTTTTCCCTTTCCGAGAGGCACGCCTGTGCCTCTCATGGAAGCAAATCTGTGCCTCCATGCGAAGTAAGTCTGTACTTCTCATAGAACAAAGAAAAAAACATATTTTTTTCCTTTCCGAGAGGCACGCCCATGCCTCTTGCCGAAGCAGATCCGTGCCTCCACGAGAAGTATGTGTGCTCTCATGGAAGAGAAAAAATAAAACGCGTTTTTTCACACAAAAAAAGTTCAAACCCTAAGAAAAACTTGGGGAAAACAAAAAAGCCAAAAAGGTCTGAAAGAAATCATCTAAAATCCGAAAATGCGTAAAAAAATAAAAAAAAAGTCCGAAGGAAGCACCTATAGTGTGACATGTGGCATGGCATGGCTAAGAGCGTGCCAAGTCGAGTGCTCCCCTCACGAAGGAGTACTCTTCAATTAGTTACTCTGGGAATTCCCACTGTCCTCCTATTCCTCGCGCTGGCCTGGGTATACCAACCAAACACGTATCCCATTCACATTAATGGGCCACCCGTTAGTCTATTTCTGCAGGTTTTTTCTATCTGTTCCTTTCTTTCATTTTTCATTTTCTTTTCTCTTTTTCACATTATTTTTTCTTTCCTTTTTGCCATTTATAAATTCATGATTTGTGAACAATTTCAAGTTGACGATTTTTCTTGTATATCATGAACAATTTTCAAATTCATAAACGTTTTTCAAAACCCAGAACAATTTTCAAAATTTGTGTATTTTAAAAAGAATGTGCGAAAATTTTTCAAACTCATGAATATATTGAACATTCATGAATATAATTAAATTTGCAAACTTTGTTTGACACTCATTAGTTTTCTAAAACTCATTAATATTTTCTGAAATTTGTGAACATTTTGAACTTGAGTTCTAAAATAAAATTCGTAAACATTTTTCAAACTCGCGAACATATTTTAATTCGAGATTTTTTTTGAACTCGCAAACATTTTATTGAAATCCAGGCAGTTTTTTGAACTCGTGACATTTTCTGAAATTTCTGAACTTTTTTTAACTCCTGAACACTTTTATATTCATGAGATTTTTTTGAATTCATGAACATTTTTTGGAATTCGCGGACAAATGAAAACACGGTCGAACATAGACGTGATAGTGTCCAGCTACCGGTTAGACCACATGAATCAGGCCCCCACCCGATGAAGCTCATGGAGGGCCGCATTGTTTATAAAATCATTAAAAGCAGAGGCCCTAGACCACGAGAAGTTGACATTGTTCTAATTCCCACGTACATGAAGGAGGTTAAAATTGCCCTCAATAAGAAGCAGGAAATTGGAAGTAGAAACCTTAAGTGCAAGCTCATCTAAGAAAATTTGAGACAGTGAGTGATCGGCCAGGCCATAACAAAGAACAACTTCCCAGAACTTATAATGGGTCGGTGCAAGAAAAAACCATGCTACAAAGAAATCCCCACAATCAAAAGAAACAAAATAAAAAACATCAGTCTTTGCTCAATTAGGATACCACGAGAGTGAACGGATGCGCGCAACCATTTCCACACAAAGTGACCAGCACCCGCGATCACGGACAGCTCATTTACAGAAAAAAGAAGTTTAGATAGTTTCCTGGAGACAAATAAGATCAATACGTGCATCACAGACATAATCCCTTAATTGGTTCCGGCGCGCCCCCTAGTGCTAAAACTCCGTATATTACAGAAAAGAGCCCTCATTTGAAGGAGTGGTTTTTTACGGAGACTGGCCCTGCTAGAGGCCACACGACTTTTAGGTTCTTTTCCTCAAGTGCAGATGGCAGGGGCAGGTGTAGGCCAACCACTACTAGCATGGACCCCATCGACTAGAGGCATATCAGAAGAAGGCTAGGTAGCGGCCATAACTGCTGCTCAGGCTTTGCCCAAAGACGCCTGAGCTAACTCATTGGCTCGAATCACAGAAACATATTTAGATGGGGACCTAGAAGAAGAATCAAAGACTAAATTGAATCAAGAGCAACCTTACTAAAATGCAAGTTCGGATGATCTGGAAGAATAACGTGTTTGGGGGAAGCAGATGAAAAAGTACATGTAGGGCCCGATCCTTCTCTGCAACGCACCGTTCTATGCGCATAGTCACCGTTCACCATTATCGAGAGGGGGATGACTCTTGTGTGCCGTGGAGACAAGAGTCTTGACGGGGACAGAGCACCCAGATGGCGAAGAGGAAAATATCTCAGGCAATTCATCACCAGCGACCTGGCCAAGATCATGACCGAGCTTGCGGTACAACCCCTCCAAGAACTGCTTGGAAGCACAAGAGATACGACTGCAAGGTGAAACTTTCCTGACAATGGTTTTCTTCTTCAAGATTGGACCATAAACCCCAACATCTTTGGATGGGTGTTCTGGAGAATCAACAATCCCCCCCCCCCGGGCAAAAAAAGGAGAATCAACAATCCAAAAAGAGAAGGGGGCGTTGGGCAGGCCGGTAAGTTTGAGCACACAACAAACATAGGGCTAGGGCGGTTCTCCAGCATGATAGTGGTACCCACCATTGGAATGGCCGGTGCATCACATGTCTCTTTGGTAGAAGCAGAACCACCATCCCTAGAAGCACGAGTACGATAAAGTTGTTGCAGAATGGGTCCAAGGGCATCCACTCCTGCTGGGAGAATGGTGGTTAGGAATCATCTGAAGTAAATATGCCCTAGAGGCAATAATAAAGTTATTATTTATTTCCTTATTTCATGATAAATGTTTATTATTCATGCTAGAATTGTATTAACCGGAAACATAATACATGTGTGAATACATAGACAAACATAGTGTCACTAGTATGCCTCTACTTGACTAGCTCGTTTATCAGAGATGGTTATGTTTCCTAGCCATGGACAAAAGAGTTGTCATTTGATTAACGGGATCACATCATTAGGAGAATGATGTGATTGACTTGACCCATTCCGTTAGCTTAGCACTTGATCGCTTAGTATGTTGCTATTGCTTTCTTCATAACTTATACATGTTCTGTAACTATGAGATTATGCAACTCCGTTTACGGAGGAACACTTTGGTACTATCAAACGTCACAACGTAATCGGGTGATTATAAAGGAGTACTACAGGTGTCTCCGAAGGTACATGTTGAGTTGGCGTATTTGAGATTAGGTTTTGTCACTCCGATTGTCGGAGAGGTATCTCTGGGCCCTCTCGGTAATGCACATCATTATAAGCCTTGCAAGCAATGTGACCAATGAGTTGGTTACGGGATGATGCATTCTGAGCGAGTAAAGAGACTTGCGGTGACGAGATTGAACTAGGTATTGGATACCGACGATCGAATCTCGGGCAAGTAACATACCGATGACAAAGGGAACAACGTATGTTGTTATGCGGTTTGACCGATAAAGATCTTCGTAGAATATGTAGGAGCCAATATGGGCATCCAGGTCCCGCTATTGGTTATTGACCGAGAATTGTTCTAGGTCATGTCTACATAGTTCTCGAACCCGTAGGGTCCGCACGCTAAGGTTTCGATGACAGTTATATTATGAGTTCATGAGTTTTTATGTACCGAAGGAGTTCGGAGTCCCGGATGAGATCGGGGACATGACGAGGAGTCTCGAAATGGTCGAGATGTAAAGATCGATATATTGGACGACTATATTCGGAGTTCGGAAAGGTTCCGAGTGATTCGGTATTTTCGAGTCTGGGAGAGTTACGGAATTCGCCGGGAGAAGTATTGGGCCTTATTGGGCCTGCGGAAAGAGAGAGGGCTGCCTAGGGCAGGCCACGCGCCCCAAGGCCTAGTCGGGAATTGGACTAGGGGAGGCCGCACCCCTCCTTCTTTCCTTCTCTCTTCCCTTCCTAGTCTCCTACTCCTACTACATGGAAGGACCCCTAGTTGGACTAGGAAAGGGGGAATCCTACTCCCGGTGGGAGTAGGACTCCCCATGGCGCGCCCCTCCTAGGGCCCACCTCCTCCTCCCTCCCTCCTTTATATACGGGGGCAGGGGGCACCCCGTAGACACACAAGTTGATCTACGGATCGTTCCTTAGCCGTGTGCGGTGCCCCCTTCCACCATATTCCACCTCGGTCATATCGTCGCGAAGCTTAGGCGAAGCCCTGCGCCGGTAGAACATCAAGATCGTCACCACGCCTTCGTGCTGACGGAACTCTCCCTCGACACTCGGCTGGATCGGAGTTCGAGGGACGTCATCGAGTTGAACGTGTGTTGAACTCGGAGGCTCCGTACGTTCGGTGCTTGGATCGGTCGGATCGTGAAGACGTACGACTACATCAATCGCGTTGTGCTAACGCTTCCGCTTACGGTCTACGAGGGTACGTGGACGAACACTCTCCCCTCTCGTTGCTATATCATCACCATGATCTTGCGTGTGCGTAAGAATTTTTTTGAAATTACTACGTTCCCCAACAGTGGCATCAGAGCCTAGGTTTTATGCGTTGATGTTATATGCACGAGTAGAACACAAGTGAGTTGTGGACGATATAAGTCATACTTCCTACCAGCATGTCATACTTTGGTTCAGCGGTATTGTTGGATGAAGCGGCCCGGACCGACATTACGCGTACGCTTACGCGAGACTGGTTCTACCGACGTGCTTTGCACACAGGTGGCTGGAGGGTGTCAGTTTCTCCAACTTTAGTTGAACCGAGTGTGGCTACGCCCGGTCCTTGCGAAGGTTAAAACGGAGTCTATTTGACAAACTATCGTTGTGGTTTTGATGCGTAGGTAAGAACGGTTCTTGCTCAGCCCGTAGCAGCCACGTAAAACTTGCAACAACAAAGTAGAGAACGTCTAACTTGTTTTTGCAGGCATGTTGTGATGTGGTATGGTCAAGACGTGATGAGATATAAGTTGTTGTATGAGATGATCATGTTTTGTTGAAGTTATCGGCGACTGGCAGAAGCTCTATGGTTGTCTCTTTGTTGCATAAGATGCAAGTGCCAAATAATTGTTTTACTTTATCGCTATGCGATAGCAATAGTTGCAAGAGCAATAGTTGGTGAGACGACCATGTGATGACACATTGATATAGATCAAGATGATGAAGATCATGGTGTCGTGCCGGTGACGATAGAGATCATGACAGTACTTTGGAGATGGAGATCAAAGGCGCAAGATGATCATGGCCATATCATGTCACATATTTTGATTGCATATGATGTTTATCTGTTATACATCTTATTATGTTTTGTTTGACGGTAGCATTTTAAGATGATCTCTCACTAATTATCAAGAAGTGTTCTCCCGAGTATGCACCATTGCGAAAGTTCTTCGTCTTTGAGACACCACGTGATGATCGGGTGTGATAGGCTCTACGTTCAAATACAACGGTGCAAAACAGTTGCACACACGGAATACTCAGTTAAACTTGACGAGCCTAGCATATACAGATATGGCCTCGGAACACGGAGACCGAAAGGTCGGCGTGAATCATATAGTAGATATGATCAACATAGTGATGTTCACCATTGAAACTACTCCATCTCACGTGATGATCGGACATGGTTTAGTTGATTTGGATCACGTGATCACTTAGAGGATTAGAGGGATGTCTATCTAAGTGGGAGTTCTTAAGTAATATGATTAATTGAACTTTAATTTATCATGAACTTAGTCCTAGTAGTATTTTGCAAATTATGTTGTAGATCAATAGCTCGCGTTGTTGCTTTCATATGTTTATTTTGATATGTTCCTAGAGAAAACTGTGTTGAAAATGATAGTAGCAATGTTGCGGATTTGATCCATGATCCGAGGTTAATCCTCATTCTTTGCACGTAAGAATTATGTCCTTGATGCACCGCTAGGTGATGGACCTATTGCAAGAGCGGATGTAGGCGTTATGAGCGTTTCGCTAGCTCAATATGATGACTACTTGATAGTTTAGTGCACCATGCTTAACGGCTTAGAATCGGGACTTCAAAGACGTTTTGAGCGTCATGGACCATATGAGATGTTCCAGAATTGAAGTTGATATTTCAAGCAAATACCGAGTTGAGAGATATGAAGTCTCCAACAAGTTCTATAGCTAAAAGATGGAGGAGAATCGCTCAACTAATGAGCATGTGCTCAGATTATCAGGTACTTCAATCGCTTGAATCAAGTGGGAGTTAATCTTCCGATAAGATAGTGATTGACAGAATTCTCTATTCACCATCACTAAGTTACTAGAACTTCGTGATGAACTATAGTATGCAAGGGATGACGAAAATGATTCCCGAGCTCTTCGTGATGTTGAAATTGATGAAGGTAGAAATCAAGAAAAAACCATCAAGTGTTGATGATTGACAAGACCACTAGTTTCAAGAGAAGGGCAAAGGGAAAGAAAGGGAACTTCAAGTGGAAAGACAAGCAAGTTGTCACTCCTGCGAAGAAGCCCAAAGCTGGACCATAGCCTGAAACTGAGTGTTTACACTGCAAAGGAAATGGTCACTGGAAGCGGAAATGCCTTGAATATTTGGTGGATAAGAAGGATGGCAAAGTGAACAAGGGTATATCTGATATACAGATTATTGATGTGTGCCTTACTAGTGTTTATAGTAACCCCTGAGTATTTGATACTTGTTCGGTTGCTAAGATTAGTAACTCGAAACAGGAGTTACAGAATAAACAGAGACTAGTTGAAGGGAATGTGACGATGAGTGTTGGAAGTAGTTCCAAGTTTGATATGATCATCATCGCACACTTCCTATAATTTTGGGATTAGTGTTAAACCTAAATAAATGTTATTTGGCGCTTGCGTTGAGCATGAATATGATTTGATCATGTTTATTGCAATATGTTTTTCATTTAAAATCAGAGAATAATTGTTGTTCTATTTACATGAATAAAACCTTCAATGGTCATACACCCAATGAAAATAGTTTGTTAGATCTCGATCGTAGTGATACACATATTCATAATATTGAGGCCAAAAGATGCAAAGTTAATAATGATAGTGCAACTTATTTGTGGCACTGCCGTTTGGGTCATACCGGTGTAAAGCACATGAAGAAACTCCATAAAGATGGATTTTCGGAATCACTTGGTTATGAATCATTTGATGCTTGCGAACCATGCCTTTTGGGCAAGATGACTAAAACTCCGTTCTTCAGAACAATGGAACGAGCTACCGACTTATTGGAAATAATACATACTGATGTATGCAGACCAATGGGTATGAATACTCATGGCAAGTATCGTTATTTTCTGACCTTCACAAGATGATTTGAGCATATATGGGTATATCTACTTGATGAAGCACAAGTCTGAAACATTTGAAAAGTTCAAAGAATTTCAGAGTGAACTAGAAAATCATTGTAACAAGAAAATAAAGTTTCTGCGATCTGATTGCAAAGACGAATATTTGAGTTACGAGTTTGGTCTTCAACTAAAACAATGTGAAATAGTTTCACAGTTCACGCCACCTGGAACACCACAGCATTATGGTGTCCGAACGTTGTAATCGTACTTTATTGGATATGGTGCGATCTATGATGTTTCTTACTAATTTACCATTGTCGTTTTGGGGTTATGCATTAGAGACAGCTGCATTCACGTTAAAAGGGCACCATCTAAATCTGTTGAGACGACACTATATGAACTGTGGTTTAGCAAGAAACCCAAGTTGTCGTTTCTTAAAGTTTGGGGCTGCGATGCTTATGTGAAAAAGTTTCATCCTGATAAGCTCAAACCCAAATCGGAGAAGTGCGTCTTCATAGAATACCCAAAGGAAATTGTTGGGTACACCTTCTATCACAGATCCGAAGGCAAGATATTCGTTGCTAAAAATGGATCCTTTCTAGAGAAGGAGTTTCTCTCGAAAGAAGTGAGTGGGAGGAAAGTAGAACTTAATGAGGTAACTGTACCTGCTCCCTTATTGGAAAGTAGTTCATCACAGAAATCAGTTCCTGTGACAAATACACCAATTAGTGAGGAAGCTAATGATATTGATCATGAAACTTCAGATCAAGTTACTACAAAACCTCGTAGGTCTTACAGAGTAAGATCCGCACGAGAGTGGTGTAGTAATCATATTCTGGAAGTCATGTTACTAGACCATGATGAACCTACGAACTATGAGGAAGCGATGATGAGCCCAGATTCCGCGAGATGGCTTGAGGCCATAAAATCTGAGATATGATCCATGTATGACAACAAAGTATGGACTTTGATTGACTTGCTCGATGATCAGCAAGCCATGTTAAATGAATGGATCTTCAAGAGGAAGAAGGACACTGATAGTAGTGTTACTATCTACCAAGCTCGACTTGTTGCGAAAGGTTTTCAACATGTTCAAGGTGTTGAATACGATGAGATTTTCTCACTCGTATCGATGCTTAAGTCTGTCTGAATCATGTTAGCAATTGCCACATTTTATGAAATCTGGCAAATGGATGTCAAAATTGCATTCCTTAATGGATTTATTAAAGAAGAGTTGTATATGATGCAACCGAAGGTTTTGTCAATCCTAAAGGTGCTAACAAAATGTGCAAGCTCCAATGATCCATCTATGGACTGGTGCAAGCATCTCGAGTTGGAATATACGCTTTGATAAGTTGATCAAAGCATATAGTTTTATATGGACTTATGATGAAGCCTGTATTTACAATAAAGTGAGTGGGAGCACTCTGACCTTTCCGATTAGTATATGTGAGTGACATATTGTTGATCGAAATGATGTAGAATTTTCTCGCAAAGCATAAAGGAGTGTTTTAAAGGAGTTCTTTAAAAGGAAAAGACCTCGAGAAAAGCTACTTACATATTGAGCATCAAGATCTATTGAGATAGATCAAGACGCTTGATAAGATTTTCAATGAGTACATACCTTGGCAAGATTTTGAAATAGTTCAAAATGGAGCAGTCAAAGAAAGAGTTCTTGCCTGTTGCAAAGGTATGAAATTGAGTAAGACTCAAATCCCGACCACAAGCAGAAAATAGAAAGAGAATGAAAAGTCATTCCCTATGCCTCACCATAGGTTCAATAAAGTATGCTATGCTATGTACTGACCTATTGTATACCTTGCTCTGAATTTGGCAAGAGAGTACAATAGTGATCTAGGAGTAGATCATGGACATTGGTCAAGAATATCCTTAGTAAGGACTAAGGAGATGTTTCTCGATTATGGAGGTGATAAAGAGTTTCTTGTAAAAGTTACATCGAGTGCAAACTTTTACACCGATCCAGATGACTCTAAGTCTCAACCTGGATACATATTGAAAGTGGGAGCAATTAGCTAGAGTAGCTCCGTGCGAGCATTGTGGACATAAAATATTTGCAAAATACATACGGCTCTGAATGTGATGCAGACCGTTGACTAAGCTTCTCTCACGAGCAAAACATGATCACACCTTAGTACTCTTTGGGTGTTAATCACATAGCGATGTGAACTAGATTATTGACTCTAGTAAACCCTTTGGATGTTGGTCACATGATGATGTGAACTATGGGTGTTATCATATCTGAGATATGAATATTGGTGTTAAATCACATGGCGATGTGAACTAGATTATTGACTCTAGTGCAAGTGGGAGATCAAGGAAATATGCCCTAGAGGCAATAATAAAGTTATTATTTATTTCCTTATTTCATGATAAATGTTTATTATTCATGCTAGAATTGTATTAACCGGAAACATAATACATGTGTGAATACATAGACAAACATAGTGTCACTAGTATGCCTCTACTTGACTAGCTCGTTTATCAGAGATGGTTATGTTTCCTAGCCATGGACAAAAGAGTTTCCATTTGATTAACGGGATCACATCATTAGGAGAATGATGTGATTGACTTGACCCATTCCGTTAGCTTAGCACTTGATCGTTTAGTATGTTGCTATTGCTTTCTTCATAACTTATACATGTTCCTGTAACTATGAGATTATGCAACTCCGTTTACGGAGGAACACTTTGGTACTACCAAACGTCACAACGTGAATCGGGTGATTATAAAGGAGTACTACAGGTGTCTCCGAACGTACATGTTGAGTTGGCGTATTTTGAGATTAGGTTTTGTCACTCCGATTGTCGGAGAGGTATCTCTGGCCCTCTCGGTAATGCACATCATTATAAGCCTTGCAAGCAATGTGACCAATGAGTTGGTTACGGGATGATGCATTCTGAGCGAGTAAAGAGACTTGCGGTGACGAGATTGAACTAGGTATTGGATACCGACGATCGAATCTCGGGCAAGTAACATACCGATGACAAAGGGAACAACGTATGTTGTTATGCGGTTTGACCAATAAAGATCTTCGTAGAATATGTAGGAGCCAATATGGGCATCCAGGTCCCGCTATTGGTTATTGACTGAGAATAGTTCTAGGTCATGTCTACATAGTTCTCGAACCCGTAGGGTCCGCACGCTTAAGGTTTCGATGACAGTTATATTATGAGTTTATGAGTTTTGATGTACCGAAGGAGTTCGGAGTCCTGGATGAGATCGGGGACATGACGAGGAGTCTCGAAATGGTTGAGACATAAAGATCGATATATTGGACGACTATATTCGGAGTTCGGAAAGGTTCCGAGTGATTCGGTATTTTCGAGTCTGGGAGAGTTACGGAATTCGCCGGGAGAAGTATTGGGCCTTATTGGGCCTCAAGGAAAGAGAGAGGGCTGCCTAGGGCAGGCCGCGCCCCAAGGCCTAGTCCGAATTGGACTAGGGGAGGCCGCACCCTCCTTCCTTCCTTCTCTCTTCCCCTTCCTAGTCTCCTACTCCTACTACATGGAAGGACCCCTAGTTGGGCTAGGAAAGGGGGAATCCTACTCCCGGTGGGAGTAGGACTCCCCATGGCGCGCCCCTCCTAGGGCCCACCTCCTCCTCCCTCCCTCCTTTATATACGGGGGCAGGGGGCACCCCATAGACACACAAGTTGATCTACGGATCGTTCCTTAGCCGTGTGCGGTGCCCCCTTCCACCATATTCCACCTCGGTCATATCGTTGCGAAGCTTAGGCGAATCCCTGCGCCGGTAGAACATCAAGATCGTCACCACGTCGTCGTGCTGACGGAACTCTCCCTTGACACTCGGCTGGATCGGAGTTCGAGGGACGTCATCAAGCTGAACGTGTGCTGAACTCGGAGGCTCCGTACGTTCGGTGCTTGGATCGGTCGGATTGTGAAGACGTACGACTACATCAACCGCGCTGTGATAACGCTTCCGCTTACGGTCTACGAGGGTACGTGGACGAACACTCTCCCCTCTTGTTTCTATATCATCACCATGATCTTGCGTGTGCGTAGGAAATTTTTTGAAATTACTACGTTCCCCAACATCATCCCCATTCATACTGTGATTGTTGGTATTATCATCATTCGATTGCGGAGATGGAGGAGGGGGAGGGATGGGATTTTGACAGCAGGTTGGCCATCCACGTGAACATTGATACAATATGTAGAGGTGATGTGAAAGAATTCCACAAATACACGCACAGGCGCCGGGTCAAGGCTCAATACCAATTGGTTTCCCGATCAACTCAGCAAATGTCATCAGGGAGGCAAAATTACACATATAGCAAGAACATCATCCAAGAGGACCCATGATTCCACCAAGTACCCTAAAGACTTGTCACAATAACCTGCTCTTTTTAACAGAGATCACTAATTAGTCCGCGGAAGAGTAAAACTTGTATTGATAGAAACCATACAGATAAATTATTTAGACAGGAACACCACTCCAAATTCAGAGGCCGAGAGCTGCTGGATTTGCCAGTCCTAGCCTTCCAACCCCACTCTCGCAACTCATTGGAAATCATCTGCAGGGTGACCTCCTTAGATTGCATAGGAATCACCACCATGTTGTGGATGCTGGGTGCATCCTCGACTACATACAAACCACCCTCGAGGCTAAATAAACCACATCCAGGCAAACCTTTTTCATAGTGCTTGAGCACATGCAGACTAGAACGGTTGTTGTAGTCCACAGTCAGATGGCCGTCAATACGATAGATCAAACAAAGGGGGGGGGGGTGTTGCATTACGAGTGGAAGTGACTAGGACGGTGACATGCAAAACAAGTAAGGGCAGACGAACCGGATGAAGAGCCTGATCCTATAGGAGGAGCACCAGGACTCGAAAGAGGTGGAGGGGGATGAACAATGCCATCGTTATTTCTGGAGGGAAAATTACATTGCCTGAACTTTTGGTTTTTGTTGGGGTACCCGTTGTTGGTGTAGTCGGAGTTGTAGTTGAGGCTCACATTGCGCCGATTGGGCCGGCTGCCACCAAAGTTGTCAGTAGGGGTAGAGCTGCCACCACCGATGGGGGGAGAGTGCGAGATCCCGAGGCAGGCAGATGAGAGGCACCGAATCTGCCCACCTATTAGCTCAAGGCAACTGATTCCCACGGATCCTCCAAACTAGTATCCGGAGAGGGGACGGTTGTCGCCTTCCGTTTCCCCGGTGAGTTGCATCCTCTTCCTCCTCTAGAGACCATGCCGGAGGTGTACCCTATGCCTCCCGCTCCTTGGCCACACACTCTTGCGCAGCTTGCTCTAACTCCAACTTGGAGCGCAGCTCCACCTCATAGGCAAGAGAGTCAGTTGCCACCTCACTGGAGCCCTCCAAATGTTGCTTATTATTAGAGTTGTGATCGCTGGATAACCCACATGAACGGCCAATGGCTATGACATCCACAAATGACTGTGTGAGGTGATGGAGGAGGAATATGGACCAAACAACGTGGATGGAGTTTTGATCTACAAACTTCAGTTGTAGTGGCTGGAAACCCTAGACAGGGGTCAAGACACCCTTTGGACACCCATGGGGAAACGGCGGGATTAGGGCAGGGTCACCAAGCATAGCCGCACAACAGAAAACCTAACCGGTATCAACACATCACAGTAGAGGGAGGAAGAGGTCCAGGAACATGCAGTCCAAAGAGTTATAGTGCCCAACAAGCAACCCAACAGGCGGCCCCAGGTTCATCCGAGGCGGCCAACTAGCCACCACCGAGCCAGCACCAGCCCCCACTAGGATTAGCATTGAAGATCGAAGAGGAGGTGGAGCCGCCACCCTTAGATACAGGTTGTCGTTAGTGAGCGGAGACAAAATCGGCGAGGGAGAGGATGAAGCAGGAGAGGACAATGACGAGGATGAAAGACATGAACCAAGGATCCCCGAGCGAGAGGAAAACTTATCGAAGGGACGAGAACGGCACTACACCACGGCAGAGCTTATGTGACACACTTATGTGGGCAAAGGTTCACTAATCTGCACAAAATAACTGTCACCGTAGCTTTTAAGTTTTATCTTCGGAACATGTGTTGGCAAACGTACATCACTATAGACACATTATGTGTCGGCAATCACTAAATAACCATGTATTTGTCAGTAATCGCTTAATAACATGTTATGTGTCGGCATATGTATGGGCTTTGACAGTTTTTCAGTCGGTGTAGATACGTATTTAGCGATATAAAATGTGTCGGCATATATAGGGTGTATAGACTCAAATTAAGTGTCGGGATAGATGGACACATGTCAATCGACTGCCTTGGCGTGCAATTTTGGCGCGCGAGCGAAATTTTTGCTTGTTCGTGCAAAGTATCCCCGCCGCAAAATACTCCCCTCCCCCGCAAAATACCCCAAATCTACCCCAACCCTAACCCATGCATGCCGCCGCCGCCCTCGCGTTCGATCCACTCTTGCCGCTGCCCTCGCGTTCGATCCAATGCTGCCGCCACCCTCGCGCTCCACCTTGTCCTTGCACCCCCTCCTCCTGAGCTCCCTCGCCATCCTCGCACCCCCTCCCCCCGAGCTCGAGCCCTAGATCGACTCGCCATCGTCGCGCTTCACATCCAACCGCCGCCACCCCCTCCCCCCTGACATGTAGCCGCCGTCCTCGCTAATCCCCATCCCCGTACCTGCTGCCGCCGGGGACCCATCTCCGAGCTCCCTGCTGTCGCCGGGGACCCGTCTCCTTGCTGCCGCCGGAGCTCCATATCTGGGCTCCTGCCGCCGTCGGAGCTCCATCCCTGGGCTCCTGCTGTTGGAAATATGCCCTAGAGGCAATACTAAATTAGTAATTATTATATTTCCTTGTTCATGATAATCGTTTATTATCCATGCTATAATTGTATTGATAGGAAACTCAGATACATGTGTGGATACATAGACAACACCATGTCCCTAGTAAGCCTCTAGTTGACTAGCTCGTTGATCAATAGATGGTTACCGTTTCCTGACCATGGACATTGGATATCATTGATAACGGGATCACATCATTAGGAGAATGATGTGATGGACAAGACCCAATCCTAAGCCTAGCACAAAGATCGTAGTTCGTATGCTAAAGCTTTTCTAATGTCAAGTATCATTTCCTTAGACCATGAGATTGTGCAACTCCCAGATACCGTAGGAATGCTTTGGGTGTACCAAACGTCACAACGTAACTGGGTGACTATAAAGGTGCACTACAGGTATCTCGAAAGTGTCTCATTGGGTTGGCACGAATCGAGATGGGATTTGTCACTCCGTGTGACGGAGAGGTATCTCTGGGCCCACTCAGTAGGACATCATCATAATGTGCACAATGTGACCAAGGGGTTGATCACGGGATGATGTGTTATGGAACGAGTAAAGAGACTTGCCGGTAACGAGATTGAACAAGGTATCGGTATACAGACGATCGAATCTCGGGCAAGTACTATACAGCTAGACAAAGGGAATTGTATACGGGATCGATTGAGTCCTTGACATCGTGGTTCATCCGATGAGATCATCGTGGAACATGTGGGAGCCAACATGGGTATCCAGATTCCGCTGTTGGTTATTGACATGAGAACGTCTTGGTCATGTCTGCATGGTTCCCGAACCCATAGGGTCTACACACTTAAGGTTCGATGACGCTAGGGATATAAAGGAAGTTTGTGTGTGGTTACCGAATGTTGTTCGGAGTCCCGGATGAGATCCCGGACGTCACGAGGAGTTCCGGAATGGTCCGGAGGTAAAGATTTATATATGGGAAGTCTGTTTTGGTCACCGGAAAGTTTGGGTTTTATCGGTAACGCTGGGACCACCGGAGGGTCCGGGGTCCACCAAGTGGGGACACCATCCCCGGAGGGCAGCATGGGCCAAGTGTGGGAGGGGACCAGCCCCTGGTGGGCTGGTGCGCCCCCCCACAAGGCCCAAGGCGCCTAGGGTTTGGGGAGGGGCCCACCTTGCTTGGGGGCAAGTTTCCCTCTCCCCTTGGCCGCCCCTAGATGGGATCTAGGGCTGGCCGCCGCCCCTAGGGGGTGGAAACCTAGGTGGGGGCGCAGCCCCCTCTCCCCCTATATATAGTGGAGGCATAGGAGCAGCCCGACACACGAAGTTTCATCTCTTGTTGGCGCAGCCCTACCTCTCTTTCTCCTCATATCTCGCGGTGCTTGGCGAAGCCCTGCTGGATCACCACGCTCCTCCACCACCACCACGCCGTTGTGCTGCTGCTGGACGGAGTCTTCCTCAACCTCTCCCTCTCTCCTTGCTAGATCAAGGCGTGGGAGACGTCACCGGGCTGTACGTGTGTTGAACGCGGAGGTGCCGTCCGTTCGGCACTAGGATCTCCGGTGATTTGGATCACGACGAGTACGACTCCTTCAACCCCGTTCTCTTGAACGCTTCCGCTTAGTGATCTACAAGGGTATGTAGATGCACTCTCCTTCCCCTCGTTGCTGGTTTCTCCATAGATAGATCTTGGTGACACGAGGAAAATTTTGAATTTCGCCACGTTCCCCAACAAATGGCATCATGAGCTAGGTCTATTGCGTAGATTCTTTGCACGAGTAGAACACAAAGTAGTTGTGGGCATTGATGTTGTTCAATATGCTTACCGCTACTAGTCCAATCTTGATTCGGCGGCATCGTGGGATGAAGCGGCCCGGACCGACCTTACACGTACTGTTACGTGAGACAGGTTCCACCGATTGACATGCACTTGTTGCATAAGGTGGCTAGCGGGTGCCAGTCTCTCCCACTTTAGTCGGATCGGATTCGATGAAAAGGATCCTTATGAAGGGTAAATAGCAATTGACATATCACGTTGTGGTTTTTGCGTAGGTAAGAAACGTTCTTGCTAGAAACCCATAGCAGCCACGTAAAACATGCAAACAACAATTAGAGGACGTCTAACTTGTTTTTGCAGGGTATGCTATGTGATGTGATATGGCCAAGAAGAATGTGATGAATGATATGTGATGTATGAGATTGATCATGTTCTTGTAATAGGAATCACGACTTGCATGTCGATGAGTATGACAACCGGCAGGAGCCATAGGAGTTGTCTTAATTTATTGTATGACCTGCGTGTCATTGAACAACGCCATGTAATTACTTTACTTTATTGCTAACCGGTAGCCATAGTAGTAGAAGTAGTAGTTGGCGAGACAACTTCATGGAGACACGATGATGGAGACACGATGATGGAGATCATGATGATGGAGATCATGGTGTCATGCCGGTGACGATGATGATCATGAAGCCCCGAAGATGGAGATCAAAAGGAGCAAAATGATATTGGCCATATCATGTCACTTTTTGATTGCATGTGATGTTTATCATGTTTATGCATCTTATTTGCTTAGAACGACGGTAGTAAATAAGATGATCCCTCATTAAAATTTCAAGAAAGTGTTCCCCCTAACTGTGCACCATTGCGAAAGTTCATCGTTTCGAAGCACCACGTGATGATCGGGTGTGATAGATTCTTACGTTCACATACAACGGGTGTAAGCCAGATTTACACACACGAAACACTTAGGTTGACTTGACGAGCCTAGCATGTACAGACATGTCCTCGGAACACAAGAGACCGAAAGGTCGAGCATGAGTCGTATGGTAGATACGATCAACATGAAGATGTTCACCGATGATGACTAGTCCGTCTCACGTGATGATCGGACACGGCCTAGTTGACTCGGATCATGTAATCCCTTAGATGACTAGAGGGATGTCTATCTGAGTGGGAGTTCATAAGATGAACTCAATTATCCTGAACATAGTCAAAATGTCTTTGCAAATTATGTCGTATTGCTCGCGCTTTAGTTCTACTGTTTAGATATGTTCCTAGAGAAAATATAGTTGAAAGTTGACAGTAGCGATTATGCGGATAGTAGAAAGCTTATGTCCTTAATGCACCGCCGGTGTCTTTGAACCCCAAACGTCGTTTGTGGATGTTGCGAACATCGGACATACACGTTTTGATAACTACGTGATAGTTCAGTTAAACGGTTTAGAGTTGAGGCACCAAAGACGTTTTCGAAACGTCGCGGAACATATGAGATGTTTTGAGGGCTGAAATTGGGATTTCAGGCTCGTGCCCACGTCAAGAGGTATAAGACCTCGACAATTTTCTTAGCCTGCAAACTAAGGGAGAAAATCTCAATCGTTGAGCTTGTGCTCGATTGTCCGAGTGCAACAATCACTTGAATCGAGGGAGTTGATCTTCCGATGAGATAGTGATGTTTCTCCAAAGTCATTGCCACCAAGCTGCTAGAGCTTCGTGATGAACTATAACATATCAGGGATAGATATGATGATCCTTGAGGTATTCACGATGTTTGACACCGCGAAAGTAGAAATCAAGAAGGAGCATCAATTGTTGATGGTTGGTGAAACCACTAGTTTCAAGAAGGGCAAGAGCAAGAAGGGATACTTCATGAAACGGCAAATCAGCTGTTGCTCTAGTGAAGAAACCCAAGGTTGAACCCAAACCCGAGACTAAGTGCTTCTGTAATAAGGGGAACAACCACTGGAGCAAAATTACCCTAGATACTTGGTAGATGAGAAGGCTGGCAAGGTCGATAGAAGTATATTGGATATACATTATGTTAATGTGTACTTTACTAGTACTCCTAGTAGCACCAGGGTATTAGATACCAGTTCAGTTGCTAAGTGTTAGTAACTCGGAATAAAAGCTATGGAATAAATGGAGACTAGCTAAAGGTGAGTTGACGATATGTGTTGGAAAGTGTTTCCAAGGTTGATGTGATCAAGCATCGCACGCTCCCTCTACCATCGAGATTGGTGTTAAACCTAAATAATTGTTATTTGGTGTTTGCGTTGAGCATAGACATGATTGGATTATGTCTATCGCAATACGGTTATTCATTTAAGGAGAATAATGGTTACTCTGTTTATTTGAATAATACCTTCAATGGTCTTGCACCTAAAATGAATGGTTTATTGAATCTCGATCGTAGTGATACACATGTTCATGCCAAAAGATATAAATAGTAATGATAGTACCACCTACTTATGGCATAGCCATGTAAGTCATATTGGTATAAAACGCATGAAGAAGCTCCATGTTGATGGATCTTTGGACTCACTCGTTTTGAAAAGTTTGAGACATGCGAACCATGTCTATTGGTGTATATGCATGAAGAGACTCCATGCAAATGGACCGTTTGGACTCACTTGATTTTGAATCACTTGAGACATGCAAATCATGCCACATGGGCAAGATGATTTGAAAGCCTCGTTTTCAAAGAAATGGAACAAGAAAGCAACTTGTTGGAAGTAATACATTTTGATCATGCAGTCCAATGAGTGCCGAGGCACTTGATGAATATCGTTATGTTCTTACTTCACGGATGATTTGAGTAGATACTGAGTATATTTACTTGATGAAACACAAGTCTGAATTATTGAATGGTTCAAGTAATTTCAGAGTGAAGTTGAAGATCATCGTGACAAGAGGATAAAATGTCCATGATATGATCATAGAGATGAATATCTGAGTTACGAGCTTTGGCATGAAATTAAGACATTGTAGAAATTGTTTCACAATTTATACCGCCTGGAACACCATAGTGTGATGGTGTGTCCGAACATTATAGTTACACCCTATTGGATATGGTGCAGACCATGATGTCTCTTATCGAATTACCACTATCGTTCATGGGTTAGGCATTAGAGACAACCGCACTCACTTTAATAGGGCACCACGTAATTCCGTTGAGACGACACCATTTGAACTATGGTTGTCGTTTCTTAATAAGTTTGGGGTTAAGACACTTATGTGAAAAAGTTTCAGGTTGATAAGCTCGAACCCAAAGCGGATGAAATGCATCTTCATAGGACACCCAAAACAGTTGGGTATACCTCCTAATTCAGATCCGAAAGCAATAGGGATTGTTTCTTGAATCGGGTCCTTTCTCGAGGAAAAGTTTGTCTCGGAAAGTTGAGTGGGAGCATGGTGGAGACTTGATGAGGTTATTGAACCGTCACTTCAACTAGTGTGTAGCAGGGCACAGGAAGTTGTTCCTATGGCGCCCAGACCAATTGAAGTAGAAGCTTATGATAGTGATCATGAAGTTTCGGATCAAGTCACTATCGTACCTCGTAGGGTGACAAGGATGCGTACTACTTGAGTGGTACAAGTAATCCTGTCTTGAAGGTCATGTTGCTAGACAACAATGAACCCACGAGCTATGGAGAAGCGATGGTGGGCCCATATTCGACAAATGGTTAGAAGCCATGAAATTCGAGATAGGATCCATGTATCGAACAAAGCATGGACTTTGGTGGATTTGCCGATGATGTGCAAGCCATTGAGATAAATGGATCTTTAAGAAGAAGGCGGACGTGGACGGTAATGTCACCGTCTATGAAGCTCGACTTGTGGCAAAGAGTTTTTCACAAGTTCAAGGAGTTGACTACGACGAGATTTTCTCATCCGTAGCGATGCTTAAAGTCCGTCGGAATCATGTTAGCATTAGCTGCATTTATGAAATCTGGCAGATGGATGTCAAAACGAGTTTCCTTGCCAGTTTTCATAAGGAAAGGTTGTATGTGATACAATTAGAAAGGTTTTGTCGATCCTAAGGATGCTAAAAGGTATGCTAGTTCCAGCGATCCTTCCATGGACTAGAGCAAGCATCTCGGAGTCAGAATGTACACTTTGATGAGATGATCAAAGATTTTGGGTTTATACAAAGTTTATGAGAAACTTGTATTTCCAAAGAAGTGAGTGGGAGCACTATAGAATTTCTAATAAGTATATGTTGTAAACATATTGTTGATCAGAAATGATGTAGAATTTCTAGAAAGCATATAGGGTTATTTGAAAAGTGTTTTCAATAGAAAACCTGGATTAAGCTACTTGAACATTGAGCATCAAGATCTATGAGGATAGATCAAAACCGCTTAATGGTACTTTCAAATGAGCATATACCTTGACATAATCTTGAAGGTGTTCAAGATGGATCAGTCAAAGAAGGAGTTCTTGCACGAGATGTAAGGTACGGTTAAGACTTAAAGCTCGACCACGGCAGAATAGAGAGAAAGGACGAAGGTCGCCCCTATGCTTCGAGCGTAGGCTCTATAGTATGCTATGTTGTGTACCGCATCGAAGTGTGCCTTGCCATGAGTCACTAAGGGTACAAGAATGATCCAGAATGGATCATTGGACAACGGTTAAAATTGTCCTTGGAGTAAATAAGGACATGTTTCTCGATTATGGAGGTGATAAAGAGTTCAGCGTAAAGGGTTACGTTGATGCAAGCTTTAACAGCTATCCGAGTAACTCTGAGTAGCAAACCGGATACGTATAGTGGAGCAACCATTTGGAATAGCTCCAAGTGGAGCGTGGAAGCAGCATTTACATTATGACCTAGAGATTTGCGAAGTACATACGGATCTGAATGTTGCAAACCCGTTGACTAAAACTTCTCTCACAAGCAAAACATGATCAAACTCCAGAACTCATTGAGTCTTAATCACATGATAATGTGAACTAGTTTAATGACACTAGCAAACTCTTTGGATGTTGGTCACATGGCGATGTGACGTGTGAGTGTTAATCACATGGCGATGTGAACTAGATTATTGACTCTAGTGCAAGTGGGAGACTGTTGGAAATATGCCCTAGAGGCAATAATAAATTAGTTATTATTATATTTCCTTGTTCATGATAATCGTTTATTATCCATACTATAATTGTATTGATAGGAAACTCAGATACATGTGTGGATACATAGACAACACCATGTCCCTAGTAAGCCTCTAGTTGACTAGCTCGTTGATCAATAGATGGTTATGGTTTTCGACCATGGACATTGGATGTCATTGATAACGGATCACATCATTAGGAGAATGATGTGATGGACAAGACCCAATCCTAAGCCTAGCACAAAGATCGTAGTTCGTATGCTAAAGCTTTTCTAATGTCAAGTATCATTTCCTTAGACCATGAGATTGTGCAACTCCCGGATACCGTAGGAATGCTTTGGGTGTACCAAACGTCACAACGTAATTGGGTGACTATAAAGGTGCACTACGGTATCTCCGAAAGTGTCATTGGGTTGGTACGAATCGAGATGGGATTTGTCACTCCGTGTGACGGAGAGGTATCTCTGGGCCCACTCGGTAGGACATCATCATAATGTGCACAATGTGACCAAGGGGTTGATCACGGGATGATGTGTTACGGAACGAGTAAAGAGACTTTCCGGTAACGAGATTGAACAAGGTATCGGTATACCGACGATCGAATCTCGGGCAAGTACTATACCGCTAGACAAAGGGAATTGTATACGGGATAGATTGAGTCCTTGACATCATGATTCATCCGATGAGATCATCGTGGAACATGTGGGAGCCAACATGGGTATCCAGATTCCGCTGTTGGTTATTGACATGAGAACGTCTCGGTCATGTCTGCATGGTTCCCGAACCCGTAGGGTCTACACACTTAAGGTTCGATGACACTAGGGATATAAAGGAAGTGTGTATGTGGTTACCGAATGTTGTTCGGAGTCCCGGATGAGATCCCAGACGTCACGAGGAGTTACGGAATGGTCCGGAGGTAAAGATTTATATATGGGAAGTCCTGTTTTGGTCACGGAAAAGTTTCGGTTTTATCGGTCAGAACGCGTCTGGGACCACCGGAGGGTCCGGGGTCCACCAAGTGGGGCCACCATCCCCGAAGGGCAGCATGGGCCAAGTGTGGGAGGGGACCAGCCCCTGGTGGGCTGGTGCGCCCCCCCACAAGGGCCCAAGGTGCCCAGGGTTTGGGGAGGGGGCGCCCCACCTTGCTTGGTGGGCAAGTTTCCCCCTCTCCCCCCCTTGGCCGCCCCCCTAGATGGGATCTAGGGCTGGCCGCCACCCCTAGGGGGTGGAAACCTAGGTGGGGGCGCAGCCCACTCTCACCCTATATATAGTGGAGGCATAGGAGTAGCCCGACACACGAAGTTTCGTCTCTTGTTGGCGCAGCCCTTCCTCTCTTTCTCCTCATATCTCGCGGTGCTTGGCGAAGCCCTGCTGGATCACCACACTCCTCCACCACCACCACGCCATTGTGCTGCTGCTGGACGGAGTCTTCCTCAACCTCTCCCTCTCTCCTTGCTGGATCAAGGCATGGGAGACGTCACCGGGCTGTACGTGTGTTGAACGCGGAGGTGCCGTCCTGCTCGCACTAGGATCTCCGGTGATTTGGATCACGACGAGCACGACTCCTTCAACCCCATTCTCTTGAACGCTTCCGCTTAGCGATCTACAAGGGTATGTAGATGCACTCTCCTTCCCCTCGTTGTTGGTTTCTCCATAGATAGATCTTGGTGACACGTAGGAAAATTTTGAATTTCTGCTACGTTCCCCAACACCTGCCGCCACCGGAGCTCCATCCCCAGGCTCCTGCCGCCGCCGGACCTCTACTGCATCGCCGGACTGTGGTTTCATCGATGTCGGAGCTCCATCTCCGGCTGCTCTGCTGCTGCTGCCGGACTGTCTTTGTCTTCTTTGTCGGACCTGTGCTCTGCTGCTGCCGGAGCTCCATCTCTAGGCCTACTGCTGCCGGAACTCTGTAGTGCTGCTGCCGGATCTCTGCTTTGCTGCTGTCAGGCTTCATCTCCGGCGAAGCTCCATCTCTTCTCCACTCCCATAGCTTGTCTCTGTGCCCTGAGTAAGCAGCAACTCCTCCCTAGATTACCTTTTCTGTATCTGAATCATATGTAGTTGTTTGTGACAGTAGACAACTGGACAAGAATGTGTATTTATTGCTTGAATGGTTATTTTTTTTTGTACTTCTATTGCTTGAATAATGATTGTCACTTCACCGATGCAAAGCTAACACTACCGCACTGGCCATATTCAGATACTTGGCAACTTTGATATTAAGGGTGCATCATGGACAAAACCTGGTTGTCTAAGCCTAGGTACATCAAGTTTCCTTTTTGCAAACTCATAAACGATATAATTTTGTCATGAACTATTCTGATATCTAAAAATAAAAATTACATGGAGGCACACAAATGAGTATCTGCAGGGGTTAGACAAGTTTATAGAGTTTTCTTTCATTAATTCAACAAATGGAAACAAAATCTTATGCCCTTGCAAGATATGTTTGAACTCTAAAGGGAAAAACAACAACAAAAGCACGGGAACATTTGATATGTGATGGTTTCATGGAGGGGTATCATACATGGTTGTTTCATGGGGAATCTAGCCACGCTAGCCCTAATATTGAGGAGGTAGAAGTAGAGAGTTCACCGGCAGATAATGAATTAGCTAATTTCTTGCGAGACATAGCTTGTGGATTAGATGATGGGGGGTGTTGGAAGAGAACAATGAGGACAATAACAACCCTAGGACGAATGTTGATGATGATACCAAGGCTTATTTGAAGATGGTTGATGATGACAACAAAGAACTATACCCCGGGTGTAAAAACTTCTCAAAATTGCGTTTTATTGTCAAATTGCTCCACATCAAACTTCTTGGGCGATGGAGTGACAAAAGTTTTGACATGGTGCTTGAGTTACTTAGTGATGCATTCCCCAAAGGTTCAGTACTTCCCAAAAATTTCAATGAAGCTAAGAAAATAGTTAAATCTATTGGGCTTGGGTATGTTAGTATTCATGCATGTGAAAATGATTGTGTACTATTCAGAAATGAATTTGATAAGGAGAATCAATGTCCAAAGTGTAAAACTTCAAGGTGGAAATCAGAAAAGAAGAGTCCTGATGGGAAAAGGGTACATAGAGTTCCTAGAAAGGTTCTTCGCTATTTTCCTATTAAGAGAAGGCTTCAAAGGTACTTTATGTCCTCTAAAACTGCAACTGACATGAGGTGGCATGACGAACAACGGACAAAATATGGTTTGATTAGGTGCCCAGCGGATGCTATTTTCTGGAAGGATTTTGATTCCAAACATCCACTAATTGGTGATGATAGTTGGAATTTTAGATTGGCTGCAACAACTGATGTCTTTAATCCATTTAGGTCAACAAGGAGTACCTACAATATTTGGCCAGTCTTTTTGATTCCATACAACCTTCCTCCTTGGATGTGCATGAAGCGGACTAATTTTATCCTTTCTTTGCTCATTCCTGGCCCTAAGGCACCTGGTGGCGATATGGATGTCTATCTTGAGCCTTTGGTAGATGATCTAGTAGATATGTACTATCATGGTGTAAAGACATTTGATGCTTCTAATTCTGAAATATTTGATCTTCGTGCTGCCATCCTTTGCACCATACATGACTTTCCAGGTTTAGGCTACACTCATGGGTGTGCTACCCAGGGTGAGGTAGCTTGTCCTGAGTGCCATTCATTCACGTGTTCTCTACAACTAAAAAAGGGCAGCAAATATTGCTATAAGGGACATCGTAGGTTCTTATCATCCAACCATAAGTTCAGGTCAGATGAAAAGTTATTTGATGGCAAGTCAGAGCATAGGACAGCACCTATACCTCTTACCGGTGAGGAAATCGATGATTTGACAGCAAATCTCGAAACATCCTTTGGAAAAGATCCAGCTGCCAAGAAGACAACAAAGAGAAAACGCAAAGAAGGTGAATCCCCTCCTGTGTATAAAAGAAGATCTGTGTGGTTTAAGTTGCCCTATTGGAAAGATCTGATATTGCGTCATAATTTTGATATTATGCATATAGAAAAAAACGTATGTGATAACATAGTTAACACACTTCTGGGCCTTGAGGGAAAATCAAAGGATAACGCAAATTCTCGCTTAGACATCCAAGCTTTGGGTATTATGGGGGACCTGCATCCTGTTGAAGTAGAAGAGGGTAAATTGTATATACCTCCAGCACAATATGCTTTGACACCCGATCAGATGAAACATTTTCTCCAAGTCTTGATTGGAGTCAAGTTTCCACAAGGCTTTACAGCTGATATACGATGTTATATCCATATTGGCGAGATAAAGATTTCTGGACTGAAGAGCCATGATAATCACATTCTGCTGCAGCACCTTCTTCCGCTTGCGATTCGAAAAATATTGCCAACAAGAGTATGTGCTGCATTGACCCGTGTTAGTAACTTCTTCAAGAAGATTTGCTCACCTGTTATCATTCACAATAATGTTGAGGTGTTGAATAATGAAACGTCCAACACCAGTCCATACTTGTGCCACAAGGGGCAAGGATTGGGTAGCATTGTATCATTATCAAATAATTCTTGGATCCAAGCACATAGATATGTCTTGTTCAACCACAATGAAATAGAACCTTATGTGAAGTAAGCTACCCACACTATAGTAATATTATCTCTTTCTTATCTTATAATATTTAATTTGATACGCAATTATAGGAAGCACCGCGAGCACCTTTCCTCAATTGGTCTTCCCAATGAAAAAGCAATCAACACTATGCAACATGAGAAGTTTCATGAGTGGTTTTGAGAGCATGTAAGTAGGTCATCACTTGACCTATTGTGCTCAACATTAATCATGTTAACCTGTTGTAGCTAACAACAATTCTATACTCAGGTGTTGTCATTAGTTGAAAGAGGTGTGGAAGTATCAGAAGAAATGCAAATTTTAGCCCAAGAGCCTTTCATGATTGCTAGAAAATTTAACAGCTATACTACTAATGGGTTCGATTTCCATACACACTCAAGTGATGATGGTAGACCTATTCAAAACAGTGGGGTAGCTATAGCTGCACAAAATTCAAGAGGAGTAGAGATATATTATGGCATTATTAGGGAGATAGTTGAGCTAAACTACCGCCAAAAAAGATATATGGTGTTATTTCGATGTGATTGGGTTGACAATCGTGAACAAGACAAATGGGTAAAAACCGACCAGTTTGGGGTTACTACTGTTAAATTCAACCATTTATTCAGTAGTGGTGATAAGTTATCAGTTGAACCTTTCATCTTAGCATCACAAGCCGCACAAGTTTTCTATGTTCCTGAGGTTGATGATAATGGCTGGTGTGCAGTTGTCCAGAACACAAAACCACATGGCACCTACTCTATGGACGCTGTGGATGATGAAATGTAGGCTTGCTCAAACCATTTGGTAGGCCGCCGGAGCTCCATCCCCATGTCACCATGATTGCTTGTGTGACATTATCTTTATCAAACCATTTGGTAGGCTTGCTCAATAAGAGGTAAAAATAATCGAGCACATCACACGCAAAATCACACATCTGGAAGTAAGAGTTTTGCTCGGGTTGACACTAAAATGGTATGCAACCATGCTATTCTTGTTGTAAACTTTGATGTTTGTACATTTTCCTCATTGTTTTAATCTTTTTATCACTTGACATAGACCGAGGAGCTCAAGCGCCACCCACATAGACATGAATTGTTTATTGAAACACATACACATCGAATTACTGGACTTCCTCAAAAAGGGTCTGCAGTAAGAATTGTAAGTTCAGATGCACTCTAATTTCTCGATTCCTTTCATATTTTTGCTTATGTAGTAAATACTAGGAACACATAACAATTCCTGAAATCTACAGAAAGAACTTCAAGATGAAGCATTAAAGCACCCAGAATTGTTGGAGAATGGTATTAAGGATGGTGATTTGTTTGTGTTTGTTTGTGGAAAAAATGGATATGTTCATGTTGTTGGTTTGGGGCCAACTCCATCTGACCTAGAGTTGCCAGGAACCCAGCAGTATAAATCTACAAAGCTTCAAATAGCAATGGAAAAGTGCCGTGTACCTAACCAAAAGGTGGAACATCTGCAAGACCAACTGGATGACATGAAGAAGAAAATGGCTAAGATGAGGGAACTTTTTTTATCTTCATGGGGGCAACAAGATGAAACCAATACCACATCTGGACATGAACCAAATACTCCACACCAGGTAGCACTAGTTCTATTATATTGTACCTCTGCCATAGTGGAACATGTAATGATGTGATCTTGTTGAAGTTTATTATATTTAACATCTACAATGCTTGCTTTTGATGTAGAACATAAGGACAAGATAAGCCAATAATACTGAAAAAGGCAATGCTATTCTAGAGGAGGTGGCTGAGTCAAATGCTTCTATGCAGAATGATGACACTCTTACTGGAAGAAGAATTGTTAATGTTGAGAAACATAACAGACAACAAGGGGTAAATCTTTCCTTTCCTTTTGGCTTTTAATTGCCAATATGATGCTATATGAACTTGTTTCTTTACCATGATTATATTCTGAATTGCAAATTTTTCCCATAGGGTGGAAGAGATGTGATACTATATAGCATGACTAGACCTTTAAATGTCGCTGTTGCCAAAGGAACAATTCAAACAACTAATCCAAAGGCTGTGGTGGGGGGTGAGCCCCTAGGTTCTCAATATGTCGAAATTGTCATCTATTCGGTGTTCAAAAGGGAAACTCAGTTGCCTCGTCCGTATGGGAATGTGTTGACCATGGGAGAAGCTAAGGGGAAATCGATTGCATGGCCATCTGCTATGGTAATAATCTAGAGCACTTGGTTTCTTTTCTTTTGTGCTAATCGGTCACCTATTAAGTAGTGATTATTGTTGCAGATCAAAGATTCCAAGAAGACATCTAATGTGCCAGGAGGTGCAGGTACTATGATATACATCAAATTTACATGCCAATTAAAATTAATGTGCCTTAGTTTGTTTCTGCCCACTTATTTGTCCTATAAGGCCATTGATGTATTGAACAGTTGTCAATCTCCATATTTGTGTGCACCTTTTTTATCTCCAGCCCTTGGCACTTCTCCTACCTTGGAGAAATTTAACAAGTAAAAATCTGCAGCTATTTGTCAATCTCCATATTTATGTGCATCTATTTCTTTTTATAGCTCCATATTTATGTTGGGGAACATAGTAATTTCAAAAAATTCCTACACACACGCAAGATCATGGTGATGACATAGCAACAAGAGGGGAGAGTGTTGTCCACGTACCCTCGTAGACCATAAGCGGAAGCGTTATGAGAACGCGGTTGATGTAGTTGTTCGTCTTCACGATCCGACCGATCCAAGTACCGAACGTACGGCACCTCCGAGTTCATCACACGTTCAGCTCGATGACGATCCCCGGGCTCCGATCCAGCAAAGCTTCGGGGATGAGTTCCACAAGACGACGGCGTGGACGATGATGATGCTCTATCGGCGCAGGCTTCGCCTAAACTCCGCGACGATATGACCGAGGTGGAATATGGTGGCGGGGGCACCGACACGGCTAAGGAACGATCCGTAGATCAACTTGTGTGTCCTAGGGTGCCCCTGCCCCAGATATAAAGGAGCAAGGGGAGGAGGCGGCGGCCAAGGAGGGCGCGCCAGGGGAGTCCTACTCCCACCGGAGTAGGACTCCTTCTTCCTAGTTGGAGTAGGAGAAGGGGAAGGACGAGGAAGAGGAGAAGGAAGGGGCGCCGCCTCTCCTTGTCCTATTCGGACTAGGAGGAGGGCGCGCCCACCTCTTGCCTCCTCTCCTCTTCTCCCTTATGGCCCATGAAGGCTCAATAACCCCGGAGGGTTCCAGAACCCCGGTACTCTGTAAAATGCCGATTTCACCCGGAACACTTCCGATGTACAAACATAGGCTTCCAATATATCAATATTTATGTCTCGGCCATTTCGAGACTCCTCATCATGTCCGTGATTACATCCGGGACTCCGAACAAACTTCGGTACATCAAAACTTATAAACTCATAATAAAACTGTCATCGTAACGTTAAGCGTGCGGACCCTACGGGTTCGAGAACTATGTAGACATGACCTAGAACTATTCTCGGTCAATAACCAACAGCGGAACCTGGATGCCCATATTGGTTCCTACATATTCTACGAAGATCTTTATCGGTCAAACCGCATAACAACATACGTTGTTCCCTTTGTCATCGGTATGTTACTTGCCCGAGATTCGATCGTCGGTATCCAATACCTAGTTCAATCTCGTTACCGACAAGTCTCTTTACTCGTTACGTAATGCATCATTTCGTAACTAACTCATTAGCTACATTGCTTGCAAGGCTCATAGTGATGTGTATTACCGAGAGGGCCCAGAGATACCTCTCCGACAATCAGAGTGACAAACCTAATCTCGAAATACGCCAACTCAGCATGTACCTTTGGAGACACCTATAGTACTCCTTTATAATCACCCAGTTACGTTGTGACGTTTGGTAGCACCCAAAGTGTTCCTCCGGTAAATGGGAGTTGCATAATCTCATAGTTACAGGAACATGTATAAGTCATGAAGAAAGCAATAGCAATATACTAAACGATCAAGTGCTAGGCTAACAGAATGGGTCATGTCAATCACATCATTCTCCTAATGATGTGATCCCATTAATCAAATGACAACACATGTCTATGATTAGGAAACATAACCATCTTTGATTAATAAGCTAGTCAAGTAGAGGCATACTAGTGACGTTGTGTTTGTCTATGTATTCACACATATAATATGTTTCCGGTTAATACAATTCTAGCATGAATAATAAACATTTATCATGATATGAGGAAATAAATAATAACTTTATTATTGCCTCTAGGGCATATTTCCTTGAGTCTCCCACTTGCACTAGAGTCAATAATCTAGATTACATAGTAATGATTCTAACACCCATGGAGTCTTGGTGCTTATCATGTTTTGCTCGTGAGAGAGGCTTAGTCAACGGGTCTGCAACATTCAGATCCGTATGTATCTTTCAAATCTCTATGTCTCCCACTTGGACTTGGTCCCGAATGGAATTGAAGCATCTCTTGATGTGCTTGGTCCTCTTGTGAAATCTAGATTCCTTTGCCAAGTCAATTGCACCAGTATTGTCACAGAAGATCTTCATTGGTCCTGATGCACAAGGTATGACACCTAGATCGGAAATGAACTCCTTCATCCAGACTCCTTCATTTGTTGCTTCCTAAGTAGCTATGTACTCCGCTTCACATGTAGATCCCGCCATGACGCTTTGTTTAGAACTGCACCAACTTACAGCTCTAGCGTTTAATAAAAATACGTATCCGGTTTGCGATTTAGAATCGTCCGGATCAGTGTCAAAGCTTGCATCGACGTAACCATTTACGACTAGCTCTTTGTCACCTCCATATACGAGAAACATATCCTTGGTTCTTTTCAGGTATTTCAGGATGTTCTTGACCGATGTCCAGTGATCCACTCCTGGATTACTTTGGTACCTTCCTGCCAAGATTATTGCTAAGCATACGTCAGGTCTGGTACACAGCATTGCATACATGATAGAGCCTATGGCTGAAGCATAGGGAACATCTTTCATTTTCTCTCTATCTTCTGCTGTGGTCGGGCATTGAGTCTGACTCAACTTCACACCTTGTAGCACGGGCAAGAACCCTTTCTTTGCGTGATCCATTTTGAACTTTTTCAAAATTTTATAAAGGTATGTGCTTTGTGAAAGTCCTATTAAGCGTCTTGATCTCTCTCTATAAATCTTGATGCCCAATATGTAAGCAGCTTCACCGAGGTCTTTCATTGAAAAACTTTTATTCAAGTATCCCTTTATGCTATCCAGAAATTCTATATCATTTCCAATTAATAATATGTCATCTACATATAATATCAGAAATGCAACAGAGCTCCCACTCACTTTCTTGTAAATACAAGCTTCTCCAAAAGTCTCAGATAAAACCATATGCTTTGATCACACTATCAAAGCGCTTATTCCAACTCCGAGATGCTTGCACCAGTCCATAAATGGATCGCTGGAGCTTGCACACTTTGTTAGCACCTTTTGGATCAACAAAACCTTCTGGCTGCATCATATACAACTCTTCTTCTAGAAATCCATTCAAGAATGCAGTTTTGACATCCATTTGCCAAATTTCATAATCATGAAATGCAGCAATAGCTAACATGATTCGGACAGACTTAAGCATCGCTACGGGTGAGAAAGTCTCATCGTAGTCAACCCCTTGAACTTGTCGAAAACCTTTCGTAACAAGTCGAGCTTTATAGACGCTACATTACCATCGGCGTCGGTCTTCTTCTTAAAGATCCATTTATTCTCAATGGCTTGCCGATCATCGGCAAGTCAACCAAAGTCCATACTTTGTTCTCATACATGGATCCCATCTCGATTTCATGGCCTCTAGCCATTTTATGAATCTGGGCTCATCATCGCTTCCTCATAGTTCGTAGGTTCATCATGGTCAAGTAACATGACTTCCAGAATAGGATTACCGTACCACTCTGGCGCGGATCTTACTCTAGTGGACCTACGAGGTTCAGTAGAAACTTGATCTGAAGTTTCATGATCAATATCATTAGCTTCCTCACTAATTGGTGTAGTTGTCACAGGAACCGGTTCTTGTGACGAACTACTTTCCAATAAGGGAGCAGGTATAGTTACCTCATCAAGTTCTACTTTCCTCCCACTCACTTCTTTCGAGAGAAAGTCCTTCTCTAGAAAGGATCTGATTTTAGCAACGAAATTCTTGCCCTCAGATCTGTGATAGAAGGTGTACCCAATAGTCTCTTTTGGGTATCCTATGAAGACACATTTCTCCGATTTAGGTTCGAGCTTATCTGCTTGAAGTTTCTTCACATAAGCATTGCAGCCCCAAACTTTAAGAAACGACAACTTTGGTTTCTTGCCAAACCACAGTTCATAAGGCGTCGTCTCAACGGATTTTGATGCTGCCCTATTCAATGTGAATGCGGCCGCCTCTAAAGCATAACCCCGTAACGATAGCGTAAATCAAGAAGAGACATCATAGATCGCACCATATCTAGTAAAGTACAATTACGATGTTCGGACACACCATTTCGCTGTGGTGTTCCGGTGGCGGAGTTGCTAAACTATTCCGCATTGTTTCAAATGTAAACCAAACTCAGAACTCAAATATTCTCCTCCACGATCGATCGTAGAAACTTTATTTTCTTGTTACGATGATTTTCCACTTCACTCTGAAATTCTTTGAACTTTTCAAATGTTTCAGACTTGTGTTTCATTAAGTAGATATACCCATATCCGCTCAAATCATCTATGAAGGTGAGAAAATAACGATACCCGCCATGAGCCTCAACATTCATTGGACCACAAACATCAAGATGTATGATTTCCAAAAATCAGTTGCTCGCCCATAGTTCCGAGAACGGCGTTTTAGTCATCTTGCCCATGAGGCACGGCTCGCAAGTACCAAGTGATTCATAATCAAGTGATTCCAAAAGCCCATCAGTATGGAGTTTCTTCATGCGCTTTACACCGATATGACCTAAACGGCAGTGCCACAAATAAGTTGCACTACCATTATCAACTCTGCATCTTTTGGTTTCAACACTATGAATATGTGTATCACTACTATCGAGATTCAATAAAAATAGACCACTCGTCAAGGGTGCATGACCATAAAATATATTACTCATATAAATAGAACAACCATTATTCTCTCGATTTAAATGAATAACCGCCTCGCATCAAACAAGATCCAGATATAATGTTCATGCTCAACGCCGCACCAAATAACAATTATTTAGGTCTAAAACTAATCCCGATGGTAGATGTAGAGGTAGCGTGTCGACCGCGATCACATCGACTTTGGAACCATTTGCCACGCGCGATCGTCACCTTGTCCTTAGCCAATCTTCGCTAATCCGTAGTCCCTGCTTTGAGTTGCAAATATTAGCAATGTAACCAGATCAAATACCTGTGTACTCATGCGAGCATTAGTAAGGTACACATCAATAACATGTATATCACATATGCCTTTGTTCACTTTGCCATCCTTCTTATCCGCCAAATACTTGGGGCAGTTCCGCTTCAAATGTCCACCGCTTGTAGTAGAAGCACTCGGCCTCGTGCTTAGGTCGGACTTGGGTTACTTCTCTTGAGCAGAACTTGTTTGTTGTTCTTCTTGAAGTTCCTTCTTCTTCCATTTGCCCTTTTTCTTGAAACTGGTGGTCTTGTTAACCATCAACACTTGATGCACCTTCTTGATTTCTACCTCCACGGCTTTTAGCATTGCGAAGAGCGGGAATAGTCTTGTCCATCCCTTGCATATTATAGTTCATCACGAAGCTCTTGTAGCTTGGTGGCGTGATTGAAGAATTTCATCAATGACACTATCATCGGGAAGATTAACTCCCAGTTGAATCAAGTGATTATTATACCCGCACATTTTGAGTATGTGTTCACCGACGTAACTATTCTCCTCCATCTTGCAGCTATAGAACTTATTGGAGACTTCATATCTCTCAATCCGGGCATTTGCTTGAAATATTAACTTCAACTCTGGAACATCTCATATGCTCCATGACGCTCAAAACGCCGTTGAAGACCCGGTTCTAAGCCATAAAGCATGGCACATCGAACTATCGAGTAGTCATCACTTTGCTCGCCAGACGCTTTAACGTCGTCAGTTCATCAGCAGCAGTTCGGCACCCAGCGGTGCTTCGGGGCGTAATTCTTCGTGCAGCAATGTGGATAATCCTCGAGTTACGGACCCAGTTCGTGTAATTTCTACCATCATCTTTCATCTTTGCTTTCTCAAGGAACGCATTAAAATTCAACGGAACAACAGCACGAGCCATCTATATACAACAAATATTAGACAAGCAAAATACTATCAGGTACTAAGTTCATGATAAATTTAAGTTCAATTAATCATATTACTTAAGAACTCCCACTTAGACAGACATCTCTCTAGTCATCTAAGTGCTCACGTGATCCAAATCAACTAAACCATGTCCGATCATCACGTGAGATGGAGTAGTTTCAATGGTGAACATCACTATGTTGATCATATCTACTATATGATTCACGTTTGACCTTTCGGTCTCCGTGTTCCGAGGCCATATCTGTATATGCTAGGCTCGTCAAGTTTAACCTGAGTATTCCGTGTGTGCAACTGTTTTGCACCCGTTGTATTTGAAAGTAGAGCCTATCACACCCGATCATCACGTGGTGTCTCAAAGACGAAGAACTTTCGCAACGGTGCATACTCGTGGAGAACACTTCTTGATAGTTAGTGAGAGATCATCTTAAAATGCTACCGTCAATCAAAGCAAGATAAGATGCATAAAGGATAAACATCACATGCAATCAATATAAGTGATATGATATGGCCATCATCATCTTGTGCTTGTGATCTCCATCTTCAAAGCACCGTCGTGATCACCATCATCACCGCGCGACACCTTGATCTCCATCGTAGCATCGTTGTCGCCACGCCATCTATTGCTTCTAGGACTATCGCTACCGCTTAGTGATAAAGTAAAGCAATTATGTATGCTTGCATTTCATACAATAAAGCGACAACCATATGGCTCCCGCCAGTTGCCGATAACTTCGGTTACAAAACATGATCATCTCATACAATAAAATATAGCATCACGTCTTGACCATATCACATCACAACATGCGCTGCAAAAACAAGTTAGACGTCCTCTACTTTGTTGTTGCAAATTTTACGTGGCTGCTACGGGCTTAGCAAGAACTGTTCTTACCTACGCATCAAAACCACAACGATAGTTCGTCAAGTTAGTGCTGTTTTAACCTTCGCAAGGACCGGGCGTAGCCACACTCGATTCAGCTAAAGTGAGAGAGACAGACACCCGCCAGCCACCTTTAAGCACGAGTGCTCGTAATGGTGAAACTAGTCTCGCGTAAGCGTACGCGTAATGTCGGTCCGGGCCGCTTCATCTCACAATACCGCCAAACAAAAGTATGATATGCTGGTAAGCAGTATGACTTGTATCGCCCACAACTTACTTGTGTTCTACTCGTGCATATGACATCTACGCATAAAACCAGGCTCTGATACCACTGTTGGGGAACATAGTAATTTCAAAAAAATTCCTACGCACACGCAAGATCATGGTGATGACATAGCAACGAGAGGAGAGTATTGTCCACGCACTCGTGAGACCGTGAAGCGAAGCGTTATGACAACGCTGTTGATGTAGTCGACGCCTTCATGATCCGACCGATCCAAGTACCAAACGACGGCACCTCCGAAGTTCAGCACACGCTCAGCTCGATGACGATCCCCGGCTCCGATCCAGAAAGCTTCGATGAGTTCCACAACACGACGGCAGTGACGATGATGATGCTCACGCGCGCAGGCTTCGCCTAAACTCCACGACGATATGACCGAGGTGGAATATGGTGGAGGGGCACCGACACGGCTAAGGAACGATCCGTAGATCAACTTGTGTGTCCTAGGGTGCCCCGCCCCAGATATAAAGGAGCAAGGGGAGGAGGCGGCCGGCCAAGGAGGACGCAGCTAAAGGGGAGTCCTACTCCCACCGAATAGGACTCCTTCTTTCCTAGTTGGAGTAGGAGAAGGGGGAAGGAGGAGGAAGAGGACAAGGGAGGGGGGGCGGGCGCCCCACTCCTTGTCCTATTCGGACTAGGGAGGGAAGGGGGCACGGCCCACCTCTTGCCTCCTCTCCTCTTCTCCCTTATGGCCCATGAAGGCCCAATAACCCCCGGGAGGGTTCCGTAATCCCTGTACTCTAAGAAATGCCGATTTCACCCGGAACACTTCCGATGTCCAAACATAGGCTTCCAATATATTAATCTTTATGTCTCGACCATTTTGAGACTCCTCGTCATGTCCGTGATTACATCCGGGACTCCGAAAAAACTTCGGTACATCAAAACTTATAAACTCATAATAAAACTGTCATCGTAACGTTAAGCGTGCGGACCCTACGGGTTCGAGAACTATGTAGACATGACCTAGAACTATTCTCGGTCAATAACCAATAACGGAACCTGGACGCCCATATTGGTTCCTACATATTCTACGAAGATCTTTATCGGTCAAACCGCATAACAACATACGTTGTTCCCTTTGTCATCGGTATGTTACTTGCCCGAGATTCGATCGTCGGTATCCAATACCTAGTTCAATCTCATTACCGACAAGTCTCTTTACTTGTTACGTAATGCATCATTCCATAACTAACTCATTAGCTACATTGCTTGCAAGGCTCATAGTGATCTGCATTACCGAGAGGGCCAGAGATACTTCTCCGACAATCGGAGTGACAAAACCTAATCTCGAAATACGCCAACTCAACATGTACCTTTGGAGACACCTGTAGTACTCCTTTATAATCACCCGATTACGCCAGGACGCTTGGTAGCACCCAAAGTGTTCCTCCGGTAAACAGGAGTTGCATAATCTCATAGTTACAGGAACATGTATAAGTCATGAAGAAAGCAATAGCAATATACTAAACGATCAAGTGCTAGGTGTTGACACACGAACACGTCACGTGTACCCTCGACGCCGGGGGTGATGCACCGCAGCTCACGTCGAAGGAGACCCGACCGACAGCGCGATACGCAAGACAGTCGGCGGGTGCTTTTGCAGACCCGAAACCCCGCGCACCCGGGAGGGACCCCGTCAGGGATTGCGGCGGCTATGGGCTGCCCTAGGTCGATTCGCTCGCCCCTAGAGCCTCGGGATTCGCAGCTCTCAAACACGAAGAACAGCGAAGAACGAGAGAGAAAAACGGTGGAGAGATAAAAGTAGACAGAAAAAGTAGTATATTGATTTGTTCGATTGTGTGTTGTTCAATCGGCCGTCACCCCCAACATATATAAGAGGCGGCTGGACTTCCCGTACAAGTAAAGGATTCATCTAGGCTTTCCTTACAAGAAAAATTACATCAATTCGCGTCCTAGAGTCCTAGTTCTATTCCAACTCGGATTCAGTCTGAATCTGGCCCAACTTCTGTCTTCCTCCTTGTGCAGGCCGCCGAGCCTCCATATGAACTCCGATCAAAATGGACTAAATATCAAACTTGTGCGCCTCGACGATACGAACAACTCTCATTTTGATCACTTTTTCAAATAAGGCCATCTTGAATACTTTTCGAGGTCGTTTTTACCTTCCAGTCGGACTCGGTCTTGCGGTAGACTGAATTATCCGAGTATAGTAGTGAATTTGCAGGCCATATACTATCTCTGATGGCGATGACTCCAAAACTAAAGTTTACTATCTTGATGATATGCACAACTTCTGTATTGAACACTTCTTCATCCGAGATCATCTTGATAAACTTTTGGGCACATGTTCAGTTTCACTCGGATTTGAGCTCATCCACTCGGATATTAGAGTCTTTCACTCGACTGGACCTTTTCACTCGGATGACTATATTTTCACTCGGAAGACAATCTTTCACTCGGATGATGACCACATTTTCAGTCGGAAGACAATCTTTTATTCACTCGACCTTTTACTCAATCGACCTTTTACTCGATCGGTAGGTTTTCACTCGACCTTTTACTCGATCGGTAGGTTTTCACTCGACCTTTTACTCGATCGGTAGGCTTTCGACCTTTTACTCGATCGGTAGGTTTTCACTCGACCTTTTACTCGATCGGTAGGTTTTCACTCGATCCTTTACTCGATCGGTAGGTTTTCACTCGACCGGTGAGTTTTCACTCGGATGGTAAGCTTTTCACTCGACCAAAAACATAGCCTGATCTTGATTTGTCTCCCCAAGTCTCATACAACCTCGGATTGATACGAATTATATATGAAAATCGATCGGCTCGACGAGACGAAACTTTTTAGTGTTGAAGGTTTTTCGATTCAAGGACTTCTTAAGGGCCTAATTACTCGCGCGACCCATCAGACATGGCGTCTGGTACTTTGCGCCAGATTTTCACTCAGCTTCGGCCTGCAGTGTATTGCCTCTAACTTTTGCATATGACCTCGGATTGAGACGAATTATATATGAAAATCGATTGCCTCGATGAGACGAAGACAATTACTTTAGAACACTCCTTCATCCGAGGTCGTATTGAAGGCAAGATTGGCCGAAAACCACTCGGAATGTTTGAATTTTGTCACTCGGAGTACAACTTCGGCCACCGAGATAAGGTCGAATGGCGATAAGTTAAACATCAAAGTTATTCCACTCGGCGACCTGAAACTTTGCATGCCGAAAACTCTTTTACTTGAGGCCATCTTACTTGCCATTTGTACCTTGCCAAAACCGATGTCAACACATGCCCCCCTTTTTTAAGCAAAGCTTGCACGCCGAAAAATAATATGCACGGTGTTTGTTCTAAGGACGATGTCAACACTCCATCGGCCATTTATTTTCCTTAGGGCGATAATTATGTATCGCCATGTTTGTGCTAAGGGCGATAATCGATATCGCCATTGCCTACTCAGCTTCCCGCCACACACTCGGTGGTACTTCTTCAAATATTTTCCGTTGAGAGCTCGAGGTAACAATGCCCTTGTATTGATTCCACCAAATATGAATTTCCAGAACAACCCTTGTAATCCTAAAAGGACCTTCCCAACTTGGAGACCACTTCCGAATTTTCTATCTCTTGAACCAATCGGTAATCACTTTCCGCATTTGAGTTCACCAACTTGAAAATGCTTCAACTTAACTTTCTTATTGTAAGCTCTTGCTACCCTCAACTTACCTCTCTCTATGGACTCCAAAGCAACCAAACGCTTATCGGCAACCTCATCAATATTGTCCATCATTAAGTTATAAAAGTCACTGCCGATAAATCATTTTGTTTGGCTATTCTCAAAGCATTCAAATTTACCTCCACCGTAAAACAGCCTCCCGACCATATACTAGCTCATATGGAGTCACCTTCAGAGCACCATGTCTTGAAATTCATGTGCCCATAAAGCTCGTAAAACAACTCATGCCATCTCCTCGGATTATCCTCAATCTTCTTCTTGATGAGCTTGATTAGAATTTTATTGCTAGACTCAGCTTGTCCATTAGCTTGGGCATAATATGGAGAGGAATTGAGCAACTTTATATTATAAGATTCGCAAACTCTCGACTTGGTGTGACATAAAAGATGAACCTTGATCTGTAGTTAACGCTTGAGGAATACCGAATCTATGAATAATGTGCTCGGTTATGAATTGAATTACCTCCGTATGTGTCATGTTCTTGAGAGGTACCGCTTGCACCATTTAGTGAAATAATCAGTTGCCACCAATACGAACCGATGCCCTTTTGAGGAAGACGGGTGGATTTGTCCAATGAAATCTAAACCCCAACCTCTGAAAGGCCACGGTTTGATAATAGGATGTAACATAGCAGCAGGAGCCAATTGAATATCACCAAACTTTTGACAAGCTTCACATCCTTTATAATATCTGAAGCAATCATTAATCATAGTCGGCCAATAAAACCCAACACGTCGCAATAACCATTTCATTTTGGGAGCCGACTGGTGAGTGCCACAAATGCCTTCATGTACTTCTCCCATAGCAACTCTGGCCTGGTCCTCATCCAAACACTTTAGAAGAACATCATCGATCGCTCGCGATAAAGACCATCATCTCTCATTGTATACTTGAAAGCCATCGCCGAACAGCCCTGCCCACCCTTTCACTCGGATTGCACAAGTAATCAACAATGGGCTTTCTCCAATGGAATTATCACCGCACTAGATTTTTTTAATGGTCAATCGGTGGGTTCAGTTCGCCTCTCCCATATTGGCAAGACAAGACATCGGTCTTTGAGAGATATGAAACATGCCATGATCAACATGATATCCAGATGCTTCTTGTGCCAACTCATTTGCTTTCCGGTTGTCATGTCTAGATATATGTGTAATGCTAAAACAATCCAAAGTAGAAATTATATCCAGACATTTATCAAGATAAACATTAAGTGATTCGTCAAAACACTGAAAGACTCTGGATATTTGCTGCACCACTAGTAACGAATCACCGTAAGCCTCAATATGTGTAACACCTATAGCAAGTAACATCTCTAGACCGAATAACAATGCTTCATATTCGGCTTGATTGTTTGTGCAAAAATATTCTAAGCGGCATGAGGCTTCAAAAACAGCACCATGAGGAGATATATAAACAATACCAACACCTTGGCCATTGCTACAAACTGAACCATCAAAGTACAAATCCATGGCACTAATGAAACAAGGTTCATATCAACATCATGCTTGTCATTAATCCGATGTTCAACAATGAAATTAGCAACAATTTGGCCTTTCATGGATTTTAGAGATTCATAAGCCAAATCATACTCAATCAAAGCATAAGCCCACTTGCCAATTCTACCACTAAGAATTGGCCTATGCAACATGTACTTAATGACATCGGTTTGACAAGCTACTACACAAGCACTCGGCACTAGGTAATGTCTCAATTTTGTGCAAGCGTAATATAAACATAGACATAGTTTTTCAATAAATGTATACCTTGTCTCAAGGCCCAATAAACGTCTGCTCAAATATGTAATGGCATGCTCTTTTCCTTCGGTATCCTGAGTCAAAACAGCACCAATAACACCTTCCTCTGCTGCGATATAAAGTTTAAAAGGCTCTCTATGTTTGGGTGCTTTCATCACCGGAGGAGTGCACAAATAATTCTTGATCATATCAAAGGCTTCTTGCTGTTTTGCCCCCCAAGTGAAATCAACATCATTCTTTAACCGAAGGATAGGAGTAAATGCATCAACTTTCCCTGATAGATTAGCTATGAACCTTCTCAAATAATTGACCTTGCCAAGGAACTTTTGCATATCTCTCTTGCATGTTGGAGCCTCCACTTTCAGATGGCCTCTATCTTTTGGGATCTATTTCGATGCCATCTTCATGAATAATGAAACCCAAAAATTTGCCACCGACACACTAATGCACACTTCAAAGGATTCATCTTCATCCATACTTTTTCATTCTTTCAAAAGCTAAATAAATCGCCAAGTGAGATTCAAAAGCATCCAATTTGACAACAATATCATCAATATAAACTTCAAGTATGACACCGAGTAAATCATGAAAAATCAAATTCATAGCCCTTTGATATGTGGCCCCAACATTTTCAATCCGAATGTCATCACCGCCCACTCGAATAAACCAAGGAAACCAGACATCGAAAGCTGTTTTGTACATGTCCTCTTCGCCATAAAATTTGATTCTATCCGCATTACCATCTAGAAAGCTAATAACCTTATGTCCGAAGCATCATTAATAAGCATATCGGCTATTGGCATGGGATACTCATCTTTGGGTGTAGCCCTATTCACATCTCTCAAGTCAATGCACACCCTCAACTTGCCGGATCCCTTCTTCTCCATCGACAATGTTAGAAATCCACTCGGCATACCCGCAAGGTCGAATGAATTTAACTTCAAGCAATCGACCGATCTCTTCCTTGATCCGGCCATATGTTTTCGGATTAAACTTTTCGCCGATCGCTTATAAGGTCTAAAACCGCCTTTATAGGCAACCGATGCTCCACTAGATCTCGGCTCAACCTCGCATCTCATGATATTCCCATGCAAAGCAACAAACATATTCTTTCAATAGCTCGATTAATTTAGCTTTACAATCGGCTTTCAAATTTTTGTTTATAAATGTCGGTCGACTGATTGATCCGTCTCCGATATCTACCTCTTCTAATGGATCGGCCGATGTAAAACCTTGTCCAAGTTTATCCATGTCATCCAACTCCTCAATAGACTCATACATATCGTTCTCGCTGGACCGATATTTTGCAAGACGTTTTTGTAACCACTCGGAATTAGGATCCATTTAAACATATCATACCTTGGAGCCGATTGCATTGATCGGCTTTAAAGACACGGGCACAAAACCATTCTTGGTCGTGACCGAGAAAATCAAACTCGACAAATCACGCCCCGTCAAGCAAGTAGCATTGGGATGTCGCCAATCCACATCGATGCATCGCCAAAGCAACACAGCCGAGTTATCCGCATGAATGACTTCCACTTCATCATCAGCCCCGAGGATCAAGAAGGTGAGAGTGTCTAGAGGGGGTGATTAGACTACTCGACAAGATAAAAATTTGCTTTTATCAAGGACAGATTTTGGCAGATTTTGCATAACACACAAGTCAAGTAGCACACTACACATGCAATTCTAGAGTATGGGCAGCGGAAAGTAAATTGCACAAGTAGTAAAGAGAAGTGGAGAAGATCAAACGCAATTTGAGACGCAGTGATTTTTCTCGTGGTTCCGATAGGTGGTGCTATCGCACTTCCACGCTGATGGAGACTTCAACCCACGGAGGGTAACGGCTGCGAGAGTCCACGGAGGGCTCCACCCACGAAGGGTCCACGAAGAAGCAACCTTGTCTATTCCATCATGGCTCACGCCCACGGAGGGCTAGCCTTACTCGGGTAGATCTTCACGAAGTAGGCGATCTCCTTGCCCTTACAAACTTCTTGGTTCAACTCCACATCTCGACGACGGAGGCTCCCAAGCGACACCTAACCAATCTAGGAGGCACCACCTCCAAAAGGTAATAGATGTTGTAGATGATGATGAACTCCTTGCTCTTGTGCTTCAAATGATAATCTCCCCAACACTCAACTCTCCTCACCGATTTGGCTGTGGTGGAAGAAAGGATTGAGTGGAAAGCAACTTGGGAAGGCTAGAGATCAAGCTTCATATGGTGGGAGTGGAGCAACTTGATCTCAACACAAGGGTAGGTAGTTCTCTTCTCGTAAATGTAAGGTAGGAGTGGTAGTTCTTTCGATGGCTCTCTCCACTAATGAAGAGGGGTGGAGGGTATAATAGCCTCCACACAAAATCCAACCGTTACACACATTTGAGCAATCTCGGTGGGACCGAAGTGGACAACTCGGTGAGACCGATAGTTCAAATAATGTGAACGTTGGGATTTTCAGTGGGACCGAATATACAATCTCGGTTAGTCCGATTCGTGCAATGACAAGAGCATGCCAGTTTCGGTGGGACCGACTTCATCATCTCGGTGACACCGATTTGATGATGTAGGTTACAAAAGCTTATAAATCATGTTTCGTGAGACCGAGTTCAGAATCGGAAAATCCGAGTTTACTAGGGTTTGGCTTATGGCTGAGGTGGTTCATCTCGGTGTGACTGAGTTTGGAATATCGATGGGACCGAGACTACTTATGAGTGTATATGGCAGTGAAAGTTGCTGATAGTTTAGGAGATGTATCACTAAGCACTTGAGCAACCAGATCATCATCATAACCTCATCCCCTTTTAATAGTATTGGCTTTTCCTATGGACTCAATGTGATCTTGGATCACTAAACCAAAAATGGAGTCTTGAGATTTTGCCAATGCTTGCCTTAGCATTTTGAGGGGTCCACTTCTTTAGTCCTTTTGCCATGCCAATGTGATTGAATTTCCTGAAACATACTTGATAAAAGCATTAGTCCAACCACAAAGTATGTTGTCATTAATTACCAAAACCACCCGGGGAGCAAATGTGCTTTCAATCTCCCCCTTTTTGGTAATTGATGGCAACACACTAAACAAGACATCAAAGCTTATTGAAAGAAAGACAGAATTATCACGAAAGCTTTGACAAACATGTAGTACACAGGCTCCCCCTACAAGTGTGCAAGATTTTCATAAATTATGGTTTTGGACTACCACAAGCACACAAGAGAGAGAAGCAAGATGTGCTACATGCAGCTTGGCTATATGCATCAGAGCAGATGAAAAGAAGTGAGTGATAATGCATATGTGCATGGTGATTTCTTGCAAACAAGTATTCACAAGCAAGTCACCATCATGCACATTTTGCAAAGTGCATATACTTACCTTGAGGTTCCTTGGCATTGTACCTGAAGAGATAAACTTGGGAAAACAAGGTTAGATAACACAAGAGTATTTCTTCAACCAACTGCAAGAGCATCAAGAGTACCAAGCCAGAGATGACATGTATAAAGAGTGTCTCATATTGAGCACAAGCTTGAATCAGCAAACATGTCTCCGAAACTAAAAGATTTTCAATGAACTCTGAGAGATTTTGCTTTCCATAAGATATCAATTGTGAAGATTCCTCTCCCTTTGAGTTCTCTCAGATCAAGGGGTTTGATGGAAAGAGCAAAATCAAAAGAATGATGCCAAATGAGAATGACGCCAATTGTAATGTCCAATGTGAAACACGGCAAGAAATTCTCTTATAAGGAAAAACACGGCAAAGCTTTGATGTGATTCTTTCCCCCTTAAGGTAAGATTGCTCTTCTTCTCCCCCTAAATCTTCTCTTCTCCCCCTAAGTCTTCTCCCCCTTTGACATCAAGTGCCGAAAAGGACAGCAAATTAGGAAGGTTAGGGAAGATGGAAAGAAAGAAGTGGGATCCTTAAGAATCACAACAGGGCAAAAAGGAACATGCATAGAGAATCATTGAGTGGAGCTGCAGAGGATGATATCCTGGAAGAAATAAATCGGTGACATCAATTAAGATGGATCGGTGGTTCCGAAAGTCGTGGACTTAGGGTAGATCCTTTTCGTTAGACCGAAATATTTAAATCGGTGACGCCGAAGTTTAATTTCAAGGAAATACTGAAATAATTCAGCTCACTTTGCAGGAATGTTTCAAAGGATTTGCAATGAATTTGTGAATGATTTTCGAGGAATTGATCGAGCTGAAGGATATTCACAAAGACGTAAAAATAGAAATGAAAAGATTCCTAGATGAAGTTTTTTAAAAGAAAACTCAATGAGAGAACATAAGAGAAAATAGAAAGACTCCAAAACATATGTACTTCATCTAGATAAAGGTCGTGACAAGGTCACCTATGTTTGAGGATATTGACTTAGGAGTCGAATGAGGACATTTGATCATAGGTCATACTCTATCATTTAAGCTCAAAATGGGGTTGCCATTTTCGATTAAGCATTCGATGTGATCACATCTTATGAAGCTGCTTGTACTCATGACTTTGAGCAAAGCTCCTTAAAGATGTGAAGAACATACCTTGGGCTTGTTGTTGCTTTGTTCATGTAGGTAAACTTGATGTAGGTGCTCATTGAATGTGAAGTTGGAGCGCCATTTCCACTTGTGTAGTTCATCTTCCTACATGGGTTAGGCAAGCAAGGAAATACTCAAGGATATCCAAGATGACAAGAGTGAAATACTAGATGTATAAGGTGTCAAAAAGGATATGTGGAATTTTGTTCCTTGAACTCAACATCCCAAAGGGCTAGATACTTGGTTAATGACAAGATTACTCATGATTTGAGTGTGTGGTAATCTTGTGGAATGTAGATCATCCAAGTACCGCAAGGAGTTAGATGCAATACAAGGAGGCAAATGTGTCCAAGACATATGATCACCATCATAAGAGAAATATCAAGGATTAGTCAAGTGGGCTCATGCCTTGCATGCATCAATGGAGTTCTCACTCCAAGTTTGAAGCATCAATGATGTTCAACTCACTCCTTAAGCGACAAAACACCTTCTCATCAAGAGGTTTTGTAAAGATATCAGCGAGTTGTTTGTCAGTATGAACATGCTTAAGATTGATGTCACCCTTGGCAATGTGATCACGAATGAAATGGTGACGAACTTCAATATGTTTCGTTCGAGAGTGTTGCATGGGATTGTGTCCAATTTTAATCGCACTCTCATTGTCACAAAGCAAGGGAACATGTCTCACATGTATCCCATAATCCGTAAGCGTTTGTGTCATCCATAGCAATTGAGCACAACACAAACCAGCAGCAATATATTCCGCTTCGGCAGTGGATAATGATACCGAATTTTGTTTCTTGGAGGACCAAGATACAAGGGATCGACCAAGGAATTGACACGCATCAAGTTGACTTTCTATCAACCCTATCACCGGCATAGTCCGAGTCGGAATAGCCAACAAGGTCGAAAGAGGCCCTCTTAGGATACCAAATGCCAAAGTTTGGTGTGTGTATCAAATATCTCACAATCCTTTTAACAGCTTTAAGATGACATTGTTTAGGGGCTGCTTGATATCGAGCACACATGCATAAACTCAACATTATGTCAGGACGAGAAGCACAAAGATATAGTAGAGAAACAATCATAGATCGGTAAACCTTTTGATCAACGGGTTCTCCATCTTTTGTCAAGTCATTATGTCCACTTGTAGGCATGGGGTTCTCATACCTTTGCTTTCTTGCATGTTGAACTTCTTGAAGAGATCCTTGGTGTACTTTGTTTGTGAGACAAAGGTACCCTCCTTAGATTGCTTGATTTGCAACCCAAGGAAGAATTTGAGTTCTCTCATCATGGACATCTCATACTTCTCCGACATGAGCTTTCCAAACTTCTCGCTAAAATGAGGGTTAGTTGAACCAAAGATAATATCATCAACATATATTTGGCACACAAATAGTTCACCATCAACCCTTTTTGTGAACAGCGTTGAGTCTATCTTTCCAATCTCAAAGCCTTTTTCAAGAAGAAAGCTAGTCAAGCATTTGTACCAAGCTCTAGGAGCTTGTTTAAGACCATAAAGAGCTTTGTGCAACTTGTAAACATGATTAGGCTTTTGGGATTCACAAACCGGAGATTGTTTCACAAATACTTCCTCCTCAATTTCACCATTTAGGAAAGCACTTTTGATATCCATTTGATAGAGAGTAATATCATGGTGATTGGCATAAGCAAGAAGAATGCGAATGGACTCAAGTCTAGCAACGGGGCATAGGTCTCACCATAGTCCATACCTTCGACTTGTGTGTAACCTTGAGCTACGAGACGAGCCTTGTTGCGGATGACTTGTCCATCTTCATCTTGCTTGTTCAAACACCCATTTGGTTCCAATGACGTTTTGATCATCCTTGGGCTTTCTACCAAAGTCCATACCTTGTTCCTCTCGGTTGTGTAGCTCTTCGTGCATAGCGCTCACCCAATCCGGTCTTCAAGTGCTTCTTCTACCTTCATAGGTTCAATACTAGAGATAAATGAGTAATGCTCACAAAAGTTAGCTAAGCGAGTTTTAGAGCGAGTAATTCTCCCGGAGTTGATGTCGTTCATCATTTGTTCCACGGGATGATTTTTCTTGACTCTTGCTCGGACTCGCGATAGCTTTTGTTGAGGTTGTGGCTGAGATTCCTCATCATCTTCATCTTCCTCTTCTTCTTCTTCATTGTTGTTGGTGTTGTCTTGAGGCGGTGGAGAAGGAGGTTGTGGTGGATCTTCTTGTTGGACTTCCTCATCTTGGTGAGTTCCACTTGTGGAGGCCTCCATGTTGCCTTGAGGTTCATCTCGCCGTGAGGTAGGGGGCTCCACATATGTAGATGAGGTACTCTCCTTCACTTCCATGGGACGGATCTTTCCAATAGATAAATCTTGGATAGCTTCCGATGGGTCCTTGTCTCCAACATCAATAGGCATTTGCTCTACTTGCGAGCCATTAGATTCATCAAACTTCACGCTACCGCCTCTTCAACCTTTCGGGTGAAATTATTGTAGACACGGTAGGTGTGGGAGTTTGATCCATAACCAAGAAAAAACCTTCATGAGTTTTAGGAGCAAATTTAGACCGACGATGCTTACCAAGGATATAGCATTTCAACCAAAGACACGAAAGTATCCCACTTGGGGTTTGTTACCGGTGAGGAGCTCAGATGATGTCTTGCCGAGGAGCTTATGAAGATAAAGCCTGTTGATAGCATGACAAGCTGTCTCGACCGCTTCCCCAAAAATGCTTCGTGTCTTGTGTTCATCAAGCATCGTTCTCGCCATCTCTATGAGCTGCTCGGTTCTTCCTCTCAACAACTCCATTTTGTTGAGGAGTGTACGTAGTCGAGAACTCATGTAGAATCCCTTCCTCATCGAGAAAAGAGTCTACATTGGCGTTTTGAACTCCGCTCCATTGTCACTCCGAACTTTCTTGATCTTCACCTCAAATTGATTTTGGGCCTTTCCGCAAAGGTTTTGAAGATTCTCAACCTGCGATTTGTCATCAAGGAAAAATACCCACGTAAATCTGGAATAATCATCAACTATAACTAGACCAAAGGAGTTACCACCAAGGCTTTTGTAAGCATTGGGACCGAAGAGATCCATATGAAGAAGCTCAAGTGGTCTCCTTGTGGTCATGATGTTCTTCACGGGATGACTTCCACCTACTTGTTTTCCTGCTTGACAAGCACTACAAAGTCTATCTTTGTCAAAGAAAACATCTTTAACGCCAAGAATATGATCACCTTTGATAAGCTTGTCTAGATTACGCATACCAACATGTCCAAGCCTTCTATGTCATAACCAACCTTTAGCGGATTTAGCAATGAAGCAAGCTCTAGGTTGGGCTTTCTTAGTGAAATCAACAATATATAGATCACCCTCACGGATACCGTAAATGCCATGTTATGATTGTCACGACGAAAGACTTGGCAATCTACTTGTGAATAGCACATTGAATCCAAAGTCAGCTAATCTAGACACGGAAAGTAAATTGTATCCAAGAGATTCTACAAGCATGACATTTTGAATAGAGCTATCATGAGATATGGCCACCTTACCAAGGCCAAGTACCTTACCCTTGGAGTTGTCTCCAAAAGTCACATACTTTATGGACCATTGTTCTTTGCAAGCTCTCGAAACATGTCTTTGTCTCGGTCATGTGGTCGGTGCATCCACTATCAAGAATCCACTCTTTTCCGCCGGATATGTAGTCTCTCAGATTTGCCATAAGATTGAGACTCTTCATGATCTTGTCTAGCTCGGTGTCCGAATCGGAGTAATCATCATCATGCTCATGCTCATCATCATATTGACCCATACATTGTTCATCATCAACACCTAGGTCAATTTGATAACTACTTGCATTAGTTTTGTCAATGTGACAATAATCATCGGAATGCAATACAAGAGCATTTCTAATTAGAACATTGATAAGACCGGGATCACCCTTCTTTTTCATAAGATCACGAAGTTCAAAGAAGCATTTATCAAAGTTGGGATCATTGGGGCGCATCATATCAAATTCAATAGTCTTGTATAGAATTTCATCAAGACCTCTCAAAGAGTAGTCCGGATAAAGTTCTTCCAAGAACTTCCACATAGCATAGGCACACTCAAAGTTTCTAACGAGCTCAAGCAAGTTATCGGGTAACCCTCTAATGATAAGATTTACAGTCCTAAGGTTACGAAGCAAATCAAGCTCTTCATCCATGGTAGAGTGCAAGGGGTCAAATGGAGGCACATAGGGGGTCTCAACATATTTGCACAAGTTGTACGTCTTAAAGATAATAAGCATTTCAATCCTCCACGAGTTATAGGACACTCCATTAAGAATAGGCACTCTATGGCTAACACTCCCAAACGTAGACACGTCCATCTTCCTCCAATGGTGTGTAAACCAAAGCAATGGAGACCAAAGCTCTGATACCAATTGAGGGATCGAAGAAGGTGAGAGTGTCTAGAGGGGGGGTGATTAGACTACTCGACAAGATAAAAATTCTGTCTTTTATCAAGGATAGATTTTGGCAGATTTTCCATAACACACAAGTCAAGTAGCACACTACACATGCAATTCTAGAGTATGGGCAGCGGAAAGTAAATTGCACAAGTAGTAAAGAGAAGTGGAGAAGATCAAACGCAATTTGGAGATGCAGTGATTTTTCTCGTGGTTCCGATAGGTGGTGCTATCGTACTTCCACGTTGATGGAGACTTCAACCCACGGAGGGTAACGGCTGCGAGAGTCCACGGAGGGCTCCACCCACGAAGGGTCCACGAAGAAGCAACCTTGTCTATTCCATCATGGCTCACGCCCACGGAGGGCTAGCCTTACTCGGGTAGATCTTCACGAAGTAGGCGATCTCCTTGCCCTTACAAACTTCTTGGTTCAACTCCACATCTCGACGACGGAGGCTCCCAAGCGACACCTAACCAATCTAGGAGGCACCACCTCCAAAAGGTAATAGATGTTGTAGATGATGATGAACTCCTTGCTCTTGTGCTTCAAATGATAATCTCCCCAACACTCAACTCTCCTCACCGATTTGGCTGTGGTGGAAGAAAGGATTGAGTGGAAAGCAACTTGGGAAGGCTAGAGATCAAGCTTCATATGGTGGGAGTGGAGCAACTTGATCTCAACACAAGGGTAGGTAGTTCTCTTCTCGTAAATGTAAGGTAGGAGTGGTAGTTCTTTCGATGGCTCTCTCCACTAATGAAGAGGGGTGGAGGGTATAAATAGCCTCCACACAAAATCCAACCGTTACACACATTTGAGCAATCTCGGTGGGACCGGTGGACAACTCGGTGAGACCGATAGTTCAAATAATGTGAACGTTGGGATTTTCGGTGGGACCGAATATACAATCTCGGTTAGTCCGATTCGTGCAATGACAAGAGCATGCCGCTTTGGTGGGACCGACTTCATCATCTCGGTGACACCGATTTGATGATGAAGTTTCTGAAGCTTGGCAACTCATGTTTCGTGAGACCGAGTTCGAATCGGAAAATCCGAGTTTACTAGGGTTTGGCTTATGGCTGAGGTGGTTCATCTCGGTGTGACTGAAGTTTGGAATATCGGTGGGACCGAGACTACTTATTAGTGTATATGGCGGTGAAAGTTCTTGATAGTTTAGGAGATGTATCACTAAGCACTTGAGCAACCGGATCATCATCATAACCTCATCCCCTTTAATAGTATTGGCTTTTCCTATGGACTCAATGTGATCTTGGATCACTAAACCAAAAATGGAGTCTTGAGCTTTTGCCAATGCTTGCCTTAGCATTTTGAGGGGTCCACTTCTTTAGTCCTTTTGCCATGCCAATGTGATTGAATTTCCTGAAACATACTTGATAAAAGCATTAGTCCAACCACAAAGTATGTTGTCATTAATTACCAAAACCACCCGGGGAGCAAATGTGCTTTCAAGCCCACTGAATCAAAAACTGGTGCATAGTAGATGGCACACACTGGTTTGCATGAACCCAATCACGACCTAGTATAACGTTGTAGTTACCTTGCACCTCAGCGACAAAGAATGCAGTAGCCAAAGTTTTGCTTCCGACTGTAAGCTCCACATACATTACACCTTTGGCTTCAGTTTTCTCTTTGCCTTCAAACCCGTTGAGCACCATATTGGTCTTGATCAATTCTTCATCAGGCAAACCCAATTTCTTGAAGATCGAATAGGGCATAAGATTTACCACAGCGCCACCATCAACAAGCATCCGAGTGAGCGGCGACCCATTGATATGACCTCTGAGATATAATGGTTTCAGATGCTTTCTTGGTTCTTTTGGCTTCTCGAATATTGCATTTTAGGACCAAAATCCAGGTGAGCAACTTCCCTTCCTCATCTACAAGACGTAAACTCAGCAGGTAAGTAATACACCATATTGATATCCATACCTTCATGAACCGTGTAGATTCATAGTCCAATATATCGCCTCTTCTTCAAGTGGATCGACCGATTCGAAATCTGCCCGAGTGAAGGAGAGGTAAGAAGTGTCACAGACGATGTAATAGCTGTCGATCGTCCTCCTTGGGTGGTGTAGGTACTTCGTGATAGATGTAGAAGCTGATGTATCTTGTATTTGTTTAGGCCTCCACACTTGTTTTTTTGGAACCATGGGCCGAGTGTCATTGAACAACTTATCCCTTTGCTTCTCGGCCTCTGCTTCTCGCCATCTCTTGACTCCTTAACCTCTGTAGTTTCCTCTTCGTGTCTTTGTTAGCCCTCGAGGACACCACTTTGGCTGAGTGTATTTAGGATCTCTCGCTTTTACCGGCTGGTGCTTGCTTCATGGTCATTAGCCGAGTGCTTTGGCGCGATGGAAAGTATCGCTCGGTCGAGTGGTTATGCACATCGGCTGTCTGTATGGGGAATGTTTGATTGCCCAAGATAAGTGAGTCAACATCCATTTTCTCCTTGCCTTTTCCCGACTCAACCGCTGCAAAACTTGGTGATTTAACACGCCATTCTTTCCGACTTTCCAGATGCATGAAATTTCCACGGGCGCACCTTTTTACTCGATGGACTCCACTCGGATGGATGTCACTCGGATGGAATCCACTTGACCACATTTTTCACTTGGATAGCTTCCACGGGTGCATTCTTACACTCGGATAATTTCCATCCGGTCAAGATATTTTGGCCAGCCGATCGATAGTCACCGATGTTGAGTCGGCCATTATATGAATAATCAAGTCGATCCCACAGATTGCCTCTCGCTCTTCCGAAAATCTGCGCCTTGGTCCACTCGGTTTTGTATACCGATCGAACATATCGCTTGATGGTGACCTTGGTCGTTTGTATGAGTCGGTCGATTGAAACTAGAACCGCCGATGGTTAGCATACTTGGACAGCAACATATCAAAAGTTGGCTTGATTCGCTTGCGCTGCACTTTAACTTCATTCTTCTTCCACTTGCCAACTTCTGGACTCTTGGGCTTGACAAATTTAACACGAGTATTTTCTTGCACTTGCGGTTGCCCCCCGAGTGTAGGATTCTTGATGGTGACTTTGATCACTTCCTTGCCATCGGGTTGCTTATCAAGCACAACCTGTCTCCCCAAGACCTTGTTGTCCTCCTTGTCTTTCCTGGGCTCACCAACAATGACATTAGCTTTATTAGCAGATTCGCTACCTCCGGCCGAATGAGTAACTTCTTCCTTCTAAATCCATGGTGTTCATTGAAAGGGCTATTTATCAACTTGCATCTCGTAAAAGTTCAATCGTTCGTCATTAATGGCCGATTGTATCTGTCGTCGAAAAACATTGCAATCATTAGTAGCATGAGAAAAGAATTATGATACTTGCAATAAGCACGCCGCTTCAGCTCTTCAAACGGCGGTAAAGTATGAGATATTCTAATAATCTTAGCCAGTAGCAAAGCATCAAATATTCTATCACACTTAGCAATGTTAAAAGTAAACTTCATCTCTTCATCACGATTCTTATGAATCGATTTCAGATCATTGTAAGTAAAGGGTTTGGCCTTAGATGGCCAAACAAATTCAAGACAAAAACATCACCCTCATCGTCCGAAAGTGATCACTATCATATTCCACCATATTCACCTTTGGACGATCGGCTTTGTATCTATGCACTTCTTTGAGGTCTTTGCTTCGCTTTCCGAGCCAAAGCCCTTTGTAAGACTTGGTTGATATTTAGGAACTCGTAGCCTTCTAGCTTTTCTCTAATGGGAGTTCTCAAACCACCCAAAGACTAGGTCTGCTAAGTCTCTCTCGGTTATCACCAAACTAATACACCGGTTTTTCGTTTCTCAATCTCTTGACGTAATCGGAGACCGATTCATCATGCTTCGCTTAACCGATGTTAGATGTGACAACTTGAGTTCATTGTCGCTGCTATAAAAGTGATCATGAAATTTCGCTCTAGCTGCGACCAAACTCGAATGGAACCATGTGGCAAAGAAGAAAACCATGAAAATACGGTACCAGTTAATGATAAAGGAAATAAACGCACTTTCAACTCATTTAGTGAGCCTGCCTCACCTAGTTGTGCTAAGTATTGACTAACATGCTCCCATGTGGTTTTTGTGCCCTCTCCATTGAACTTAACAAAATCTGGAATTTTATATCCTGGAGGGCACTGGATAGCATCAAAGTACTCGGGGTACGGCTTTTGGTAAATCCGATTCGAGGTAACTCAACTCCAAAATTTTCTCGAAGCATCTTAGCCATCTCCTCTCTAAGATTAGCTAAACCATCATCCATAGTGGACGATGAAGCTTGTGGCCAGTGGCATAGGAGGAGTAGGGTTACTAGCTGTAGGTAGGAATTGTGGCATGTATGTCGCACCCATAACTTGGTAGTGGTCGAGTGGTTGTAGCTGTAGGTAGGGTTTGGTTCAAGCGTCACCACCGAACCTGGCATGCTCATAATAGGATTAATGGGTGCGCCACAATCTGATTTGTTTGGGTAGGATAATAAGTCATCGGCACGGAGGCGCCGATGAGATAGGTAAAGCCAGATTAGGGTTTTGCACACTAGCAGCTACACCATCATTACCACTAGTCGATTGAGATGTATTCTTCTGAGCATTAGTATTTTCTATGAAAGTTTGATAGACTAGATTGTTACCATCAGCAATACGACTTTCAATCTCAGCCCACTTTCAGAGAAAAGGCAAGATTTACAGAGGGTTTAACTCGCTTCGGCTTGAAGAGGAGGGAACTTGATTTCTTCAATCGGAGTGATGTTGCCTTGGCGATCCTTCTTGAATTTTGCAAGGAACTCCTGCAAGTCCTGCTCCTCGCCTTCTTGTACTCCTCATAGACTTGGTGATGATTGGCGATATCTCATCAAGATCGGGCTTAATGATGTTATCGGCGTCTACCTCGATGGTTTGGGAAGATCGGACATGGTGGATGATGATGATTGATCTTCGATCCCCAAATGAGTCGCCAAAAGTTTGTTGACACACGAACATGTCACGTGTACCCTCGACGCCGGGGGTGATGCACCGCAGCTCACGTCGAAGGAGACCCGACCGACAGTAGCGACACGCAAGACATCGGCGGGTGCTTTTGCAGACCGAAACCTCACAAGACCGGGAGGGACCCGTCAGGGATTGCAGCGGCTATGGGCTGCCCTAGGTCGATTCGCTCGCCCCTAGAGCCTCGGGATTCGCAGCTCTCAAACACGAAGAAGAGCGAAGTACGAGAGAGAAAAACGGTGGAGAGATAAAAAGTAGACAGGAAAAAGTAGTATATTGATTTGTTCGATTGTGTGTTGTTCAATCGGCCGTCACCCCCAACATATATAAGAGGCGGCTGGACTTCCCATACAAGTAAAGGATTCATCTAGGCTTTCCTTACAAGAAAAATTACATCAATTCGCGTCCTAGAGTCCTAGTTCTATTCCAACTCGGATTCAGTCTGAATCTGGCCCAACTTCTGTCTTCCTCCTTGTGCAGGCCGCCGAGCCTCCATATGACCTCCGATCAAAATGGCCCAAATATCAAACTTGTGCGCCTCGATGATACGAACAACTCTCATGTTGATCACTTTTTCAAATAAGGCTATCTTGAATACTTTTCGAGGTCGTTTTTACCTTCCAGTCGGACTCGGTCTTGCGGTAGACTGAATTATCCGAGTGTTGTAGTGAATTTGCAGGCCATATACTATCTCTGATGGCGATGACTCGAAAACCAAAGTTTACCGTCTTGATGATACGCACAACTTCTGTATTGAACACTTCTTCATCCGAGATCATCTTGATAAACTTTTGGGCACATGTTCAGTTTCACTCGGATTTGAGCTCATCCACTCGGATATTAGAGTCTTTCACTCGACCGACCTTTTCACTGGATGACTATATTTTCACCGGAAGACAATCTTTCACTCGGATGATGACCACATTTTCAGTCGGAAGACAATCTTTTATTCACTCGACCTTTTACTCAATCGACCTTTTACTCGATCGGTAGGTTTTCACTCGACCTTTTACTCGATCGGTAGGTTTTCACTCGACCTTTTACTCGATCGGTAGGCTTTCGACCTTTTACTCGATCGGTAGGTTTTCACTCGACCTTTTACTCGATCAGTAGGTTTTCACTCGACCCTTTACTCGATCGGTAGGTTTTCACTCGACCGGTGAGTTTTCACTCGGATGGTAAGCTTTTCACTCGACCAAAAACATAGCCTGATCTTGATTTGTCTCCCCAAGTCTCATACGACCTCGGATTGAGACGAATTATATATAAAAATTGATCGGCTCGACGATACGAAACTTTTTCGTGTTGAAGGTTTTTCGATTCAAGGACTTCTTAAGGGCCTAATTGCTCGCGCGACCCATCAGACATGGCGTCTGGTACTTTGCGCCAGATTTCCACTCAGCTTCGGCCTGCAGTGTATTGCCTCTAACTTTTGCATATGACCTCGGATTGAGACGAATTATATATGAAAATCAATTGCCTCGACGAGACGAAGACAATTCCTTTAGAACACTCCTTCATCCGAGGTCGTCTTGAAGGCAAGATTGGCCGAAAACCACTCGGAATGTTTGAATTTTGTCACTCGGAGTACAACTTCGGCCACCGAGATAAGGTCGAATGGCGATAAGTTAAACATCAAAGTTATTCCACTCGGCGACCTGAAACTTTGCATGCCGAAAACTCTTTTACTTGAGGCCATCTTACTTGCCATTTGTACCTTGCCAAAATCCGATGTCAACACTAGGCTAACGGAATGGGTCATGTCAATCACATCATTCTCCTAATGATGTGATCTCATTAATCAAATGACAACACATGTCTATGGTTAGGAAACATAACCATCTTTGATTAATAAGCTAATCAAGTAGAGGCATACTAGTGACGTTGTGTTTGTCTATGTATTCACACATGTAATATATTTCCGGTTAATACAATTCTAGCATGAATAATAAACATTTATCATGATATGAGGAAATAAATAATAACTTTATTATTGCCTCTAGGGCATATTTCCTTCAATTTATCCATACAAAAAAGTAGATACAACTATTTCGAGTACATAGTATTTTTGTCAACTGATTGATACCTAAAAGCATGTTTAAACTCTTGGGCAAGTAAGTATTTAGTAATCTGGAATTTTTGGTGGTAGTAGTCAGTGCTAGAGAGTAGTGAGGCCATCTTCTAGAGTGTTCTGTTACATACTAACTGGCCTCCCCACTGTCATGCTCTTTTGGCATTTTAAAAGAAAAAAGAGAGGAAAAACATGTTTGAATACTAGAAGATGGTTGAATGTTCATGTACAGTTTGGTTTTCTCTTTGTCTTTCCCTTTTGAGCTTTTTCAAGGGTCTCACGTATTTCACATAAAAATTATTCATGATATGTGGTTAATAAGATGGAACTATAGACTGGACGTGCACAGGGGCGGATCCACTATTGGTCATCTATTTTGGACGGAGGGAGTATATGTGTAGCTTATGTTCGGATTTAGAGATATATAGCTGCCAGACTTCTCTATTAGGGTGATTTCTGTATGTCTGTACATTGTTGCCGGCTATTTGTTGACATGTGGCATGTACATGTGTAGCTTATACTCCCTCCATCTCAAAATCAATGAATCAACTTTGTACTAAATTTAGTCACTTATTTTTGTACAGAGGAGTATATCTATACATGGCCACATTAGTAAAGGGGAAGACTGTTGATTTAAAAACAACAAATGAATTATCTTTGGATTGATTTCATTAGTAAAAATAAATAAAAAATGGATTATCTTTGGATTTAAAGATATATAGCCCTTTGTAATTTTCTTCGTCTTTTGAGATATTGTTGTTACTCAGTTATTGTGAACACTTTGTATTTGTCGTGGGTCAATGGACTTCTATGTTTGGGTGATTTTTTTTGAACACCCAAAATTGAATTCCTGGATCCGCCACTGGACGTGCATAGTGCCAGTGTACGAGTAATGATAGTGATAATAGTACAGTAATGCCATATCATTGTTCAGGAGCTTTGAACAACTTTTCGGTTGATTACACTTTCTTGACAAATCCGTATGGAATATTTTCAGGTACTTAGCCACCTAGCATTGGATGTGAGGAGGACTTGGAGTATCATGGAACATACATGGCTGTGCGCAGTATTTTGGAAGATCATGTCATGAATCTGATGTGTGTTTTAGACTATTTGGTGCTTCAAGCATTTTGGAGTAGAAACTTTGTGCTCATGGATGTGACTTGTGTGCTCTGGATTAGTGTTTGAATTATTTCATTCGAACAAATAGTGGTCCTTTTTATGTGACTTGTGTGTTCTGGATGGTTAAACTATACTTCTGGTTGTGCTTGTGAACCTATGTCAGTATATGTCTGTTTGTGAACCTATTAGTATATGTCTGTTTGTGAACCAATAATCATTGTTGTCGAATGTGTCCATCTTGATGTTGTTTGTCGATTGCATTTCAGTATATATGTGAAATTATTGGTTTGGCTGTGCACTACTTACCAACAAGTTATCTGTTGGTAAACAAATTCTTGCAGAGCAACTGTCAGCCATGGCTACTAGCTAGCTAGGCATGAAAAGTGTCAGCAAACATACATACCAACATGAACAGACTATGTGTTGGGCAAGATATATACCTATATAGACAGCATAAGTGTCGGCAAAGGTGCAAATATATTCAAACAGAATATGTGTCGGTATAGATATATACCTAGAAGAACAACTTATGTGTCGACAAAAGTAGGGTGTAAGTGCACACCTTAACTGTCGGCGTACCTAGGGTGTATGCCCACAAACCCTCTGTCGGGGTAAGTAGGGTGTATGTGCACAAGCAAACTGTCGGCGTAGGTAGGGTGTATACTGTCTGAAAAAGTGTCGGCAAGTGAACTTCTGTCGGCAATGCCTTTCCCCACAGCAAGTCCTCTGACTGTTTTCTCTTTTGTCAGCATATGTGTTTGCGACAAGCTATGTGTCGGCAAAGGTACCATATGCCAATAGATTGTTGTGTCGCCGAAACTTGACCGTGGTGTAGTGCGGGTGGAGACGATGAGTGCCCAACCCTGGTTCACACCTAGCCGACGAGGCACCACAACCAAGAGGGTGGCTGCCCAGAGTGAACTTGCGGCGATGGATGTCACCACGGGCCGGCATCGCCACCCCCAACAACCCTGCCGCCATCAACCACGACACCACCCGCTGAGAACAACTCATCCTCTGAATCCCCATCCTTGGAGCCAAGCGCCCAGAAGTGGTTAGCAGCGTGGCCAAGCGCCCGGGAGCCAGCAGGCCGTCAGAACCGAGGCCGGGTAGGAAGAAGGGAAGGAGGGTACCACCATGCCAGCGGAGAAAAGGGCAGACGAAGGGGTCGGGGAAGGGGAAGTGACTGTATTCTTACTATGAATGAATGAACGAGCTCTTTGTATCGAAAGTGTTGTTCTGATCCTGCTCATGTGAGCTTGGGTGAACAGTAAAAAAAATCAACATAAAATGAATTTATTTTGTGCCAAACATTGACAAATGTTTTGACTGGTTGCAAAGTTTCATCACCGAATGACATTCGTGGAAAACTAGGCTAAAAAATAACATATATGTCCCAAAATGCTTTTGAAAATGTTATTTCCAAAATGGATGACATTCGTGAAAAACATGGCAAAAAAATTCGATGTTCCAAAATGCTTTTGAAGCTAACATTTTGGAGGATCAATTTCTTATTGCCATGTTTTTCATGAATGTCAGCTGGTGATGAAACTTTATAACAAATCAAAATACTTATCAATGTTTGGCACAAATTTTTTCCAGATTTTTTTTGTTTGGTTATACTGTTCACCCGAGTTCACATGAGTTGGGATGCCTCTCTTTATCCCTCATAAAAGTAAGAACAAGTGTAACTAAAATACTTTGCTCTGTAATCCTGGAGACAGTAAGTGGAATATAGATCGGGAACATAACAGAGGTGCTGTTAGAAATAGGGTGTGCAGGTGAGCGTGTGTGTCCATAATACGAGTGTATGTGTGTGTGCACGTACTATGTTTTGAAAACAGTGTATTAATTTGTTCCATATGAGACTTATACGCCGTAAGGGCGTTACCAGCACATTGGCAGAACATCTGGCAGTGAAAGAAAATGCAAAATAGGCAGGAGTAATAACAGCGAACAGGTAAATCATCATAACATGGATAATATTACACTGAAGCGCCAGCAACACACAGGTGTATGCCGACTGATCATATCTGCACATACGAATGAGGCCCAAAATAAAAAAAAAATGGAAAAGGAAACAGCCCAGAACAAAAGGCTCATGGATCTCCAAAAGAGAAGATACAGGCCCACGATATGAAAAAGGACGCAAAAACGATAAAAGACGCATTATTACCACGAGACGTATCAAAGTAAGTAAATTAACTGCTAAGCACACCCAGCAACTCACCACGCCGCAGCACAACGGCGGGCGCAGAGGCGGTCGACACGGCACCGACGCGCACGTGATCGTGATGCATCATATCAGTAGTAGTAGGAAGACGACGAGCCCCCGAGCTGGAACCCGTCGGCACCGGCGTCATCGGCGGCCGGCATCGGCGAGAAGAGCGGGCTGTGCACGTACCCTTCCTCGAAGTACACCCCGTGGCCGCCACCCGGCGTGGAGGAGTATGCTCCCAGCTCGGACGCGTCGCACCACCCGCCGCCGCCCGCGGCATTGGCGCCGTTGCCGCCGACGCCATACATGGAGAAGTCCATGTCGCCGCCGCCGTCGATCATGGGCAGGTCGTCGGGCATGGCGATGTCGTCCATCAGCGATGACATGTCAGGGGCACCGCCGTAGAGGTACTCACTGCCGACGTCCTGGCCGCCGCCACCAGCCGAGGGCTGATGCGTCGGCAGGGGCGCGACGGGGTCGGCGTAGAAAGGCTGAAGGAGCTGCACGGCGTTGTCGTCGGAGGAAAGGTCGGGGGAGAGGTAGGGGGTGATGGACGAGCCCGGGGGAAGATCGGGATAGGCGAAGTTGGTGCGGGCGCGGACGCCGCGGAGGGAGCGCGCGGCGCGGTCGTAGGCGACGGCGGCCTCCTCCGCCGTGTCAAAGGTGCCGAGCCAGTGGCGGTCCTTGGTGGCCGGGTCGCGGATCTCAGCCGCGTACCGGCCCCACGGCCGCCGACGCACCCCGAGGTACCGCGTCGGGTTGGAGTCCGGCTGCTGCTGCGCCGCCTGCTGCCGGCGCTTGGAAGATGACGACTTCTTGTCCGACGAGGACGAGGACGAGGAGGACGAGGAGAAGAAGTAGGACGAGAAATTCATCTTCCTAGCTCGTGATCAAAACAGAGCAAGCAATAGAGACAGTGTGTGACTATGTGAGAGATGGATGTGTTGGTCGTTGACAAGTGGAGATGAGAGAGATGGGAGGTCAGAGGTGGTTGAAATGGTGGTTGGATGGATGCTGCATGGGACGGTGTTGCATGGGAGTATATATAAGCGCGGGAAAGTGAAAAGGGTTCGTTAAGTGGGGTAGAGGTTGGCCATGACAAGCTTTTTTTTGCGAGAAAATTTCCAATCTATTCATCTTCAATCATGGCAGTACAACGAATACCAGAAATAATAGAAATTACATCCAGATCCGTAGACCACCTAGCGACAACTACCAAAGATCAAGCGAAGGCAAGGCGGCCGTCATCGCCTCCATCACGAGTCGGGCACAACTTGTTGTAGTAGACAATCGGGAAGTCGTCGTGCTAAGGCCCAGGGACCAGCGCACTGTAACAAAGAACCGCCGCAGATGAAGAATAACGAGATCGAAAAATCCAATCCAAGACACACGAACGTAGAGCGAACAACGACGAGATCCGAGCAAATCCACCAAAGATAGATCCGCGGAGACACACCTCCACATCGCCCACCAACGATGCTAGACGACGCCGGAACGGGGCTAGGCGGGAGACCTTTATTCCATCTTCGAGGAGCCGCCGCCGTCTCGCCTTCCCGAAAGGGACACAAACCCTAGCAAACCGAAGAAACGACAGAACGGAGCCCTCCCGCCGACCCTTGCCGAGATCCACTGCGCCCCCATGGCCCTAAGGCCATCGGAGAGTAGGCGGACCTGCGGCGGCGGCGGCGGGAGGCAAAAACCCTAGCTTTTTGCAGAGCAGACGACGTTAGTAGCCCCAAAATCACCAACACAGGAGGATTAGTTAACAAGGTGATCCGTCGTTATGTGCTACTGCTATAGCTCCTTTTGTTAATCAATCATTCGATCTTAGGAAATAATTATTTTGAATATATATGTGGGTACACATATCATGCATGTAGATGGGGCGGCGAGGTGAGCTCCCCATAGTGATCGATCACAGGCATGCTGGGCAGAGGTCGCTTTGGGTTTGATTCTTTGTGGGGACGACCAAAGGTGGTCAACCCAATGATTTGGACTGGTGGGTGCAAGTAGGGCACATGGTTTTATATAGGAGTAACAGCATCTTCAATTATAGATGTAGCAAGTTAAATCTTGGGAACAATATAAATTCGTCATCTCATGCGCCTCCACTTATTACTTACCTTTTGGTTAAAAAAAGTTAAACACGGTACAAACACATATGCTCACATACATCATACATGTCTACACTCATCCCTATGAACACACACATCACTGGCACACACACATATCTTACCTCTATGAGCACATCCGAGATACTAAGCTGGCAAAACATTTTGAGATTGACACAGACACCTTCGTAATCAACGGGAACATCCCCTCACTGATTGAACATCGTCAGAAAGTCTGAAATAAATTCAGAAAAAATACGAGCATCAGTGCCAAGTCTAAGACATGAACTCTGTTGAGCTGGTTCCGTCATAAGAAACCTAACCATATGAGCTATGCTCGGTTCGTCTTACCTATGGTTAATTTTGTTTGGTTTTATTGCATTTTAGAAAACGTAAGAGGAGTGAAGGATCACCTATCTCAAGTTGTCTGCATGTGTTTCTCGAAGGCCAGTCAATCTATTTCGGGCGTTGGATGTACATCGGACAACTACATTTTAACCATATGCAATGGTTGTTTTCGGACCACGCCGCACATGGAAAACCCAAAACTATGAAAAGGTAGAAATATAAAACGTTATAGAACAAGTGGATGACCGGTATATTTCCCAGTTGTAGTACTCCTGATGGCCGGCCGGCCAAATGCGGCATACCGTCGTGCATGTGGCCCGGCGGTAAGCTGCAGCCCACGACGTCCCGGTCCCGTCCCCAGGCGCGCCCGCCACACAGACCCAACGCGCTACACCGACCAGACACGCCGCGCATGCATGCGGCGCTTTTCCGGAGTCTCCCAGTCTGAACGCGTGCATGGCCGGCCGGCCATACGGCGTACGTCGCCAAACAGATATCATCAGTCCCGCCGGGCCTCGAATCGGGGATCTCCTCCTGGCCGGCCGGCCGCCCGCTCGATCTCCGCGGGTCCATCGGACCATCGCCCTCGTCTCCCTGTCCAGCTACACGTCAACCGACTTCACCCCACAAAGATCCGCGATGCACGACGACGATGAAACCCCTTGTCAAGTTTGACCGAATGCAGTGCATGTGCATGCATGCACACACGCCACCGATCTTAACACAAAATGCCGTGCCAGGCATAGGATGCCGCAACACTTGGCCGGCCGGCCGTACATCTCACGCGTCTCGGCTTGTCATCCGGTACGTGTTACAAAAATTCGTACGTTGGTATCTGGTCGAGAACCGGCCAAGTTCGTGGGTCAGGAGTCAGGACTCAGGACCCAGGAGGGAGACATGGCGGACCTGCCTCTTGTGGGGGACCAAAGACGCACCGGTCACAGCATGCAACCGCCACATTCAATTCTCGCTACATGGTGCATGTTTTTCTGTTGGAAATCAACGCTGTAGGATCCATATATCGTTTTTCGGTACACACATGGATGGAAGTGCTTTAAATTTCTAGTTGCATCTGCCGGCAGGTTACATGATCAACCGCCATGCATGCCGGCCAGTGGCTCGTCGGTCGATGGACCTTGTGCTTGTGCCTGTGGGCGCCACACTGCGTATTGTACGATGCCATGTTGTCTTGTCACTCGGAGGAAGAGATTATGCGTTTCTCTGGTCGATCTCGATCTCGATTTTGATTTCCGTTTTTATTTTGCTTTTGCCATCCGACATATGCAACCGCCATAACTGTTCTCAGATCTTCTGGTGGTCGATTGAAACGTCGGTCCTTGTCAGAAAATAATAATACTAGTACACTACCCCTAATATAAATATGTACGACAAATACTAATGCAAAGTTGGTGCTGGATAATTATAATTATTTTCTTCGCCGGGTTTATTATGACATGGTACAGACAACACGCGCACATACACTCATCCCCCTCATCCCTATAAATACACGCACGCATATCATACCTTTATGAGTAGAGACCGAGTCGACTCATCATCTTAAGAATGACAAAGTCACCACAGTGTCTTTATAGTCGACGGAAACGGCTCCTCACACTGAACGGAAATCGTTGGAATGCCTAAATAAATCCAGAAAAATGAGAACACTAGTGTCTAGTTTAGGACTTAAATTCTGATGGGCTGGTTCCACCACAAAGAATCAATTCGCTCTGTTGTGTTTATGATTAAACAAAAAATGAAGACGAAAGATATTTTGTTCCCGTTTTACTAGTTCCTATATTAAATTATTAAATTATGCTTCCGCCACATATTAGTTGTCGCTGAAAGGGATGTATGCAGACGTATTTCAGTGTCAGATACATTTGTTTGAGGAACAACTAATTTTGAGACGGGAGAAGTACAACTTAATTACGTTGAATCACTATTGTTTTAGTTAATTCATTCATTCACTTGAGTTTCTTTGAGTACTCTGATGAGATAGAGTTTTTTTTTTTTGAGGGGGAGATAGAGTATATTTATTGTGCGCTCCGGACACCAGAGGCACGTAACGTGGGACGTCGTACGCACAACGAGCCCCAGACCGACCAACTCGTGGTCCTCCCATGCATATGGTGATACTGATCTCAACCAATTGCCACTTGCTCTCTCGGTCAAGGTCAAATGGCGTGGTGCTGCTGCTTCTTACACTGTCGCTGCTGGTTCACATGCCATCTTAATTGCAACAACTTTTGGATCAGTGATCTATATACAATTAACAATTCGTAGTGGTGCGCTTCGGGGCCAAATGGATCTCGTAGTAGGACATGCTGATATTGTTGACCACGATGTATCTTAATTCCTCTATCAGTACGTATGTAAAAGTAGGCCATATACCTCTCCAATGTGCTTCCATTGATTCTCTCAATTCTAAAAATGTGTTGGTTTGAATATTGGTGCGATCCTCTAAGACTAGCCACAATGCATAGTAACATACACTAGTAACATACACATATCCCTAGACCATGTTACTACCTTCATAGTGGGTAGTAACATAAGTGTAGTAACATGCAAAGCTTCATTTATTAGGTTATAGACTCATATTGCATTGGGACATGTGATGTTACAAGAATTAGCTAAGTTATCAGAACTACATCTCTCCTCATTAACTCATTGCCACATAAGCAAATTTGCTGAGTTGGACTCGATGTTACTGCTGAAGTTACTCCCACTGTGGCTAGTCTAAGGGTGAGTGGAGGGCATCGACAAAACGGTAACCAGACAGGGCCGGTTTGTATGGATCGATGAATACTAAGGCTGGTCATAGTGGGGGTAACATAACTACTCCCTCCGTCTAGGTGAATAAGTCATCTTAGGTTGTGCACCATGACCAAGGAGGAGGGGAAAACGAGAGATCTTAATGTTTATTTGCTAATTAATAGCATTGCATGCAATGAACTAACCACTGCATGTCGTGTTTGCTAGTCTCAAGTCATTAATGGCATGTACACCCATCGCCTCTTATTGGTTGGTATATGAAGAAACAAGAAACGAGGTAGAAATTAATGCACCGCGCCTAAGTGTTTTGGGATTATTTGATTTTCGTAAGATGGCTTACACACCTAGACGGAGGGAGTAGTATCATGTACTTGGGACTCACAAACATGCTTATGTGACAGACAATTAAAGAAGAGAGAGAAAGGATAGTAGTAACATAGGTAGATACCGTAACATAATAAATGTATGCTACTGTGTGTCATGTATGGCAGTAAATGAGACCATCTATGATACTACTTTATGATACTATACACTATAGAGATAGTATCATACACTAGTATCATATGCATGATACTAAATATATGTTACTTGCCACTTTGACCAGCCTAACATCATCGGATTCCTAGTGTTCAGAGTAAACTTGACAAGTAAGACCTCTTGGTTGGACATGGAGTTTGTGAGCTCGAATTCACATGCACCCTCTAAAAAAATATAAAAATTGGACATTGTTCACTACAAACATCCAATCCTAATTCCTCCTTTGGTGGATAAGGAAGTCGTGGGAACAAACGGACACGAAATCCACGAAGAATTACATGTGATGTTGGGGATATTCCCCACAGGTGAGACCCGGTATGGTATAACCCGCTTCCAAACCTAGTTTTCCAAACCCGGTTCAGGTAGTTACCCACTCTCGAGTCTCAAGAGAGATTCACTAGAGGAAGAAAGGCCGAGAGCCCGGAAGGAAGACCCATGACAGCCGGCTTTCACACAAGCCTTGCAGGCCGGCTTACAAGGAGGCTGAGGAGTGAAGTTCTTCAGACTTAGAAAGTAAGGAAATCAGTAAGACCTAGAGTAGGATACGGGTTATGAGCACGACCCGAAATCTTCTATAAACCAGGGACTCAACCTATTATATAAAGGGGAGTTCCTGGGACATCAAAGGACAAGTTGGAAGCTCTCGAAAGTCAGGTAGCGAAACAACGCCGTTGTAATCGAGATCGTGATCAATATCAATCAAGTAAGAGTAGGATTTTACCTCCATCATGAGGGGCCGAACCTGGGTATGTCATTCGTTTCCGATCAACCCCGTTCAAGCTACCACCTAGTAGCAATGGCCTCACAACTTAGGCTGTGTTCGGTTTCTCTCAGATCCGTTAACTCCGCTCCCGGAGCGGACCATCCTTTAGCTTAATTAGGCGGAGCTGCCAAAACCCAACTCCCCAAGTCCACGGAGCCGGGAAGTTCTGAACAGGGCCTTAGTTCTCTCACAAGGACACTTGCCATGACAAAACCACGACAGTTGGCACCCCACCGCGGGGCCAACACATGGTGGTGTTGAGTTCTTGGAGGGAGCACTTCTAGGGATCGAGGGTTACGCGATAGGCCGGATGATGAAAAGCCGGTGTGGGAAGCTCTACATTGAGGACCCGGCTAGGATCCCAAGGCTGACTCCATTGAGTCAGGATACCGGGTACCCTTCAGCAAGATCCACGTCTTCATCGGCGAATCCAGTCCAGAGCCTGCCGCCGCCGACTTCTTCGGCGGAGTCACTTAGGAGTCAGAGTCGGCCACCGATTCGGTGTCCGGAGGCGACACGCTTGTCATTTCAGATGGCGAGTCATCAGTTGTGAAACCCGAGTCTATCCTCCCACTTTTTGATGAAAAGTTGGGAGGGTTCTCAGATGATGAAACCTCCTTGGAGTTTTACAAGCCGCCTCATCACGCAGCAGTCCAGATGGCAGGGAACCAGAACCAGCCTCACTATGACAGACAGGGAAAGTTAGTCGCGGATACATCAACTAGCCGAAACCTGGCTGAGGGAGTCCTGGACTAGGGGGTGTCCGGACGGCCGGACTATCATCGTCAGCCGGACTCCAAGACTATAAAGATACAAGATTGAAGACTTCGTCCCGTGTCCGAATGGGACTTTCCTTGGCGTGGAAGGCAAGCTTGGCGATACGGATATGTACATCTCCTACCATTGTAACCGACTCTGTGTAACCCTAGCCCTCTCCGGTGTCTATATAAACCAGAGGGTTTTAGTCCATAGGACAACACAACCATTACAACAATCATACCATAGGCTAGCTTCTAGGGTTTAGCCTCCTTGATCTCGTGGTAGATCCACTCTTGTACTACCCATATCATCAATATCAATCAAGCAGAGTAGGGTTTTACCTCCATCGAGAGGGCCGAACACAGGTAAAAACATCGTGTCCCTTGTCTCCTGTTACCATCCGCCTAGACGCACGATTCGAGACCCCTACCGAGATCCGCGGTTTTGACACCGACATTGGTGCTTTCATTGAGAGTTCCTCGTGTCGCCACCGATAGGCTTGATGGCTTCTTCAATCAACAACAACGTAGTCCAGATGAGAATTTCCTCCCGGACAGATCTTCGTGTTGGCGACTTTGCATGCGGGCCAATTAAGCAGCCATCGAAGCGATCGAAATCACGCCCGCCAACAGTGTCAGGTTTGAAGCCTAAACTTCACGGCCGACGTCGCGGAGACTTGATCTTCGACGGATTCGAGCCACGTACCGAGCGTGCATCGCACTGTCACGATGGGCATGATTTAGCTCGCCGCGGACGGTGCCTCGAGGCCGCACACGAGTCCGCCTCGACTCATAGTTCGGAGCAGATCGCGCAGATCGAGGGCAGTGGCTGGACACCGCCTTTGGGAGTTGCAACCTATCTGGCGATGGAGCCGAATCTCGACCTTGTCCCTTATAAAGCTCGTGACTCGAGGCGCCGGACTCCTTACCGGACTCCGAACCTCCTGCGCCCCTGCCAATCGAATCCGATTGGGAGCCGATCATGGAGTTCACCGCCGCGGACATCTTTCAGCACTCACCCTTTGGCGACATGCTAAATTCGCTAAAGCATCTCTCGTTATCAGGAGAACCCGGGCCGGACTGCGATCAGGATGGTTGGGATGCGGACGATGAAGAAATTCAAAGCCCACCCACCACCCACTTTGTAGCCACCGCCGGCGATCTAAGCGACATGTTAGACTACGACTCAAGACATCGGCGGTATGGACGACGATGCGGGAGGCGATCAAGAACCAGCGCCATGAGGCACTGGAAGACCACCTCATCATACGACATATACATGGTGGACACCCCAAAGGACGGGGATGGCGAAGAAGCAACGGAGGCAGATTCTTCTAAGAAACAGCCCAAACGCCGACGTCAGCGGCGCCGCTCTAAATCCCGCCACAGTAAGAATGGAGATTCCGGCACCGGAGATAACACCCCAGAGAGTGCCGAAGACAACCCCCTGCAGCAAGAGTCAGCACAGGAGGACGGGGAAGCCAGCCCTCGAGAGAGAGCGGCAGACGAAGAGGATGAAAACTACATGCCTCCCTCCGGAGATGAGGCAAGCCTCAACGACGACGAATTCGTCATGCCAGAGGATCCCGTCGAACAAGAGCGTTTTAAACGCAGGCTTATCGCCACGGCAAATAGCCTAAAGAAAAAGCAACAACAGCTTCAAGCTGATCAAGACCTGCTGGCCGACAGATGGACCGAGGTCCTTGCGGCCGAAGAGTATGAACTCGAACGCCCCTCCAAAAGTTATCCAAAACGCAAGTTGCTCCCCCAACTAGAGGAAGCATACAAACCTTCATCACCAGCGCACAATACGGCAGATCGACCACCCCGTGGCCGCGACAGAGAGGCATCTAGGCCCTCCTTCAGGACCGTACCCCGGCATCGCTCGAAAAGTACGAAGCCACGAGGGAATGCGCCGGACTTGCGAGACATATTGGAGGACAAGGCAAGACAATCCAGATCTATCTACGGATCACGTGGGCGCCCCACGACCCACGACGACCACCGTCGCGCCGGATACAACAATTCCGGCCGGGCCGAACACAGCAGACAACGCTCTCTTGAGCTACGTCGTGATATTGCCCAATATAGAGGCGCCGCACACCCACTATGCTTCACTGACAAAGTAATGGATCATCAAATCCCTGAAGGGTTTAAACCCGTGAACATTGAATCCTACGACGGCACAACAGACCCCGCGGTTTGGATCGAAGATTATCTCCTTCATATCCATATGGCCCGCGGCGACGATCTCCACACCATCAAGTATCTCCCACTCAAGCTTAAAGGACCAGCTCGGCATTGGCTTAACAGCTTGCCCGCAGAGTCTTGGGTGTTGGGAGGACCTGGAAGCCGCATTCCTCGACAACTTCCAGGGCACATATGTGCGACCACCAGACACCGATGACCTAAGCCACATAATTCAGCAGCCAGACGAATCGGCCAAACAGTTCTGGACACGGTTCTTAACAAAGAAAAATCAAATTGTCGACTGTCCGGATGCAGAGGCCCTCGCAGCCTTCAAACATAATATCCGCGACGAGTGGCTGGCCCGGCACCTAGGACAGGAAAAGCCGAAATCCATGGCAGCCCTCACATCACTCATGACCCGCTTCTGTGCGGGAGAGGACAGCTGGCTAGCTCGTAGCAACAACCTCAGCAAAATGCTGACAGTCCGGATACTAAGGACCACAATGGCAGGTCACGTCGAAACAAAAACAAATGCCGCATTAACGGCGATAACAATGAGGATACGACAGTCAACGCCGGATTTAGAGGCTCTAAACCCGGTCAGCGGAAGAAGCCATTCAATAGAACTACTCCGGGTCCGTCCAATTTGGACCGAATACTCGACCGCTCTTGCCAGATACATGGCACGCCCGAAAATCCAGCTAATCACACCAACAGAGATTGTTGGGTATTCAAGCAGGCAGGAAAATTCATTGCCGAAAACAATGACAAGGGGCTGCACAGCGACGAAGAGGAAGAGACTCGGCCGCCGAACAGTAGAGGACAGAAGGGTTTCCCCCCACAAGTGCGGATGGTAAACATGATATACGCAACACATATACCCAAGAGGGAGCGGAAACGTGCACTTAGGGACGTATACGCGATGGAGCCAGTCGCCCCGAAGTTCAATCCATGGTCCTCTTGCCCGATCACTTTCGATTGAAGGGACCACCCTACCAGTATCCGTCATGGTGGGTTCGCCGCATTGGTCTTAGACCCAATCGTCGATGGATTTCACCTCACTAGAGTCCCGATGGACAGCGACAGCAGCCTGAACCTGCTTTATCAGATACGATCGCAAGATGGGCATAGACCCTCAAGGATTAAACCTACAAAGACGACCTTTAAAGCGTCATACCAGTGTTGAGGCCAATTGTACGAGCTCACCACACCGAAGTGGTCTTCGAACCCGGATAATTTCAAGCGAGGAATTAATCTTCGACATAGTCCCGTTCGAGATGGCTATCACGCCGCTTTCAGACGAACCGCGTTTGCAAAGTTCAACGCGTGCCGCATTATGCATACCTTAAGCTCAAGATGCAGGCCCTCGTGGAGTCATCACGGTCAATGGAAACATCAACGCTCCTCCGAACAGAGGAACACACAATGGCTCTCGCGATGAAGTATAGAGCAGCCTTTTAAGGCAATTTTCGAGTCCGGCCGTTAAACGACCGGACATGGCCAAACGCGCCCGGAGTAACATCAATCAAGACCACCTAGCACGTTCCGAGCACGCGTAGCAGTGCGGCCCCAACCCCAGCCCTCGCATGATTGCAAGACCAGCTCTTCGCGTACATCACTACGCTCTGGAGGTACCATGGGCATAGGGGGAGGGGCACGACCACGACAGACCCAGAGTGTGGCTTAACCACACCAGGGGCTCCCAAGTGTGTCACCCTTTCTTTTTTTATTATTTTATTTTTTCCACAGGACTCCGTTCACCAGAGGCCCTGTCAGGCAGTAGATCTGCCGAACTCACGATGCAACAACCAGGGAGGGACAAAGGCTACGACGAACACTCAGGTGGTCTCAATTATGAGCATTAAATTTGCTAAATACACCAGTCCGCAGCACCACCCCTAGAGGGGGACATGTTAAATCCCTTGCTTACCGCACTATTTGTATCGTTCTGCACTCATAACAGAATTCCTTGAATAAATAATGCAGCACTTTTTGCTTACAATTGCATTTCTTTTCTTATATATGTTCGTTCATGACATCTCGCACCCGTACATTTTGGTACGGCCGAATACACTAGGGGCTTATGTTCCCCGCATTATGGTGTGATAAGTCCGAACACTTTCACAAGTGCGGCACCCCGAACTTATAGCATTATATGCATCGGCTCCGAATCATGTCTTGGGTCAATAGTTGGGTTTGCCCGGCTCCCATGTTTTGGTACCTTACGTTCCGCTCATCGGCTAAGGTAGCACTAGGAGAACCATCGCGATTGCGCCCGGTTGAGCTGGCGAGCGCCTCGATGGAGAAAGCTAAAAGCGATTTGTCATGATAAGGCGAGAGACTGGTCATTGTTTGAGAGGTCTTTCGAGTCCTTAAAGATTTATGCCGCTTGAGCGAGGAACCGGCCGTGTCCGCCCAGCGTGATAGCGCCCGAACTCGGTCTTCCGAATACTAGGGGCTTCACGAAATTTAAAATTATAGAATTCTATGGCTAAGTGAGAGTGTTCAAGCATTATAAGTCCGGTTGCCTTGTTCGTTGTGTTGAGCGCCTCCCTAGATGGACCCAAAAATGGGAACAAGAGTGCTCAAGTTTATCCCGAACACCCCAGCACTCGTGGCATGGGGGCTAAAGCCAATGACTTGCCATCTCTCAGATTTTATAAACGGCCACACAGAAGGTAATATTTTAAATCAATAAGCGTTGCTTAGCGCATATGAACAAAGTTTTCAGCGCACAGGATAACACATTGCGAGTTTTCCCAATTACTACATCTGTGGGGCACTCATCCGCAATCTTGCGGGCACCCTTCAGGACATTAGTACATCTCGGGCATACGGTACTCCTTGCCCGTTGGCGGCGTGTCAGTGATAAGCCTCTCCGCATCCAGCCTGCCCCAATGCACCTTTGCACGAGCAAGGGCCTGACGAGCACCTTCAATGCAGGCGGAGCGCTTGATGACTTCCACCCAGGGGCACACATCCACCAGCCGCCGCACGAGGCCGAAGTAGCTCCCAGGCATGGCCTCTCCGAGCCCTGCCGGACTATGAGGCCCTTCATGGCCTGCTTTCGGCTACCTTAGGAGCTCGACCGGTGATTGGTGGTCGCTAGGGGCACCAGGTGTCCGCCTCAGCAGATCTTGAGACCGAAGACCTTCTCCGTTGAGCTCCCCTCCTCGGCCCGGTAGAATGCGGCGGCATCAGACATGCTGCGAGGCAGATCTGTAAACGCCCTTGGAGAGCTCCGAATTCGGGTAAGTAACAAGTAATTTACATTCACATGCTTGCTTTGCATGAAAAATGCCTTACCCGCCGCTATTTTCTTCACATCCTCAACCTCCTGGAGGGCCTTACGGGCCTCAGCCTTAGCGGCTTTGGCACTTTCAAGAGCCGAGGCAAGCTCGGACTCTCGAGTCTTCGAGTCGCGCTCCAAACTCTCATGCTTTTCCATGAGAGCCTGGAGCTCTTGCCGCACCTCCGCCACCCACGCCTCCTGCTTCTCTCGCTCCACTCGTTCTGCGGCCGCATTGCGTTCGGCCGCGGACACGGCCTCCTTTAGGGTCGCCACCTCGTTCGTGGCCCCTGCAGTACCCACGTTATCCTTGTTATTTCTATTGCAACCAAAATCCTTTTCTGTAAGGTACAAATTTTAAAGTGGTGTTACTCACCTTCTTTATCCTCGAGCTGCTTCTTGGCAAGGTCGAGCTCTTGCTCGGACCGCTCGAGGTCCTACTTCAAAGCACCGACCTCCGCCATCAGTGCGGCAGAGGTCAACAGCGCAGCCTGCAAACCCATATTGACATAATTTATAGTACTCCTGCGTATATCTTTTTTAGATCCTCAGTCCGGTTTTTCTTTCCGAACACCGAACCGAGCATCAGGGGCTACTGTCTATGCAGTATTACATTACATATTTTAAGCTTGTTACCTCAAAGCCTGTTAGAAGGCTACTGCAGGCTTCGGTCAGCCCGCTCTTGGCGAGCTGAACTTTCTGAATCACCGCACTCATGATAGTGCGGTGTTCTTCCTCGATGGAAGCGCCGTTAAGCGCCTCCAAAAGATTGTCCGGCGCCTCCGGTTGGACGGAGGCTGCCGGCGTCACGGTCTTGCCCTTCTTACGAAGGGGCCACCTACCGGACTCCGGAACCACTGCGGGTTCCGGTATGGAGTCCGCGCAAAGTCCTGGAGGCTGCCTTGCGGCACCTCCGGAGCCTCCTCCTAATGGGTCCCCTCCTGGGATCCCACGTCGGCGTCGTCAGCACGAGGGGTGGAGGCGGTCGGAATGGAATCCACATCCGACGGAGCCAAGGACCCGCTCAACGAAGCGGGAAGATCATCATCGGCCGGACTACAGGTAGTGTGCGGCATTAGAAGGACACTATGTGACACAAAGGAGATATTATACACCATTCAGGAATCCGGATACTTACGATCTTGCCGGAGGCCTGGCCCTTGAGGGCCACTCTTCGTCACCAACGTTGGCGTTGGCGGAGCTGCCCGGAGGAAGGGTCCTTCCCCTCTTGGACCCTTCGGCCTCCCCCGTTGGGGAAGCCTTCCTCTTCCTCTCTCCCTCCTCCGGGAGAGAGTCCTCTTCTCCTCCTCGTCTTCGGGAGGAGTCGCCTCGAGCCATCGGACGATGAGTCCGATATCACTGGCGCCGGAACTTCTTCGAGTTCCGTGGCTTTCTTCTTAGCCTTCTTCTCCGGCACCACATAGAGTGCGGGACTAGCGCCCGATTAAGCAGGCGCCCGCTGGGTCTTCGGAAGGGAGCCGGACTGTCTACTGTCGGACGTCCTCTGCCGATCTGTCAAAGGCATTGGGAGTTTTAGATCCCACATAAAATTAAACTATGAAAGAAAATAATTGTCCCTAGAGGATAACAAAGCTTACCTCGCCGGCCGGGCGCTTGGTGTTGAATCCGCGATCTTCAGTCGCAGACGCGGGGGCTTCTCCGCCCTTGAACAGCACTCTCCAGGCAGCTTCGTACGTCGTGTCGAAGAGCCCGCTCAAGGCCTGGTGCTGTGCCGGATTGAACTCCCACAGGTTGAAGACCCGCTGTTGGTAGGGGAGAATCCGACGGACGAGCATGACCTGGATCACATTGACAAGCCGAAGCTTCTTGTTCACCAAGGTCTGAAGACAAGACTAGAGTCCTGTCAGCTCCTCCGAACTGCCCCATAGCAAGCCCTTCTCTTTCCAGGAGGTGAGCTGCATGGGGATACCAGATCTGAACTCGGGGGCCGCTGCCCATTTAGGGTCACGCGGCTCGGTGATATAGAACCACCCTGACTGCCATCCCTTGATGGACTCCACGAAGGCCCCTTCGAGCCAGGTGATGTTGGGCATTTTGCCCACTATGGCGCCTCCGCACTCCGCTTGAGCGCCCTTCACCACCTTCGCTTGACGTTGAAGGTCTTGAGCCACAAGCGAAGTGAGGCGGATCTGAGAGGAAGGCCTCACACACGACGATAAACGCCGAGATGTTGAGGATGAAGTTCGGCCGGATCGTGGAAATCCAGCCGTAATAGTACATGAGCCCCGGACGAAGGGATGAAGTGGGAAGCCCAGCCAGCGGAGGAAGTGGGAAGGAATCGACCCTCTCATGGGGCAGGGGTGGGGATGAGCTGCCCCTCGTCGGGCAGCCGGTGCGCGATGTCGCTGGAAAGGTATCCGGCGTCGCGCAGCTTTTCGATGTGCTCCTCCGTAACGGAGGAGGCCAACCACTTGCCTCCCGCTCTAGACATGGCTGGAGAAGGTCGAGACGAGATGTGCGGACTTGGGCGCTGGAGCTCGAGTGCGCAGAGATGGATAAGCGAAGGAGGAAGAAGGCGTAGGTAAAAAGGTGGATCCTTATCCCCTCATATATAGGCGGACGAAGACTATGCGTCCCCACCGGCCTGGTAAAACTCGCTTATCTCCCAAGCGCCACCATCAAGGGCGCGGTTGGGTTACCCACGTCCGTATTGATGGGAATCCCGGAATAAGGGGAACACGATCTCTGCTTCGACAAGACGTGCCAAGGAAACCGCTTCGCTAAACGCACTGAGGTGGTATAATAAAAAACGATTCAAGTAAAAGCTTGGTAGTGGCGTGACATCATGCCACAAAATACGTCAGCAGATTGGACCTGTGTACATATTATTCTCTCTACGGTGGAATGTGGAATTTATTTTGCAGAGCCGGACACTATCCTGGTGTTCACAATATTCTATGAATTATATGGAGGAGGAACCCGCCTTGCAATGCAGAACAATATGCGCGCCGGACTCATCGTCATTGAAGCCTGGTTCAGGGGCTACTGAGGGAGTCCTGGACTAGGGGGTGTTCGGATAGCCGGACTATCATCGTCATCCGGACTCCAAGACTATGAAGATACAAGATTGAAGACTTCGTCCTATGTCCGAATGGGACTTTCCTTGGCGTGGAAGGCAAGCTTGGCGATACGGATATGTAGATCTCCTACCATTGTAACCGACTCTGTGTAACCCTAGCCCTCTCCGGTGTCTATATAAACCGGAGGGTTTTAGTCCGTAGGACAACACAACCATTACAACAATCATACCATAGGCTAGCTTCTAGGGTTTAGCCTCCTTGATCTCGTGGTAGATCCACTCTTGTACTACCCATATCATCAATATCAATCAAGCAGGAGTAGGGTTTTACCTCCATCGAGAGGGCCCGAACCTGGGTAAAAACATCGTGTCCCTTGTCTCCTGTTACCATCCGCCTAGACGCACAGTTCGGGACCCCCTACCCAAGATCCGCCCGTTTTGACACCGACACTGGCCGAGGCCACGCCGGGTCAACCGTCTAATGTTGTGAGAACCGCAACAGTTGCATCGACGGTCACCGACTCCCGAAGAATAGGGGATCAGGCACTGACGGGGATGATGACTACTCTCGGCAGGCTCCTAGCAGATCCAGTAACTCTAGAGAACGCAAACACGACAATGCAGAGATAACGAAAGTGTTGCAAGCTGATGACCCACAAGTATAGGGGATCTATCGTAGTCCTTTCGATAAGTAAGAGTGTCGAACCCAACGAGGAGTAGAAGGAAATGACAAGCGGTTTTCAGTAAGGTATTCTCTGCAAGCACTGAAATTGTAGGTAACAGATAGTTTTGTGATAAGATAATTTGTAACGAGTAACAAGCAATGAAAGTAAATAAGGTGCAGCAAGGTGACCCAATCCTTTTTGTAGCAAAGGACAAACCTGGACAATTTCTGATAATGAGAAAAGCGCTCCCAAGGACACATGGGAATTATCGTCAAGCTAGTTTTCATCACACTCATATGATTCGCGTTCGGTGCTTTAATAATTTGATATGTGGGTGGACCGGTGCTTGGGTACTGCACTTTCTTGGACAAGCATCCCACTTATGATTAACCCCTATTGCAAGCATCCGCAACTACAAAAGAAGTATTAAGGTAAACCTAACCATAGCATGAAACTAGTGGATCCAAATCAGCCCCTTACGAAGCAAGGCATAAACTAGGGTTTAAGCTTCTGTCACTCTAGCAACCCATCATCTACTTATTACTTCCCAATGCCTTCCTCTAGGCCCAAATAATGGTGAAGTGTCATGTAGTCGACGTTCACATAACACTACTAGAGGAAAGACAACATACATCTCATCAAAATATCGAACGAATACCAAATTCACATGACTACTAATAGCAAGACTTCACCCATGTCCTCAGGAACAAACGTAACTACTCACAAAGCATATTCATGTTCATGATCAGAGGAGTATTAATATTCATTAAGGATCTGAACATATGATCTTCCACCAAGTAAACCAATTAGCATCAACTACAAGGAGTAATCAACACTACTAGCAACCCACAAGTACCAATTTGTGGTTTTGATACAAGATTGGATATAAGAGATGAACTAGGGTTTTGAGAGGAGATGGTGCTGGTGAAGATGTTGATGGAGATTGACCCCCTCCCGATGAGAGGATCGTTGGTGATGACGATGGTGATGATTCCCCCCTCCCGGAGGGAAGTTTCCCCGGCAGAACAGCTCCGCCGGAGCCCTAGATTGGTTCTGCCAAGGTTCTGCCTCGCGACGGCGGAGTTTCATCCCGTAAGCTTACTTATGATTTTTTCAGGGTGAAAGCCTTCATATAGCAGAAGAGGGGCACCGGAGGGTCAACAGGGGGCCCAGGAGACAGGGGGCGTGCCCAGTAGGGGGGGGGGCACCCCCACCCTCCTGGCCAGGGTGTGGGCCCCCTCTAGTATTTTCTTTGCTCAATAATTCTTATTAATTCCAAAAGTGACTTCCGTGGAGTTTCAGGATTTTTGGAGCTGTGCAGAATAGGTTTCCAATATTTGCTCCTTTTCTAGCCAGAATCCCAGCTGCCGGCATTCTCCCTCTTCATGATAAACCTTGTAAAATAAGAGAGAATAGCCATAAGTATTGTGACATAACGTGTAACAACAGCCCATAATGCAATAAATATTGATATAAAAGCATGATGCAAAATGGACGTATCAACTCCCCCAAGCTTAGACCTCGCTTGTCCTCAAGCGGAAGCCGAAATCAAAAAATATGTCCACATGTTTAGAGATAGAGGTGTCGATAAAAATAAAATACGGACATGAGGGTATCAAGATTATTCTTATAACAACAATATATATATATATTGTCATATGATTTCTTATACTCAAGTAACAATCTATTCACAATGTCAAGTATGAAACATAAACTTCATTGAGAACTAACAAACTATAATCTCAGTCATTGAAACAATTGCAATTTATAATAACATCGGAAAGAGTCAAGAATAGAGCTTTTCAGCAAGTCCACATACTCAACTATCATATAGTCTTCTACAATTGCTAACACTCACGCAATACTTATGGTTATGGAGTTTTAATCGGACACTGAGAAAGATTGGGGCTTATAGTTTCGCCTCCCAACGTATTCACCTTTGGGTGATGTCAACAATAATAGTTCATGCTAACTTACATCCAATTGGATATATATATATATATCACAATCTTTCCAACACGAGGTGCTTGCCAAAGGATAAAATGAAAAAGGGAAACGTGAGGATCACCTTGACTCTTGTATAAAGTAAAAGATAGGCCCTTCGCAGAGGGAAGCAGAGGTTGTCATGTACTTTTAAGGTTGGATGCACAAAATCTTAATGCAAAAGAACGTCACTTTACATTGCCACTTGTGATATGAACCTTTATTATGCAGTCCGTTGCTTTTATTACTTCCATATCACACGATCGTATAAAGCTTATTTTCTCTACACTAATAAGTCATACATATTTAGAGAGCATTTTTTATTGCTTGCAACATGACAACTTACTTGAAGGATCTTACTCAATCCATAGGTAGATATGGTGGACTTTCATGGCAAAACTGGGTTTAAGGATATTTGGAAGCACAAGTAGTATCTCTACTTGGTGCAAAGATTTTTTGGCTAGCATGAGGGGGAAAGGCAAGCTCAACATGTTGGGAAGATCCATGACAATATACTTTAACTGAGATGTGAGAAAACATAACCCATTATGTTGTCTTCCTTGTCCAACATCAACTCTTTAGCATGTCATACTTAATGAGTGCTCACAATCATAAAAGATGTCCAAGATAGTATATTTATATGTGAGAACCTCTCTTTCTTTATTACTTCCTATTTATTGCAACAATGACCAAAACTACGTTTGTCAACTCTCAACAACTTTTATGCCTCATACTCTTTATATGTGAAGTCATTATTATCCATAAGATCAATATGAACTCTTTTATTTCTTTTTATTCTTTCTACTTTCTCAAGATCATAGCAAGATAGCAAAGTCCTTGACTCAACACTAATCTTTATTATAGATAGCTCACGGACTCGATTACATAGAAGGATCACAAAGCAAAACTCAAAACTAATTCATACCAAAACTTCAATCTACTAGATCAAGATACTACTAAAGGGATCGAAATAAATAAAACCGTAAAGATAGGAGTGCGATGGTGATATGATACCGGGGCACCTCCCCCAAGCTTGGCAGTTGCCAAGGGGAGTGCCCATACCCATGTGATTATGTCTCCTTCTTCAGAGTTGGTGTTGTGATCTTCTTGGCGATGATGCCCCTCAGGATACGATTCTCCTCCTAGAGCTTATTGACTTGTTATTTGAGGTCCATATTTTCCTTGCGGAGCTTGCCCGTAACGGCTAAAGCTCCCTTTACCCAAGGATGCTACATAGCTTCTGGAGAACAAGTGACGCTCTTTTTCATATTTTCATAAGAAAGAAATTTAACACTGGAAGGGATAACCGAGTTTGGAATAGCTATGCTATGTAGTTCCCCCATCATGAATCTTTCTTGGAAGCGAGAGGTAACTTCTTGATCCTCCTCCATAGCATCTATCATTTTCAAGTCGGCCTCCATCTCATCTTCCGTTGATGGTCCAAAGTGATAGGCATTGCTGTTTGCTCCTGGACCGGGCGCCGGGTGAGACACCCGACTCTCCCCGATTGACTCTTGAGAAGACATCTTGCTCTAAATCTGCGACAGAAACAACTCGAAACGAAAGCAGAGGATTTTTGCATGATACAGTGGTCAAAACCTTCGGATGATTATATAATGAATTTTTACCGACCAAGAGAAGTAACGTGCAAGAAAACGGAGTCCGGGAGGCACACGAGGTGCCCACGAGACAGGGGGCGCGCCCAGTAGGTGGGGGGCGCCCCCCACCCTCTTGGAGGCCTCGTGTCCTTCCCGGATTACTTCTTGCTTTCTAAAATTCTTAAATATTCCAAAACGGAGAAAAATTACCATTAGAATTGTTTTGGAATCGGTTTACTTACCGTACCACACACCTATTCCTTTTCGGAGTCTGAAACGTTCTAGAAAGTGCCCTTATGTATTCCTCCAGGGTTACGGTCTCAATAGTATTAGTTTCAACATTGATAGGATTACCTGAGATATAATGTTTGATTCTTTGACCGTTCACCACCCTCGGACTTGTGCCTTCGAAGTTTTTGATTTCTATGGCACCGGAACGATAGACCTCCTCGATAACGTAAGGACCTTCCCACTTAGAGAGAAGTTTTCCTGCAAAAAAATCTTAAACGAGAGTTGAATAGCAACACATCCTATGTTAAATTCTCGCTTTTGTATTCTTTTGTCATGCCATCTTTTAACTTTTTCTTTGAACAACTTGGCATTCTCATAGGCTTGGGTTCTCCATTCATCAAGTGAGCTAATATCAAATAATCTCTTCTCACCGGCAAGTTTGAAATCATAGTTGATCTCTTTAATAGCCCAATATGCCTTATGTTCAAGTTCGAGAGGTAAGTGACATGCTTTTCCATAAACCATCTTATATGGAGACATACACATAGGATTTTTATATGCAGTTCTATAGGCCCATAATGCATCATCAAGTTTCTTGGACCAATTCTTTCTAGATCTATTCACAGTCTTTTGCAAAATTAATTTGAGCTCTCTATTACTCAACTCTACTTGACCACTAGACTGTGGGTGATAAGGAGATGCAATTCTATGATTAACATCATACTTAGCAATCATTTTACGAAAAGCACCATGAATAAAATGTGAACCACCATTATTCATAAGATATCTAGGGACTCCAAACCTCAGAAAAATAACTTCTTTAAGCATCTTAATAGAGGTGTTACGATCAGCACTACTAGTTGGAATAGCTTCTACCCACTTAGTAACGTAATCAACACCAACTAGAATATGTGTGTAATAATTAGAGGTAGGAAAAGGTCCCATATAATCAAACCCCCAAACATCAAATGGTTCAATAACAAGAGAATAATTCATAGGCATTCATTGACGTCTACTAATATTACCAATTCTTTGACATTCATCACAAGACAAGACAAATTTACGAGCATCTTTGAAGAGAGTAGGCCAATAAAAATCGGATTGCAATACCTTATGTGCAGTTCTATCTCCAGCGTGGTGTCTTCCATATGGTTCGGAGTGATACTTGCGTAGGATCTGTTCCTGTTCATGCTCAGGAACACAACGTCTAATAACACCATCTACTCCTTCTTTATAAAGGTGTGGGTCATCCCAGAAGTAATGTCTTAAATCATAAAAGAACTTTTTTTGCTGGTATGTGAAACTAGGTGGTATAAATTTAGCAACAATGTAATTAGCATAATCAGCATACCATGGAGCAGTACGAGAAGCATTAATGACCGCTAATTGTTCATTAGGAAAGCTATCATCAATAGGTAGTGGGTCATCAATAACATTCTCTAACCTAGACAAGTTGTCCGCAACGGGGTTCTCAGCTCCCTTTCTATCAATAATATGCAAATCAAATTCTTGGAGCAAGAGAACCCATCTAATAAGTCTAGGCTTAGCATCTTTCTTTTCCATAAGATATTTAATAGCAGCATGATCGGTGTGAATAGTAACTTTAGAATCAACAATATAAGGTCTGAACTTATCACATGCAAATACGACTGCTAAGAATTCTTTTTCAGTAGTAGGATAATTTTTCTGGGTAGTATCAAGAGTTTTACTAGCATACTAGATAACCTTCAATTTCTTATCAACTCTTTGCCCTAGAACCGCACCTACAACATAATCACTAGCATCACACATAATTTCAAAAGGTAAATTCCAATCAGGTGGCTGAACAATAGGTGCAGTGATCAAAGCTTTCTTAAGTATTTCAAATGCTTCTACACAATCATCATCAAAGACAAAAGGAATATCTTTTTGCAATAAATTAGTCAGAGGCCTAGAGATTTTAGAGAAGTCCTTAATGAACCCCCTATAAAAACCGGCATGACCAAGGAAACTTCTTATACCTTTAACGTCCTTGGGACATGGCATCTTTTCAATAGCATCAACTTTAGTTTTACCAACTTCAATACCTCTTTCAGAAATTTTATGCCCCAAGACAATGCCTTCATTAACCATAAAATGACACTTTTCCTAGTTCAAGACGAGACTAGTGTCTTCACATCTCTGCAAAACTCGATCAAGGTTGCACAAGCAATCATCAAAAGAGGATCCATAAACGGAGAAGTCGTCCATGAATACCTCACAAATTTTTTCACAAAAGTCAGAGAATATAGCCATCATGCATCTTTGAAAAGTAGAAGGTGCATTACATAAACCAAAAGGCATACATCTATAAGCAAAGGTACCGAAAGGGCAAGTAAAAGTAGTTTTTGATTGATCCTCCGCTGACACGGGTATTTGCGAGAAACCAGAATAACCATCTAGAAAACATAAATGTGTATGTTTAGTCTTTCTAGCAATTGATCAATGAAAGGTAAAGGGTAATGATATTTCTTAGTAGCTTTATTTAATTTACGGAAATCAATTACCATCCTATAACCTGTAATAATTCTTTGCGGGATCAATTCATCTTTATCATTAGGAACAACAGTAATACCTCCCTTCTTAGGAATGCAATGGACATGGCTTACCCAATCACTATCATCAACGGGATATATTATACCTGCCTCAAGGAGCTTTAGTATCTCCTTTCTTACCACTTCTTTCATCTTAGGATTTAACCATCATTGAGGATCTCTAACTGGTTTGGCATCTTTCTCCACTTTTATTTTGTGTTGGCATAGAGTGGGACTAATGCCCTTAAGATCATCCAGAGTATATCCAATAGCAACACGGTGCTTCTTCAGAGTTTTCAATAATCATTCCTCTTCCTGCTCTGAAAGGTTAGCACTAATAATAACAGGATATATCTTCTTTTCATCAAGATAAGCATATTTAAGATTATCAGGTAATGGTTTGAGCTCAAACACGGGATCACCCTTGGGTGGAGGGGGATACCCTAAGATTTCAACAGGTAAGTTGTGTTTCAGAATAGGACCCTGTTGAAGGAATACTTCATCTATTTCCCTTCTTTCATTCATAAACATATCATTTTCATGTTCTAGCAAAATTGTTCTAACGGATCAGTAGGAGGCACGGCAATAGAATCAAAACCAACAATCTCATCCTTGCTAGGCAATTCTTTATCACGGGGCTGTCTACGAAACTTAGCAAAATTAAAATCATGAGACATATCCCCTAAGCCAATTGTAACAATATCCTTTTCACAATCAATCCTAGCATTAACAGTATTCAAGAAGGGTCTACCAAATATAATGGGACAAAAGTCATCTTGTGGGGAACCAAGAACAAGAAAATCAGCAGGATATTTAACTTTCCCACACAAGACTTCGACATCTCTAACAATCCCAACTAGCTTAATGGTATCCCTATTGGCAAGCATAATTGTAACATCAATATCTTCTAACTCAGCGGGTGCAATATCATGCATAATTTCTTTATATAAGGAAAAGGGTATTGCACTAGCACTAGCACCCATATCACATAAGCCATGATAACAATGATCTCCTATTTTAACAGAAATAACAGGCATGCCTACAAGAGGTCTATATATCTTAGCATCGGGTCTAGCAATATTAGCAGTTTCACCACAGAAGTAAATAACATGCCCATCTAAATTATCATCCAAGAGATCATTAACTATAGCAATACTAGGTTCAACTTTGATTTGCTTAGGAGGTATATATGTGCTACTATTACTCTTACGGACCACAGTCGAAGCTTTAGCATGATCCTTTATCCTAACAGGAAAAGGTGGTTTCTCAACATAAGTAGTAGGAACAATAAGATCATTATAAGTGATAGTCTTTTCTTCAACTGTAATAGGTGCAAATACCTTTAATTCAGTGGGAGGGTTATATTTAAACCACTTCTCCTTAGGGAGATCAATGTGAGTAGCAAAAGATTAACAAAAAGCAACTACTATCTCAGAGTCAAGTCCATATTTAGCGCTAAATCCACGAACAGCATCGGTATCCATAAAAGATTTAACACAATCAAACTTAGGCATTATACCTGACTCCTTACCATCGTCGGAACCTCAATCTTCAGAGTTGCGTTTAATTCTTTCCAATAAGTCCCACTTGAATTTAGTAGTCTTCAGCATATAAGAACCAACACAGGAAGTATCGAGCATGGTGCGATCATTGAGAGAAAGCCGAGCATAAAATTTTTGAATAATCATTTCTCTTGATAGCTCATGATTGGGGCATGAATATAACATTGACTTAAGCCTCCCCCAAGCTTGAGCGATGCTTTCTCCTTCGCGAGGCCAAAAATTATATATGTAATTACAATCATGATGAACAAGATGCATAGGATAGAACTTCTAGTGAAATTCTAACTTCAATCGTTTATAGTTCCAAGATCCCGTATCATCACATAGCCTATACCATGTCAATGCATCTCCCTTCAAAGATAAAGGGAAGACCTTCCTTTTAACAACATCATCGGGAATACCTGCAAGCTTAAATAATCCACAAACTTCATCCACAAAGATAAGGTGTAAATCGGGATGCAATGTTCCATCTCCTGCAAAGGGATTAGCTAGCAGTTTCTCTATCATACCCGAAGGAATCTCAAAGTAAACATTTTCAGTAGGTTCGGTAGGTTGAGGAGCAATTGTTTGCTCTACTGGTCGGGGCGAAGATACCCCGAACAAGCCCCTCAAAGGATTAGTTTCCATAGTAACAAGTGACAGAAAATTTTAGCACATTATATAAATGTTTCCTTACCAAGTTCCACTCATCAAAGGCGCTTCACTCCCCGGCAACGGCACCAGAAAAGAGTCTTGATGACCCACAAGTATAGGGGATCTATCTTAGTCCTTTCGATAAGTAAGAGTGTCGAACCCAACAAGGAGTAGAAGGAAATGACAAGCGGTTTTCAGTAAGGTATTCTCTGCAAGCACTAAAATTGTAGGTAACAGATAGTTTTGTGATAAGATAATTTGTAACGAGTAACAAGCAATGAAAGTAAATAAGGTGCAGCAAGGTGGCCCAATCCTTTTTGTAGCAAAGGACAAGCCTGGACAATTTCTTATAATGAGAAAAGTGCTCCCGAGGACACATGGGAATTATCGTCAAGCTAGTTTTCATCACACTCATATGATTCGTGTTCGGTACTTTGATAATTTGATATGTGGGTGGACCGGTGCTTGGGTACTGCCCTTTCTTGGACAAGCATCCCACTTATGATTAACCCCTATTGCAAGCATCCACAACTACAAAATAAGTATTAAGGTAAACCTAACCATAGCATGAAACTACTGGATCCAAATCAGCCCCTTACGAAGCAACGTATAAACTAGGGTTTAAGCTTCTGTCACTCTAGAAACCCATCATCTACTTATTACTTTCCAATGCCTTCCTCTAGGCCCAAATAATGGTGAAGTGTCATGTAGTCGACGTTCACATAACACCACTAGAGGAAAGACAACATACATCTCATCAAAATAGCAAACGAATACCAAATTCACATGACTACTAATAGCAAGACTTCACCCATGTCCTCAGGAACAAACGTAACTACTCACAAAGCATATTCATGTTCATGATCAGAGGAGTATTAATATGCATTAAGGATCTGAACATATGATCTTCCACCAAGTAAACTAATTAGCATCAACTACAAGGAGTAATCAACACTACTAGCAACCCACAAGTACCAATTTGTGGTTTTGATACAAGATTGGATACAAGAGATGAACTAGGGTTTTGAGAGGAAATGGTGCTGGTGAAGATGTTGATGGAGATTGACCCCCTCCCGATGAGAGGGTCGTTGGTGATGATGATGGTGATGATTTCCCCCTCCTAGAGGGAAGTTTCCCCGGCAGAACAGCTCCGCCGGAGCCCTAGATTGGTTCCGCCAAGGTTCCGCCTCGTGGCGGTGGAGTTTCGTCCTGTAAGATTGCTTATGATTTTTTCAGAGTGAAAGCCTTCATATAGCAGAAGAGGGGCACCGGAGGGATAACAGGGGGCCCAGGAGATAGGGGGCGCGCCCAGTAGGGGGGGGGGCTCCCACCCTCCTGGCCAGGGTGTGGGCCTCCTCTGGTATTTTCTTCGCTCAATAATTCTTATTAATTATGACTTCCGTGGAGTTTTAGGATTTTTGGGGCTGCGGAGAATATTTTTCCAATATTTGCTCCTTTTCCAGCTAGAATCCCAACTGCCGGCATTCTCCCTCTTCATGATAAACCTTGTAAAATAATAGAGAATGGCCATAAGTATTGTGACATAACATGTAATAACAACCTATAATGTAATAAATATTGATATAAAAGCATGATGCAAAATGGACGTATCACGAGCAGATGGCCAAGATCCAGGAGGATATCAATGCAGAGAACGCACGTCTAGCTGAAGCCCGGGCTGAGGTAGCTACTTGTGAGCTGCATTGGGATTTCCTTGAAGAGGAAAGGATGATGCAGTACACTAGAGATAAGTATTTCCCTCAGTTAAGAACCATGGTTATCAATCTAGTAGAAGAACCACGCAACACCTCATGAACAACATCTACACACAAAATAACAAATACTTGCACCCAATGCAAACAAGGGTTTGTCAATCCCTTGGCGGTTAATTGCAAGGATCAAATCTCGTAGTGATAAAGATAAACAAAAACACAAAATAAAATAAAGTAAATAAAATTGCAGCAAAGTATTTTTGGATTTTTTATAGGATTAAAATAGACCTGGGGGCCATAGTTTTCACTAGAGGCTTTCCTATTGAAAATAGCGTATGGTAGGTAAACAAATTACTGTTGGGAAATTGATAGAAAAGAGAATAATCATGATGATATTCAAGGAAATGATAATGTATATAGGCATCACATCCGAGACAAATAGACCAACTCCTGGATGCATCTACTACTATTACTCCACACATCGACCGCTATCCAACATGCATCTAGAGTATTAAGTTCATAAAGAATGGAGTAACCTTAAGCAAGATGACATGATGTGGACAAAGTAAACTTAATCAATATGAATAAACATCATCATGTTACCCTTAATGGCAACAATACAAATACGTGTCTTGTCTCCTTCTGTCACTGGGATATAGATAACCGCAAGATTGAACCCATCGCAAATCACCTCTCCCATTGCAAGATAAATCAATCTAGTTTGCCAAACCGAATCAATAGATCAGAGTGAAATACAAAGCTATAATAATCATGCATAAAAGAGTTCAGAGAATACTCAAATAATATTCATGGATAATATGATCATAAACTCACAACTTATCGGATCCCAACAAACACACCACGAAAAGTGATTACATCGAATAGATCTCTAAGAACATCAAGGAGTACATTGTATTGAAGATCAAAGAGAGAGAAGAAGCCATCTAGCTACTAGTTATGGACCCGTAGGTTTGTGGTAAACTACTCACACATCATTGGAAGGGCATCAAGGTAGATGTAGAGCCCCTCCGCGGTCGATCCCCCCTCCGGCAGAGTGCCGAAAAAGGCCTCCAGATGGGATGTTGTGAGAACAGAAACTTGCGATGGTGGAAAAAGTATTTTAGGTGGCTCTTAGATGTATGGGGAATTTTTGAGAATTTATAAAGGCGGAATTAGGTCAAGAGGTGCCCACTAGCCCAGGGGGCGCGCCCCTGAGCTTATCGCTTCCTCACGACTCCTCAGGTCTTCTCCCGAACCTTCATGGGTCCCTTATGGTCCAGAAAAAATAAGTCAAAGTTTTTTCTCCGTTTGGACTCTGTTTGATATGGATTTTTTGAAAAGCAAAAACAAGCAAAAAAAACAACTGATAGTAGGCACTAGGTTAATAGGATAGTCCCAAAATGATATAAATTGGATATAATTGCATTTAAAACATCCAAGATTGATACTACAATAGCATGGAACAAGCAAAGAATATGGATACGTTGGAGACATATCAACAACATCACAACTCAGATATTTGTGCTCATATTAGAAAGAAACTGCCAATTCCAACCTTTGGTCCAGAAACTTGGGCGTCTGAAGAGGAAGGTCAAGGAGATGAGTGATCTCATGGATGACTTAACTAGGTACGTCGAGTCTGATAACACCAAGGATCCAGCTTCAGATGATGAGAAGTCTTGTAAGGGCAAGAGAAACGGTGCCAAGAATCATTTGAGGATTGGCAATGGGAACAACAATCATGATAGCAACAAACACAAGAATTCTGAAGGAGGCTTAGATTTTGTTGCCAATACTAATACTGACTTCAAGAGTTAGTGTCAGAATGGCACCTTCAGAAAACCGCCTTATCACCCTCGTAATTATGAGGAAGCCCTCAAAGGTCCATGTCCGAAGCACAACAGGGACAAAAAGCTAGCCAACCACTCCTGGGAATTTTTTTAAATCATGTTAGAATTTCAAAATAGCAGTCTTGGAGGTAAAAATAACAAAGGCGGCAATGGTGGACACCCATGAAGTTCGGGAGTCGGCGGTTGCGGGGCCGACTTTCATGGTGCTGGCTTTCAGGGTGCCAGGTTGTGGCACCCCGGTCCAGTGGAATCAGAATGCCCCGTATTCTAGCCCAGAGATCAAGTCTTCTGGAATACATCACTTCTTGGCATAGAACAGAACAACTCTTTATTACAAATAATATGGGTACAAGGATTTTGATATTACAAAGGTTACAGGGGCACGACGACACTAGCCTGCTAAGATAGCTCTATGCTAGCAGCAAAACAACTCGTAGCAGCAGAATAACCTCTAGCAGCGAAACAACGACAACGGTGATGAACTCCACTCCATAGGAACTCCAGCTGCGACACGACCAAGCTCTCAAACTCGTGATCCTCGACAAGCAATCAATACGACATTACCTGCAATTTGGCATTGACACGCCAAGTGAGTACTTTGAATGTACTCGCAAGCTCACAACAACGAAAAGCAATGAAGAGAAACCATAACATGGCAATTATAGGTTAATTATTGACGATGAACATGGTACTACTAGAATAACATGAGAGTAAACATGGCATGTACATGTTAATCATGATATGAACGTGATGATACTAGAACTAGCATGCAAGGGAGTCAACATTTTAGGTCTCATGGACCAACCTACTCATCTCGGAGCTTATCTCATAACCACCATAGTTATCAATCTTACAGTCGTGGTCATCACGATCACCTCATGATCAACCAACATCGGTATCAATGACACCATCGTGATCATCACATATCCACAAAGACCTCGACCTTTATCCGTGATCATCGCATGACCACATAAAGATCAACCAACTTCTTTCGTCATGGAACCGTGGTTGCTTATTATTCAGGTTATTATTATTGTTGACCCACAGTGTGACCTACTACAAACTGTGTCCATGACCGAGGACGCAGCTATCGATAGATTATACACTCTGCAGAGGTTAGTACACTATACCCACACTACGGAACACATTGCCTCGTGCTCCCATTCGGGTGGACCAACGACGTTCCAACAAAACCAATCTATTGGATGGCATTCTCCCAGCCACTCCGACAAACTCCCCATTGGGCTATGTCATGGGTGGCCCCAATCTCAACACGTGACATCCGTCACCTTTGTGGCTGCCACCTTCATGGCAAAATTAAACATTATCATCCCAAACGGGGACATCGTTATACCACTCAACTCAGGCACACAAGGCTATGGCTGCCTACCTGATCATGGTAGCACGCACACATAACCTTCCCTAGTTGGAGGCACCGGTGAGAGGCATGACAATAGACCAAATTAGGGCCTCCCCATCCAGGCAAGTGTGGCTGCACTGGTGAGCTCGATTCGGTGGCACTGTGACTCAGCCAACAAATTTGTTCAAGTTTGCTTAATGTCAGGTTTAACTTGAACGGTGATGAGCTGAGCCATAGAAAAATAGCATGATGAAATGACAATGCATATGAGCATGATATCAACATAAGCATGGATGGGAAACATCGCCATTTAGCATATGAATCTTAACATTAACCACAATAAATCATTTAGTCCGCGGGATGCAAATGAGCATGGTATAGTGATGATCATACCTTACAAGTATTTTCATAACAAACCATAACTATTCATGTGAGCGTATCATTATCAATACAATCGGAAATGATTACAAGAATGAAACATGATAATAATAACATTAGCAATTAATCATTTAACTAACTAGATGCAAATGAACATGGAATAAGAATGAGCATGGATTCACGAGCATTTTCAGAGCATTAAAAAGATAATTACATGAGCACACAATTATTCAATCATTCAAGTGAAAACAATGGCTATTGCAATGCCATCATGCAAGTAGCTGTTGTGGCTTGCGTGGGGTTGAAGAAATCACCGGGAAGAAGTGCGAGAAATTCACAAATTTTTTTGCCAAAAAAGTTTCTCTCTTGAAGGGGGCTGAATCGGTGCGGTTAAAAAGATATGGCCGTTCGTCTGTTAGGCAGGAATCAAACAAAAATATGTTCATTTCTTTCCTTAACGGACAAACACCTGCCATTTAACCGTTTTGGCCGGCAGCTGAAAACGGAAAACGTACTTCGGGGGAATATGCTTTTCGCAAAGGGAAAGCACATTCCTAGCCAAAGCCCCAGTGAAATATGCCTTCTCAAGCAGAAAACATATTTTTGGAAATATGTATCCACTTAAAGTTAGCAGGCCCAGCTGTCTGTCACTTACACACGGGACACATGTGTGTTCTCCCTCCTCCTGGCTTCTTTCTTCTTCCTCCCATCGACGCATAGAAGAGGTGAGGCCAGCAGGTCCCAACGAGGATTTGGGCAGCCTCGACCATTGTTCTCGCCGACAGGCATATCGGCGTGCTTGTCGCGCTGAGACACACCCATCCAGGGGTATCACGGATCTTGGGAAGGGCGAGATTGAGCGCTCCTTTGGATGCGGCGGCGAATGGCGATGAGCGGTGATGGGTAGGGTGCTCCGGTGGTGGAACGGTGGGGAGAGAGTTGTGGAGGGCTCTGCCGAGGCTAGGATAGCACCTTGGGGAAGGTTAGAGGGAGGGGGGGCTCGGGTGGCTTGATTTTAGGCGAAGGGCAGTGGGAGCCATGGCGGGCGGAGGAAAGCAATTCGAGACCGAGAGTTCAAATTGTTCGTCAAGGAGGGTGCTAGGAGGGAGTTTGTGGCTAATGGGATGCTCAAGAGTGTAGGGGGCTATATATAGTCAAACGAGGAGAGCCGAGCAGCGCGTCCGTGGCGATGCGTATGCCGATGCTCTGGGGCGAGGAGGTCACGTGGAGGGAGGGGCTTGGTCATGGCGACACATTGGCCATGCGCTGGAGCTTCAGGAGAGCTCGAGGAGGAAGGAGACATGAGTAAAACGACAGAGGTGTCACAGACACGCACTGTGCCATGATGGAGGTAGCGCATAGAGGAGGAGGGGTAGAGGGTTCAGAGCGAGCGCGTGGCCTCTGCGGAGTTGCTGGACATGCTCTGGTGGTGCGAGCTCGACGAATGGATGGTGGTCGAGGGCCCCAACTTCTAGAGCGCATCATATGGCATGCCAGCCACGTTGTCACCGCGTGACCGTGGCGTTGCCACGTGTTTTGGATGGCCCAAGCATGTCTAGCTGGTTGGGAACTCTCCCAATAGCTGCTAGGTATAAGGAGACAACAAGAAGAGCTCAAGATGAGACTGAACAAAGCTCATATCCTAATCAACAACAAGGTGTTCGATTAATGGTGGGGGCAATGCACAAGTCCATTTGGCCTGATTTTTGTCCGAGGATGATCATCCACTAAGGTGATAACTATGGCATGTGTTTACCTCAAATTGGGGGGGGGGGTATGCTAGCACTTGCTTTGCAAAGTGCCAATCTGGCCAGAAAATGGAGATGGAAGCCGTGCTCACATATATGATTGGATGAAGTTGTAATCTGGTGGAGGATGAAGATTTGGGCATATGAAGGCATTGTTATAAAAATTATAACATTTGGACAAACCAAAATGGCACTTCCTTCACAATGCTTCCCATAGGACAGAAACTTGGGAAACTTCTTGAGAATTACTAGCTAGATAAAATTATCACAAATTTGGTTGAGGGAAGTTATATAGGTAGGATCATGTCCTAGTACATTTTTAGAAATTATGGAGCAATATTAAATATAGTTGCTTCACAAACTGAAAATATGACAAGAATCAAAGATTGGATGGTGTGCTCACATGGATTATTGGATGGAGCTCAAATTTTATAGAGAGTGATGATTTAAGAATATAGAAGATATGTCAAAATTTCAAATCATTTGGATAAGCCTAGCTAGTGCTTCCTTCATAAAGCTTCTCTCTGGACAGAAACTTTGGAAATTTGTTGAGGAAGATTCACTAGGCAAATGGAGTTGAATTTTTTTCATGTGCAAATGATTTGGATATTAAAGAGTGCTCAAAAAAGTTTGAGGGAAATCAAGAACAGATAAATAGCACTTCCTTCACAAGGTGCTATTCTAGATAGAATAGGAAAATGAATATTCCTTAATTATTTTTGAACTAGGCAAGGAAGGGTTTTAACATATTTGTGGAAGATATGATCCAAAGAATTTATGAAAATTGTGTGGAAATTTTGGGAATGACAGAAATATAGGTTGCTTCACAACTTAGGGAAAACAGGGTTATTCCTTTAATAGAAAAAGGCATATTCCCAAGAAAAAGAATTTGAGGTTAGGCTAAGATGGAAATGACATGGTATTGGGAAGGATTTGAGGGTGACAAACCACTTAGGAGAGGAAAGGGATAAGATCTCCCTAGGTTTCAACAACACAGAGCCACACACGAGGACATCCAAAGCAAAAATCAAAGAAATCCAAAAGAAAAAGAAAGGGCCAAAAAACAGGGTGTCACAAACCTACCCCCCTTACAAAAATCTCGGCCTCGAGATTTGGTCTCTTAGGGAACAAGTATGGATATTTTGACTTAAGGAAACCGTTTCGAACTCGGGTATCCTTTTTCCTTTATATGATGTTCCCTCTGCATTTCGTATGATCTGCTTAACTTGCTCTAGGGTGGTTTGCTTCACCGTATCCCACATTCTGACGGGTCTTCCCTCATATGTTCAACCTTACCCTGACTCCAATTTCTTTCATGGTTGCTAACTTAGCTGATATATTATCCTGAATGGAATATGTGCTCTTCCCACAAGTCCGAGGATGATTTCCAATTGACGTGACATTCTTCTATCCAACACCGATGATATTCAATGGAGCTGTGAACAAATTTCCTTGATGGACACGAAATTTTTTATTACTTGCATTGGGTTACCCAAATAGATGCATGTCCTCTGGGTTCAAAACAATGCCGAGAATCTTAACTGTTCTCTTGGTGGAATCTGACTACTTGTAGGGAGTTCTGAATCATCTTGGCTGGCTCCACTATCTCGAGTATCCAATCTGTACCAAAGATTTGCCTGTCGCCTGTCGTGACCAGTATAAAGGAGTGCGACCTTATAACAATAGCATCTCAAGACTTGGCAAACGGTGGTTCTGGCGGAAGAATCTTATTCATGGCAGGCTATCCTTTCACTGGTTTCCATATATGAGGACACATGATCTGAGCTTGTTGTTAAGCATTTCGGTAACTCATACTGTCGGTATACCCATATGTGGGTAGTAGGCCGTGCGATATTATAACACGGTCACTGAAGTCAAGATGCTAAGCTGGCTATGGAATCTTTGATCTGCCATGACAAACTCAAATATCCCATACTGACAGTTCAAGCATATACAGTTGGCTGAGCGGCTTGGGCTTGATATGAGTCCTTACGTAATAGAGTAGACCTCCTGGGTATATAGCCGTGGTGATTCATACGAAATCATACTATCTTGGGTATCATGTCGCTCATGCAATGATTATCATACCCGCATTATCGGTCTTGCTCCTTCATTATTGTTTTGTTTGTCTGGATCCTTTGCTGAAAGAACTTGGCCATATATACCCTTAATTACTCGTGTGACCATCGATGCTGTTAGGTGTAATATTTCGGCAATCACACCTTATCCTTGTTCATGACTCAGGTCATAGGAATTATACCAGGTTCACATGTACTTGTATGAGCTCATTGGTGTGGTCAATCATGCAAGACAGCGACAAGGGTTAATGATATCACTTTATCGTGAAGGAAATATGCCCTAGAGGAAATAATAAAGTTTTTACTTTATATTTCCTTATTCATGATAAATGTTTATTATTCATGCTAGAATTGTATTAACCGGAAACTTGATACATGTGTGAATACATAGACAAAACACTGTGTCCCTAGTATGCCTCTACTAGACTAGCTCGTTGGTCAAAGATGGTTAAGTTTCCTCGCAATGGACATGAGCTGTCTTTTGATAAAGGGGATCACATCATTAGTGGAATGATGTGATGGACAAGACCCATCCGTTAGCTTAACATAATGATCGTTCAGTTTTATTGCTACTGTTTTCTTCGTGTCAAATATATATTCCTCCGACTATGAGATTATGCAACTCCCGGACACCGAAGGAATGCCTTGTGTGCTATCAAACATCACAACATAACTGGGTGATTATAAAGATGCTCTACAGGTATCTCCGAAGGTGTTTGTTGGGTTGGCATAGATCGAGATTAGGATTTGTCACTCCAAGTATCGGACAGGTATCTTTGGGCCCTCTCGGTAATGCACATCATATGAATCCTTGCAAGCAATGTGACTAATGAGTTAGTTACAGGATGATGCACTACAGAACGAGTAAGGAGACTTGCCGATAATGATATTGAACTAGGTATGAAGATACCGATGATCGAATCTCGGGCAAGTAACATACCGATGACAAAGGGAATAACATATGTTGACATTGCGGTTCGACCGATAAAGATCTTCGTAGAATATGTGGGTACCAATATGAGCATCCAGGTTCCACTATTGGCTATTGACCGGAGAGGTGTCTCGGTCATGTCTACTTAGTTCTCGAACCTGTACGGTCCGCACGCTTAACGTTCGATGACGATATGTATTATATGAGTTATGTGTTTTGGTGATCGAAGGTTGTTCGGAGTCCCGGATGAGATCACAGACATGACGAGGAGTCTCGGGATGGTCTAGAGGTAAAGATTGATATATTGTAAGGTTATATTCGGATACCGGAATGGTTCCGGAGAGGTTCGAGTATTTTTTGGAGTACCGAGGGGTTACCGGAACCCCCCTGGGAAGTAATGGGCCTTATTGGTCCATAGGGGAAAGAGAAGGCAGGCCGCAGGAGGACGCACGCCCCCCCTATCGGTGTCAAAACCGGCGGATCTCGGGTAGTGGGTCCCGATCTGTGCGTCTTAGGCTAATGGTAACAGGAGGCAAGGGACACAATGTTTACCCAGGTTCAGGCCCTCTCGACGGAGGTAAAACCCTACTTCCTGCTTGATTGATATTGATGATATGAGTAGTACAAGAGTTGATCTACCACGAGATCGTAGAGGATAAACCCTAGAAGCTAGCCTATGATGATTATGATTGTGATCGTCCCTCTAAGGACGAAACTCTCCGGTTTATATAGACACCGGAGAGGGCTAGGGTTTACATGGAGTCGGTTACAAGGAAGGAAATATAATATCCGGATTGCCAAGCTAGTCTTCCACGCAAAGGAGAGTCCCATCCGGACACGGGACGGAGTCTTGAGTCTTGTATCTTCATGCTCCAACAGTTCGGACGAAGCATATAGTCCGGCTATCCAGATACCCCCTAATCCAGGACTCCCTCAGTAGCCCCTGAACCAGGCTTCAATGACGATGAGTCCGGCGCGCAGTTTTGTCTTCAAAGTATTTATCGAACACTTAGACCATGTCCGGATTTGCAAGATGATCTTCACATACCACTGTAGAGAGGATGATATTTAACAAAATATAACCTGCTAACAACTTTAGACATAGTGACATGACACTATGGTCGGGTCATTATTCGAACCGTTTTTTCATAACCAGCCGTAGCGCATATTGCGAGGCGGTCATATTGCGAGGCGGTTTCCTTGGCATGTCTTGTCACAACAGAGATCATGTCCTCTTATTACGGGATTTCCATCAATACGGGTGTGGGTAACCCAACCTCGCAATTAATCGTGGCATTTGGGAAATAAGCGATTCTCAACGGGAAAGTGGGGAGGCGCATCGTCCGTCGCCTCTATAAAGGGATAAGGATTCCCCATTTTCACCCACGCCTCCTTCCCCCTCTGCTTATCCATTCCCACACCCTCGAGCTCCAACGCCCTAGTTCACGCCTTCTCCGCACTACCAAACATGTCCGGAGCAGGAGCCAAGTGGGTGGCCTCCACCGTGAAGGAGGAGCATATTGCGAAGCTCAAGGCGGCCGGGTACTTGGCCGCAGACATTGTGCACCGGCTGCCGGACAAGGGGCAGGTCACTCCAGTCCGGAACCCCACGAGAGGGTCATATTTCTCGCCCACTTTATGCGTGGACTGGGATTTCCACTTCATCCCTTCGTTCGCGGGATCATGTTCTACTACGGGCTAGATTTCCACGATCTAGCCCCAAATTTCGTCCTCAACATCTCGGCATTTATCGTCGTGTGCGAGGCCTTCCTCCGCATCAGGCCTTACTTCGGCCTGTGGCTACGAATCTTCTGCATGAAGCCGAAGATCGTGAGCGGCTAGCAAGCGGAGTGCGGAGGCACCATGGTGGGCAAGATGCCCCACGTCACCTGGCTTGATGGCTCTTTCACGGAGACCGTGAAAGGGTGGCAACCGGGGTGGTTCTACATCACCGAGCCACGCGACGCCAACTGGGCGGCGGCCCCTGAATTCCGATCCGGAGCCCCCATGCGGCTCACCTCCTGGGAAAGGAAGGGCCTGGCCTGGGGCGAACCTGTAGAGCTGACCGAACTCCAGAACTGCATCAAGAATATGAAGGACAAGAAAATCAAGCTTGTCAACGTGGTCCAGGTCATGCTGGTCAGCCGGATTCTTCCGTGCCAAAGACGGGCTTTTAATCTGTGGGAGTTCGTCCCGGCCGAACACCAGATGCTTAAAAAGCTCTACGGCATGACGCACAAAGGCGTCTGGAAGGCGCTGTTCAAGGCCTCCGAAGTACCTCCTGCTACATCCGAGGATCGCGGACTTCACGCCGCATGGCCCCCCGTCCGGTGAGTTTGCTAACTTCCACCGGATTCAGTTCTTCCCAATGTACTCATGAGGGAATCTTAAGTCATTGTGTGCATTTCGTCAGGAGTATGTGGAGACGGCGGAGCGGATTGACTGTTCGGCTCCACTGCCAGAAGGCCTGATGGATGCTCTCCTAACGGAGATGCTAATTCCGACGCCCTACAAGGCACCGGAGAAGAAGGCCGAAAAGAAGGCCCCAGGGACCAGGGAAGGTCTCCAGCATAAGGTTGTACCGGAAGCCTCGTCCGAAGACGACAAGGCACACTCCTCCCCCGAAGGGGAGGAAGAAGAGGAAGAGGACGCCCCATCCGGAGAGGGTGGGGGGCCTAAGAAGGCGGGCCAGGGGATCGAGAAGGGTCCCCGGTGCAAGGCCGTTATACCCTTGTTGTCCGAAGACGACGAGGCAGATTCCTCCCGCGGAGGCGGGGGGAAACACGAAGAAACTCTACCTCCCCGTACTGGGGAGGAGAAGAAGAGGAAAGCCGCCTCGGAGGGGGAGGCTAGGACGCCCAAGAAGGAAAAAGCATCCCTTCCGGATCACTCCGCCACTGCCGCCTATAGCGAGGAGGAGTGGCTGCCCAGGGGGAAGCCCCTAGTAAGATCGTAAGTATCCGCACTCTATTATACTTTAGTACGACTTTGCTTCATAGTCTTGTTATAACGCCAAACATATATGTAGTCCGGTCAAGGTCCATCCCGAGGTATCGTCTTCGGATGGGTCCTTGAGTGATTCGGCGATGAACTCGCTCCCGACAGCCACTACTCCTCAGCCTGCGGATGACACGGAGGTGTTGTCCCAAAGGCTCCCAGAGCAGGGGGAGGTGACTCTGGAGACGCCCCAAGGCAGAATTCCAGATGCCGGACACGCGGGGTACAAGATCCCCGCGGATCGTGCCGACGAGAGCCGCAGCAAGTCGGGCTCTCAGCCGGATATTGTGCCGGAACCTTTGATGGTTCTGGATGCGGGCAGGCGGACCCTCGCTAGGGAGGGCGAGCCATCCGTGGTGATGACTTCTGTCACGCCAGAGGCGTCGGATAGTCTGCTGGAAGCACTTCGCGGCACGTCCATGGATGAAGAGCACCGTACTCTTATGAGTGCGATGATTGAAGGTTACATCGCCAAGACTAAGCAAAAGCTGCACCACCTCTGACGAGCTTTGAGGTAAGTAATAAAAATGTGTGAAATTACCACCCGATAGGTAGTAGCCCCTGATACTCTGTTTGGTGTTCTGAAAGAAAATCCAAACAAAGGGTCAATTATAATCCGCAGGAGTCTAATAGTAAGTGTGCATGTGAATAAGCAGGTTGTGCTGCTTGCCGCTGCTGTCCGCACAGCCGAGGTTGCCGGACTAAAACAGGACCTGGAGCAGGCGCAGGGAGAGCTCGGCCTCACAAAGAGGCATCTTGAAGAGAACAAAGGTGAGTGATACCCCGTTCACATATAATGAAGGATAGACAAAATTGGTTATTCTAACGACAAAGCGTCGTGACTTTGCAACAAGGGCCACCACCGAAGTGGTGTCTCTGAAGAAAGCGTTGTCCGAGGCCAAAGACATGGCGGCCTTGGAGCGCAAGGAGCGCGAGAAGCAAGATGCTAGAGTGGGCGAGGTACAGCAAGAGCTCCAGGTGCTCGGCAAGAAGTTCGAGTCCTTGGAGCATGATCTTAAGATGAAAGAGACTGAGCTTGCTAAGGCCCTTGCGAGTGTGAAAGACGCCAAGGCTGAAGCCTAAAAGGCACAACAGGAAATCCAGGCGGCCAAGAAGATAGCAGCGGGTAAGACATTCTTTATGCAAAGCAAGCATGTGGAGGAGACATTTCTTTTACTTACCCGGATTCAGAGCTCTCTAGGGGCGTTCGCAGATCTGCCATGCTGGCGTCTCGATCGCAGAGTTATCTTGTGCCGAGGAGGAGAGCTCGTGAAAAGCTGTTACGGTCCCGGTATCTTGGAGCCGAACACCGGTGCCTCTGAGTGACCAGCTGAAGCAGTTGGTGGAACTCCACAGGGCGGCAGAGGTGGCTATGAAAAATTTCATAGTCCGGATGTGGCCTAGTGAGCCCTGCCTGCAGTACTTCGGCTGATAAGCGGATGGTAAATGCACATCCATGGTGGAGGTGATCAAGCGGTCCATTTGCATTGAGGGTGCCTTGGGCCTTTGCCCGTCTTGAAGGTCTTGTTGGGGCAAGCTGGATCTTGGAGAAGCTGGTGAAGGGACGGACGCCGGAGGGCAAGGCGCATCGCTGTCCCGAGAAATATTATGATGGCGTTATGAAGGGCGCTCGTCTCGTGGTCGATGAATGTACCAAGGACACGATCCTTGAGTAAATGTACTTCTGCCGTTGTTGTAATATAAAGACGAAGTTGCTTGCGCTATGTAGCGCTTTTTGATTTAAAATATTACCTTCTGTGTGGCTGTTTATAGAATTCTGAAAGTAGGCCTGTCGTCGGCTTCCGCCCCCATGTAACTAGTACCGGGTGTTCCTGGAAAAACCCAGACACTCTTTATCCAAATTTTTGGTCCCTTAAGGAGGTATCCGGCGCAGCGAACAAGGCAATTGGACTATGCGGCTTTATAACTTTCACTTAGCCATAGAAGTCTATATTTTTAAATTTCGGCGAAGCCCCTAGAATTCGGAAAGCCGAATTGGGGCGCTATATACGCCTAAATCGGACGAAGCCGATTCCTCACCTAAAGCAGAAAAAATCTTTAAGGATTTTAAGACCTCTCGAACAGTGACCAGCTCTCGCCGCATCCTACCGGTCAGTTTTCGGCTTTCTCTACTAAGGTGCTCGTCCGGAAGAACCGGAACACAATCGCAGTAGTTCTCCCTGCGCTACCTTAGCCGATATAACGGAACATAAGGTACCAAAACAAGGGAGCCGGGCAAACCCAACTACTGACCAAAGACATGATTCGGAGCTGATGCATATAGTGCTATAAGTTCGGGGTACCGCACTGTTAAAAGTATTCGGACTTGTCTTGCCGTATTATGGGGCGCCATAAGAAGCCCCAGGCAAACTGAAGTACCGAGATGTACGAATGCAATGTTAAATGAACATTTATAAGAAAAATGCACAAAACAGGAATAATAAGCTGGCGCTATATATTATCTCCCATTGATGAATAATACGTTTAAGCGTATGTTTACAATGAGTGCGGTTAAGCAGGTATTAAATAGGACTATTTAACATGTCCTATCCAAGGGCGGGCTGCGTGTAGGCATATAAAATAGGTATAACGATCGTGAACAGATTCCACCTGGGTATTTCCTTTGTGCGCAAAGCCTGTTGCCTCCTTGGTTTTCTCTCCTGTGTAAGTCTGACAATCCGGCTCTTCTGAAGAGGTTGCCCTAAAGCAGTGTCCTGAAAGATAAGGGGGGCGTAACTAAAGTATGTTGCGGTTATACCGCGCTGTTGACTGAGTCACTGTTACGCCTCCGCCTATGCCCATGGTATTTTGAGTGCGTAATTGTGTACGCGTGGCACGAATGCTGCTTTGATAGGGCTTGAGCGGAGGCCGGACTGCTAATCGCGCTCTTGGCGTGCTGGCGATCTGTTGCGGGTGCTCGGACTCGCAGCGATGTTCGAGGTCGTCGTCATCGGATTGGTGGTTTGTGGGAGAAGGCCGCATTGTACTTCCACCGCGAGGGCTGCAATATGTTCTTCTGTACGGAGAGAGCGGTCCATGTTTCCATTGACTGTTATGACCCAGCGCGGCCCTGGCATCTTGAGCTTGAGGTATGCATAGTGTGGTAACGCATTGAATCTAACGAATGCGGTTCGTCCAAGCAGTGTGTGGTAACCACTACGAAAAGGGACGATATCGAAGATTAACTCTTCGCTTCGGAAGTTATCCGAAGACCACTTCCAATGTTATAGAGCCCGTGCAACGGGCCTCTACTCCTAGAATTACACCTTTAAAGGTGGTTTTGGTGGGCTTGATCCTTGAAGGGTCGATGCCCATTTCTGACTTGTCCCGATAAAGCGAGTTCGAGGCTCTTTGCCGCCGTCCATAAGGACACCTGTGAGGTGGAATTTGTCGATGATTGGGTCTAGGACCAATGCGGCTGAACAGCCGTGACGGATGCTGGTGGGGTGATCCCTACGATCAAAGGTGATCAGACAGGCTGACCATGGGTTGAACTTTGGGGCGACTGGCTCCATCGCATGGACGTCCCGTAGTGCTCGCTTCCATTCCTGTTTGGGAATGTGGGTGGTGTAGATCATGTTGACCGTTTTCACCAGGGGAGGAAATTTCTTCTGTCCCCCTGTGTTCGGATGCCGGGGCTCCTCGTCATAAATCCTTTGTCGATCCCCGTCCTTGTTTTCGGTGTTTATTTTACGGCTTGTTTGAACACCAGCGGTCTCTATTAGTGTGGTTTGCTGGTTTGTCCAGGGTGCCATGAATTTGTACGAGCTTTCGATATGCGGTCCGGTGGGCGGTCCTGATTGTTTCTTTTGAACGGCTTTTTCCGCTGACCGGATTTGGATCCGCTGAATCCGGTGTTGACTGTCGTGTCTTCAGCGTTGTCGCCGTTGTTCCATCTCTTATGTCTGTTGCGCCGTGGCTTGCCGTTATTGTCACGGACATCCGAGGTGCCGGAATGTGGCGTGGTGCTACTACGAGCCAACCAGCTATCCTCGCCCGCGCAAAAGCGGGTCATTAGTGTCGTGAGTGCTGCCATGGACTTGGGTTTTTCCTGGTCGAGGTGTCGGGCGAGCCACTTGTCACGGATATTATGCTTAAAGACCGCCAGGGCTTTGGCGTCCGGACAATCGACTATTTGGTTCTTTTTAGTTAGGAACCGAGTCCAGAATTTCCTGGCTGACTCTCCGGGCTGTTGATTAATGTGTCTCAAGTCATCGGTGTCCGGTGGTCGCACGTATGTGCCCTGGAAGTTGTCAAGGAACACGTTTTCCAGGTTTTCCCAACTTCCAGCGAATTTGCGGCGAATTGTTTAGCCAATGCGGGCAGGTCCTTTGAGCTTAAGGGAAGGTACTTGATGGCATGTAGATCGTCTCCGAGGGCCATGTGAATGTGGAGAAGAAATCTTGATCCATCTGCGGGTCTGTTGTGCCATCGTATGATTCGATGTTCGGGTTTGAACCATACGAATTCATGATCCATCACCCGTCAATGAAGCGAGAGGGGTGTGCGGCGCCTCTATGTCGGGCTATGTGGCTACGCAGTTCGAATGAGAACGGGTGGCTGTATTCGGCCCGGCCGGACTTGTTCATAGTGTATCCGGCGTGACGATCATTGTCGCGTGTTGGGGCGCGCCCCCACGATCCATAGATCGATCTTGGCTGTCCTGCTTTGTTTTCCAGTATATCTTGCAGGTCTTGCCTATTGCTCCGGGCCGTAGTGTATTGGCGTGGGGGTGCGGGCTGGTATTCGGGCTGATATGCTGTTTTATCCCAGCCACGAGGTGGCCGGTCAGCCATGTGGCGCTTGAGTCCATATTCCTCAGCTGCCAGGACTTCACTCCATCTGTCTGTGAGCAGGTCTTGATCAGCTTGGAGCTGCTGCTTCTTTTCGAGGCTCCTCACAGTGGCCATGAGCCGGCGCTTAAAGCGCTCCTGCTCCACGGGGTCCTCAGGTATGCGGAACTCGTCGTCGCCGAGGCTAATCTCGTCTTCGGAGGGGGCATGTAATTGTCCTCCGGATATCCGTTCGTCGCTTTGTTAAATGCAGGCTGACCTGCTGTCTTCTGCTCGGCTTTGCTTGAAGGCAGGCTGATCAGGGTTGTATTCCTCTTGGCACCATCCGGATCGTTTTCGTCTCTGGGCGGTATTCTGTGGCGGGGCTTGGGCGGCGCCGACGCGCCCATGCTTTGCTTTTCTCCACGAGGGTTATCCTCCATTGCCTCATCGCCATTGGTTTCCTTCGGAGTGTCCACCATATATATATATCGTATGAGGAGGTGGTTGTCCACCGCCCCATGAGCGGTGGTTCCTGCTCTTCTCCTGCATCATCGTCCATACCGTCGATGTCTTTGGAGTCGAACTCAAGCACGTAGGTTAGATCATCGACCGTGGCAATGAAGTGGGTGGTGGGTGGGCAACGAATTCCTTTGTCGTCCGCTTCCCACTCGAGCCGGACATAGTTCGGCCGAGAGTCTCCTGACAAAGAGAGAGACTTTAACGAGTTCAGCACGTCGCCAAAGGGCGAGTGCTGGAAGATATCCACGGCGGTGAACTCCATTATAGGAGCCCATCCAGGTTGGGCAGGCTCAGGAGCGCGTGGACTAGAACCTCTGACCGGATCTGAGTCCGGGGTCGGTGTCCTGAGCTTCTTTAGGGGTGAGGCCTGTGTTCGGCTCTAACACCGATGAGTGTGCGGCCTGCGGGACGGGGTCCATCCACCCGTCCTTGGGCAACGCAATCTGCTTCGGATATAGGTCCGGGGCTACTTCGGGGGTGATATCCCGAGCATTGTACGATAGCAGGTCTAAGCCATGCTCATCGTGACTGTCCGGCGCTCCTGGCACAGGCCCAAATCTGTTGAAGATCAAGTCTCCACGGATATCCGCCGTGTAGTTCAAGTTTTCGAACCTAACCTGGTGGCCAAGGGCGTAGCTGTCGATCTGCTCCAGTTGGCCAAGTGAATTGGCACGCAGCACGAAGCCGCCGAACACGAAGATCTGTCCGGGGAGAAAAGTCTCACCCTGGACCGTTTGTTGACGATTGAAGGAGCCATCAAGCCTTGCAGCGACGACACAGAGGAACTCTCAATGAAAGCACCAATGTCGGTGTCAAAACCGGCGGATCTCGGGTAGGGGGTCCCGATCTGTGTGTCTTAGGCTAATGGTAACAGGAGGCAAGGGACACAATGTTTACCCAGGTTCGGGCCCTCTCGACGGAGGTAAAACCCTACTTCCTGCTTGATTGATATTGATGATATGAGTAGTACAAGATTTGATCTACCATGAGATCGTAGATGATAAACCCTAGAAGCTAGCCTATGATGATTATGGTTGTGATTGTCCCTCTAAGGACCAAACTCTCCGGTTTATATAGACATCGGAGAGGGCTAGGGTTTACATGGAGTCGGTTACAAGGAAGGAAATATAATATCCGGATCGCCAAGCTTGTCTTCCACGCAAAGGAGAGTTCCATCCGGACACGGGACAGAGTCTTGAGTCTTGTATCTTCACGCTCCAATAGTCCGGACGAAGCATATAGTCCGGCTGTCCGGATACCCCCTAATCCAGGACTCCCTCACCCCCCATAGGGAGTTCGAATTGGACAATGGGGAGGGGGTGCGGCCCCCTTTCCTTCTCCCTCTCTCTTTCCCTCCACTTCCCTCTTTCCCCCTTCGTTGGAAAGGAAGGGGGCGACTAGGACTAGGAGTCCTAGTGGGACTCCCCCCACTTGGGGCGGCCCCTAGGCTGGCCTCCTCCCCTCTCCTCCTTTATATACGGGGGCAGGGGGCACCCCAAAGCACAACAGTTGTTTCTTAGACGTGTGCGGTGCCCCCCTCCACCGTTTACTCCTCCGGTAATATTGTCGTAGTGCTTAGGCGAAGCCCTGCACTGATCACATCACCAACACCATCACCACGCCGTCGTGCTGACGGAACTCATCGACTCCTTCGTGCCTCTACTAGATCAAGAGTTCGAGGGAAGTCGAGCTGAACATGTGCAGAACTCAGAGGTGCCATAAGTTCGTTACTATATCTGTTGATTCGAGAAGACGTTCGACTACATCAACCGCGTTAAGTTAACGCTTCCGCTTTCGGTCTACGAGGGTACGTGGACACACTCTCCCCCTCTCATTGGTATGCATCTCCTAGATAGATCTTGCATGAGCGTAGGATTTTTTTTGAAATTGCATGCTATGTTTCCCAACATGTCGGGTGTGAGGAAGCTGGCCTTAATAACCAATGCTAAGAGTGTTATCCCAATGGTGTCTTACTTCGTAGCTTGTTGATCCCTTCATCACACTGAGGTGTATACTAGCTTTATTCCTCTTGCATAACTCATGTAGTTGTTGGATTCTCACCGTGCTTGCATCATCGTACGAGTGACTTGCATGACCTTGGCAGCATGCTTAGAATATATGGAAGTATGTGTAGCCGAGCATTTGATTCCTGAGGCAGGCACTTATGTCCTGACTAGCTCGTGTGTCTGTCCATACTATTGTGGGCTTGACTCTTGAGATGCAATGCCAACTCACTATGTAATTACTTGTTCCATTGACTATGACTGTTTGTAGTGCCATCCCAATGAACACTGGATAGCTTGTGTTGAAAGCCATCGAGAGTATCATGCCGAGGAAGATTGAATAGCTTATGCTCGAAGCTTGTGCCGAGGTAGCGTGCTGAAGAAGACAGGGTACCGTACCTCAGAAGCTTTTCCCATGGTTGCTTACTGAGGAAGATTTGGCGACTTATGTCAGAAGCTTCTCTACAGTTTCTTACTGAAGAAGACCGAGTATCTTATACTGGAAGCTATCCACATATCGTACTGAGGAATATTGAGGAGCCTTGCATTATAAACTTCTCTGGTAGCATGCGCAGGAAGACTGGATTTTCTTACACCAGAAGCTTCTCACTATAGTGTGCAGACTAAATGCCATATATACAACCTTTAGACTCCTGCTGTTTGTTACCTGTAGGGAAAGAGTTGCCCAATTATCCTTCTGGCTGAACACATTCTGGCTTGCTTCCAGGTATAACATGTTTCAAATTTAACTCAAAGCAGAACCAAACCTTGTATAGGAACCATACATTTGACTGAAAATGTATTGTTGGTCTTGCACACAACTTGTCTTCCTACTGGTTTAATCATTACTATTGTGAAGATTGCACCATTGATGTAAACTTGATGTTGATAATCAATCCAGGATGTCACTTGCTCTCAGACAATATATTCCCAATACAATGCAGTAAGTTCAGAATTCCATAATGTTTAGCTGAGCTTCCAAATATTTGAATTACTGATTCTTCGAGTCCCGGTGGTGGTTGATGAGCAACTTGCACAAGGGGAAATAAGGTGACATGATACGTCTCCAACGTATCTATAATTTTTGATTGTTCCATGCTATTATATTACCCGTTTTGGATGTTTATGGGCTTTACTTTACACTTATATATCATTTTTGGGACTAACCTATTAACTGGAGGCCAAGCCCATATTGCTGTTTTCTTGCCTATTTTAGTGTTTCGAAGAAAAGGAATATCAAACGGAGTACAAACGGAATGAAACCTTCGGGAAAGTTATTTTTGGAACGGAAGCAATCCAGGGGACTTGGAGTGCACGTAAGGGAAGCCTCAAGGTGGCCACGAGGCAGGAAGGCGTGCCCACCTCCCCTGAGCGCGCCCCCTGATGACCCGCAAGTATACGGGATAGTTGTAGCCTCTTTCGATAAGTAAGAGTGTCGAACCCAACGAGGAGCTAAAGGTAGAACAAATACTCTCTGAAGTCCTATCGGCCACTGATACGACTCTACGCATGCTTGACGTTTGCTTTACCTACAATAAGTATGAAACTAGAAGTACTTTGTAGGTGTGATAGGATAAGTTTGCAAGATAATAAAGAACACGTAAATAAAAAGTAGGGGCTGTTTAGATAAAGATGCAATAAAGTAAATATAGCGAGTGTGGAAAAATGGTGGTAGGAGTTGTGAAATTGTCCCTAAGCAATTGACTATGTTACTAGACCGGTAATCACTATTGCAATTCTATTTGAGGGAGAGGCATAAGCTAACATACTTTCTCTACTTGGATCATGTGCACTTATGATTGTAACTCTAGCAAGCATCCGCAAATACTAAAGATTCATTAAGGTAAAACCCAACCATAGCATTAAAGTATCAAGTCCTTTATCCCATCATAAACAACCTACTTACTTGGGTGCATGCTTACATCACTCACGCAACCCACCATAAGCAAATCATAAACATATTACCAAACCATACAGCGGGAATCCCTCATGCTTGCGCGACACGGAGGGCACAATAGGACAGCACCAATAATAAAACATGCAACTCAAACCAATCATAGCAATTTATCAATCACCGATAGGACAACGAAAATCTACTCAGACATCGTAGGATGACAACACATCATTGGAAAATAATATGAAGCATAAAGCACCATGTTCAAGTAGAGGGTACAGAAGGTTGCGGGAGAGTGGACCGTTGTAGATAGAGGGGGGAAGGTGATGGAGATGTTGGTGAAGATGGCAGAGGTGTTGGTGAAGATCGCGGTGATGATGATGGCCCCGGGCGTTCAGCGCCACGAAGCAAGGGGAGAGGGCCCCTTCTTCTTCTCCTTCCTTGACCTTCTCCTAGATGGGAGAAGGGTTTACCCTCTGGTCCTTGGCTCCCATGGGCGTGGGAGGGCGAGACCCCTCGAGATTGATCTATCTCTCTGTTTCTGCGTTCTCAGATTCTGCCCCTTCACCGTTTCTTTTATATCCGGAGATCCGTAACTCCGAATGGGGTGAATCTTTCGCCCAGATCTTTCTCATAAAATTAGCTTTCTTGCAGAAAAAGAAGAGCATCAACCGCCTTACGGGGGGCCCGGGAGAGTCCAGGGCGCGCCTGCCTCCCTGGGGCGCGCCCCCTATCTCCTGGCCCCCTCGGGCACCGTCTCGCGTTGATTTTACTTCCCAAAAATCACAAATATTCCAAAATAACTCTCCATCCATTTTTATCCCGTTTGGACTCCGTTTGATATTGGGTTTCTACGAAACAAAAAACATGCAACAGACAGGAATTGGCACTGGATCAATATGTTAGTCCCAAAAAATAGTATAAAAAGTTGCCAAAAGTGTATAAAACTTGAATAATATTGGCATGGAACAATCAAAAATTATAGATACGAACCCTTGTGGGCCACTCGTGGCTCCCCTGACCGACTTCTTTCGCCTATATATCTCCATATACCCTAAAAACATCGAGGAACAGAATGGATCGGGAGTTCCGCCGCCGCAAGCCTTTGTAGCCACCAAAAACCTCTCGAGAGCCCGTTCCGGCACCCTGCCAGAGGGGGATCCCTTACCGGTGGCCATCTTCATCATCCCGGTGCTCTCAATGACGAGGAGGGAGTAGTTCACCCTCGGGGCTGAGGGTATGTACCAGTAGCTATGTGTTTGATCGTTCTCTCTCGTGTTCTTGAGGTGATACGATCTTGATGTATTGCGAGCTTTGCTATTATCGTTGGATCTTATGATGTTTCTCCCCCCTCTACTCTCTTGTAATGGATTGAGTTTTCCCTTTGAAGTTATCTTATCGGATTGAGTCTTTAAGGATTTGAGAACACTTGATGTATGTCTTGCCGTGCTTATCTGTGGTGACAATGGGATATTCACGTGATCTACTTGATGTATGTTTTGGTGATCAACTTGCGGGTTCAGTGACCTTGTGAACTTATGCATAGGGGTTGCTTTACGTTTTCGTCTTGACTCTCGGTAGAAACTTTGGGGCACTCTTTGAAGTTCCTTGTGTTGGTTGAATAGATGAATCTGAGATTGTGTGATGCATATCGTATAATCATGCTTACGGATACTTGGCGTGACAATGGAGTATCTAGGTGACATTAGGGTTTTGGTGGATTGTGTATGCGTGGTGGTTCTAAGTCGACAGGTAGAAGTAGGGGGTAGGTTAAGGAGGCGATGTCCTAGCTATGGAGCAGTTGTAGAGACAAGGGATGTACGAGTTCAGGCCCTTCTCGGAGGAAGTAACAGCCCTACGTCTCGGAGCCTGGCGATCGAGTGGATTATGAGTATGAGTATTACAAAGATCTGAACCCTTCTATCGTGGGCGGGGTGGCTTATATAGAGTGCTTGGGACCCCGGCCAGCTCACATAATGGAGGGATTAAAGTACATTAAGCCGGGGGTTCTTGTAGCGCCCTCATAAGGCGCTTTAACTATCATTAAGTCTATTCAATAGTAAACCGTTGCCTTTGGAGTGCCCTCGACCTTCGGTGGTCGGTGAGTCTTCATGGTCGAGTGGGTCTTCCATGGTGAGTGCTTCGGTCTGATCAGTGGATTCCTCTTTGGTCATTGGAAGATGATCTCTTCTGTGAGTACCCTTGGGTAGGGCGTTTAGGTCAGGCCTATGACCCTACCCTAGGTACATGAATCCATCATTAGCCCCGAATGGATTGAGGCTTGAGTGAAGGAGGAGTTGGCGTTGTTTCGATTGCTTTTGCATTACAGCTACGTGTTTGTCTTGGATCAAGATCTTCTTTGTTGATAACAAGAAACTTTCCTTTAGTCGACTTGATCCATTCTTGCTCTTGATCGAGTGACTTTCTTTGCTATACGAGTAGCGGATCGCGGAGATCTCGCACCAAGCAGACGATCCGTCGCCGCGGATCTCGCGGGATCTGAAATTTGGGAAGCGAAAGCAGGAGCAGTGCGGCGCTTGGATGGGGCGTAACGAGGCGCCTCGATTTTCGCGCCGCTTTCTCCGCCACGTGTCGCGCAGTCGCGACCGCTTTCGGGATATGATTGGATCGCTTGGGTCCACATGTCATCCACTCGGAAGGATGCTATAAATGTAACTCCGGAGGCTCGTGCCGCGATACCTTGTTCTTTCTCCTCCGTTCTCTCCGTCTCCGCTCTCCACCTCATTGCTGCTCCTTGCCATCTCTCCCCTTGCGCATTCCGCCCGGCGTCATGGGCAAAGAAAGCAACGATCTGGGCGTCTGGCGTCGGTGGCGGAGAAAGCGTCGGCGGCGAGAAAGCGAAGGGAGATCCACGGTCGCGGTGGTTCCTCGTCGAATCAAGCTGCCGAAAGGCTGGGTCGAGGGGCTGGATCGATCGGCGATCGAGAGAAGGATCTCCTTGATATATTATGACGGATTGATTCCTCCTGGCGCCGCGAGACTTCACGGCGAGTGGCAGCCTCAACGAAGAGGGTGAGTGCATGCTTTTGGCCACCCATGTCGACCGAGGTTTTCGTTGCCACCGAGTGTGTTCTTTCGAGGTTTTCTGAATTTCTTGAACCCAGCTCCACCATTTCACTCCAAACTCCATCGCATACCTTGCTGCATTTGTATCTATGTGCGAAAATTTCCTGGGCTGTCGACCGCATTGGGGCTTGTTCAAGTACATCTTCACATGTCGCTCTCAGACTGTGAAGAAAGCAAGCCCTTGTGAAACCCAAGTGGTCCAGATGTGTGGTGGTTTAGGAGTCGATTCTTGAACAAAAGCACTTTCCAGCTATGCACTTTCCGAGTCGGTTAGGGGTTGGCGGTCGACCTGGTTCTATTGCGGAATGAGGCAAGCGAGGGGCAGTCGACCGGCCTCCCGGAATTCACCATGAGTCGAGTGAACCGGCCCTCCTCCCTGAAGGTTGTCCCTGAAGAAAGGGCTGAAGTGAAGATGCTGATGGACCGGGTGGTGCAGCTGGTTAGGGACGGAGTGACTGGCATGGATCTCCTGGAGGTTTTTTCTTGGGGCGAATCCAGCCCCTTGATTCGAATCACTTGTATGTGGTTGTATTGCGGCACGAAGGCGAAACTTCGCGTCCACGGAGGCGATCGGCGATGCTGTAGTGGAAAGATGGATGACCTCAATCACGGAAACAAGGACAATCCTCGCGGATCCCGGAGGATTTCTCCGTTGATCGTGACAATGTTCGGACAAAGGTACACTTGTTCTATTTTCATTGCATGTATGTCGAGTGTGTACGTAACTTGGTGGTGAACTGCTTTGATACTTCGGGCCCTCAGCAGGCTATACTCAATGCCCATGGCGCCCGTGATTCGGCCGAGGAGGGGGAAGCGATGGGGGTGAGAACCGGAGGAGTGGAATTCAGATGGCGCGGGAGGCAGCGGCGATGATGATGATGACGGCGAGGGCGGCGAGGGCGGCGAGGATGAGGAGGAGGAAGTTGCACCACAGCGCTTGGAAAAGCGGTCAAAGCAATGCCGACCGCCGGCTGAGAGCGGTAAAGGGTGCGGCGCCTGCATGATCGACCAAAGCGCCCTCGGACCGCTTCTCGGTGCGGTGAGAAGCGCCCGAAGCAACGAAGGTAGTTCCGCCGAGACGACCAAGCCTTTGCCAAAATGAAAGTGGTCATCCCCACCATCTCGGGGTAAACATATTGCTTAAATCTTCTTGCTCTATACAAATTTTGTCTCTGTTTGGTATTTGAACTGGTCGTGATCTTTTGGATTTCGATCTTTGCGACTTCCGAAACCTCGATTAAGGTTGGCGACCACGAGATGGAGGGCGCCGTCACCTCGAATCCGATCTGTATCCTTAAATTCTTGTTCTTAGTCGTGACTCAAGATTTCGACTTTAACTTTTTACGAAGCTCCAACTAGTGACATCATCACTCTTCTGACGGCGATGAAGAAGATGAGGAGCCATTGAGGACTAGGAGGAGCGAGGAAGCGCGTCTGGCGGGGAAGCCCAAGGTGTGGCGGTGCGAGACCATTGTGATGAGAAGGAGAGGTCGGCTTTTCGACATCTTGTATCTTTTGCGAATCCGTTGGCGAGTCGCGACCCACCGTCAGTCTTGGACAACCTTCGATCTTCACCACGCACCACGTCCGGAGGACGGTAGTATTGCTAGAGAGGCGATCCGTCAGCAGGAATCATGATGGGCGGTGAAGATCGCTCGGGAAGCGAGCCAAGCAGCGACTTACGGCCTTGACTCGCCCTTGAGCAATGTTCAGTTGATCGACCACCACACATTACGTTAGGATATGCTATGAAACTTTTTTTTCTGAAATTTATAGCAATAGCAGTCACCTTGGGTGTGTCGATAAAAACTCCGTGTTAGCGAAGCACGCTGAGTGCACCCGCTGGTGTAATCCCCAAGGCTAAGGTCGACTGGCTGGCGATCGGTCTTAAACTTTACTAAGTAGATGTTGATCATTGTCGAGTGGAGCGAATGAGTTTCGAGTCCGGTGGGGCACTTGCGAGTGCACTCACTTTGGGTGTAATCCCGAGGCGTGGTCGATTCTTTGGCGATTGATTACGATCTGAAGAAAAATGGTCGATGGTGGAACCCCTTTTTTTTGGTGGTGGTGCATTCTGTAAGCTTACTAAGAATGGGCTGGTCATTTGGTCGATTCGCACTTTCTTTGGTGCATTTGGTCATATATGTGAATAAGACCGGTGGGGAGACGCTGAGTGCACCTTTGGGTGTAATCCAGACTACGGTTGAATGCTTGCATTCATTGTAGTCTTAAAGCACTAATTCTTCTTCATTCACTCGGAAGTGAATTATCTCGATATTTTTGGCTGACTCTTCGTAGAAATCTTGTGATCTTCTTGACACGCTATACGGCTGGGCGAAGCATATTCAGCTCGAGTTAGACTTGAAACTGGTGCAAGAAAATCTGGCGAAGGCGAAGGAGGAGACCAAAGGTATGTTTGGTGAGATTCGACAACTCTGTCTTCTTCCCACTTGCTTCAAGTTTGACTTTGCTGCGATTCTGAGGCAAGGTGAGGGAAGCTCAACGGAAGAAGGAGCTTGAGCTGTCGAGAAGATCAAGCTTGCTGACGAAAAGCTGGCCTCGGTTGCCAAGCTCGAGCAGGAGAGCGCCGATCTGAAGGCCGCTCTATACTTTGCTAACAAGGATCTTGGCGAATGAAGTCGACAAGAAGAACGACCGATAAGATCCTCCAATGGCTGGGAAGAAGAGCGAGATGGAAAGCCTCTTGGCGGCCTCGCTAAAAATTGTTTCTTAAGCTCGAAGGTAACCTTTTCCACTCGACCAATCCTCCCAACTGTCATGTTTCCATTCATTGTTTTTTCTGACTCGGGCTTTTGTCTTTGTAGAATTCTGCCGCAACCGAAGAAGAAACCAGCCAGTGGAGGCAGACCTTGATCTGTCAATTCTCCGGTGAGCAGCGAAACTGCCATGAACATCTTCATTTGGAGTCAGCGTTGCGCTGTTGTGGATTACCTCGCAAGGCGAAGGTTGCTCGTCCGCATCGACTCGGCGCTCTGGCCCAATGAGGCGGCTCCAAAATGACCTCGAGTCATTGATGGCTCGGCGAGCGCCGTCCACGACCGAGTGCAAGAGTGGAAGAAATCTTGACTCGGTGTGGTGCGAGCGTAGCCACAATATGCAGCGGCGTGTCCATTGCAAGGAAGCCGAGAAGACAAGTGGCGGCTCTCCAGTGGCCAACACTAAAAACACGACCCGGGACCTTCATGGAGACTTTCATTGCTGCTGCCACAGCGGATCGCTGGCGGGATTGATCTTGATGAGTTCGTTGCTCCATCCAGCCCTCCACGGGAGGGTAAAAACTTTCCTTGACCTTAAATTTGCCTCGGTATGCGAGTGAAGTTGTAACCGATAAAACTTTAACGGGCTTAGTGCTGAGCACTCTCGGTTACTTTAGGTGCCGACCTAAATTTGGATTGAATGTTTGGATACAATTGCTCTCGGCTTGAATTTCTCCCTTGGTCGGCAATGAGATGCCTTCTGCGTCGACTTATTCCTTAAGCGAGCACGGAGATGCAGCTAAGCCCCAGTGGGAGGTTTGCTCTCCACTCGGTAGGATTTCTTTATCTTAGGCGAGCAGGCTGGGCTGCAGCTAAGCCCCAGTGGGAGGTTGCTCTCCACTCGGTAGGATTTCTTTATCTTAGGCGAGCCTGGGCTGCAGCTAAGCCCCAGTGGGAGGTTTGCTCTCCACTCGGTGGGATTTCTTTTATCTTAGGCGAGCTGGGCTGCAGCTAAGCCCAGTGGGAGGTTTGCTCTCCACTCGGTAGGATTTCTTTTATCTTAGGCGAGCCTTGGGCTGCAGCTAAGCCCCAGTGGGAGGTTTGCTCTCCACTCGGTAGGATTTCTTTATCTTAGGCGAGCCAGGGCTGCAGCTAAGCCCAGTGGGAGGTTTGCTCTCCACTCGGTAGGATTTCTGTTGTATTTGTGTGAAGCTCGGAGAAGAGGATCTCGGTCGACACGTTGTATTTATGTCGGCTCGGAGAAGAGAGTCATGATCGACTGCGCCTTGTTTTCCTTGCTGATATACTTTATACTTGGCGAATCCTTGGACTGCAGCTAAGCCTCAGGTGGAAGCTTGGCTTACCACTCGGTGGGATTTCTAATAACTTAGGCGAGCACTGGGCTGCAGCTAAGCCTCGGTGGAAGTCGACACCACTCGGTGGGATTTTTAATAACAACTTAGGCTGCGGCTAAGCCTCAGGTGGAAGTCGGCTTACCACTCGGTGGGATTTTAATACTTAGGCGAAACCTTGGGCTGCAGCTAAGCCCCAGTGGAAGTCGGCTTCCCACTCGGTGGGATTTGTAATACTTAGGCGAGCCTTTGGGCTGTAGCTAAGCCTCAGGTGGAAGTCGGCTTACCACTCGGTGGGAATTTGTAATACTTAGGCGGAGCAGTTCGGCGCCTAAGCCACCTTGGGGAAGTGAAGATTTTACTCGGCATAAAATAAAAAGTGACAAAATTATGAAGGAATTATGACACTATTACTTCAAAGCTCGTGAGCTACAAAAGTACTTTATTACAATTCTTCAGTGAAAAATTTTAAGTGTAAAAGCAGGCGGAGGCAGATCCGCATTCAAGCTCGGGGCTCATCGATATCGTGTTCGACATTGTAGAGGCGATATGCCCCATTGTGGAGAACCTTTGGCGATGAAGGGACCTTCGGGAAGGAGCAAGCTTATGTTGCTTCTTGATCAACCCGAAGGACGAGATCCCCTTCTGGAAGGCTCGACCTCTCACATTTACGGCGTCTGAGGCGGCGCAAGTCTTCTTTGGTAAATGGTCGGCGGATCGAGCCATTTCCCTTTCCTCTTCGGAGGTCATTGCATCTGGCAGCGCTTGCTCAAGCTTACGCTTCATTATAAAGTTCAATTAAGTGGAGCATTGTGAAGGAGATCACTTTCGGTAAAACCTTACGCCCCATAGACCAGGAAAAAGGGGTTCTCGGTCGACCCGATTAGGCGTGGTCATGAGACCCCAAAGCGAAGGAAGTTAAATCGACCCAAGCACCAGCCGCATGCTTGAGATCTCGCATCAAGCGGGGCTTGGACCCTTGAGGATCAATCCATTGGCTCGTTACGCTGTCCATTCATTGTGGATGGCGGCTGAGCGTGGTCGACTTCGTATGCCTTGAGAGTTGCGAAATCCTTGAATTCTTCGAGTCAAAATTTGACCCATTGTCGTGATAATCATGCGGGACTCCATATCGAGCGTCAACTTTACGATGAAGGAAACAGCGATACCAACATCAAGTTTTTGATTGGCTTAGCCTCAATCCACTTGGTGAACTTGTCATTGCTACCAATACATGCGTAAACGCTCCGACCGTTCGCAAAGGACCGATCATGTCAACCCCATGCAAAAGGCGAAGACGGCGGAATGGTCTTCAAAGGCTGGCGCGAGCTTGTGTGACATATTGGAGTAGAAGCGACATCCTTCGCACTTGTCCACTATTTCTTTCGCCATCTCATTTGCCCTTGGCGATAAAATCCTGCTCGGTATGCTTTGGCTACAATGGTCGAGAAGGGCGCATGGTGACCACAGGTCCCAGTGGATATCATTGAGAATGACTCGACCTTCTTACGGCGTTATGCACTTTTGTCCGACTCCGTTGGGCTTTCTCTATATCTTGCCCATTGATAACGATAAAGGCTTTGGATCGGCCAGACGATCTGTCGGGCCTCTTCCTCATCCTCAGGAGTTCCTTTCTCGAGAATATCGCAATGTATGGAATTGTCCAATCGGGAGTGACTACTAAAATCTCCATGACCAAATCGACCCACTGCGGGACCTCAACTTGATCGGGTCTGTGGCACTCTTGGGTTGTGGAGCTTCCTCTGTGTAAGGATCTTCTTTGGTGACGGAGTGTGTATATGTTCCAAAAACCGTCACGGAATGGCTTCCCTCTTGGACCCTATCTTGGCGGATCATCTGCTGCCTGATTTTTCGATCGGGGGATGTGATGGAGCTCAACCCCTCAAACTTCTTTTCGGCTTCCTCCTTTGCATTGCGATATCCGGTCATACCCGGGCTTCTCACGTCCTCCTTCATCACTTGATTGACCACTAGATCTGAGTCGCCATAAACCATCGAGGCGGACGGGCGCTTGATGAGATGGCCATGCGCAATCCATATAGAAGGGCCTCGTACTCTGCCTCATTGTTGGAGGAATCAAAGTGAATCTGGAGCACATACTTAAGCTTATCTCCTCAGGAAACAGAACAACTGACACGAGAACCATTCAGCATCTTGGAGCCGTCAAAGAACATGGTCCAATGCTCAAGTGAACTTGATCGGTTCTTTGTTATTCAATCCACTCGGCAAGAAATCAGCTATAGCACAGGACTTAATGGCTTTCTTTGCCTCAAATTTGATATCAAGGGAAGAAGTTCAATCGCCCACTTAGCCACTCGACGGTTCGTCCTGTTATGCAAGATCTACGATAAAGGAGCATCGTGACGGTATGTGAGAATGATCGGAGAAATAGTGAGCAACCTTCTTTGTGGTCATGTATATACCATACACAAGCTTACGATAATGTGGGTATCTTTGCTTGGATGGAGTCAAAACTTGGACAAATAATACACCGGCGCTGAACTTTGAAGGCCTTTCCTTCCTCTTCGCTCGTAGTAAGCCTGAAGGCCGACAACTTGTCGATGGCTGCAATGTAAAAACAGAGGCTCTTTGCTGATTGGAGCAGCAAGCACCGGCTGGGTGGAAGCGAGCTTTTAGCTCGGCAAGCGCTACATCGGCTTCGGAGTCCACTCGAACTGTCGGCCTTCTTCATCAATCGGTAAAGAGGTAATGCCTTTTCACCGAGTCGTGAGATGAATCGACTTAAGCGGCCAAGCATCGGTAAGCTTACGGGCGTCGTGCACTTTCGCGAGGCGTTTCATTGGAGAATAGTGCCTATCTTCTACGGGTTAGCGTCGATTCCTCGTTGAGGAAGCGAAAACCGAGTAATTTTCCACGGGAACTCGAATGTGCACTTGGGCGGATTGAGCTTGATATCGTACCTTGGAGGTTGGCAAATGTTTGGCGAGGTCAGCGAGCAGGTCGAACCTTTTAGCGACTTAACGGCGATATCATCCATATCGCTTCCACATTCCGACTGATTTGGTGAAGACACTTACGAATCATTCGCATAAATGTGGCTCCGGCGTTCTTGAGGCGAATGGCATGGTGATATAGCGAAGCACCGAATGGAGTGATGAAAGCTGTTTTTATTTCGTCGGGTCCATCTGAGGCGGATCGATGATACCGGAATACGCATCAAGAAAAGACAACCTCGCACCTGGCTGTCGAGTCGACAATTTGATCGATGCGGGGAGAGAAAATGATCGCCGGGCAGGCCGATTAATGTAAAAATCAATGCACATGCGGGTGAGTTATCCTTCTTGGGGACCATGACAACATTAGCGAGCCACTCGGGTGGTAAATCTCTCGGATAAATCCTGCTGTCGGCAGTCGAGCCACTTCCTCACCAATAGCCTTTCTCTTACGGGCGGCGGACCGCCAAAGATGTTCTTTGATTGGTTTAGCTGTCTTGTCGACTCGTAGGCGATGCTCAGCCCGTTCCACAGGAACACGGCATGTCGGTGGCTTCCATGCAAAATGTCGATTCTCACGGAGGAAGCTGGATGGCGCTTCTTCCTATTTGAGTCGAGTGTTGTGGATATGTGAGTCGGAGCTGCTTGGGGTCGATCGGGTGAATATGGGCGGGCTTTGTCTCACGGGCGACTTGAATCTGAGACTCTGTGGCTGGCCTCTTAGATTTTAGCAAATCACTTTCGGATCTGCGTTTTGCATATACTCTTGAATTCGACATTTCACACGAGTCGGCAATCTTGAGCCCTTAAAGCACTCTTACGCCTTTTCCGATCGCGTGTGATGATCACTCCCTTGGGCCTGGCATTTTCAGTTTGAGGTACCGTAGCATGGTCGAGCCATGAATGCGATGCGTGGCGAGCCTCCCAAAATGGCGTGGTATGCACTCTGAAAATCCACAACCTCAAAGGTCAGTTTTTCCTTGCGGAAGTGCTTGGAATCGCCAAAAACTACGTCCAGGGCTATTTGGCCGAGTGAGTTGGCCTTCTTCCCTGGGATGACTCCGTGGAAACTCATATTGCTGGCGCTCAATCGGGACATCGGAATGCCCATCCCTTTCAAAGTATCCGCATATAACAAATTTAGCCTGCCACCATCCATCGGCACTTTTGTCGATTCGAGTGCCTTCGACAAGCTGGATCGACCACTAACGCTTGCGCCCGGGGTGGCAATGTGAGTTAGGTGATCGAGGTGGTCGAATGTGATGGGTGTGCAGGACCACTTCACATAACTTGGCTTAAGCGGGGCAACCATATTCACCTCTCGATTGATGACTTTCGATCGACTTTTACTCTCCACATCGCATGAAGATCATCAGTGGAGTTGACATCTGGTATTCTTCCTCCTTTGTCCTCTTTATCCCGGCCTTGTCGGCTCCTTCTCCTTGTCCTTAGGCTGTTTGCCTGGAAACTTTGGATCGAGTCGACAACTGGCGTGTGGTGTGCCGGGTAAATAATGTTGCCCTCCTCATCTTTCTTCGTGTGAATATGGCATGGCATATCCATCCGTCATTTCCTTCCTTATCTTTCACTTTCTTGATTCGAGGATCCTTTGGGTTTCCCCTTGAACTTCCCTGAGTGGCGGCGGGGCCTCACGGAGCTGCTTGGCTTCGGCTTTGCGTTTACGCTTCCATTTGGAATTGCCTTTTCCGGTAGCTCGGCTTGTACTTGCCACTTGAGTCGGTCTTCTTCTTCGCCGTTGGCATATTTGCTAGCAATCTCCATCATCGACTCGGGGTCATGTCCCGGTTAAACCGAACTTGAGACTCAATTCTCTTTTTGACACCGTCCTTGAAGGCGCAAACCGCTGATGGTGAACACATTTTCCACGATATTGTGCAAGGTAATCCACCTTTGAATATACTCTCGGAGAGTTTCGTTGGTCTACGCACACAAACTTGCAGCTCTGTCAAACCAGCGGTGGCTTGCAAGTTCCTTCAAAAAGTCTGACGAACACTGGGACAAATCCTCCCAAGTATATATCTTGCTGTGAGGTAATTGACTCAGCCATGCTCGGCGAACCTTCCAACATGAGGGCAAATGTTTTATGGCCACCTCGTCATTTCCACCACCAATTTGAACAGCCACTCGATAATCCTCGAGCCAAGTTTCAGGCTTAGATTCTCCAGTGAACTTGCAGACTCCTGCTGCCAATCTGAAATTGGGGGGAATCACAGCGGCTCTGATAGCCCTGCTAAAACATTCGGACGGAGACATGCACTCGACTGCTGGTGGGTGCATCCCTCTCGGGTCCTCCTCGATGGGCTCTGTTCGGTCGACCGGGCCTTGCGATAATGGAGCAGCATCAAAGCTGGTTCCACAGGTCGTTGGAACTCTTAAGCCTGTCTTGAGCGTCTTCTGTCATCTTATGCGGGGCGTATGACCCTTCCCTCGGAGGAAAGGGGCACTCGGCGCCTATCATCGGTCGAATCGGTCTCGAGCTGCTCTACTTTGTTGTCGCGCCCTTCCCTTGTGGGCGTCTGGGGCTATGAGCGGCTGGGCCGGTGTTCGCAGCTGACGGATCGGCTATGAATCTGTTGCGCGGCTGTGACACGGCTGAGTTACGGTCACTGCTGCCCGGAGTAAATCTACGATCTGCTGCAAGCCTCTTCGACTTCCATTGGGGCGGCTGAATGGACTCTGCAATCGAGTTGCGGTTGCTAAGTCTGAATTGGCGTGCGGTATACGAGTCGGCGGGAAGAGCCGGCGTCGGCTAGATTCGAAGTCGTTGCAGCTTGTCGTCGAGTGCTCGCTGAAGATTCTCGAGCGTAGTGCGTTCACCACATTAGCCAAGCGTGCTTCCTCCAAGGCCACGAGCCTCGGGGTCTCTCCGATGATAGGGTATGTAGTGCATCCATATTCCTGCGGCGAAGATCCTCTCTGGAGAAGTCGAGTGTCTCGAGCTGGTACTCCTCGTGTTCATGCAGGGTCACCTCCTCGGCGGCTCCACCGCCATGGGCAAACCGGGAGGACTACGAGGGCCGTCGACCATGAGAATCTCCGCTTTGGATCACTGCTATCACACTCGGATGCGATCTCTCTGAGCCGGTCGGCGGTCGAGCAGGCCGTAGAGATTCGTCGGGCTCGATAGCGCGCGACAGGCGATGGCTGTCTGGCGAGCCTTGGCGTGCTTCACCACCGCTGAAGCCTCGACCGACCAGGCGCTTGCGGTGGTGGGAAGCTGGTGACGACCGATAAGGGGATCGACCGATCTGGTCGATGGTTGCCGCAGCAAAGCGCCCATGAACACATCTTGAAAGTCGTTGCCCGTGAGACGGGGCGCCTCGGCGTCAGAGGGGCCTCCACGGAGCCATCTTGGTCGTCGGCGACAAAGGTGAAAACACCGAGGCGGATCTCGCACCCGCACCCAAAACTCGAAGTCATCATGATGAAGGTACTCGAAGTCAGCAACTCCTCCACAAATCGCTAAAACACCTTACGGTGGCGCCAAGCTGTCGTGGTTCTAAGTCGGCGGTAGAAGTAGGGGTAGTTAAGGAAGCGATGTCCTAGCTATGGAGCAGTTGTAGAGACAAGGGATGTGAGTTCAGGCCCTTCTCGGAGAAGTAACAGCCCTACGTCTCGGAGCCTGAGGCGGTCAGTGGATTATGAGTATGAGTATTACAAAGATCTGAACCCTTCTATCGTGGGCGGGGTGGCTTATATAGAGTCTTGCCGGGACCCCAGCCAGCTCACATAATGGAGGGATTAAAGTACATTAAGCCGGGGGTTCTTGTGCGCCCTCATAAAGCGCTTTAACTATCATTAAGTCTATTCAATAGTAAACCGTTGCCTTTGCAGTGCCCTCGACCTTCGGTGGTGAGTGAGTCTTCATGGTCGAGTGGGTCTTCCATGGTGAGTGCTTCGGTCTGGTCGAGTGGATTCCTCTTTGGTCGACTGGAAGATGATCTCTTCTGTGAGTACCCTTGGGTAGGACGTTTAGGTCAGGCCTATGACCCTACCCTAGGTACATGAATCCATCAGTGTCTTAAGGTGTTATTCTAGTACAAACTCTATGATAGATTGAACGGAAAGAATAGCTTTGTGTTATTTTACTACGGACTCTTGAATAGATTGAGCAAAAAGGATAACTTTGAGGTGGTTTCGTACCCTACCATAATCTCTTCATTTGTTCTCCGCTATTAGTGACTTTGGAGTGACTCTTTGTTGCATGTTGAGGGATAGTTATATGATCCAGTTATGTTATTATTGTTGAGAAAACTTGCACTAGTGAAAGTATGAACCTTAGTCCTTGTTTCCTACCATTGCGATACCGTTTGTGCTCACTTTTATCATTAGTTACCTTGCTGTTTTTATATTTTCAGATTACAAAAACCTATATCTATCATCCATATTGCACTTGTATCACCATCTCTTCGCCGAACTAGTGCGCCTATACAATCTACCATTGTATTGGGTGTGTTGGGGACACAAGAGACTCTTTATTATTTGGTTGCATGGTTGTTTGAGAGAGACCATCTTCATCCTACGCCTCCCACGGATTGATAAACCTTAGGTCATCCACTTGAGGGAAATTTGCCACTGTCCTACAAACCTCTGCACTTGGAGGCCCAACAACGTCTACAAGAAGAATGTTGTGTAGTAGACATCATGACACCAAATGCTCAAAGGAAGAAGCAAATGAAACATCTCAAATAAAAGCACACAAGGCAGCAAGATCACACACAAATAACATCACATCTTACTACTATTCACAACAATATGCATGCCTACTTAAGCACACAAATCTCGCGGAAACTCCGGTACTACAATCTACTATATTGTGGTGGTGTGCACGAAGGTGGATCCACGTGTGGAGAGGTTGGTGTAAATAGAGCTACACCAAGGCTGGCTTGACATCGGTTGCAACTCTGACGGGCTCGGAGGTGAGGACGTACTCGGTGATCATGTAGCGGAACATGATCGCCATGGCCACAACATCATCCAAGCGGACGGAAGGGAACCATACTTGTCCAAGGGATGGGTGATAGGGTAGGATAGCGGTGGAAAGCAGGGTCTGCTGGCATTGCCCTTTTCAGGTAATAAAGACTAGTAAGGGTTGCCAAAGCGGCAAGATTCGGGGTAGAAACATGTCTACCACCAAAACGATAGGTGGGGCAGAAAAAAATATATTGGCGCGATACCTAAGCAACAATCCTGCAAGTGTTCGACACAACTTGGTACCTTGGCATCACTCTACTGGGACAGAGATGACACCAAACATCGAAAAGTAGGTATGCAAAGCTGGAGAGTGCATGTAGTGGATCGAAACCAATGCCATCTACACTCACAAGATCAACCGTTAGCGACAATATAATAAGTCTATATGCATGCTATTGATATGTCTCCAATGTATCTATAATTTTTGATTGTTCCATGCTATTATATTACCCGTTTTGGATGTTTATGGGATTTACTTTACACTTGTATATCATTTTTGGGACCAACCTACTAACCGGAGGCCCAACCCAAATTGCTGTTTTTTGCCTATTTCAATGTTTCGAAGAAAAGGAATATCAAACGGAGTCCAAACGGAATGAAACCTTCGGGAGCAATTGTTTTGGAACAAACTCAATCCAGGAGACTTGGAGTGGATGTCAAGAAGCAGCCGAGGCGGCCACGAGGCAGGAGGGCGCGCCCTAGGGGGTGGGCTGAAAGTGCAACTATCCCTAGGTGGTTTTGGTAATTCCTAACAAAATATAGCTCATTGAGCTAATGCTACTTCAAGTTAAATATTTCAGGAAAGCTCAATGAGTGGCATGGCATGGATGAGAAAAGTGGACCCCGCAAAATGCTAAGGACAAAAGGATTGGCTCAAGCTCAAAGCTCAAGACTCTACATTTTATATTTTAGTGATCCAAGATCACATTGAGTCTATAGGAAAAGCCAATACTATCAAGGAGGGATGAGGTGTTGCTTAATGGCTTACTTGCTCAAAATGATTAGTGATATGCTCGAAAGCCCTCAACTACTTTCTCACATCCACATATGACCTAAACCAAAAGTCAAACTCGGCCCCACCTATTCTTTCTATCGGGCACCACCGAGTTCAGATGTCATAGCCACTGCCACAAACCCTAGGCAAATCGGTCTCACCGATAGGGATCTCGGTCTCACCGAGATGGGATTGTAATCTCTCTGTTTCCCTTCGTAACATTTTCGTACCACCGAGATGAGCGATCGGTCCCACTGAGATTGCAATGTAAACTCTCTGTTTCCTTTTCGTAACATTTCGGTCTCACGAAATGGCCAAACAGTCCCACCAGTTGCTGACCAACTCTCTGGTTAGCTTATTACCAAAATCGGTCCCACCGAATTTGTGTAATTGGTCTCACCGAGATTACGTATGCCCTAAACCTAACCATATCGGCCCTACCGAGTTGCATGTCGGTCCCACCAAAAATCCTAACCTTCACTAGATTTTCTGAATCAGTCCGACCGAGTTTCTCAATTTGGTCCCACCGAGATTGGCAAGTTGTGTGTAACGGTTAGATTTTGTGTGGAGGCTATATATACCCCTCCACCTCCTCTTCATTCATGGAGAGAGCCATCAAGAATGAACCTACACTTCCAACTTGCATTTTCGAGAGAGAACCACCTACACTTGTGTTGAGGCCAAGATATTCCATTCCTACCATATGAATCTTGATCTCTAGCCTTCCTCAAGTTGCTTTCCACTCAAATCTTCTTTCCACCAAATCCAAATCCTGTGAGAGAGAGTTGAGTGTTGGGGAGACTATCATTTGAAGCACAAGAGCAAGGAGTTCATCATCAACACACCATTTGTTACTTCTTGGAGAGTGGTGTCTCCTAGATTGGCTAGGTGTCACTTGGGAGCCTCCGACAAGATTGTGGAGTTGAACCAAGGAGTTTGTAAGGGCAAGGAGATCGCCTACTTCGTGAAGATCTACCACTAGTGAGGAAAGTCCTTCATGGGTGACGGCCATGGTGGGATAGACAAGGTTGCTTCTTCGTGGACCCTTCGTGGGTGGAGCCCTCCGTGGACTCGTGCAATCGTTACCCTTTGTGGGTTGAAGTCTCCATCAACGTTTTTATTTGGTCAAGTAGTCTAATCACCCCCCTAGACATACTTTCGATCCTACAAGTGGTATCAGAGCTTTGGTCTCCATTTGCTTTGATTTCCATAGCTTTTGGTAGTCATAGCCTTGGTTTCACAACCTAGGAGAGTATGGCGTCTAGCGAGGGAAACTATCACTGTTGGGGATGTGACTATTTGTGTAAGCCGCCCAGGAGGGGCCGGGTTATGCAAAGAGGACTCATCAGAGGAAGCCCAAGACCAAGCATGAAGATGGCGGTTCAATAAAAGGCTTAAGGCCCACAGGTGGCTTAAGGCCCGTTGTAGTAAACCGCCATGATGGCATGACTTGTAACATAAGGTAGATTTAACTAGTCATCGGGCGAACACTATTTATAAGCGGCCGGGACTCACATGCATACGAGGCGTCAACCCGTGTATATAAGGGGCGACTGCTTTGGCGGCTTAGGAACGAAAACAAGCGATTGAGAGCGGGCATAGCGTATCTCGCTCACTGGTCATCGAAGCATCAATACCAACCCAACTAGGCGTAGGCCTTACCTTCACCATAAGGGGCGAACTAGTATAAACTCTCGTGTCCTTTGTCGATTTAACCCCTTCAAGCTTCCTAGTTGCGATGGCTCCACAACTAAGTCCTTTCACGAGGACATCGGCGTGACTATTCCACGGCGGTTGGCGCCCACCGTGGGGCAGCGCCGCGGTGGTTGAGTTCTTGAAGAGCAACCGAAGGGCTCAAGGGATACGTAGTGGGGCGGATGACCAAGAGTCGCCAGCGGCAAGATCTACATCGGCGACAATGGCTGGCGTCCGGCGCCGACTCAATTGAATCACGGATCACGGGTCCCCTTGGCGGAATCCACGTCTTCATCGGCGGATCGGTGAGCGGGCCCTGGCCGGACAAGCGCACCGACCTCGTCGAGGCGGCTCGATGTGCGAGGAAGACTGGACTCAGCCGGTCATGGCGTGCCGCCGTGGGCTGCATCCACGGAGAAGAATTTTACGAAGGATCGAAGGCGAGGGTGAGGCGGCCGCCGTCTGCCGGACGGATATTAAATCCCCTGGTTCCATGATTCGTTGTACCAAAGTGCAAGGCGGCGTGCTCGAGGGCTGTTCGGCGACATCGTATTCGGACCCCTTTGAGCCGCCAAGATGGGCCGGAATCTTCATGGTGGGACTCGGCCCGACTCAAACTCTCAACTCTTGCTGCGGTGTAGCGTCCGATTTAGGAGCAGCCGGGGCAGGCGGCCCCGTGCGCCCACCGACTCAGGTGCTGATAGACCTCATGGACAAGCTTACGGCCCTGTTAACCACCATAGTTAGCACAGGTGCGTGAGGAGATAGATCAGGCCAAGGAGGCCTTGGCAGCTGAGGATACTAGACTAGCTTCTGAGCAGGCGGCTCTCGGCCTTGGGCGCGGCGCTTTCTGATCGAAGCTTATCAGCTCACAATGAGCCTAAATGCGTCTAATGAGGTAATGAGGAGGAGACATCAGAAAACTCAGTCCCGTTTGCCTCCGAATTACGATCCTCGGGTTCTTTTCGCGACACCCGGGGCCGGCCCAAGTAACCCGCCAGAGACCAATCAGCTTATGACGGCCGGAACAGGAGGGCCGACTCAGCCCCAGGAGACGGTGCCACCTCACGTGAGCATGCCGCCGCCGCGTTACGTGCCAATCCCCCCGGGTCACTTTTCCAACGCTATGGAGAACTTAATCGTGGATTCAACACGTTTGGCGGCTCTTCCCATGGACGGTGATGACCCAGCGGCAATAGAGACCCGGAGAGTCAGAGAACTTCTTCAGACAGCCTTGGCTCAGCAGGAGACCTATTCTTATAGCCGGGACAGAATCCATTCAACTCCCCCACCTTGGTTAGCACCGCCCCGCCAGAACTGGAGCCCGAGTTACAGCAGGCACATGGAGTCAGAAGCTTTGTCAAGCAATGCCCAACGCCATAACCAGCCCGGTGGCTATCACCCGGTACAAGACCGAATACGTCAGGAGAATGAACGAGCGACTCAGGCAGCAGCTTATCAGCAGCTTATCAGGATCACCCGGAGTATCCGACAACGTCTGTTGAGGCGGGGGTAGCCACTAGAACCGGCGGTGTTCCTTGCCTGGTACCGGCTCTGCGCAATGTACGTCTGCCCAAGGACTTCAAGGGACCTCGAAAGATACCGAATTACACGACCGACTTACAGCCCGGGGCGTGGATCAAGAGTTATGAGATGGCAATGGAGCTGCTAGAGGTCAGTGACGCAACGATGGCTAAATATTTCACCATGATGTTAGATGGAACAGCCCGGTCTTGGCTGAATGGGTTGCCACCCAATTCCATTAGCTCATGGGAAGAGTTAAAGGCCCGGTTCATTCAGAACTTCAAAGACGCCTGCAAGCAATCTATGTCAATTGTGGACTTAACCAATTGTAGCGGGGAGGCGAATCCACCACCCATTAGGTGCGCCGGGTTAAGGAGATAATTCATTCATCGACAATATGGATGCGGCTCTGCGATCTGATGTTGGAGAAGAATTGTAACTTTGAGCGGCGAGGCGTAAGCCGGGCGCTATAAGCGTGTTGCAAGGATATGGGTACACCGATGGCGGCTTTAGTCAAATATGCCGATTTCGATAGTACCAAGGATCCAGCGTCGGCGATGAGAAGGGGAAGGGAAGAAGGCGGCAATGGAAAGGGTCAACAGCATAACACAGGGAATCAAAAGCGGCAATAAGCGTAAGGCGGGCGGTAACCCGGAGTTCGTAGCTAATGCCAGCGCGCAGGTAACAATCCGAGGCGTAAGGGTAAACCGCCTCGATCCGGCGGTCGGGCCCATCTCTTGAACGAGTTACTTAATGAGCCTGTCCGAGACACGACACGAGGAGGCGGCTGCACGCACTTTTGTGGAAGGACGTGCAATCATGAAGGCGTTTAAGAATTCCAACACTTATGATGGCCATAATGGGTCTGGTGGTGGTTCAGGAGCTGGCGGTTTCCATGGCCCAGGTGGCGGCTCAGGATCCGACTTTCGGGGACGCCAATGAGGGGGCTATAACCAACAGCGATGCAGTCAAGGGAAGCGGCAGCAGCGATCGGGTTATCAGACCAACCTGAACCAATTGAATAGTGGGCAGTATCACGTATTTACCACTAGCATATGCAAACGTGACTAGAAGGTGCATAAGAGGGCCGTCAATTCTGTTGAGCCGGCAATCCCTCGTTATTTGAGGTGGTCAGAGCAGCCCATCATATGGAGCAGGGAAGATCATCCTCATGGTCGATGCCGGTCGGTTGGCCTTGGTAGTGGCACCCAGGTTGGTGGGTATAAGTTCACTAAAGTGCTCATGGGACGGGGTAGTAGCATCAATATCCTCTACTATGAGACCTTTCGACGCATGGGATTAACTGATAAAAATCTGAGAACATCCAACACTATTTTCCATGGAGTTTTCCCTGGTAAGTCGGCTTACCCGGTTAGCGAGATTGAGTGGAGGTGGCCTTTGAGAGCGAATATGACTCTAGAGCTGAGAAGTTGACATTTGAGGTGGTCAAAATCAGGAGCCCATACCATGCTCTGTTTGGGCGGCCGGCTTACGCTAAGTTTATGGCCCGGCCATGTTATGTTTATTTGCAGCTCAAGCTGCCGGGTCACAAGGGCACCATCCTTTGTACATGGCGATCGAAGGTAGCATGGAGTGTGAAGAAGGTGACGCGACTTATGCTTTGAGTCGGCTGCTGCAATGAGAAGAGCTCAAATTTTATCAAGATAATGTTGACCGGCGGATATGACATCCCTGAAGAAGCCAACTACAGAGCACGACCCGGCATTGAAGTTTAAGTCGGCAGCTGAGACAAAGCTTGTTGATTTTACGGGTGACTCTTCTAAATAGTTCAACATCGCGACAACTTGGATCCCAAATAGGAAAGTGCGCTCATCGAGTTCATCCGTGAGAACGGGACATCTTTGCATGGAAACCGACATGCGGGTGTCCGAGGAACTCGTGAGCACACTCTCAACATTGATCCAAAGTATAAGCGGTCGAGCGGTTTCTTGGCGTTTTAACGAAAGCGGCGGAAAGCTATTGGGGAAGAAGTCGCCCGGCTCTTAGCGGCCGGGTTTATCATTGAAGTTTTCCACCCGGAGTGGTTGGCTAACCCGGTGCTTGTCCTCAAAAAGAACGGCACCTGGCGGATGTGTGTGGACTACACGGACTTAAACAAGGCTTGTCTGGCTGATCCCTTTGCTCTTCCCCATATTGATCAAACCATTGATGCTACGGCGGGTTGTGAGCGTTTGAGTTTTTTGGATGCTTACTCCGGTTATCACCAGATTAAGATGGCAGTTAAGGACCAAGAGTAGACGGCTTTCATCACTCCGTTTGGAGCCTTCTGCTATGTATCTATGCCGTTTGGGCTCAAGAGTGCCCAGGCGACTTATCAGCGGTGTGTGCAGAACTGTTTGCACAATCAAGTTGGGCGTAATGTTCATGCTTGTGTGGATGACATTGTGGTGAAGTCCAAAGAAAAGTAGACCTTGATATCTGACTTAAAGGAGACCTTTGATAATCTTCGGGTTTACAAGATGATGCTTAACCCGGCCAAGTGTGTGTTTGGCGTTCCTGCGGGCAAGCTCTTGGGCTTTCTGGTGTCCAACAGAGGCATCGAAGCTAACCCAGAGAAGATTAAGGCGATTACCTCCCTGGCTAAACCGGCGTGCATCGGTGATGTTATTGATGGCGGGTCGTGTTGCCGCTTAAGTCGGTTCATAAGTCGGCTCGGTGAAGGCCCTCCCATTGTATCGATGATGATGAAAAGCGACACTTTTATGCAGGTGAGGCCGTTGATGCTGCTTTTGAAGACTTAAAGAGACAATTGTCTGAGCCGCCGGTTCTCACGGCTCCGATTGTTAAAGAGCCTTTGCTGTTATATGTGGCTGCCAATTCATGAGCTGTCAGCGTTGCCATCGTGGTGGAGCGTAAGGAGGCCGATAAGGAGCATCCGGTTCAAAGGCCGGTTTACTACATCAGTGAAGTGCTCATTGAGTCCAAGCAAAGGTACCCACATTGGCAGAAGCTTGTTTACGGGGTGTTCATGGCCAACCGGAAGTTGAAGTAGTACTTTCAAAGCAACCCTATAACTGTGGTAAGTTCTGCCCCTTTGGGAGACATCATTCAGAACAGGGAGGCCACAGGACGAGTCGCCAAGTGGGCCATTGAGCTTGGGCCTCATGATTTGAAGTACATGCCACGTACTGCTATTAAGTCTCAGGCCTTGGTGGACTTTATCAATGATTGGACAGAGTTACAGGCCACTGAGGAGAAGCCGGATAACACATATTGGATGATTCACTTTGATGGGTCCAGGCAGCTAGAAGGCTCGGGGGCTGGAGTGGTGTTAACTTCCCCTCGAGGTGACAAATTTTGTTATGTACTTCGGCTTATGTTTCCATGTACTAACAATGCAGCTGAATATGAGGCCTTACTCCATGGTCTCCGGATGGCTAAGGAAATGAACTTAAGCCGGGTACGATGCTTGGGCGACTCAGATCTTGTGGCTCAACAAGTGTTAGGCAAGTGGGATTCCAAGGACCCCCGTATGGCGGCTTATCGTCGTGAGGTAGATGCTGTGGGTGGTCACTTCACGGGTTATCAAGTGGAGTACATTGATCGAAGGAAGAATGAGGCGACTGATGCTTTAAGCCGGTTGGGATCCCAACGTAAACCGGTGCCGCCCAATACCTTTCTCGATGTGTTACATAACCCTTCTGTCAAGGTTCCTATCAAGGAAGAACTAGCAGTGCCAGACCTGGAGGCGCAGCTGGTGGCGGCTCTTCACGTTATCCCGGATTGGACGGTGCCTTATTTGGCTTATATGACCCAGGGTGAATTGCCGGAGGATGAGACATTGGCGAGACAAATTATCAGGCGCTCCAAATCCATGATGATTGTTAAAGGCGAATTACATCACCTAAGCGTCACGGGGGCGTTTCAACGATGTGTGTCACCTACAGAAGGCCAAGAAATACTTCGTGAGATCCATGAAGGAGATTGTGGCCATCATGCTGGGTCAAAATCTCTCATAGCCAAGGCTTTTCGTCATGGTTTCTATTGGCTGACGTCTCATGCTGATGCGGAGGATCTGGTCAGTAAATGTAATAGTTGTCAAAAGTTCTCACGATGAGCTCATGTGCCGTCTCAGGAATTGAGGATGATCCCAATCACTTGGCCGTTTGCAGTCTGGGGGCTTGACATGGTTGGACCTTTCACAAGGTCTAAGGACAAAAAGACACATCTACTGGTGGCAGTGGACAAGTTTACCAAGTGGGTTGAGGCAGAGCCGGTCAGTAAGTGTGATGTAGCCACGGCGGTTCAGTTCATGAAAAAGGTGATCTTTTGTTTTGGTTTTCCACATAGCATCATAACTGATAATGGCACTAATCTCTCCAAGGGTGCCATGGAAGAGTTCTGTCAAAGAGAACACATCCGGCTTGATGTTTCGGCCGTTGCTCATCCTTAATCCAATGGTCAAGCAGAGAGAGCTAATCAAGAGATCCTGAAAGGTATCAAAGCCCGGCTCTTAGTCCCCTTACAGCGGACTCTGGGTTGTTGGGTGGAGGAGTTACCCTCCGTGTTATGGAGCATCAACACTACGCCTAACAGATCTACATGATACACACCTTTCTTCATGGTTTATGGAGCAGAGGCGGTCTTGCCAAGTGACATACGGCACGACTCACCTCGTGTGGCGGCTTACGTTGAGGCGGATAACGAAAAGGCTCGTCAGGATGCACTTGACTTGTTGGACGAGGAGCGAGACTTGGCAATAGCCCGCTCGGCGATTTACCAGCAAGACCTGCGCCGCTATCACGACCGCCGGGTTAAAGCGAACCTTCGGGAAGGCGACTTGGTGCTCCGGCTCATCCAGGATCAGTCTAACATGCACAAGCTATCCCCGCCTTGGGAAGGGCCCTTTGTGGTCAGCAAGAATCTGCACAACGGGTCATATTATCTCATCGATATTCGAGAGCACAAGGACTCACTTAAATCGGAGGAGGAGACCCGCCGGCCGTGGAATATAGCTCATCTCCGGCCTTACTATACTTAAGTTACCAGTTCTTAAGATACCTTTTACGATGTACATATTATATAAAGCAATAAAGCAGGACCTCTGTCCTTTTTTCCCATAAAGAATGTTTCATGTCTTCTTTATCAGGTGATGGGCACTACCAACAAGGGACGGATCATATCTGAATCCGGCTTTCCTTTTGGTCCGGCTTATGATCACATCTGAATCTAGCCATGGTCGCTTGGGGGCTTCCTGTTCAAACATAGGTCGTATTCGAACCAAAGAGAACATAGCTGTCGATACCCACTTGATCGGCATACTGCCAAACCCACTTGGGGGCTTCTTGATCATATTTGAATCACAGCTTAACCCCTTTGGGTCTGATGTGGATCGTATTTGAATCAGCATCATTAAACAACTCTTATGTTCACTTGGGGGCTTCCTGTTCAAACATAGGTCGTATTCGAACCAAAGAGAACATAGTTGTTGATACCCACTTGATCGGCATCGCCAAAGCCACTGGGGGCTATATGATCGTATCTGAATCTTAGCTTAACCACTTTGGAACGGTTATCTGATCGTATTCGAATCAGGAGCCTGTGAACATTGCTTATAAGTATGATTACTTTAACTATCATTGAATCCTTCTCGAGGAGATGGTTCTTGATCCTTCTGGTTTTATATTGATTACCTCAGGTTCTAAAAAGTGCCAGGTAAAAACTTATATGAGCCGAAGAGGCTATTAAAAGGGTCACAGGTATGCTGTTATGATTATATTTTAACTAATCATTAACCGGCTTATACATTTGGTTTTTGATCATGTCCGGGTTATCAATATTCTATAACCCCCTGGTGTAGTAAACTGCCCAGGAAGTCTATATTTGTTTATGTGCAGGGTAAGGTAAAGCAAGTTAAAACATCAAGGAAATACATGGTTCACATAAGCCAGCAAAATATAGTGATGGCGGCTTACAAAAGTAATAAGCACCATAAACATGCGCAAGGGCATGATCAGCATTAAGGAGTTTTTTCTATCCTATTACAAGACTCCCCGAGTCTAAACAAAGTGAAGCATTGTTTTTTGGCAAAGGTGGTAACACGCCTGGCGGTTCATTCCTCCGGCTGGCTTGACGACGCCGGGTTATCCTTCCCCGCTCCTCCTTCGGTTGTTTTGTCCTGGAAGGTGGACGAGGCCCAGTCAATGCCGCTAAAGGCTTCAAATTCAGCCTCATCATCTATTAAAGTGGCCGGGTCCACTTCAGGGGCAAAGGTATGCTTACGCGTTGGAGGGATCAGGCTGACTTGGTCATATGGGGCGTTTGGGATTCTCCGGTTCTCACTATTGTAACCCGGCGAATACTTAGTAAGATCAGTATCATTCCCAATGAGAGTCTCCAGGGGACGTACGACTTTAACACAGGCAGTGAAGTCTTGGTCATCAAAAGCAGTGTTGTCCTCTTTAAGGCTTGGATATCCAAGAGAGAGATCAGCAAGGTCAAGTTCCGGCACCCATGCTCTTGCCCGACTTAATGCAGCCACGGCTCCGGCTCTCGCAGATGCCCGCCTTAAGTCATGAATTCGTTGAGGTAGCACCGAAAGATGCCTCAACACATCTTGTAGGAGCCGAGGAGTGGTATTTGATAAGGCCACAACGGCCAACGCACGTTGTGACCCGGAGTACAGCTGCTCCACTAAGGTATACACCGCCTTAAGCTTGATCAGCATATTTTCTTTCAGATTGGTACTCACAGGGCTGTATGTTCACAGTATAATGATGGCGGAGGTAACTATTACGATAACTCTTGAAAGATTACAATATTTCTGACGACTTCTGAAGCGATGGTTGAGACCATTTGGGATATCTGCCGTTTAAGTCGGACAACTCGTTTGTTGCCTCGGCAAGAGATGCCTCTGCTATTTCAGCCCGAGTCACTAGTGAAGCCCTCTCATCAACCCAAGTTTTCTTCTCGATTCAAATTTTTCTTCACTTCTCTTGTTGGAGACTTTGAATTCAAACTTGGAGTTGGCTTTTCGAGCTCGAGCTCTTGGGTTTTCAGTGGCTCTTGGATCGGCAATCTCCGCCTCAAATTGACTTATGGTGGCCTGCATTGACATCAGGCTATGGTAAGAATTATGGTAAGATAACATTCAAGTCCCAAATACTTTACAAGTAAAGATACTTGGCACTTGGGGGCTAATGTATGCTTAAAGAATTTTTTAACCTATTTTACCGAGTCATACATGTTAAGTCTCAAGCACTTTACAAGTAAAGGTACTTGACACTTGGGGGCTAATGTGTAACCCAAATTCAAAGTTTCATGCTATCACCGGGTTAAACATATTCAATTTAAACCGGACAAAATTAACAGTAAGTCAATTATTAAGTCTACAGCATATTCATTCATAAGCAATAGACTTGGGGGCTAGTATAGTTAGTAAGGTTCAGAATAAAAGCATAAATTATACCTCAGATTTATGTTGTATTTGCTTCACCATGTCAATTTCCAGGTCACGACTATTGTGCACTTGGTTCAGATAGCCCGAGACTATATCACCAATACTTAGGTGAGAATAATCAGTGATGTCCTGTTTGTCTTTCCGACGCTGGGCAAACTCCTCCTTTGCAGTGCATTGGGCAAGAGCGGTAGGCCGTCCCGGTTCAACATATTGGCTCTTCACGATTTCAACCTCCGGGTCAGTTGTCTTGACCGGGCTAGGAGTTTCCAGGTCATCCGGGTTGTGGATAACGTCTTCTGCAGGCGGGTCAGAGGTTGGCACCAGAATGTCAGAAGCCGGTTCAGGTGGTGGCTGATGTAACACCCAGATGTAACATGTCCCAATTTGGCAATATATCAACTTGACCTCATCCAATTCTTGTGGGTTTTATCATGATTGGCCTCATCTTGTTTTGGTTATGGGTGTTATTCTTTTCTTTGTCATGCTCTCCTTACCATATTGCATTTGTGCTTCTTGTCATCATCATATTGTGCATTTTCATCTCATGCCATCTCATGTTGCATTCTGTCATTCATGTTGTTGCCATGAGCATCATGGGCATGACCTTGTCCCCCCCCTTTTCAACCCTTGCACCATCACTTCTCCTCCTTCCCTCTACTTCCTTCTGTTATCAAGTGCTAATTTTTCCTTTCTCTATTAATGTTCATCTTCCCCCTATAAATCTTGCTCCATGCCCTAAACCTCTCTGCCAAATATCTCCATATTTGAAGTTGTTTTGGTCAGGATAAAAAATGACACAAGTTTGAATTATATTCAAACTTGTCTTATTTTTCTACCTCTAAAGATGCCCAATGCAATTTATTAAAATAGTGGATAATTCCAGGAGTTGGAGAATATTTTCTTTAAGCTCTAACTCCTCTCCTTTTTCCCTGAGCTTTTCTGTTTCTAATTCTGTTTTAAAACAAATAGAAATGAAGCGGCGAGCCTGCAACCCAAGACAAAGCAGCCCCCCAGGCCTACATGCAGCCAGCCAATGCAGCCACCAGCCAGCCCGGCCAGTAGCGCCCACCAACCGCTCGCGCCCTCGTCGTTTCTCACCCGGTCGCCTTGCTACCCAAGAGCCCGACGCCCACGTGGCACTCGCGACCCCACTAGCCACCAGCTCTGGCAAGACCCGCCTCTCACCTTTTCGTCTCGCTCACGCGCCAAGACATGGCCACGGGCCGTCGACGCCGTGCTCCACCCGTCGCCCTAGCCTCCTTTTTATCCCTCTCCGTGTCCACACGCCTCCTAGGTTTCCCTCTTCCTCTCATCGCCGCCGCCAGTGGTAGACCACAGATTCACGCATCCGCTCCATCCCAAGCACTCGAGAGCGCGCCTCGTCGCCAGCGTGCTCTCCGCCACTCAAACCCCGCCGATCGTGTCCTTCTTCTTCCTCGTTGTCGTCTCCTTCCACGGCGTCGACTACAGTGCCCAGACGGCGAGTTCCTCGGCGCCCCCGCTTCCTCCTTCCTCTCGGTGGAATCTGGCGCCAAGGTTGAGCTCCGATTAAATCGCCGCCGGCTCATCTCCGTCAACCACTTGGCGTCCTTGGGTGAGTGGGTAACGACCTCCTCTCCAATCCTTCCCATGGCATGTAGGCGCCCGTAGATCGCTTTCCGGTCTATGTCTTTCGCGCTCGTAGTGCTCCGGCGTTTTCTGTATTCGTTTGTGCAGTGTTGTGCCGCCGTAGCATGTTTGCATGCCCCGCGCTGGTTCCCCCCTTGTCGTGCTCCCGCAGCTCGCTCGCGGCGCTCGTTCGCGCTCCCGCGCGCACCCGGCTTTTCCCTGTGACGCCGTAGCTGCTGCTGCCGCTCGCCGTGGGCGCCATGGCCTCGAGTCGTAACCTTTCGAGCTCGGCGCCCAAGCATCCTCGTAGATGCACGATCCATTCCCCTTTCCGCACGGCCGCCGGAGTCCTTGTGCCCATTGGATTGCCGCCGTTTCCCTCGCCCTGGCTGTCGTCTTCTCTGTTTGAAACGAGTTGCTCGACTGGTGCCTATCTAAAAGGGCGAAGCCCTTTTCCTATCGTAACCTTTGCCTAGCCCAATGGTTGTTGTAGCGAGCCACTCAAGGCGGAACCGGGTTCGATCCCATGGTGCATATTTCATCCCCCCTTTTTTTTCTTTCATTTCTGTGAGTATGACAGGTTAGCCCCACCTGTCATCCTATTTAACCCTTGTGTATTTTTTTATTTATTTTTTTATTTGTTTTATTTTGGATCACAGCGAATATTCCATTTCTGGCATATTGAATCTGTCCTTTTCGGGCAAGTCCAATTCTGGACGTTTCCAATTTTGGAATATGCCATTTCTGTCATTTACCATATAGGGCAGGTTTAACTTAATGCATTTGTGATGATCTTTCTACAGCAACCCTGTCATATTATATATGTTCTTGGGGTAGAAAAATCCCACCAATCCAGTGGTGGCATTAGTTTCTGCATTTGAGCAAGTTCATGAACATGCCATCTTAATCCATGTTGCTGTTTGCATCTTATCTTGTCGTGCTTGTCATTTGAAAACCGTGCACCCGAATCCGGTGATCTCTATATCGATTCCAACCGAAATCATATCATCTTCCCAGCGGCATACTTGGTTTGCCAAGTTGATGCCTTGTTCATCATTTACCTTCCGGAGCACGCATATGCATTGCATAGCACATCTCGCATTTCATGACTTGTTTTGCATCATGTTGCTTGTGCATTGCACCGTGATTTATTGTGTTCCATTGCTTGTGTTCTTGCTTTGGGTAGATCCGGGAGACGAGTACGTGAATGAGGAACCTGTTGAGAACGCTTTCGAGGATCAAGCCTTCGACAACTCTGAGAACCTTGCAGGCAAGATGACCATACCCTCGAAATCACTTCTATCTTTGCTTGCTAGATGCTCGCTCTGTTGCTATGCCTATGCTACGTTACCTACCCCTTGCTATTTTATGCCACCCATATTGCCATGTCAAACCTCTAACCATCCTTTCCTAGCAAACCGTTGTTTGGCTATGTCACCGCTTTTGCTCAGCCCCTCTTATAGCGTTGCTAGTTGAAGGTGAAGATGAAGTTTGTTCCTTGTTGGAACATGGATACTTTGGGATATCACAATATCTCCTATTTAATTAATGCACCTTATATACTTGGTAAAGGGTGGAAGGCTCGGCCTTATGCTGTTCCACTCTTGCCGCCCTAGTTTCCGTCATACCGGTGTTATGTTCCTTGATTTTGCGTTCCTTACACGGTTGGGTGATTTATGGGACCCCCTTGACAGTTTGCTTTGAATAAAACTCCTCCAGTAAGGCCCAACCTTGGTTTTACCATTTGCCACCTAAGCCTTTTTCCCTTGGGTTTTATAAGCCGAGGGTCATCTTTATTACCCCGGGCGGTGCTCCTCCAGTGTTGGTCCAAACAAAACACCGTCTTGGGACCGTCCCTTGGAAACTTGGGTTATGTTGGTACTTATACGCTTAGCTTATCCGGTGTGCCACGAGAACGAGATATGTGCAGCTCCTATCGGGATTTGTCGGCACAGCGGGTGGTCTTGCTGGTCTTGTTTTACCATTGTCGAAATGTCATGCGAACCGGGATTCCGAGACTGATCGGGTCTTCCCGGGAGAAGGTTTATCCTTCGTTGACCGTGAGAGCTTATGATGGGCTAAGTTGGGACACCCCTGCAGGGTATTATCTTTCGAAAGCCGTGTCCGCGGTTATGAGGCAGATGGGAATTTGTTAATGTCCGGTTGTAGAAAACCCGAAGTTGACCTTGATTAAAATACATCAACCGCGTGTGTAACCGTGATTGTCTCTTCTCGGCGGAGTCCGAGAAGTGAACACGGTGTTGGAGTTATGTTTGACGTAGGTTGCTCTAGGATCACTTCTTGATCACTACTAGCTTCACGACCGTGCCTTGTTTCTCTTATCGCTCTCTTTTGCGAATGTAGCCACCCCATATGCTAGTCGCTTGCTGCAGCTCCACCTCACCACTCTGTCCTACCTATAAGCTTAAATAGTCTTGATCTCGCGGGTGTGAGATTGCTGAGTCCCCGTGACTCACAGATTCTACCAAAACAGATGCAGGTACCGATGATACCAGCGCAAGTGGCGCAATCAAGCTCAAGTGGGAGTTTGACGAGGACCGTGGTCGTTACTATGTTTCGTTTCCAGACGATCAGTAGTGGAGCCCAGTTGGGACGATCGGGGATCTGTGTAGCTTTTGGGGTAGTCTTTTTTACTTCGGTTCCGTAGTCGGACCTTGAGTGTAACCTTGAATGATGGATGTTTATTTATGTATTGTGTGAAGTGGCGACTGTAAGCCAACTATGTATCTCTTTCCCTTATGTATTACATGGGTTGTGTGAAGATTACCTCACTTGCGACATTGCTTTCAATGCGGTTATGCCTCTAAGTCGTGCTTCGACACGGGAGATATAGCCGCATCGAGGCGTTACAAGTTGGTAATCGAGCCATCCCGACTTAGGAGCCCCCCGCTTGATTGTTTGATGGCGTTGTTGAGTCTAGAACAAAAATGTTTTGAGTCTTAGGATTATATATATCGGAGTAGGATTCTTTTTACTCCTCGGTCCTTAAATCGCTCTGGTGAGGTCTCTGACGTAGAAGTTTTGACTTTCCTCTCCTCAAATTTCACTAAAATACTTTTAGGATCACGGGTATCTTGGAATCGTTCGATGGTTTTGTGGCGAGAACATTGTTCTTGGTGCCTCGACATTTAGGGGTTGTGGCGGTGTCCCGGGAGTTGAGCTCCGAGGTGTTGTCGTCACAATTTTATCGTTGCGATTCTGGAATACCGAGTTTTGCCGACATCGAAAATCTCTTTTATGCAGTTGTTGGTGAGATAACCTCGGCGTCACCCGATCTTTGGGGAGTTCGGGAGTATTGCCATGACTTCATTATAACGGATGCTTTTGAAGGTTGAGGTACACGATTTCGAAGGTTTCTTGGTTATGTGTTGACGGATGGATCGGTGGATGTAGGGATTGTTAGTTTGGGTGAGATATATTGCTTCCCCTGTATCCCCAACACCAGATTGCATAACCAGAAACTTTCGGGAGTTTATAGGTGGGATTCAAGTAGCTCTAGCATTTCTTCCCGCAGATATTTGGTTTGTGATTGGGTAATCCTTACCACTTATTTGTTCGATCGTACCTTGTTTTTTCATTCATCAATCTCTTATCAAGTGGCTTCTCACCTTAATGGACGTGATGTTTACTTTGGAATTCATTCGTTTATCCCTGTTCGAATGTTTATTGTGAAGACTATATGTTGCAATTTCTATCTGTTGATTCAACTTGTCTATCTGTCAATCAAGATGCTAACGGATGTCACCCTCTTCAGGATGGCTCCGCCAACACGTCAGAATCCGGAACGCAGTGATGGGAGTCAGGCGAACCCTCCACCTCCACCTCCGCCTCCGGAGGCATGGCAAACTTTGATGGCAACACAAACGCAACGCTTCGATTGTTGATTCAGGTGATGCAAGAGCGTAACCAAGGCCAAGGCAACCAAGGGAATCAAGGTCAAGGGCGGTTCAACCATCGCCTCGGTTTCCTACCCTCAACCAGTTCCTTGCAAATCAGCCAAAGTCTTTCAGCTACTGTGTCGAGGCCACAGACACCGACGATTGGCTCGTGGATATCAACAAGCATTTGAATGCAGCAATGTCGAACTGAGGACTACGTCAAGTTAGCTTCTTTTCAGCTCAAGGATCAAGAAAGCTGATTGGTTCGACAATACAAGGATTCCAGAGGAGGTTGAGTGATTACTTGGACTGATTTCTGTCGGGACTTTAAAGCTCACCACATTCCTACCAGTGTTGTCGAGAGCAAGCGTGAGGAGTTCCGCAATCTCAAGCAAGGCAACATGTCAGTGTACGAATACAACAAGGAGTTTCAGAAACTTGCTCGCTTCGCTAAACAAGATGTTCCTGATGAAAAGAGTATGATCTATCAATTCAGAGGTGGCCTTAGAGAGGATCTGCAGTTAGCTCTTGTTCTTGTTGAGCCTACTCAATTTGATTAATTCTACAATATGGCCCTCAAGCAAGAAGGTTCTCAGCTCAAGTGTGAGGCTTCAAAGAAGAGAATCAGGGATGCAGTTCAGTCTTCTTCTTCCTCCCAAGTGGCAGCTAAGCAACAAAAGTTCTACCTTCCTCCTGCTCCGTTTCGTCAGCCTTACCAACAGAAGAACTCAGGTGTTCGTGGATCTTCCCACCCACCCAACCCAGGTTATCAGAACAAGTCTCAGCCTCAAGCTCCAAGGTCAAATGCTCCTTATCATCGTCCGCTCTCAGAGGTGACTTGCAACAAGTGCCAGCAGAAAGGTCACTATGCGAACAAATGCTTCAACCAAAGGCGCCTTCCTCCTCCTCCTCCTGTGAGATCTTCAAGCAATGTAGTGGTCAAGCATAATCCCAAGTCTGCAAAGGTGAACATGATGAATGCAGCGCAAGTAGAGGACTCTTCTGACGTGATAATGGGTAATCTCCCAGTTAATGATATTCCTGCAAAAGTCTTATTTGATACCGGTGCATCGCATTGTTTCATGTCTAGATCATTTGTTGCAAAGCATGATTTCATTTCGGAAATGTTGGAAAAACCCATGGGAGTTGTTTCTTCGGCCTCTTCTATGAGGGCTACCACAATGATTCCGGATGTTTCTATCAAGATGGGCGACTATAGATTTCTATCTAAACCATTTGTTCTTGGTGACTCGGATATTGATCTAATTCTCGGGATGGACCGGCTTTCTCAGCACAAAGCTCAACTTGATTGTGCTGCCAGGCAGATTCAATTGACACACTCTTCTGAGGACGTGATCATCTATGCCGCTCGTGATGAAACCATTCGGTTGTTTTCTCTCAATGAGAAGGGCGAGTTGGATGCTATTTCTCAAATTCCAGTCGTTTGTGAGTACCAAGATGTCTTTCTAGAAGAGCTTCCGGGTATGCCTCTGCATCGGCCAGTCGAATTCGTTATCGATCTTGAGCCTGGCACTGAACCCGTTTGCAAGCGTCCTTACAAGCTTGGACCTGAAGAACTGAAGGAATTGAAGAAACGGCTCGATGAACAAGAGCGTCTGGGTTTGATCAGACCGAGTTCATCTCCATGGGGTTGTGGAGTTCTTTTTGTCCAGAAGAAGGATGGCACGGACCGACTGTGCGTCGATTATCGTCCATTGAACAAGAAGACAATCAAGAACAAGTATCCACTTCCCAACATCAATGAGCTATTCGAGCAACTCAAAGGTGCTAAAGTATTCTCCAAGCTTGACCTCCGTATGGGTTATCATCAGATTCGCATTCGTGAACAAGATATTCCCAAGACAGCATTCAGAACAAGCTATGGTTCTTATGAATATACTGTCATGTCTTTCGGCCTTGTCAATGCTCCTCCAACTTTCTCTCGAATGATGAACTTCATTTTCAACCCCTACACCAATGATTTCGTTTTGGTGTATCTCGACGATATTTTGATCTTCTCCAAGAACAAGCAGGATCATGCCAAACATTTGCGATTGGTGCTCGACAAGCTCAGAGAGCATCAGTGCTATGCGAAGTTTTCCAAATGTGAGTTCTAGCTTGATGAAGTTCTTTATCTTGGTCACATCATCTCCGCCAAGGGCATCGCTGTTAATCCCGAGAAGGTGTCTTCAATTGTGAATTGGGAACCTCCTCAGAATGTCAAGCAGCTCCACAGTTTTCTCGGTCTTGCAAGCTATTGCCGAAGTTTCGTTGAGAACTTCTCTAAGATTGCAAAGCCTCTTTCCAACCTCCTCCAGAAGCATGTCAAGTATGTCTGGACGCCTGAGTGTGACGTCGCTTTCAACACCCTCAAAGAGAAGCTAGTTATAGCTCCTATCTTAAATCCTCCTGATGAGTCCAAACCATTTGAGGTATTCTGTGATGCTTCTCTTCAAGGTCTCGGTGCTGTGTTAATGCAAGAGAAGAAAGTTGTGGCCTATACCCCTCGTCAGTTGAAGCCCAACGAAAAGAACTACCCCACTCACGATCTCGAGTTGGCGGTAGTTGTCCATGCATTGATAACATGGAGACATCTCTTGTTGGGAAGGAAAGTGGACATATTCACCGATCACAAGAGTCTCAAGTATATCTTCACTCAACCCAACCTCAACCTCAGGCATCTCGATGGGTCGAAATGATTCAAGAGTACAATCCAAGTATTGAATATACTCCTGGCAAGGCGAATGTGATTGCAGATACTCTGAGCAGAAAGGCTTATTGCAACAGTCTAATTATCTCGCCCTTCCAACCGGATCTTTGTGAAGCTTTCCGCAAACTGAATCTTCAAGTTGTCCCTCAAGGCTTTCTTGCCAACCTCATAGTCTCTCCTACTTTGGAAGATCAAATTCGTGAGGCACAACTCCTGGATACCATGGTGAAGAAGGTGAAATGTGGTATCGACAAGGGCATTTCCAAATACAAGTGCTATCGCTTGGATGACAAAGATACTCTTTTCTTTGAGGACCGTATTGTGGTTCCTAAAGGCGATCTAAGAAAAGTCATTACGAATGAGGCACACAATTCCCTCCTATACATTCATCCTGGAAGTACGAAGATGTACCATGACCTCAAGCAGTCGTATTGGTGGACTCGAATGAAGCGAGAAATTGCTCAATTCGTGAATGAATGTGATGTCTGCAGAAGGGTGAAAGCAGAACACCAACGGCCAGCTGGTCTCCTCCAACCTCTTGCTATTCCGGAATGGAAGTTTGATCATATCGAGATGGACTTCGTGACTGGGTTTCCTAAGTCCAAGCGTGGAAATGATGCTATCTTCGTTGTCATTGACAAGCTTACAAAAGTGGCTCATTTCCTTCCTATCAAAGAATCTATCACAGCAGCTCGGTGGCGAGCTATACACCTCGAAATTGTCTCCTTGCGGTATTCCACAATTGATCTCTTGAGATCGCGGAAGCATCTTCACTTCTAAGTTCGGGACTCCTTTCGAAGGCCATGGGCACCAACATTCGTTTCAAAGACAGCTTTCCATCCTCAAACAAGTGGCCAAGTCGGCGAGTCAATCAAATCCTTGAAGATATGCTCGGGGCTTGTGTCATTTCCTTTGGCATGAAGTGGGAAGATTGTCTTCCATATGCCGAAGTTCTCCTACAACAACAACTTCCAAGCGAGTTGAGGCAAGGCCCCATTCAAAATTCTCTATGGCGAAAGTGCCGTACTCCTCTCAATTGGTCCGAGACAGGTGAACGCCAACTTCTTGGCAACGACTTGATCACAGAAGCCGAAGAAATGTGCAAAGTCATTCGTGAGAATCTCAAAGCCGCGCAATCATGCCAGAAGAGCTATTATGATGACAAACATCGTGATGTGGCTTTTGAAATCGGAGACCATGTCTACCTCCGCGTCTCACCAATGAAAGGCACTCGTCGCTTCGGTATCAAAGGGAAGCTTGCCCCTAGATACGTGGGTCCTTTCAAGATCATTGGCAAAAGAGGCGATCTCGCCTATCAACTCGAGCTTCCATCCAACTTTGCAAACGTGCATGATGTGTTTCACGTGTCACAGATTCGCAAGTGCTTCAAGACTCCTGAGCGCACTATCAACTTCGAAGAGATTGACCTCCAAGAAGATCTCTCTTATCATGAGCACCCCGTTGCTATTCTTGAAGAAACCGAGCGCAAGACTCGCAACAAGTCAATCAAATTCCTGAAAGTGAAGTGGTCACACCATTCTGACCGAGAAGCCACCTGGGAGCGCGAGGATCACCTCCGTTCCGAATATCCGGAGTTCTTTCAGTCCTAGATCTCGGGACGAGATCCTCTAGTAGTGGTGGAGTGTTGTAACACCCCAGATGTAACATGTCCCAATTTGGCAATATATCAACTTGACCTCATCCAATTCTTGTGGGTTTTATCATGATTGGCCTCATCTTGTTTTGGTTATGGGTGCTATTCTTTTCTTTGTCATGCTCTCCTTACCATATTGCATTTGTGCTTCTTGTCATCATCATATTGTGCATTTTCATCTCATGCCATCTCATGTTGCATTCTGTCATTCATGTTGTTGCCATGAGCATCATGGGCATGACCTTGTCCCCCCCCCCTTTTCAACCATTGCACCATCACTTCTCCTCCTTCCCTCTACTTACTTCTGTTATCAAGTGCTAATTTTTCCTTTCTCTATTAATGTTCATCTTCCCCCTGTAAATCTTGCTCCATGCCCTAAACCTCTCTGCCAAATATCTCCTTATTTGAAGTTGTTTTGGTCAGGTTCAAAAATGACACAAGTTTGAATTATATTCAAACTTGTCTTATTTTTCTACCTCTAAAGATGCCCAATGCAATTTATTAAAATAGTGGATAATACCAGGAGTTGGAGAATATTTTCTTTAAGCTCTAACTCCTCTCCTTTTTCCCTGAGCTTTTATGTTTCTAATTCTGTTTTAAAACAAATAGAAATGAAGCAGCAGCCTGCAGCCAGCGCAGCAGCCCCCCTGGGACTCCTGCAGCCCAGCCAACGCAGCCAGCCGGCCCAGCCAGCGCGCCAGCCAGCCCGCTCGCGCCCTGGTCGTTTCTCACCCGGTCTCCTCGCTACCCCGCAGCCCGTACGCCCACGTGGCACTCGCGACCCCACTAGCCAGCCACTGGCTACTACGCACCCGCCTCTCACCTTTTCGTCTCGCTCACGCCGCGCGCGCGCATGGCCACGGCCGCGTTGACGCCGTGCTCGACCCGTCGCCCTAGCCTCCCTTTTATCCCCTCTCCGTGTCCACACGCGCCCTAGGGTTTCCCTCTTCCTCTCATCGCCGCCGCCAGGTGAGTAGACCACCAGATTCACCGCATCCGCTCCGTCCCGAGCGCACCTGAGAGCGCGCCTCGTCGCCGGCGTGCTCTCCGGCCACTCGAAACCCTGCCGATCGTGTCCTTCTTCTTCCTCGTCGTCGTCTCCTTCCACGACATCGACTACGGTGCCCCAGACGACGAGTTCCTCGACGTCCCCTGCTTCCTCCTTCCTCTCGGTCAGACACGCGCCAAGGTTCAGAGCTCCGATTCGTCGCCGCCAGCTCGTCTCCGTTGACCACTTCGTGTCCTTGGGTGAGCTGGGTAACGCACCTCCCTCTCCCATCCTTCCCATGGCATGTAGGCGCCCGTAGATCGCTTTCCGATCCATGTCTTTCTCGCGCTCGTTGTGCTCCGGCGTTTTCTGTATTCGTTTGTGCAGTGTTGTGCTGCTGTAGCATGTTTGCGTGCCTCGCGCTGGTTCCCCCCTTGTCGTGCTCCCGCAGCTCGCTCGCGCCGCTCGTTCACGCTCCCGCGCGCACCCGGCTTTTCCCTGTGACGCCGTAGCTGCTGCTGCCGCTCGCCGTGGACGCCATGGCCCCGAGTCGTGCAACTTCTCGAGCTCGAGCGCCCCTGCATCCCCTCGTAGATGCATGCATCCATTCCCCTTTCCGCACGGCGACCGGAGTCCTTGTGCCCGCTGGATTGCCGCCGTTTCCCTCGCCGGTGCCGTCGTCTTCTCTGTTTGAAATAGAGTTGCTCGACCTGGTGCCTATCTAAAAGGGGCCGAAGCCCTTTTCCTATCAGAACGGCCTGCCTAGCCCAGTGGTTGTCGTAGCAGAGCCACACCGGGGAGACCCGGGTTCGATCCCCCGCGGCTGCATATTTCATCCCCCCTTTTTTTTCATTTCTGTGAGTATGACAGGTTAGCCCCACCTGTCATCCTATTTAGCCCCTGTGTGTTTTATTTATTTATTTTATTATTTGTTTTATTTTGGATCCCAGCGAATATTCCATTTCTGGCATATTGAATCTGTCCTTTTCGGGCAAGTCCAATTCTGGACGTTTCCAATTTTGGAATATGCCATTTCTGTCATTTACCATATAGGGCAGGTTTAACTTAATGCATTTGTGATGATCTTTCTACAGCAACCCTGTCATATTATATATGTTCTTGGGGTAGAAAAATCCCACCAATCCAGTGGTGGCATTAGTTTCTGCATTTGAGAAAGTTCATGAACATGCCATCTTAATCCATGTTGCTGTTTGCATCTTATCTTGTCGTGCTTGTCATTTGAAAACCGTGCACCCGAATCCGGTGATCTCTATATCGATTCCAACCGAAATCATCTCATCTTCCCAGCGGCATACTTGGTTTGCCAAGTTGATGCCTTGTTCATCATTTACCTTCCGGAGCACACATATGCATTGCATATCACATCTCGCATTTCATGACTTGTTTTGCATCATGTTGCTTGCGCATTGCACCGTGATTTATTGTGTTCCATTGCTTGTGTTCTTGCTTTGGGTAGAGCCGGGAGACGAGTACGTGAATGAGGAACCTGTTGAGAACGCTTTCGTGGATCAAGCCTTCGACAACTCTGAGAACCTTGCAGGCAAGATGACCATACCCTCGAAGTCACTTCTATCTTTGCTTGCTAGATGCTCGCTCTGTTGCTATGCCTATGCTACGTTACCTACCACTTGCTATTTTATGCCACCCATATTGCCATGTCAAACCTCTAACCATCCTTTCCTAGCAAACCGTTGTTTGGCTATATCACCGCTTTTGCTCAGCCCCTCTTGTAGCGTTGCTAGTTGCAGGTGAAGATGAAGTTTGTTCCTTGTTGGAACATGGATACTTTGGGATATCACAATATCTCCTGTTTAATTAATGCACCTTATATACTTGGTAAAGGGTGGAAGGCTCGGCCTTATCTTTGTTCCTCTTGCCGCCCTAGTTTCCGTCATACCGGTGTTATGTTCCTTGATTTTGCGTTCCTTACACGGTTGGGTGATTTATGGGACCCCCTTGACAGTTCGCTTTGAATAAAACTCCTCGCGCAAGGCCCAACCTTGGTTTTACCATTTGCCACCTAAGCCTTTTTCCCTTGGGTTTTCGCGAGCCCGAGGGTCATCTTTATTACCCCGGGCGGTGTGCTCCTCCGAGTGTTGGTCCAAACTAGAGCACCGTCTTGGGACCGTCCCTTGGCAACTTGGGTTATGTTGGTACTTATGCGCTTAGCTTATCCGGTGTGCCCGACGAGCGAGATATGTGCAGCTCCTATCGGGATTTGTCGGCACGGTGGGTGGTCTTGCTGGTCTTGTTTTACCATTGTCGAAATGTCATGCGAACCGGATTCCGAGATCGATCGGGTCTTCCCGGAGAAGGTTTATCCTTCGTTGACCGTGAGAGCTTATGATGGGCTAAGTTGGGACACACCGCAGGTATTATCTTTCAAAGCCGTGCCCGCGGTTATGAGGCAGATGGGAATTTGTTAATGTCGGTTGTAGAAAACCGAAGTTGACCTTGATTAAAATACATCAAGCTGCGTGTGTAACCGTGATGGTCTCTTCTCGTGAGTCCGAGAAGTGAACACTGATGTTGGAGTTATGTTTGGCGAGGTTGCTCTAGGATCACTTCTTGATCACTACTAGCTTCACGACCGTGCCTTGTTTCTCTTCTCGCTCTCTTTTGCGAATGTAGCCACCCCATATGCTAGTAAACTGCTGCAGCTCCACCTCACCTCTGTCCTACCTATAAGCTTAAATAGTCTTGATCTCGCTGGGTGTGAGATTGCTGAGTCCCGTGACTCACGATTCTACCAAAGCAGATCACAGTACCGATGATACCGGCGCAAGTGGCGCAATCGAGCTCAAGTGGGAGTTTGACGAGGACCGTGGTCGTTACTATGTTTCGTTTCCAGACGATCAGTAGTGGAGCCTAGTTGGGACGATCGGGGATCTGTGTAGCTTTTGGGGTAGTCTTCTTTTATTTCGGTTCCGTAGTCAGACCTTGAGTGTAACCTTGAATGATGGATGTTTGTTTATGTATTGTGTGAAGTGGCGACTGTAAGCCAACTATGTATCTCTTTCCCTTATGTATTACATGGGTTGTGTGAAGATTACCTCACTTGCGACATTGCTTTCAATGCGGTTATGCCTCTAAGTCGTGCTTCGACACGTGGGAGATATAGCCGCATCGAGGGCGTTACAGCTGATGAGTGGAGCTATCAAGAACGGATGAGTCAAGCACCGGTTCAGTAACCACCGGGTCTCGGGATGGCTTATCCTTCTTTGCCCTCTTGCTGGGCTTTACTTGCAAGCTGTCAATCAAAGTGGAAGGATAAGCATCAAAGTATAAGTATGGAAAAACTTAAAGTAAGAAAGGTTGTATTACCCGGGAGCCGTTTTGAAAGCCGGCATGTTTGATTGCATCGACTCATCAGAAGAAGGGGAGGTATCCTGATAGTTGGAGTCAGATGAATTGAGAGGTTGGCGAATCAAACCCGTCAAAGGTAAAACAAAACGTAAATTGGAGATAACCTCGGTCCGATGCTTCCTGGTTACGTTGGTAAGCTGGAGGAGAGCTCTGCGTCCTGGTTGGCCCGAGTCTACCACCGATTTTCAAACTGTTGTTGCTTCAAAAGAAATTGAGGATCTTGGTAAGCTAGAGGGTGTGAAAACCTTACTTTTCGGGTCACCCTTCGGATTTATTGTGTTGGCAAAGGCTCTGAGTCGGAGGAAATTATAGTTACCTCTTCGCCAACTGCTTGACTGTTCCCAGTATCCTCCTGAAAGGATCAAATGCCAGTAAAGTAATGACAAAGGAGTTAAAAGAAAATCAAAAAAGATCACCTCTTCCTCATCCGAAGAAGAATCATCGAGTTTAAACATATCGGAGGCGCTGGGTTTCTTCTTCCTAGAGGTGCCCGTATTGGCAGCTTTCCTTTCAGTCTTTTTGGCCGCCCTGGCCTGTTTGGCAGCCTCATGGTCATACTTGACCTTCCAGAAATTATCACCGGCCCGTGGAAACAGATGGAGAATCGTAAGTACAAGAAGGTAACATATGAAAGAGTATTGATGAAGATTAATAACTTACCGCAGGAGTCGGGTTCTTCTTGCAGAAGGGAAGTAAACCGAAGGTATTCTTGATTCTGATGCCCTCCTTCAATAGCGGATCGGATCAGTAGCATCTACCACATCATCTGGTAAGTCCTCAGGGCTATGACGCATTGGATCTTCTTTATCGCCTGTGTAAGTACACATTAAGCCGGAGCGGCGGCTTAATGGTAGTATCCGCCAGGTGACATGGACCCGGACCAAATCAATGCCACTTAACCCGTTGCCTAAAAGAGCTTTGATCTTCTTGATGGTGGGATTAAGAGGCAGGCGCTCAATAGCAGTCAACTTGTCCGCTAAATGATGGTTGGACTCAAGACGCAGGGCACGAAAGCCGGGCAGAGGCTTCTCATTAGCCGGAGAGGTGTCTTGACAGTAGAACCACGTCTAGTTCCAGTCCTTTGGGTGACTCGGTAGCTCAGCGTAAAGAAAAAGGCAATCTCTCCACCGCTGGATTGAGATGCCGCCAAGCTCAAGACTAGGCCCGTTGGCACGTTCATTCTGCCAGTTCAAGTAAAAAAGTTCTCTGAACAGCAGTAGACTTGGTTCTTCTCCTAGGTATACCTCGCAGAAGACTTGGAAATTACATAGATTTGACACGGAATTGGGTCCAATGTCTTGAGGTTTCAGGTCAAAGAAATCCAAAACTTCCCTGAAGAATTTTGAACCGGGAGGGGCAAATCCCCGGCTCATATGATCTGTGAAAACTACTACCTCCCCATCCTTGGGTTGAGGTATCTCCTCAGACGGGTGAGGGGCACGATAAGACATGGCTTCCTTCTTTGGCAAATGGCCAGACTTTACAAACTCGGCAAGTTTGCTTTTGGTTACTGTGGATGGAACCCAATTTCAAGTCACAGGGGCCTTGGCCGCCTTAGGAGCCATGACAATAGTTGACCTACAACAAAATAAGAAGGCTCCGGTTCAAGTTTAATCCGGAGAAATATCTAAATTGTTCACAGTGGCGGCTTAAGAAAGGGGCCTAATGATATAAGGGTGCTTGTGCAATAATGTTTAAGCCGCTATCAGTATCAAGAGCAATTTAAATTTTTTTAAGATCATGAGAAGAAGGCAAGGTCCACATTCAGTATCACTTATTCAAACCGGATGCTTAGACAACAGTGATAGAAGCAAGCTTTACAGAAGAAACTTTCCGGGTGATATAAACAAGTTTCACAGACGACAGCCATTATCATGGATCAAATTATTGTTCTAAAAGGGAAATTTTGTAGACCTAGAAACAGAACAGAGAAGTTCATACAGTTGAAGAGGGTTCCTAAGCAAGGAAACGGAGATCTATTTTTAAACAACTACCGCGACAGTTCTGTACAGTTTACGACCTAAACAGGGCGTTGAAGGTGAGAACTAGCGAGGGTTTGTGTCGGGCAGTGATGAACGCTGACGAACTCAGTGGAACTCCAATGCAGATCTGAGAAAGGGGAGGAGAGGAACTCACGGATGAAGACGAGCTGCGGAGATTCGCCGACGTTTTACGGTCGAGTCGGTCGATGCGGCCTGAGTCGATCTGAACATAAGGGGTCGACGGCGGCGGCAGCGGAGCTCGAGTGGCAGAGAGGAGAGGAAGAAGACGACTGGAAGGAGAAGAATGAAAGACCTAAGGTCACACCTATTTATAGGGAGAGGATAACTGAGACGGCGCGGGAAACGAGGAGATAACAATTACTATCCAGCGGCCCCGACGCCTCGATTTTCGGAACACTTAATAAGGCAGAGATCCGTTGAAGGATATGACGGAATAGAAAATGAATTAAAGAAAGGATGATGTCATGCCGGGTTAAGATGGATCCAGAGGATGACATCATGGCGGGTTAAAAGAAAGCCATCTGTATAGTCAGAAGACTGAAAATTTATTCTTTAGAAGTATATTTTAAGATTAACATGAACAGGTTCAAATCAATCTGGGGCCTAATGTTGGGGATATGACTATTTGTGTAAGCCGCCCAGGAGGGGCCGGGTTACAAAAAGAAAACTCATCAGAGTAAGCCCAAGACCAAGCATGAAGATGGCGGTTCAATAAAAGGCTTAAGGCCCACAGGCGGCTTAAGGCCCGTTGTAGTAAACCGCCATGATGGCATGACTTGTAACATAAGGTAGATTTAACTAGTCACCGAGCCGGACACTATTTATAAGCCGGCCGGGACTCAGACGCCACTGTATGCCAACCCGTGTATATAAGGGACGACCTCTTTGGCGGCTTAGGGCAAGAAACAACTCATAGAGAGTCGGGCATAGCGTATCTCGCTCCCTGGTCATCGAAACATCAATACCAACCCAACTAGACATAGGCCTTACCTTCACCGTAAGGGGCCGAACTAGTATAAACTCTCTCGTGTCCTTTGTCCTGATTTAACCCCTTCAAGCTTCCTAGTTGCGATGGCTCCACTACTAAGTCCTTTCACGAGGACATCTGACGTGACTATTCCACGACAATCACCATAGAGGTCCTTACTTTGATGGTACTAATTTTGCTAGTTGGAAGCATAAGATGAAAATGCATATTCTTGGACATAACCCCACCGTTTGGGCTATTGTGTGTATTGGCTTGCAAGGTGATTTCTTTGATGGGAAAGAACCGAATCATGAAGCTAGCGCGGAAGAGTTGAAGATGCTGCAATACAACACTCAAGCTTGTGATATCCTCTTCAACAGTTTGTGCCCCGAAGAATTCAACAAAATCAGCCGTCTTGAGAATGCAAAGGAAATTTGGGATACTTTGATTGATATGCACGAAGGTACCGACTCCGTCAAGGAATCCAAGTTGGATGTGCTTCAAAGTCAGCTTGACAAGTTCAAAATGAAGGATGGTGAAGGTGTCACTGAAATGTACTCTAGGCTTGCTCTTATCACAAATGAGATTGCCGGCTTAGGAAGTGAAGAGATGACCGACAAATTCATCATCTAGAGGATCCTAAGAGCTTTGGACGAAAAATATGATACTGTGTGCACATTGATCTAAATGATGCCCAACTACAAAGATCTCAAGCCAACGGAAGTCATTGGAAGAATTGTTGCTCATGATATGTCACTCAAGGATAAGGAGGAACTTCACAACAAGTCAAGTGGTGATTACAAAGCCTCGTGTGAAGCTCCCACATCATCAAGTGAGAAAGAAACCTTCAACAAAGAATTGAGCCTATGGTGAAGAACTTCAACAAGTTCTACAAGAGTAGAAGCAAAGAAAGAAGCTCCAAGTCAAGGTCCTACAATGACAAAAGATCTTCTAGTCGAGAGCATAACTGCTACAATTGTGGAAGACCCGGACACTATTCCAATGAGTGTACGGCATCCTACAAAAGAAGAGAAGAATCACCTAAGAGGAGAAGTAGAAGAGAAGAATCACTACCAAGAGAGAGAAGGAGTAGAGATGATCGTTATGAACGAAGAACATCCCGGAGAAGCAAGGATATGGAACGGAAGGACAAGTCATCAAGGAGCTACACAAAACGAAGACATCAAGCTCATGTTGGTGAATGGGTATCCGGCTCCGACTCTGACAATCACTCCGAGAGAAGCTATCACTCCGACTTCGAATATACTCAAGATGAAGGTGTTGCCGGTCTAGCACTTGTGTCAACCAACTCCTACGGCATATTTGATTCACCAAATGAAGGACTTGGAAGATGCTTCATGGCTAAAGTCCCAAAGGTATCACACCCCAAGTATGTTGATTTCAATAGCGATGAAGATGACTTGCTAGGAGATGATGATTTACTTGTTGACAACTCTAGTGATGAATACTATGATGAAACATCAATTAATCATGCTAATCAAGATAAAACGAATGACAATGATAAGGAGAAGATTGAGCTTCTAACTAAAGACCTAAACACTCTTAAGTTAGCTCATGAAACTATCTTAGAAGATCATCAAGAACTTTTAAGGACTCATGAGAAGTTACGCTTTGAAAAGCTCAACCTTGAGCAAGAGCATGAGTTCTTAAAGGCAATCAATGATGATCTTCGTAAGAAAAGTTCTTCTTACATTGCCAAGTGTTTACTCTTATCAACTTACATGCCTCAAGTCAAGTCTAGTAACAAGAACAAGAAGGATTCTTCCTCTAGTAGTAACAATAATCATGCTAAATCCAATGTTGTTGCTTCTAGTAGTTCTCTTGATTCCACTAATGATTCTCTTAGCCAAGTTAAACTTGAGCAAGAAAATAGCTTATTGAAGGGAATTATAGAGAAAGGTTTTTACAAGAGCCTTGTCGGGAGTAATCAATTCGAGGAAATTGTACGCAAGGAAGGAAGGCACCGGAAGAACCAAGGTGTTGGTTTTGAACGAAAGTTCAATGCCAATGGAGTTGAGTGGGAATAAGATCAATACCCCAAGACAAAGTTTGTTCCTCAACAAGAGAAGTATGATCCTACTTCTTCCAAAGGGACACAAGCTCAAGATGATCTTCCACCACAAGACCACAAGCAAAAAGGCAAGGATAAGCTTCAAGAGGAGATTGATGCATTTGAAGAAGCTCCTAAGGCCTTGGTCAAGTGGGTTCCCAAGACTTCATCAAGTTCTACTTCATCAAGTACGACTACAACTCCAAGGATTCCCATCAAGATGATGTGGATCCCGAAGAAGAAGAACTAGAGAGTTCTTGAGGGTGACTCCGCCAACATATTTCACTCATATCATTTTGGCAAGAACAAGTGCGATCAACTTCCACATCTTGCACTAGTTAAAGGAGTCACAAACCCTCTTGTTGGTAAGACAAGGGACAAGGTAACCTAATGCTTTCATAGACATCATCTTGTGTGTGCATCACTCTATGTCTATGGATATCCTTGTTTGTTCCTTGTGGGACTAACCCATGTAGGTATTGAAAGTGCAACTCACTCCAAAGGATTGCTCCAAGTGATCTACATCAACATTGAGCATCCACATCTTCAACACCTACATGAAGTCATCATTGACAAAACCCAAGGTTAGTTCATCCCTCTAAGGGGGGACCTCACATCTAGGGGGAGCTTTACTCTAAGAATTGAGTCAAAGCAACTCTAATGGTGTGAACACAACAATGCATTATGTAAAAGTGGTAACCCCACTTGTGCTTAAACGATGAGTATGACCTATGATCAAATGTTCTCATTTGACTCCTAAGTCAATATACTCATATATAGATGACCTAGTCATCGCCAATTGCTTGACAGATGCTAGAATTGGTTGTGCATGCTTTGCCACATATTTCATTTGCCATTTTATTGCGCGAGCATGTTGGTTGCATATTTTACTCATTCGAGGACATCCACTTATTGTTTTGATTGTTTGGTTCTTTTTCTTTTGCTAAGTGGATGGACAAGAATGCCTAAGAACCTTCTCTAGCTATCTATGCTTTTCTTGTCTCAAACTCTATTCATGCTACATCACAAAATTAGATCAAGTTAGATTCGAACCACTCTGTGTGAGGAGCACTCGGAGTCCCCGATTCGTCATAGACTTAAACCTCCAAAACTTCTTTGTGCGTCTCGGTTTGACCGATTCTTCCATTTCGCTCATACCAAGATCACTAAGTCGATCTAGGTTTTCAATCTTGGTGCAACCGATTTGAACTTTTTGGTCACACCGAGTTGCTGTAACTGCTTGCAGTTATGCATCTCGGTGCCACCGAGTTGTTCCACTCGGTCACACCGATAGGGTCAGGCTATATATATCCACGGGTCAAATTTTGGAAATTTCTCCGAACTCTTTCGCCCGCGCTTAGTCTGCTTTGCCTCCCTGGGTCTCCGGATCGTCCTACTCGTCGCCAGCTGCCTCCCGCCACTGGTCTCCGCCGCCGTCAACAGGAATCATCTCCGCAGTTGCCGCCGTAGCAAGTCCATCGCTGAACTAGGGTATGTACTTGGTCTTTGTGCTATTCCTAACTCCAAATATCTAGCACATTGTTTTTCCATTAATCTTGCCACGATTGAGATCATCTTATCCATCGAAAACACTCCGTAGATTAGATGTGAATCAAAAATTTAGGGTTAGGTTTCCGCCGAAACCATCTCGGACCAACCGAGTTGTAGAACTCGGTTCCACCGATTCGGCTAAGGCCATTGCACATGTGATTTTCGGTCTGACCGAGAATTGCAAATCGGTGTGACCGAGTTCAGGACTTTGTGAAACCCTAGTAGTCTTGGTGCCACCGAACTGTGACTCGGTCTGACCGAGTTCACTAGTTTAGGTTCCAAAAGCTGCTTCGGTGTCACCGAGTTTACAAATTGGTAGATCCGAAATGCTTTCTTTGGAAAACTAAAACTAAGTTTTTGACTCATTCTTTTGCAAAAACCTCCGTATTTTGTGATGCTCATCTACGCTACCTCATCTATATCTATTCACAGGGTTTGCTGTCAGGATTTGCAACATGTCTGATCAAAGTGACAGTCAGAACAAGTATGAGGAGCAGGTTCAGATGAGTGAGGGCACAAGTCCCTCTAGCAGCTATGATGAGGGTAGCAGGAGCACACCCAGCAACTTACCCAAGACAGCCACCAGAGCCAGAAAGAAGAAAACCTCAGATTCTGAGGATGAAGACTATGTGGCTGTTGAGGATGATGCCACTTCCAAGAAGAAGGTGCTCAAGAAGGAATATGGCATAGCTGCTGCAACTAAGCCAGGAATGCAGAAGAAGGCACCTGCAAGAAGGATTCCAACTTCCAAACCTAGGAAGGTTGCCACTGGAGAAACCATGAAATTCACCCTTGAGTCAGAAGATGAAGCTGTTGGCCAGGACAAGAAGAAGAGAGTCAGAACCACTACTGCCAAAGTACTTGGCAAACCCTCCATGAGGAGAGACTCTGAAGAAGAAGAAGAGGAAGAGGTTGCTGCACCAGCACCCAAAGCTCAAAAGCTTATGGGTGATGCCATCAGGTCAGGGGCTGCTTCATCAAACAAAGCCCAAGGAAGCTCCCAAGGCAGCTGCTCCAAAACCCAAATATGCACCCAAGAGGAACACCAGGAGCATTCCTGCTACAGAGAAGAACAAGGCCCCAGTGCCTGAAGCTGCTGTTGAGGAAGAAGATGATGAGCAACATGTCTTGAGAAAGTTGAAGCCCAAAATTCCAGATCACAATGATGTTCATCCTGTAGCTAAGGATATGAAGCTGAGAAAGGATGCAGGACTCAGGCAGTGGAGATTGACTGATTCCTATGTAGTCAGGAGGAGAACTGCTGTGGACTACGGGTTCCACACAAAGGAACATCAGGACTTCTGTGAGACAGTGTTGCTTGACAAGAAGTCAATTGTCTGTGATATGAGATGGGTAGACTGGGAGTACATCAGGAAGAAAGAAGAGCATTATCCAGGGGTGTATGAAAGTTTCAATGCTCGTGGAGTGGATGGCTTTGTTGGGCAGAAGCTCACAAAGTAGAATAATGAGCTTATTATGCAGTTCTACTCCACAGCTCACTTCTACCCAGATGGAAGGATTGTCTGGATGTCTGAAGGTACCAGGTACCAATCATCAATTGAAGAATGGGCAAAGTTGATCAATGCACCTAAGGAAAAAGAGGATGACTTGGATCTCTATGCCAAGAAGAAGAAGGATCACAAATCCATGGCACACATGTACAGAGAGATCCCAGATGCTGCTGTTGAGACACACAAGTTTGGATCAGTACACTACCTTCTGTCAGGAATGCCAACAATCAACTGGATCCTCAGGCATACTCTTTTGCCTAAGTCTGGAGATCACAAGATGATCAGAGGCCATGCTATTAACCTACTTCACATATTTGATGTGCCTCAAAAGTTCAAGGTCACGAGCCTCATAGTGGAAACTATCAAGAGGACAGTTGCAGATCAGAAGAGAAGTTGTGGGTATGCCCCACAGATCCAGGAGCTGATCAACTCCAAGATGGGCACTGGCACATACCTCTTGGACAAGGAACACATGCCCATCTATCCAGATTTTGAGGACAACACAGTGGTAATGGATGAAGATGAACCATCTTCTGTGCAAGCACAAGCAAAGAAGGAGAAGGCAAGGACTGAAAAGGCTGCAAAGATGCCAACCATTGATGAGGCATCTCAGTACTTGTTGAAGAGCAAGCAGGATCAGCTTGGCTACTTGATTGCCTCCACTCGAGGATTGAGAAGGATTGGCCACCCCGACTCAAAACCGGGAGAGCACGGAGAGGATCATGGAGCGAAGTTCTATGACTTGGATGTGAAGGTCACTGAGATACAGTCAGTTGTTGAGCAACTTCAGGATGACATGCAGGAGAGGAAGGGCGAGACTACTGCTGATGCTTTTGCTAGAGTGCCCAGGAGCCATAGATCAGCTGCAGTGCCTGTTCTAGACACCAGAGCCACTTCACCTGCAACAGCTATAGCTTCTGTGCAACCATCTCCAGCACCTACTCCACCAGCTCAATCCACATCAACTGAAGTCTTCGTCCAAGGAGCCATCTCTACACCACCACCTGAAGATCAAGCCTGAGAGTCGATTTAGTGCTATGCATTTTCTATGAACTTTTTGGTAACTTGTTACCAAAGGGGGAGAAAATGTATAGATCATAGGCTTCGAGAGAGAGTGTTGCTTTTGTTCTCTCTTGTGTTGGTGGTTGACCTTGATTTGCTTGTTTGAGATACTTTATGCTTTTGTGAGATACTTGGATGATCATGTGTTTGATCTTATGCTACTTAATGCTTGTTGGATGACATTATCCTTTTATCTCTATATGATCATTCACTTTGCTAGGTGATGAGTGCATATATTTAATTATTATCATTTTGAGCGCTCCACCAAGATGTATGTGACATGAAAGAGTAACTCATGATCCCAACTCATTGTGCATTTGCAGTCCGAAGCAAATCTTAAACTATGCACACATTTAGGGGGAGCTCTTACATTTCACATACTTCTCAAAGCGACAATGTTTTTCAATCTTATTATCATTTGTCAAAGCTTTGATTTATATTTTGTCATCAATTACCAAAAAGGGGGAGATTGAAAGTGCAACTATCCCTAGGTGGTTTTGGTAATTCCTAACAACATATAGCTCATTGAGCTAATGCTACTTCAAGTTAAATATTTTAAGAAAGCTCAATGAGTGGCATGGCATGGATGATAAAAGTGGACCCCTCAAAATGCTAAGGACAAAAGGATTGGCTCAAGCTCAAAGCTCAAGACTCTACATTTTATATTTTAGTGATCCAAGAGATCACATTGAGTCTATAGGAAAAGCCAATACTATCAAGGAGGGATGAGGTGTTGCTTAATGGCTTACTTTCTCAAAATGCTTAGTGATATGCTCCAAAGCCCTCAACTACTTTCTCACATCCACATATGACCTAAACCAAAAGTCAAACTCGGCCCCACCTATTCTTTCTATCCGGCGCCACCGAGTTCAGATGTCATAGCCACTGCCACAAACCCTAGGCAAATCGGTCTCACTGATAGGGATCTCGGTCTCACTGAGATGGGATTGTAATCTCTCTGTTTCCCTTCGTAACGTTTCGGTACCACCGAGATGAGCGATCGGTCCCACCGAGATTGCAATGTAAACTCTCTATTTCCTTTTTGTAACATTTTGGTCTCACCGAAATGAGCGAACCGGTCCCACCGAGTTTGCCTGACCAACTCTCTGGTTAGCTTATTACAAAAATCGGTCCCACCGAGTTTGTGTAATCGGTCTCACCGAGATTTATATTATGCCCTAACCCTAACCATATCGGTCCTACCGAGTTGCATGTCGGTCCCACCGAAAATCCTAACGGTCACTAGATTTGCTGAATCGGTCCGACCGAGTTTCTCAATTCGGTCCCACCGAGATTGGCAATTTGTGTGTAACAGTTAGATTTTTTGTGGAGGCTATATATACCCCTCCACCTCCTCTTCATTCGTGGAGAGAGCCATCAGAATGAACCTACACTTCCAACTTGCATTTTCTGAGAGAGAACCACCTACACTTGTGTTGAGGCCAAGATATTCCATTCCTACCATATGAATCTTGATCTCTAGCCTTCCCCAAGTTGCTTTCCACTCAAATCTTCTTTCCACCAAATCCAAATCCTATGAGAGAGCATTGAGTGTTGGGGAGACTATCATTTGAAGCACAAGAGCAAGGAGTTCATCATCAACACACCATTTGTTACTTCTTGGAGAGTGGTGTCTCCTGGATTGGCTAGGTGTTGCTTGGGAGCCTCCGACAAGATTGTGGAGTTGAACCAAGGAGTTTGTAAGGGCAAGGAGATCGCCTACTTCGTGAAGATCTACCGCTAGTGAGGCAAGTCCTTCGTGGGCGACGGCCATGGTGGGATAGACATGGTTGCTTCTTCGTGGACCCTTCGTGGGTGGAGCCCTCCGTGGACTCGCGCAACCATTACCCTTCATGGGTTGAAGTCTCCATCAACATGGATGTACGATAGCACCACCTATCGGAACCACGACAAAAACATCCGTGTCTCCAATTGCGTTTGAATTCTCCAAACCCTTCCCTTTACATTCTTGCAAGTTGCATGCTTTACTTTCCGCTGCTCATATACCCTTTGCATGCTTGCTTGAATTGTGTTAAGATTGCTTGACTTGTGCTAAGTTAGCTAAAATCTGCCAAAGACTAAAATTGGGAAAAGGATAAGTTTTTATTTGGTCAAGTAGTCTAATCACCCCCCCCTCTAGACATACTTTCGATCCTACATGGGCGCCCCCCCACCCTCGTGGGCCCCTCGTGGCTCCCCTGACCGGCCTCCTTCACCTATATATACCTCCATACCCTGAAAACATCCAGGAGCACCACGAAACCCTATTTCCACCGCCGCAATCTTCTGTATCCATGAGATCCCATCTTGGGGCCTTTTCCGGCGCTCCGCCGAAGGGGGAATCGATCATGGAGGGCCTATATATCATCGCCAAGGCCTCTCCTATGAGTTGTGAGTAGTTTACCATAGACCTTCAGGTCCATAGTTATTAGCTAGATGGCTTCTTCTCTCTCTTTGAATCTCAATACAAAGTTCCCCTCGATCTTCTTGGAGATCTATTCGATGTAACTCCTTTTGCGGTGTGTTTGTCGAGATCCGATGAATTGTGAGTTTATGATCAAGTTTATCTATGATAAATATTTGAATCTCCTCTAAATTCTTTTATGTATGATTGGTTATCTTTGCAAGTCTCTTCGAATTATCAGTTTGGTTTGGCCTACTAGATTGATCTTTCTTGCAATGGGATAAATGCTTAGCTTTGGGTTCAATCTTGCAGTGTCCTTTCCCAAAGGATGTTAGGGCAGCAAGGCACGATTGTATTGTTGCCATCGAGGATAAAAAGATGGGGTTTATATCATATTGCATGAGTTTATCCCTCTACATCATGTCATCTTGCCTAATGCGTTACTCTGTTCTTATGAACTTAATACTCTAGATGCATGCTGGATAGCGGTCGATGTGTGGATTAATAGTAGTAGATGCAGGCAGGAGTCGGTCTACTTGTTGCGGACGTGATGCCTATATACATGATCATGCCTAGATAATCTCATAACTATGCACTTCTCTATCAATTGCTCGACAGTAATTTGTTCACCCGCCGTAATACTTATGCTATCTTGAGAGAAGCCACTAGTGAGACCTATGGCCCCCGGGTCTATCTTCCATCATATAAGTTTCCAATCTACTTTATTTTGCTATCTTTACTTTCCAATCTATATCATAAAAATACCAAAAATATTTATCTTATCTTATTATCTCTATCAGATCTCACTTTTGCAAGTGGCCGTGAAGGGATTGACAACCCCTTTATCGCGTTGGTTGTGAGGTTCTTGTTTGTTTGTGTAGGTACGAAGGACTTGCATGGAGCCTCCTACTGGATTGATACCTTGGTTCTCAAAAGCTGAGGGAAATACTTACACTACTTTGCTGCATCACCCTTTCCTCTTCAAGGGAAAACCAACGCAGTGCTCAAGAGGTAACAGCTATGTTGCAAATAAATGCAACAACCAAATGCAGCAAACCGAGTCCATACTACAGATTTCTAACGCTCGTGCTGACAAGAACGTCCTACAGCCAGACCTGCTCCGATACCAAAGCCTGTGGAACCCTGGCTTAGAGGAACTGGAACACCCCATATTCTAGCCTAGAGATCAAGTCTTCTGGAATACAGTTCTTGGCACAGAACAGAACTACTCTTTATTACAAATAATATTGGTAAAAGGATTCTAGTATTACAAAGGTTACAGGGGCATGACGACACTACGCCGGCTAAGATAGCTCTATGCTAGCAGCCGAATAACTTCTAGCAACAGAACAACGACAACGGTGATGAACTCCACTCCGCAGGGACTCTGGCTAGGACACGACCTAACACGCAAACTCAGGATCCTCAACAAGCAATCAATCAACACATTACCTACAATTTGGCATGACATGGCAGGTGAGTACTTTGAATGTACTTGCAAGCTCACAATAACCAAAAGCAATCAAGACAAACCATAGCATGGAAATTAAAAGTTAACTATTGATGATGAACATGGTACTACTAGAACAACATGAGAGTGAACATGGCATGTACATGTTAATCATGATATGAACGTGATGATAATAGAACTAGCATGCAGGGGAGTCGATGTTTTAGGTCTCATGGACCAACTTACTCACCTCGGAGGTTATCTCATAACCACCATAGGTATCAATCTTACTGTTGTGATCATCACATGATCACCTCTGATCAACCAACATCGGTATCAATGACACCATCGTGATCATCACATATCCACAAAGAGCTCGACCTTCATCCGTGATCATCGCATGACCACATAAAGATCAACCAACTTCTTTCCTCATGGAACCATGGTTGTTTATTATTTAGGTTATTATTACTATTGACCCACAGTGTGACCTACTACGAACTGTGACCATGACCGAGGACAAGGCTATCGATAGATTATACACTCTGCAGAGGTCAATACACTATACACACACCATGGAACTCATGGCCTCGTGCTCCCATTTAGGTGGACCAACGAAGTTCCAACAAAACCAATCTATTGCATGAAACTCTCTTGGCCACTCTAAGAAGCTCCCCTCTGGGCAATGTCATGGGTGGCCCCGATGTCAACACGTGACATCCGCCACCTTTGTGGCTGCCACCGTCATGGCAAAACTAAACATTATCTTCCCAAATGGGGACACTAGTATACCATTCAACTCACGCACACAAGGCTATGGCCGCCTACCTGATTAGGGTAGCGCGCACAAATTACCTTTCCTAGTTGGAGGCACCTATGAGAGGCATGGCAATAGACCGATTTAGGGCCTCCCCATCCAAGCAAGTGTGGCTGCACTAGTGAGCTCAATTCGGTGGCACTGTGACTCAGGCAACAGTTTTGTTCAAGTACGATTAATGTCAGGTTTAACTTGAATGGTGATGAGCTGAGCCATAGCAAAATAGCATGATGAAATGATAATTCATATGAGTATGATATCAACATATAAGCATGGATGGGAAACATATACATTTAGCATATGAATCTTAACATTAACCACAATAAATCATTAGTCTGTGGGATGCAAATGAGCATGGCATAGTGATGATCATATCTTACAAGTATTTTCATAACAAACCATAACTAATCATGTGAGCATATCATTATCAATAGCATCGGAAATGATTACAAGAATGAAACATGATAATAATAACATTATCAATTAATCATTTAACTAACTAGATGCAAATGAACATGGCATAAGAATGAGCATGGATTCACAAGCATTTTCATAGCATTAACAAAATAATTACATGAGCTCACAATTATTCAATCATTCAAGTGAAAACCATGGCTATTGCAATTCCGTCACGCAAGTGGTTGTTGTGGCTTGCATGGGGTTGAAGAAATCACCCTCAAGAAGTGCGAGAAGCTCGCGAAATTTTTTGCCAGAAAAGTTTCTCTCTCGACGGGGGCTGAATCGGAATTGCGGTTAAAAAGATATGGCCGTTCGTTCGTTAGGTAGAAAACAAAACAAAATTCTGTTCAATTCTGTCCTTAATGGATGAACGCCCACTATTTAGCCGTTTCGGCCGGTGGCTGAAAACAGAATACGTACTACGGGGAAATACACTTTCCACAAAGGGAAAGGGCATTCCTGGCCGAAGCCCTAGTGAAATACACCTTCTCAAGCAAAAACATATTTTGGAAAGACGTATTCACTTAAACTGAGCGGGCCCAGCCGGCTGTCAGTTACACGCGGGACCCACCCTGTTCTCTCTCTCTCTCTCTCTCTCTCTCTCTCTCTCTCTCTCTTCCTGGCTTCCTTCTTCTTCCTCCAATTGACACGAAGAAGAGACGAGGCCGGCAGCCCCGACGAGGATTTCGGGCGGCCCCGACCACCGTTCTCGCCGGCCGGCATATCGGCGTGCTCGTCACGCCGAGCTCACTACTAGGAAAAGGCCTACTAATGGCGCACTGGTTTTGCCTACTAATGGCGCATTACCAGTGCGTCATTAGTAGCACGCCACTAGTATTTTTTACTAATGGCGCACCACTGGTGCCATTAGTATCTGGTATAGTAATGGCGCACCAGGCAGTGCGCCATTAGTTTTTCCCAGAGTGCGCCACTAGTGTCTTCTATACTAATGGCGCACCACATGGTAGTGCGCCATTAGTAACAATTTTTTTAATTTTTTTCTTCTTAATCTCAGGTCACTATTCCATCATAGTAACAATTTTTTCCAACACACAAGTTCCATCATATATACATACATAGTCAACACACAAGTTCCATCATATATACATACATAGCCAACACATAGTTCCATCGTTACATATTACAAAAGTTTCACATTGTTCATCCAACACCGTTATCCATGGAATAGAAGCACTCCATCCATGGAAATGATAAACAAGAAGTTAGAAGAAGAAAAAGAAGAAGACTGGAAGAATACTAGAAGAAGAAGAACACTAGAAGAAGAATAAGAAGAATTTTGGAAAAGAAGAAGAATAAGAAGAAGACTATAAGCTTATTATGTAAACTTGATCATTTTGTGCTAACATAAGTTATTTTTGAGCTAACCTATAGGAAACTAAGCATATAAGCTCTAAGCTAGTATATTAGAGCCAACTTAGGTAAAATGAAGCTAACATATGTCATTTTGGAAAAGAAGAAGAATAAGAAAAAGACTATAAGCTTATTATGTAAACTTGATCATTTTGTGCTAACATAAGTTATTTTGGAGCTAACCTATAGGAAACTAAGCATATAAGCTCTAAGTTAGCATATTAGAGCCAACTTAGGTAAAAATGAAGCTAACCTATAGGAAACTAAGCATATTAGAGATAACATAGGTAACTAAGTATATATATATATATCATTTTGGATAACTAACCTACAGGAGATCTGACAACCTGATGCATTGTTCAGTTCTCATGCATTGTTCTTCTCCTTATCCTTCTCCTTCCTCTCCCTGATGCGCCTAGAGCGGCGAGGCGGTGGAGGCAGTGGATGCAGTGGGATGTAGTCTTCTACCATAATTGGCGTGGTCATGTCGCCCAGCTGTGGGATCGCCGGCGCCACCACCTGTGCGTGGTCATTGTCAGGCACCACCACCATCGCGAGGCCACCTTCAGGCACGACCATCGCTAGGTCATCCTCAGCCACCTCCATCTCTTGCCCATGGTCACCACCACCACCTCTTGCCCTTGGTCACCACCACGGTGCTAGGTCATCCTCACCGATGCCCATCGTCATCCTGCAGCTCCTCATCCTCACTCTGCTCCTCTTCTCCCGCACTCCAGTCCGGATCATCCTTCTTGTTGTCTATCTGCTGCCCGAATAGCTATTGCTTCGCTTCAGCCAGAATCGTTGTTGCTTTCGCTGCAGCCATAGTCGCCTTTGCTTTGGTCAGAGCTGTCGCCGCCGCTGCTCCCATTACTGTCCAAAATGCAACAAGAATCCGTTAACAATCGATGTGAGACAAAGCAAAATGTAGAGGAATAAGAAGAGGCGAACGATCGGCATCATCATCGGCAACATAGCGCATGCACACATAGTCTTGTTGAACACCTTCACGATGAGCATGGTGGCGCGTGCTGTCGTACTCAAGAGAAGGCAAGACCCGGCCGCAGGTCGTGAGGCACAGTAGAACTTCTCCCACCCACGAGACAAGTACATGTGGCCCTCCTTGATCACCAACTCCACATCCCATGCTGCGAAACCCGCTGCCGGCTGTCGCAGCTTCACATTATTGGCGGATCTTCACCCATCAAGATGTTCATAAAACTGTCAGGCAGCCTCTGCAGTTTGGGACAATGAGTGATTAGCAAACAACAGATATCATAATGAGATGGGTGAAGGGGAGATCTCTCATTTTATATACCTGCGTCATGGATGATACTAAAGTCTCAAGTATGATAGTGAAGAACTCGGAAGCATCCAACTCATACTGCGGTGTCGCAGAGCGGCGGTGGCTGCTTCCCGCCATCTCTGATAAGCAGCAGAAGAGACCAATTAGTACCCTTACAACAGATCATAAAACATGCATGATAACAGGCATTAGTCGGAAGTACCCCATATGTCCTATTTTTTAGCAAAGTCATGCTAAAATTCACGAAAAATTTCAGCATTACCTTTGCTGAAAATAGGACATATGGAGTACCCGAATTTGCCGGAATGGAAGTTAATCGACATTAGGCAAACTCAAAACCTCTCGGGTACTGCAAATTCATCACGACACATTGGTCGGAGACAAGACCCAGCAAACTAGCACCACAATGTGCCTCTACTTTCATATGGATGAAAAGGCCACAGACCATATCGTCCTCTGCTTTCATATGGACACAGAAAGAATAGAAAGTTTGCTGCCTATTTAAACACAGAAACAAAACACTACTTGAAACTTCTGCTACATTGAAACTTTCTATGGATCATGCCAGGAAATTATAGTCTATGCATTTTTTTAATCTCTGGATCATGATCCAACAAAATTGCCATCTCCCATGGCAAATATAGCCTATGCATCATGGAATTTATACTACTGCAACCACTGCTGCAACCACTGCAACCACCATCTCCCATGGCAAATATAGCCTATGCATCTCCCATCGCAAAATTATAGTCTATGCATTTTGAATTTTTGCCATGCTTTTCTTAGGAATCAAATATGTTCGTAAACCTTGCCATTGTAAAAAAAATATGGTGCACAAGGCATGGAAGTTCCACTTAGTTAAACACAAAGCATATGCAAGAAACCAAATCTAATTGATCTCACATGACTCTGCTACATTGCAATTAATCCTGAGGATGGTTTGAAAACTGCACCGTACCTCAACTGAGCCCGCATGAAAATTTCTGTCAGCCCAACCTCAACTGAACCCATTTAAAAAATTAACAACAAAACTTAAACCAAACCCACCAGATATTTTCACCGAACTGAACTAAACCGAGTGCCCATCTATGGGTTAAACCCATTTACTGAGTGGGTTGAAAACTGTTTGCTCTAATGGGTCAAGACATAAGGCAGCTCGCAAGGTCACATTCAGGAAGTTCAGCAAGATGGGCACCCGCAAAGTCCTGTTGGGATCCACGCCTGACAAGCTGCCATTGAACCTCGAGGCCGTGGACCACCATGGCGTCCCTGCGGCTGACCGGCAGCGCATGCTCCTCCACGGGCAGCCGTGGAGCAAACATGCCTAAACTGTTCTCGCAAACCGGGTATGACCCATGGGTTTAACTGCTTGGAACCAAAACTGTTTGAGCCCATACTTGATTATACCGAACCATTTGGTAGACAAAACCAAACTAAACTAAACCATTGCCAGAGTCCGCCCGTTAACACCTGAACTACACATACCAACATAGAGGAACCGACCCAAGGAACCCGGTTATAGCAAAACCATTCTCAGATTTAATTGCAATTATCTAATTGTAAGATGTTGTGCACACAATAAAACATGCATAGCATACAAGAAGACAGCAGTAAAGAATTTGCATAAGTTTGGATCAAGAATTACCTTCAACCTGGGAGAAGAACACCACTGCAATCTAGGAGAAGATTACCACTGCAACCACCAGTACACCACCGCAATCTCGGACAAACAACAGGTCAACCTGCGAAATAAAAACCAGCAGAGGATCAGGTCAACCTGCCAGCAATCACCATGCACATATTCTTTCAGACCGACAGTACCAGAAAGTATTTGACCGAAATTACGTATTCTCAAATTGTGCAATTAAGCACAAATGAAGCTTAAAAACATAAAAGCATAGCAAGGCCAGAAATCTCAAAATGAAACAACACAATCAGCCTAAGGAACACAAGTTTAAGTTAGTCCAGTTGCAAAATTCATCAAAATGCAGCTGTCTACAATCACAGAGTCTTTCGACATGAGTGCTTGTGATTCTTCCTATATGACATAATATGCAATCACAGTATCAAGCCATAGCTATAATTCACCAATCACCATACAGAACAGGGCTAACCAGCCAAGTTTAACATAGCACCAGGGATGTCAAACAGCAGAACAAGTAAAACAAGTGCAGGTGTCAGCACGATAACATGACTAATTTGGGGGAGATTATCCATACTAATCATAAAGATTTTTAACATGACTGAAATACCACCGAATGGAAATGAGATACCCATCATGGCACATTGCATCACGATTTAAGCTACTAATCTAATCTAACTATGAACTGTGATGTGCATCATTATGCATCACAAAACCCACTGGATAAGTTTGCATCACTGCAAATTAGAGATGGGAAGGTAGCAGGCGGCAAAGGTCCGAGACGACGGCAGCGCCGAGCAGCCCGCCACGGACACCGCGATGGGGATTAGGGCTGGTGGTGGGGGCGGCATGGAAGGCGCGGGCTTTGGAGGGCCTTGGCGGGTGGCGGCGAGCCGGGAGCCAGACTTGGGGCGGGCGACGGCAGGGAGGAGGAGGTGGAGGGAGGTGGAGGGTGGCGGTGTCGGCCTGGGAGTGGCATTGGTGCGCCTGGGAGGCAGGTGCGGGCGCGGAGGCGGAGGCGTGAGGGAGGCGGGCGCGGGCGCGGAGGCAGAGGCACGGGGAGGCAGCAGGCGCTGCACGGGTGGGAAGATGGCCGGAGAGAGAGGTGCCAGCAAGGAGATGGACGACACTGACCTAGGAGGGGAGGGGTCTGGCGATGGCCTCGGCTAACATGGCGGCGAGGCTCGGGATCTGGCGGAGAAGGCGAGCGGGGGAGAGGGCGGGCGAGCACGGTGGCGCGGCGATGACCGGGCGGCGGAAGGAGGGGCATGAAGAAGAAGGCGCGCGTGGTGGCGGGGAAGTGAATCTGGCGAGGGTGTGGGACTGCCGAATTAGCTAGGGGGCAAGATTACTAATGGTGCACCCACTGGCGGTGCGCCATTAGTATGTTTTTTTATTATTTTTTGCCATAAGTAATTTTATTATTATTATTTTTTGTTGCATCTAATATTTTTTTAGAAAATGAATATGAATATGAAACAGTAATAATTTTTTTAAAAATATCATCAAATTTGTTATGTGAAAATATTTATGAATATGAAAAATATCATCAAATCTATTATTTGGAAATATCATCAATTTTTTTATTTGAAAATATAATCAAAATTGTTTTTTATTTTTAGTTGCATTCATTTGTGACGGTGGAGCGGGGAGGTGCGGGGTGTCGTGGCGGTGGTGGAGCGGGAGGGTGCGGTGGGTCGTCGCGGCGGTGGAGCGGGGAGGTCTTGGGGTGCTCGGCGGTGGAGCGGGAGGTCTGGGGTCGTCGGCGGTGGTGGAGCGGGAGGTGCGGGGGTGCTCGGCGGTGGAGCGGGGAGGTCTGGGGGTCGTCGGCGGTGGTGGAGCGGGGAGGTGCAGGGGTGCTCGGCGCGGGGATCTGGCGAGGGGGATAGCTATCGAGAGGGAGGGGGATCGAGATCGAGTGTCCTCATGAATATTCAATATTTTTTCATATTCATAAATATACTAATGGCACACTTTCTATCAGGTGCGCCATTACTAGTTAGAACTAGTAATGGCGCACTTCGGTCGGATGCACCATTAGTATGGATGTAAACATGAAAAAAAATTATCACTGGTGGCGCACCTTTTATCTGGTGCGCCATTAGTGTCTTCCACTCTAATGGCGCATCACAAACTAGTGCGCCATTAGTATATAGTAGTGGCGCACTACAAGCCCGATGCGTCATTAGAGTCAATCCTATCTATAGCCCTTTTCCTAGTAGTGGTACCCATCCAGGGGTAGCGCGGATCCTAGGAAGGGCGGGCTTGAGTGCTCTTTCAGAGGTGGAGGTGATCGGTGACGGGCAATGATGGGCAGGGCACTCCGGTGGTGGAACGGTGGGGAGACAGTTGGGAAGGGCTTGGCCGATGCTAGGAGAGCACCTTGGGGATGGCTAGAGGGAGAGAGGGGCTCGGGTGGCTCAAATTTAGGCGAAGGGGTAGTGGGTCCCATGGCGGGCGGAGGGCAGCAATTCGAGACCGAGAACTCAAACTATTCGTCAAGGAGGGCGCTAGGAGGGAAATGGAGGCTGATGGGATGCTTAAGAGTCTCGGGGGAGGGCTATATATAGCCGAACAAGGGGAACCAAGGAGCATGGCCGCGGCGATGCGTATGCCAGCGCTCTGGGGCGAGGAGACCACGTGGAAGGAGGGGCATGGTCATGACGACGCGTTGGTCGTGCGCTGGAGCTTCGGGAGAGCTAGAGGAGGAAGGAGACAGGAGGAAAACGACAACAGGGTCACAGGCATGCACTGTGCCGCGGCGGAGGTTGCGCATAGAGGAAGGAGGAGGGAGATAGGGTTCCAAAGCGGTGGCAGGTAAAGAACCATTGCGTGCAGCGAGTAACCACATCTTCTATTCTTCGATAGTTGCAACCCACTAACTATTTTTCCTAAGCATGGGAGCCTTCTACACCAATAACCATGCATGTCCACCGCATTATTAATCTATCTACTACGTCACTAATTATTTTTCCATGCATGCAACCCTTTCACATCAACAATTCATGCTTCGCATGCATGTAATCCACCTCATGCATGATTTTTCCCCAGGGAGTTACTTTTATATTTGTTTTTGCATTTATTTTAGTCTTCTACTACTTATCCATACATATTTTTAACAAGGTTCCCGGAACAACGCACGGGGCATCATCTAGTTACTTATATTATTATGTTTATGTGGTTCATACAGTGTACTTAGGAGTGAAAAATGGTGGCGAGGTTGTGAACTGTTGCATGCATACAGTAACAAAATTAAATCTAGTACTCCTACTATATTTCTCATGGTTGGTTACCGTATGTAATTAAGGGACGCGTACAATAAATAAAAATGGTCGGCGAACCGTTGCATGAATATACAGTAACAGAAGTAAATATATTACTCCCTTCAATCCAATTTAATTGAAGCCCAAAGTTGTACTAATGAAGCGTCAATTAATTTGGATAGAAGGGAGTACTACTATATTATCCACGGTTGATTACCATATGTAATTAGAAGGATGTACATAATAAATAAAGATGATGGTGGAGCAGTGAACGGTTGCTGCAGTTGGTAACTGAATTAATTCGTTACCATATATTTGATGGTTGATTACTAGTTGGCGTACGCAAATTTGAAGGCCAAGGCCCGCGTTGCCTTATAAGCTTCGCCGGAGCTCACAACGTAGAGGCAACTAGACAATACGTAAGAAACAGTTTGAAAAGGAGGAGCACCCAATAAGGAGAAAAAGACTAAGAAAATAAGAATAAGAAATGTTTTGCACCAGAAGATGGCTTCGATTTAATATGTAACTCTGAAATAGAGTAGTGAGGATAACTCTCTCCCCGCGCGTTGTTGCGATAACTTTGTTAAAAAAATACGTAAATAGTTGACAAAAATAACTAAATCTAATGAAAAAATATAAGCTTGAAAATCAATAAAAGAAAGTGTCTAAAAAATAAAAAATTTTGAATTACAGTTAAAATGCCATTTCGAACAAAAATGTGATGGGTGACTAACATGAATATATGATGTGGCAGCGTAATCTATCTACTACGTCACTAATTATTTTTCCATGCATGCAACCCTTTCACAGCAACAATTCATGCATGGCATGCATGTAATCCACCTCATGCATGATTTTCCCCTGGGAATTAAGTTATGTAAGACACTTTTATATATTTTTTGCATTAATTTTAGTCTTCTATCACTTATCCATACATATTTTTAAGAAGGTTCCCGCAGCAACGCACGACCATCGTCTAGTTACTTATATTACTATGTTTTATGTGGTTCATTACTGTGTAATTAGGAGTGAAAAGCGGCGGCGAGGCGGTGAACTGTTGCATGCATACAGTAGCAAATTAAATCTATTACTCCTACTATATTTCTCATGGTTGGTTACAGTATATAATTAGAAGAGCGCATAAAATAATTAAGAATGGTCGGCGAACAGTCGCATGCATATACAGTAACACAAGTAAATATATTACTTCCTCAATGTTAGAAATATTAGCACTTTTTCGATTAGACTAATCCATGAGTGTAAGCATGGCAAATGCGGCATGCATCTCATGCCGATACCTAAGCATACTAGCACGTATAGAACATAGAACCGAACCACATATGAGCAGCACATATACGGCTAGCACAAGCACGAGTAAATGAGGGATAAACAGATCATACCCTCCGGTTGGCCAGGCCAATGCGGCGGCGCCAGCAGCAGCCTCGGCTTCGTCCATGGCCTTCTTCTTGGCGGCGGCATCGTCGGCCATGGTGTTGATGCAGGGGAAGTAGTGGAAGCAGAGGCGGACGGAGCGGGAGCAGTCGCGTTGAGACGCTCCCCAAAAACCTTATTGCCAATCTCCCGGGCAGGAGCTCGAACGGCAGGGTTCTGCAGGCACCTGCTCTCCCGACCAACCGTGCACGCGGTCGTCGGGATGGGGTCGCCGGAGACAGCACAAAGCAAGGAACAATAGATGACGGTTAGGTTACGCGAGAGGGAGTGAGTGAACCGAACTAGGTCACTCCAGTGGCCAGAGCCTTCTTATATAGTCCGCCGAGTAGGAAGTCATGGGCCTAGGCGGAAGCCCACAACCGAGTCGACGCACTCCCGGGAAGGGAGTCGTCGTTCCCGGATAAGGGTCGTACACCCGCGAACGGAGTCGACAAATCCCGGAAACGCAAGTCAGCCCACAGTCCAACATCTCGGACAGATAGCGACTCGTTAATTAATCCCTGATTAATTAATTTGTTCCTGAGCGGCAAAATAAGCTCCGGATCGGCTCATTCCCGCAACCCAAGGCGTGCGCGCGTCGTGACAAGGCGAAGCGTGGCGAGGCGGGCAGCGGAGGAGGAGGAGCGCACGTGTACCACTCCTTTTCCTAAGCTCCCAATGGTAAGTAGTAGAGTAGCCCTTATAAAGGGATCTCAACTCTCCTCAACTAGCAAGGTGAGACTAAACTTCCCACCACCTGTCATACCATACATGGGCCTCAAGATTAACTAGGAATCATTATTCATATGGGCCTAAAGCCCATCAATGATTCAACAATCCCTCACCAGATCTCAAGGCACATAAGTTTGTCAACTGTTTCAAACAATGTTTGATATATCAGAAATTTCAGTGGAGACTGTTAAGTTGAACTTCCACCTAGAGCAACAAGATTAGACATCTTCACAACTAAACAATGGACTATGGCTTGAATTGTCAGTTTGGCGTGGAGAAGTTTTGCCTATTGTCAGCTGATACGTGGCTGCCGAAGGCTAGACCCCACGGGTGGAGCTTATTAGTCATAATCCGTACCTTCTCATGAGCTTCCTAGAGATTACCCAATCTCATAGACTGTGAATAGCAGTCGGGCTCACATAGGTGTGTTCCTCCAAAGAATGCTCTATAGGTTAACATCTTGCTTACACAAGCTTTGGAACATATTAAGACTAAAGTTAGCCTGCCTTACAGAATTGATAGTATTACTGCATCTCCAACGGAGTGGGTTCATTAAGGATACTCTCCTCAGTTGACCGCTGGATTGTTTTCCCGGGTCCTAATTCACGGGATATCCGATCACATAGATTGGGTTACCCCCATGGCAACTTTCGTGGGTCTCATACCCATCTCCCACGATGCATTTTATATCACAATCCGTGATAGCCCTTTCGTAAAAGGGTCTGCCAGATTCTTAGCCATCTGGATATGATCCAATGCTATTACTCCGGAGTTTCTTGATTTTTCGTCAGATTTCAATCTTCTTTTTATGTGCTTTGTGGATTTCATGTTGTCCTTTGAACTCTTAGCTTTGGCAATCACCGTTTGATTGTCATGTTTCATAAGTACAGTCGGCACTGGTTTGTCAACCACCGGCGAATCCATCAAAAGCTCTTGAAGCCATTCTACTTTGACGCATGATGTGTCTAATGCTATGAGTTCTGCTTCCATAGTCGATTTGGTTAAGATTGTATGCTTGCAAGACTTCCAGGAAACAGCACCACCACCAAGTGTGAAGACGTGCCCACTTGTGGCTTTCATCTCATCAGCATCAGATATCCAATTCGAATCATTATACCCTTCAAGTACCGTCGGGTACCCAGAATAGTCAATTCCATAGTTCGCAGTACCTTGCAAGTAACGCATCACTCACTCAACAGCATGCCAATGCACATCTCCCGGATTGGAAACAAACCGGCTCAGTTTGCACACAGCAAATGAGATGTCAGGACGAGTAGCACATGCTAGGTACATCAGTGAACCAACCGCTTGAGAATATCTCAATTGATCTACAGTCGTGCCTTCAAACTTTCGAATCCGCACGCTAAGATCATATGGTGTTGCAGAAGGTTTGCAGTCTGAATATCCAAAACGGCTCAAAATCTTCTCGACATAGTGGGATTGCAAAAGTGTAATTCCACCCTCAGAATTTCTTAGTAGCTTGATGTTCAAGATAACATCAGCGACGCCCAGGTCTTTCATCTCAAAATTATGAGATACAAAAGCCTTGACCTCCTCAATGACCTTGTGGTGGGTCCCAAATATCAGTATGTCATCGACATACAGACATAGTATAAATCCTTCGCCCCCACCATAGCGATAGTATACACATTCGCCAGCTTCGTTAACAACAAAGCCAACAGATGTCAGAGCAGTGTTGAACTTCTCATGCCATTGCTTAGCGCTTGTTTCAGGCCATACAAGGATTTCACTAGCTTGCACACCTTTCTTTCCTGACTACTACAAAGCCATCTGACTGTTGCATGTAAATTTCCTCGTCTAGCTCTCCGTTAAGGAAAGCCATCTTAACATCCATCTAGTGAATGAGAAGACCATGTGAGGCAGCCAAAGCGAGTAACAATCGAATGGTTATCAGTCTAGCCACAGGTGAATAAGTGTCGAAGAAATCCTCTTCTTCTTTCTGGGTATAACCCTTGGCCACAAGCTTAGCCTTGTACTTCTAAACAGTACCATCGGGCCTAATATTATTCTTGAGCACCCACTTACATCCAATGGTTGACAACCATAAGGACGATCAGTGATTTCCCATGTACCGTTAGCCAAGCTGGAATCCATCTCTCTACGGACCGCATCCTTCCAGTAGTCAGCATCCGAAGATGCATAAGCTTTTGATGAAATTGAACTGGGAGTGTCATCATCCACGAGGTACACGAGGAAATCATCACCAAAATACTTTGTAGTCCCCTGTCTCTTGCTCCTAACAGGATCTTTCCTCGTCATCCTCTGTGGAACTCTCATCACTTTTATGTTCATAATATTCCATCAGAATGGCAAGTTCAGGAGTCTCATCAGATTCCAGTCTAGAAGTGCTTTGCATATCTCTCATGGGGAAAATATCCTCAAAGAATGTAGCATCCCTAGACTCCATGATCGTACCGACCTTCACATCGTGTACATCAGATTTCGCCACTAGAAATCTATAGCCAACGCTATGCTTGGCATAGCCAAGAAAAACGCAATCCATAGTCTTTGGTCACAACTTGTGCTTTTTTATCGACACGTTGACTTTCGCCAAGTAGCCCCAAGTGCGTAAGTAAGAGAGTGCAGTTCTTTTCTTTTTCCATTGCTCATAGGGAGTAGTTTCATTATTTTGTGGGAACTTTATTCAGGACATGACATGATGTCAATATAGCCTCCCCCCACCATGCCTTGGATAAACCCGATGTATCTAACATGGCATTAACCAGATCAGTTAGAGTACGGTTTTTCCGTTCGACAACCCCATTTGACTGGGGTGAGGAGAAAGGCGTCCTCTCATGAATAATACCATGTTCCGCACAGAATAAATCAAACTCATTAGAAAAGTACTCTCTACCACGATCAAACCGGACTCGTTTTATTTTCTTCTCAAGTTGGTTCTCAACTTCAGCCTTATAGACTTTAAAGTAGTGTAGAGCCTCATCCTTACTATTTAACAAATACACATAGCAGAATCTAGTGGAATCATCAATCAAAATCATCTAGTATTTCTTTCCACCTTTAATCAACAAAACATTCATCTCACAGAGATCTGAATGTATGAGCTCTAACGGTGCCAGGTGTCTCTCCTTCGCAAGCTTGTGAGGCTTACTAGGTTGCTTAGCTTGCACACACGCATGGCGCTTAAAGCCTTTGACTAAAGTGAAACTCAGGATTAAGTCCATTTTAGCTAGCCGCGTCATACAACCGAAATTTATGTGACAAATACGTGAATGCCAAACCTCAGATTCGTTCACATTAGAAAGAATTTGGTTCACGACTTTATTACAGAAATCCTCCAGGGATAGGCGGAACAAACCACCACAATTACATCCTTTTCCAACAAATAGTCCATACCGAGATACGACTACTTTGTTAGACTCAAATACTAACTTAAACCCTTCTTTACATAGAAGGAAGCCACTAACGAGATTCTTCTTGATGGCGGGGACATGCTGCACGTTCTTCAGTTGCACGATTTTTCTCGAAGTAAACTTCAAATCTACCGTGCCAACACCATGAACAGAAGCATGCGAGCCATTCCCCGTCAGGACAGAGCAATCTCGTGCGACCTGGTAAGAAAAAAACAAAGACACATCAGCACACACATGAATATTAGCCCCAGTGTCAACCCACCAATCGGTGGACTGACAAACTGAAAGTATGGTAAACATATTACCATACCCAGATGCCCCATCATTGTTGCTCAGAGTGACGTTGACAGACTTGGAGTCCTGTACTGGCTTCTTGTACTTGTTTGGGAACTTGTTTGCCCAATGTTCCTCTGAACCACAAGTAAAGCAGTCATCTCTCTTTTTGTCTTTCTTGTAGTATTCTGCTGTACAGAGTTCTTTCCCTTGAACTTGTGGACGTTCTTCCGCACCACATTGGCGCTAGAAGAACCCTCTGCATCTTTCATGTGTGAGTCCTTTGCTCTAGAGTTCTTCTCAACACTGAGATGACCGATGACATCCTCCACAGATAATTCACGTCTCAAGTGCTTGAGAGAAGTAGCAAAGTTCCTCCATCCAGGAGGGAGTTTTGCAATAATGCAACCCGCGACAAATTTGTCCGGTAACTCACACTTCAGGAGCTCCAGCTCCTTAGCGATGCACTGTATCTCATGAGCCTGGTCCAATACAGAACAGTTATCAACCATCCTGTAATCATGGAACTGCTCCATGGCGTACAGTTTGCTCCCATCATCGGTTGCGCCGAACTTAGCTTCGAGCGCATCCCATAAGTTTTTGGCAACACGCGTATGGAGATATGCGTCAACCAACTTGTCTCCGATCACAGTAAGAACGGCTCCCACAAATATGGTGGTTGCCTCCCTAAACGGCTTTTCCTGTTCAAGAACAATCGTTTCTGTGGAAGACACAATACTAACCCAGAACACGTTCATTGCTGTGAGCCACAAGGTGGTCCTTGTCTGCCAACGCTTAAAATGCTCCCAGTAAACTTTTCCGGTTTCAGTTTCGCAGCAAAGCCTTGAATCGAAAAGTGCCTAAAATAAGGTTTTTGAATTGTTGGAAATATTAGCACTTCTCTGATTTGACTAATCCACGAGTAAACAATAAACATGGCAAATATGACATGCATCTCATGTCGATACCTAAGCATACTAGCACGTACAGAACATAGAACCGAACCATCTATGAGCAGCACATATACGGCTAGCACAAGCACGCGTAAATGAGGGATGAACATATCATACCCTCAGGTTGGCCAAGCCAACGCGGCGGCGGTAACAGCAGCCTCGGCTTCGTCCGTGGCCTTCTTCTTGGTGGCGGCGGCGTCGGCCATGGTGTTGATGCAGGGGAAGTAGTGGACACATAGGCGGATGGAGCGGGAGCAGTCGCGTCGAGGCGCTCCCCAAAAACCTTATTGCCGATCTCCCGGGCAGGATTTCGAACGGCAGGGTTCCGGAGGCACCTAATCTCCCGACCAACCGTGCATGCAGTCGTCGGGATGGGATTGCCGGAGACATCACAAAGCAAGGAACAGTAGATGACGGCTAGGTTACGCGAGAGGGAGTGAGTGAACCGAACTAGGTCACTCCAGTGGCCAGAGCCTTCTTATATAGTCCGACGAGTAGGAAGTCGTGGGCCTGGGCGAAAGCCCACGACCGAGTCGACGCACTCCCGGAAGGGAGTCGTCGTTCCCGGAGAAGGGTCGCACACCCGCGAATGGAGTCGACGAATCCCGGGAACGCAAGTTAGCCGATAGTCCAACGTCTCGGACAGATAGCGACTCGTTAATTAATCCCTGATTAATTAATTCGTCCTGAGCGGCAAAAATAAGCTCCGGCTCATTCCCGCAACCCGCATCGCCTCGCGTGGCGAGGCGGACGGCGTAGGAGGAGGAGCGCCTGTGTATCACTCATCTTTCCAAGCTCCCAATGGCGAGTGGTAGAGCAACCCTTATAAAGGGGTCTCAACTCTCCTCAACTAGCAAGGTGAGACTAAACTTTCCACCACCTGCCATACCATATATGGGCCTTAAGATTAATTAGGAATCATTGTTCATATGGACCTAAAGCCCATCTATGATTCTACACTCCAATCCAAATTAATTTATGCTCAAAGTTGTACTAAAAAATCGTAAATTAATTTGGATAAGAGGGGGTACTATATTATCCATGCTTGATTACCATATGTAATTAGAAGGATGTACACAATAAATAAAGATGGTGGCGGGGCAGTGAACTGTTGCTGCAGTTGGTAACCGGATTAATTCGTTGCCATATATTTGATGATTGATTACTAGTAGGCGTACGAAAATTTGAAGGCCAAGGCCCGAGCTGTCTGGCCGGAGCGTACGATTATAAGTTTCACCGGAGCTCACAACGCAGAGGCAACTAGACAATACCCCGCGCGTTGCGGCGGGATGGTAGTGTAAGAAACAATTTGAAAGAGAAGAGCACCCGATAAGGATAAAAGAGTAAGAAAATAAAAAAAAATTGCAGCAGAAGATGGCTTTGATTTAATATGTAACTCTGAAATAGAGTAGTGAAGATGACTCCCTCCCCACGCGTTGTTGTGATAACTTTGTTAAAAAGTACGTAAATAGTTCATAAAAATAACTAAATATAATGAAAAATATTATAAGCTTAAAAATCAATAAAAGAAAGTGTCTAAAAAAATAAAAAGTTTTGAATTACAGTTAAGAATGTCATTTCGAACAAATATGTGAAAGATGACTAACATGAATATATGATGTGGCAGCGTTATATGCATAGACTAATACAAAAATAATTGTAATTTATAGTTAAATGCACGACTCGCTTATGTGAAAGATTTTGCATGACTTTGTGGGAGAAAAGACTTAAATGCATTGTTTAGTGGGACGTTGAGGTGGACACTTTGCATGTCAATTTTGCATGGCTTAATGGGAGAAGACTTAAATCCATTGCTTAGTGGGATGTTGAGGTGGACATTTTACATGTTGAGACTTGAGAGAATTGAAACAAATTTCTTAAGAATATAAGATTAGTTAAGTAACGAACGGTTTTTGCCTCAAAATATTGCCACAAAATCTAAGCTTGTGCTCTTCGATCGATTCTTCGGAGTGCATGAGCCATGCTCGTCTAAAGGCCAGGTTAGTGGATGCATCATGCATGCAAAATCACTTTAGGGCCTCTTATGATTGCTCTCTGATGCGAATGATAGCTTTCTAATGATGGAGTAAGAGATGTTTTAGTTGGAAAAAGTATCATAATTTTCCCCTCCCAATAGAAAAAACATATTTTCATGCATGGGACCAAAGGAACAAGTGAACTCACATGATTAGTTGGGCTCCGATAAATGATTAGCATGTGCCGTTCCCTTTCTTTCAGATGCCCTTCTTCACTTTCTTTAAGGCCTCACAAAAGGTTACATTTGATTCATTGTACCTCTCTAAAGGCTTCTATTAAAATAGGATATTTCAGTACTGCTCATTGGTGTTTATTTTTATTTTTCACCCTGGTTCTCTAATAGACAATGAGAGCTTTGCATATATGGAAGCAGCTTGCTTAAAAGGGTTCGTATTAGTATCTTAGGGCATTAGGTACTATGGCTTTTGCAGCATTTGGTATCAGCTACCCTATCTCTGCATGACAGTTGGAAAAAGCAGACACTTAGCCCATGTTACTCCTAACAAAAACTATGACCAGCTCTTTAATTCCGATGGAACCATGGCTTATTCTCCTTTGAGTCGTTCCTCAAGGGTATAGTCAGGACCCATGCGAGAAATGGATGACCAGAGTCTTGGAAAGAATGAAGGTGAAACACCCAGCCTGCTAATGTCTCCAATTACTTACGTACTGCTTAATCAACTGTTGTACAGAGTGATTGTCATGGCTGTTGATTTGAATATAAGCAGCAGATCGATCGGATCACTCAGACGGAATCTCTGATTACCCACTGAAAACCATGTGACCGAAACCGACACAATACATCCAAGTAGAGTACCTGAAAGAAATTAGCAAGAATTAAGCTATACTAATTTTTTTTTAAAGAAAGATGACCCCCGGCCTCTGCATCTAGGCGATACATGCAGTCATTTTATTAATTATTCATAAAGACCTTATAAAGTAATACATCAGTAAGTCTGAAGCCATCATCATGGCAACATATGTCGCAACTCGTAACTACATGATGAAGGGGTGCCAAAAGTCCGACCCCAATATCAAACAAGCCTCGCAATAAAACCTAACATACTTGCTAGCTAATAGATTATTATTTTTGAACTGCGCTAGGTGATAGATTTATGAAAGATGCCACTGTTTATAGTGAGCACCTAGCCAACGCTTGCCTTAAAAAGGAAAATGATTTCAGTCGCAAAAGAAAAAGAAAAACGATTCGATTGATTATGTGTGAACCGTTGGATGTGCATCCAATGGCTGCCCTCCCCCCGAGCTCTATCCTAATCCCGCCTCCGCGCTGCCTCGCCTCCGGCGAGCTCTTCTCTTGTCCAAGCCTTGCTGCCGACACCATTGCAAGTGGCTATTCCGATTGGGGTGAGAATGAAATGCCCCTCACCACCCATACGTGTCAAGCCTTGGACTCGCCTCCACCTGCGATGCGGCGGATGCGGTTCGACCTCGCCGGCGTCCAAAAATCGACTGACATGATTTTCTTTTTCAATTATCTATGAACTGTTAAAAACACCCCTGAAAAATATTTTCAGGTACCTGCCTGCAGGGTGGATAACTGTGAACTACCCAAAACGCCCTTGATTACTTAATATACTGCCGAAAATCAGGTGTAGTATTGGCTCATTTGGACCATCGAACTACAGAAATAAATGGTCTAAATCTATCATAGAAGGACTCCTCAAAAAAGAGGTGCCTGCTATGCATGACAATTTCAGCTCTAAGAGCAACTCTAGTAGACCGCGCAAAATCTCGACCCGCAAAACGCGTTTGTAGTTTCACGAAGATCTCGTTTGCGGGTCAAAAACTAGCGCGGTCGAACAGAAACCGTAGATGAAACTGCATAATTTGAAAATATAGTTTCGCGGAAAGTTCATACTACATACTACATGATCAAGCACTGCAAACACTAGTTCATATTATATACTACATCAGTACTAGTACTTGGGGGTGGGGATCTCACGGCGGCGAGCCCGCGGCCATGGACGACGCCGTGGAGGAGCTCAATCCTCCTTGCCGGAGCTGCAGAGGTCGATGTACTTCGCCCTCTGCTCCTCGCGGATGCGCCGCCACTCGTCGTCCTTCTCCTTGGCGGCGAGGTTGGCCGCGACCGCCTGCCGCCACTAGAGGTCTTCGAGCTGCTCGGCGTGGCGCCGGCGCTCCGCCTCCTCGCGCACGCTCCGCTCGGCAATGGCGGCCGCAAGCGCGTCGACGTCGGCGACGAAGTCCTCTGGCCCGACGACTCCGCGGCGGCCGAGCTCCTCGGGCTCCTCCTTGACGGGGACGAACTCGACGTCCTCCGGCTCCTCCGACCACTCCCTCTTCACAGGGAGAAGGCCCGCGCCGGAAGAGGAGGAGCTCCCGGCGTAGGAAGATCTCGCCGCGGAGGAGAAGGACGCGGCAGAGGACGGGGTACGGCCGTGCTGACGGTCGTACTCCTCCGTCTCCTGGAGGCTGAAGTTCGGAGGCGGCGAGAGGCCGCGGTTGGTCCATTTCCTCGCCCCGCGCTTCCTCACGCCGTCCGACCGGACGCGCTGCTCGCGCTCGGGTCGCTTCCGCCGCCGGATCTGCTGCCGGAGCCGCGTCCGGAGCTCCACATGCGGCCCCACATGGCGGCTGGAGGCGGAAGGTGGTCGCCGGCGGCGAGAAATGTGGAGAAGGGGGTGGGGAATTGCGTGGCTCGGCGGCGGCGGGGGATAGGGTTTCGACCCGCAAACACGCCGCGGAACTGTAGATATAGTGGTCGGGGCGTGCGGTTTGCGGGCCGCGGCAAAAAAATTTACGGGCCGGGCGAGTATGCGGGCCTGTTCTGGCCGGAAAATTGGACCGAACCCGCATACTCGCTGGTATTTTGCGGTTTCGCGTCTTTTGCGGTGTCTGCTAGAGTTGCTCTAACTTAGGTGAGTGGTAGCCTCAGCCTGCAGACAGAGTACTGTTGTATCACTTATGTTCTGTTTATGAACCATGACAACAATCTTTCTGCGAACCAGCTGAGAAGCCGTATGCAGTTGTATTCTAATACCTTTAATTGCGCTTTAAGACCATTCCATCATGTTACTAATCATGCTTTACTAGTTTTCTAGTTTGGCATCATAAGGCAATGATCAATGGCACTTCCCTATGCATGTGCCTTGCAATCTCAGCCAAATTAATCATTGATCATTAGTTCCATGAGCAACCATCACTGTAGAAGTGCATGCTCTAGCCAATGCAACCAAAAGACCGATCTGATGAAAGAGACTAGGCAGCACATTATACATCAACACTCCCCCTCACGTGTGGCTCCCTCAGACCTAAACATGGACCGAAAGTGGGCTGCAATTTAAATGCGTCAGCCGGGTCTTGAACTCGAGACCTCTTGGCTCTGATACCATGTAGAAGTGCATGCTCTAGCCAATGCAACCAAAAGACCGATCTGATGAAAGAGACTAGGCAGCACATTATACATCAACAATCACCTTTAAGGCCCTGATGGCAACAGTTTCAATCCAAGCTCACCCATGCCATAGAAGCAGGGCAGAGGCTCAATTTCTCTCTTATATGTATGCACTAATGTAAAGAAGGGAAGAGGCTACCAATGCATTGGTCCAAACGTTATGGGCAACATGTGGAGCAAGACTCTTGGCTAATTTTTCTAATGGTAACTAACCAATTAATCAATTAAGTTAGTAACCAGTGGGCACCACATGCAAAGCTTTTGAAGAGAACACTTAGTTTAAGTCTGTCATCCTGGGGAGATTTCCTCCACTTGACTTGGTGATCAGTCCAATCTTGCGGGGGGCGGCGATGGAACACGCTTAATTAGGTGCTCTCTCTCTCTCTCTCTCTCTCTCTCTCTCATAATGTGCGTGCAATCTTCTAGAAAATCTTCTGACCCAAGCAATCTTTGCCCAATCCAACTTGCATGAAAGTTGAAGGGTATACCTTTGCCAGATCTGAGATCACATTTACTATTGCCATTGCAGCAGGATCCATAACCAGGATCAATGAATCCTGATGTTTCATTTTGCATGCCCATGTGTGTAGTTTATGTTCAGCTGGTGTTCCAACTTACCATAATGATCTAATTAGGTGGTTCTTTATTTGTTGTTGTTGAGATGGCCGTTGAGTTTAAAAATTGTAACAGAAAATTGTTCTGGTATCAACTTATACGAACAATAACGTGCTCAGCAGAGTTAGCAGGCCTAAATCAAACCACATTCAGCAGTTGGGTACTCGTACACATTTAAAATGTAGGGTGAATCTATCAACATGCATGCAGGTCAAGTCAATGCAATTCTGAGTCCTGACTCCTAGCGACTCACATGACTAGCCACAAATTATAATCAGAATTTGATTGTGTAATGCCTGATATGGCAGAGCAACCTGCATAGATTAGCCACAAGTTTATACTCTGACAGGGGGTACGTTTCAGGAGCATGTATACTATTGGTAATAAACATCACCATGTAGAATTTGTACCAACAAATTCGTACAAAGGTGACAATGTTTCACAAGCATTTCGTAAATATAGGAAACTAGATTATTCAGTGTATCCTCAATACCTCTGATTCTGACGAAGTATTTAAGAATATCACTCGACGACTGGATATAGTCAGAACTAACTGAATGAAGCTACTACGTCTTTACCCACCACCTGTTTCCATTTTGCAAGTTCTGAAACTTGTACCCTGTGTTGCGACGACTGTTATAACTGCCAGGAACATATTTTGTGAAATTCAGATTTTCAAAATTCAATTAATTGGCTTACTAAAATGGTTAAATGAATTATATTATTATCCAATTGTCTGTCTTCTCAAGGCTCTCTTCACCCTATAATGAAAATGCAGAGCTCCTGCTATTGCCTGTCAAAAAAGGCTCTCTTCATCTGCGGATTGAGAGGCCACGGCTCGACCGAAAGAGATTAATTTAATTCACTGCGACGCTGAGAAAGGAACTTGCTGACCAGGTCTGCCTATATAATATCCCTATAACCTTAGCGGATTTGACTCACCCGGTAGAAACCATAGCCATTGGCCTCCACCTCGCAATACCGCCCTTGTTTCCCTTTATCTTCTTCCCTCGTCACACCAAAGGACATCATGGGAAGCCCGCATGGCGTTGGTGTCGGCGGGGCCATTTTCCCACAAGACGCGGAGTGGCGCGGGACTGCTCAGCTGCGCTGAGGAGAGGGTTGGGCTTAGCAGCACATACTTTGATTTTTTTTTCCTTTTTCACCAGTATTTGCGATTTTTCTCTGTTATACTTCTGTTTTTCCTCAATTTTCTTTTTTTGGTTTCTTTATAATATTGCAATGGTTTTATTTTACTTATTTTTTTTCTTCAATTTATGGTTTTCCTCGGGGGTTTTCAACACAAGTCTAAATTTTTCGTATACACTATTATACATATCTATACCGATATAAAAAGACCCAAAGAGGCATATCCAATTAATCTCGGCCATCAAATCATGTTATTTCAACGACCTAGATTGCTTCAATGTCGAGCGCTCAACACGTTTAACGTGCAGTTAATTTCATGCTAAATATAGTGATAATCACATAATAACACAATCACATAATAACACGCAAATAATATCCTACTTAATATCTGCATGCACTCAACATACTTCCAAATTAACGTGCATTGCACGTACACATTGACTAGTTTATACAAATTAACGGTTTTCAAATACATGATTACAATTTTTCTAAAATACATGTTTTGATGGCAATATTTTAATACACATTGTACATTTTTTATATGCACAAAATTTATTTTTATACATGTTTAACTGTTTTCCAAGGGATGATTAACATTCTTTTATAAGTACATGTTGTGTTGTCTGTCTCTTTTCATACACATTTAGTTTTTTTGAACATATGATTAACATTCTTTCAAACAAATCTTTTGGTGTCTACTTTTTTCCACACACCTTGTATATTTTCTGTACAGACTATGAACATTTTGTTATACACGTTTATCGTTTTCAAATACATGATTAACATTTTTAAAAATACATATTTTGATGTCTATATTTTTCATATGTCTTTGTATATACATATAAAAATATTATACACGTCATATTATTAATATTTCTAAAATACATTTTGTGAAACAAAATATATTTATTTATGTCTACTTTTCCATACACCTTGTACAGTGTTTGTATACATCAGGAGCATTTTTATACATGCTTAAAAATTAATACATAATTACTTTTTCATTTACATGCTTTGATATATAATTCTATTCATACACGTTGTATATTTTTCGTATACATCTTAAACATATTTATACGCATTTTTAAAAAATTAATGCATGATCAACAATTTTTCAAAATCATGTAAAATCCTTTTGGTAATATATATATGCAATAACTTGAAATATAAACAAAAGTGAAAAAATAAATTAAAATGTAAAAATAGGGAAAAAAAGAGCGCTGAAGGCCCACGTACTGGGCCAACCCATTGGCGCAGGCGATTCAGGCAAGCACTCATAAGATTAAAAAAAAAAGACAAGCACTCATACATCTCAGGCTAAGCAAGGCATAGTCGCGGAGATTTTCACTATTGTGACCCTTTCAACGAACTTTGTCACAAAATGAACTCGACGTGAAAGTATTTCACGATCTGACCCTTTTAGCAACGCCACGGCCATGGCGTTTACATCCAACATAAACGCCGAGGTAGCTAGCGTTTCCGACCAAGAAGAAACGCCGAGGTAGCTAGCGTTGCGGACCAGTTAAGAAACGCCAAAGGCGCTGGCGTTCTTGCCCACCATAGAAACGCCAAGGACCATGGCGTTTCGCTTTTTCCATGTGCATGTGAAATGTGGATGAATTAATTATTACTAAGGAGGCAGCAACGCCATGGTTGCTTGGCGTTTCTATGATGGGCAAGAACGCCCGGTGCCTTTGGCGTTTCTTACGGTCCGCAACGCTAGCTATCTCGGCGTTCTTCTTGGTCAAACGCTAGCTACCTCGGCGTTCTATGTTGGGCGAAGCGCCATGGCTGTGGCGTTGCTAAAAGGGTCAGATCGTGAAATACTTTCACGTCGAATTCATTTTGTGACAAAGTTCGTTGAAAGGGTCACAATAGTGATTTCGTCTCATAGTCGCGCCCTGGGAGCTATGACTCGCCTACAACCTGGTGCTGCTAGCCCGGGCCAATACCGTTGTCGCGCGCTAGTTTTTTCTTTGGTTTTTTCATTGGCTTGCAATCGGTTTCTTGTTTTTCTCTTTGGTTTTCAACTTTTCACCGGTTTTTCTTTTTCTTTTTCCTTTTCTTTTTTAACACATGTCTATTTTATCCACACAAATTGTAAATTTTTGTATACATTAGAAACATTTCTTATACATGTTTGATATTTTTTAAATACACATGTTTTCAAATAGTAGTTCCGATCCTAAATGGAAGACGTTTATATTTAGGAACAGAAGTAACTTAAATGGCAGAAACGTCCTATATTTAGTAACAGAGGTTGTATATGTTTTGATGTCTACCTTTTTTTTATACACATTTTACATTTTTCGTATACATCTAAAACATGTTTTTTTATATATGCTTAACATTTTTCAAATGCATGATTATCATTTGTAGAAGAAAAGAACATGTGTGTGACGTCCGCATGATGAAACGGCATGGCTACTGGCCCAGCCCACTACCGACTCCTTGTAGGTGAGTTCTGTTTTCGTCTCGCTAAAAGAGAGACATAGACTTGCCCACGAACACGAGCTCCCTTGTGGACACCGTCCCTGTAGGTTCAATGCAGATGTCTTCATGTTTATTCTTTTCATCCATAAAATCAATGCTTCACATCATTTTATTAATTAGTGATAAACCCTTTGTGCACTAAAATTTGGGTTATCCTTCTTTAGAAAAATTCTTAATAAACCTAGAAGGCATAAATCCTTATAAGCATTTGTGGGTATCCATCATGTTTTCTTTTCCTCAACAGTTGTATGGGGACTTCTCTGAAGCTTCCTTCGCTTAAAAAGCGAAAATGGCAAACTGAAAGGAACATGAGTATTGAACACCTCGTAACAAGAACAAACAAGGACCTGGAGGAATAAAATCACGTGCTCGAGGGAAAAGCGTGCAAACTACTCTTAACTGGTTCTTAGTAAACCTTTTGATCTTTTTTTAAAACTAAAACCTTTTGATCAGGATCCTGAAAGTTCCAACGAGGCAGTGCGTGCACGACCCAATAAGGATCCTGAAACATCAACTGAAAACTCTGAAACACATAACTTCAAGAGTGGAGTATATATAATTAGCAGGTAGGAATAGGCTTGCAATATACTATTATTATTTTAATCAGGCCTGAACTTCAACTCAAAACTTCTAACCACTGATGGCTAATCATGGTAGTGCAAAATGTTCATCATAGCTTCTCAACTTATACTACACAAGATCTATTATGTGAGCGCACATGCTGGGTTTCTACGGCGCTAAGTTTTTTCCACCATGTGATCTCTTCACTCTTATTCACCCTTTTGTCTGTGTGTGTTTGGCGGGACACTGGATAGTTTTAAGATAGAACCTAGGAAAAAAGGAACCGGCTCTCTTGTAATGCATGGAAATGACCTTGTATTTCATTAAACGAAAATACTACTCCCTCTAATCATTTTATTTCTCACTAATTTAGTATAATTTTTTACTAAATCAGTGACAATTAATATGGTTCGGAGGGAGTAACAAACATGGCTTATGGCAACTTGCACTGATAAATGCCATAGTTAAAAAACGTAAATGTCAACATAGTTCACCTATGTAAAGGTTGGGAAAATTAATTTTATGCCCCTAGTTTTGTCCCACTCGGTAGTTTTACCCCTAATTTCCAAAAATCCTCGGTTCTTCCCAAGCCACTTCGCTCCTATTAAGCTTTTGCCCTTTTACCGTTTGACCCTCATTTTGAAAACTTCATAACAAATTCATACTAACTCCGAAAAATGCAAATAAGATATCAAAACGTTTTGAAAAACATCAGCTATATGTGCATGCTATTTGCATTCATGACGAATGTATTGCGAAGTCCTCATCTCAGTTTGTGCTCATATGATCATAACATGAACAATAAAATCTGAAACCATTGGAAATAAATTCAAACAATTATATTTTTTCTATGGCAAACATTAACCAATGTTTTCTGTGCTTGCCAAGTTTCATCAGGGAATGACAGTCGTGGAAGTCATAAAAAAAACATAATCGATGGTCCAAAACAAAAGCATTTTGAAGTGCTGATTTTGGTTTTGGCCATGACTTTCGCGATGTCATTCCTTGATGAAACTTTGCAAGAACTCAAAACATTTTTCATTGTTTGCCAGAAAAAATGTATAAATTTTTTGATTTTTTTTTCAAATTTTCAAAATTTATTTTTTCATGTTGAGATCATATGAGCTTAAATTGAGATGGAGACTTTCCAACACTTTTGTCATGAATGCAAATGACATGCACATATAGGTGATGATTTTCTGAATATTTTTATATCTTATTTGCATTTTTGAGTTAGTATGATTTTTTAATGAAGTTTTCAAAGTGACGGTCAAAGGGCAAACACATAAATGGAGCGTAGTGCCTTGGACAGAACCGATGGTTTTTGAAAACTAGGGGTAAAACTGCCCAGTGGGACACAACCACTACTAGGGAAAACTTTATACACAGAATCTTAGCAGTAGCGCTGGGTAAAATGAGGCGCTGCTGCTACTTAGTAGTAGTGCGTGTCAGTAAGACGCGCTACTGCTATCCATTTAGTAGTAGCGCGTTTAGCGAAACGCGCTGCTGCTAAGTTTGAACTAGGCGCATATGGCTAGCCCCACTTAGCAGCAGCGCGTATCCCTATCCAACGCTACTGCTACTGTCCGTAGTAGTAGCGCTTTTCTTCAACCCGCGCTGCTATTAACCCTACCTTATCGTCCCTGCGCGACCTACGACCCCCCTCACTCTCCCTCTCACTCACTCTATCCCCCGCGCCCCGGCCCTGTCGCCCGCCGCCGCTGTCGTTCCCCGAGGACCGTCGTCTCCCGCCGCCACCGTTCCTCCTCCACTGAGGTAGTACCTCCTCCCTCCTCCCCTCCTCCTCCCTCCTCCTCCGCCGCCCCTCCTCCCTCCTCCACCGGCCGCCCCCTCCTTCCTCCTCCTCCGGCCGCCCCCTCCTCCCTCCTCCTTCGGTCACCCCCTCCTCCCTCCTCCTCCGGCCGCCCCCTCCTAAACCCTAAACTCTTTTTTACTATTCTTGTATAATGTACTTTTTTTTACTATTTTTAGTAAGTGTTTAATAGAATTAGTAAGGAAATTAATAGAACTAGTTGAACTAGTTTATTTTTAGTAAGAATTAGTTTATCTTTAGTTATAGTAAGTGCTTAGTTGAACTAGTAGAATTAATATAACTATTTTATTTTTAGTAAGAAAATTTAGGTATATGAGATTTGATTATCTAATTAAATTTTTACTATAGAACTAGTTTACTTTTAGTAAGAAAATTAATAGAAATAGTTTATTTTTTTAGTTAAAGCAATTATTCCCGCATCGATGTCGACGATGCCTATCCCGCATCCTCGTCGTCGACTCGGCGGAGGAGGCCTGCTTGATCAGAGGGGCCATGTCCGGGACTGGGCTCCACCGGGATGGTACTGGGATGTGCTACCTTCCAGGGGCGCAGCTTGGTGAGGAGCTAGCCCGTTGTTGACCTGAACCTTCTTTGGTGGCGGTCGTGTGGGCTAGTGATGGTGCGGAGGCTTGAGGACCCCGTGGAGGTGGTACGTCCCTGTGCCAGCGAGGAGGACGAGCATGTCCATCGCTACATGGTTGCGTTGGAGGGCAGGTTCTTCAGGGGTCTCACTGGAGCTATGATCCTGTGATGGTTCCTTCTCTTTGGGTGTCCACCGCCCAGGCCGATACTCGTCATTCACTAGGGTTTTAGTTGTATTAGTGAGGTTATATGTATGATACTATTCGAGATGTATTAGTGATAATATACGATGATGTATGGATGCAAGAGATGATTTAGTTTTGCTTATTAAATGCATGCTAATTTGAATACTAGTTTATTTTATGATTTAGTTTTGCTTATTGAATGCTCGAATTGAAGAACTACTCCTATTTTGAATGCTCAAATTGGAGAGCACTATGCAAGGCGTATGCATTTGATTGGTTGATAGCTTATAGGGTTCACTAAGTCCTAAGATGAGGATAATAATGTTTTTATTTATATTTTGTTTTTGCAGCCAAATCTCCATGTCGTCACCGCCATCGTCCCCGTCATGGACCCCCTTCGACCTCAAGGTGAGACAAGCCACATCTCCATGTCAATATGAGTCCTATAAGATATTTTTGAAATGTTTTTGTTCATATTTTCAACCATTGAAATGCAATGACCATCCAGTTTGAATGCAAATAGGATATGTGCTTTCCCAAGTGGCCATGTTTGCAGACACCTCTGAGTGGCTTATGTTTTGCCGGAGTGTTGATTAATTTCTGTTCCGGCAAATTTCAGGCGCTCCATATTTTCTTTTTTAGCAAAGGTCATGCCGGATTTTTCCGTGAATTTTGGCATGACTTGTGCTAGAATATGTAGGAAATATCGAGTGGCCTGGATTTTCTAGAAAGATAATTAAACGACATTTTGGGTTGACTTTAAGTCTGTCAAGGCTCCATACATGACAATCAAAAAATGAGTGAGGGAGAAAGTCTGCACCATATATGAGAGAGGAAGAATCCCGACTGTTGTTGTGGGGGTCGTTTCTCCTTCTTCTCCTTGTGTTATACCTTTGTTATGCACTAGGGGAAGGAGGAGTAACGACCATCATCGACAGTCGAAAAATCAGTGAGGGAGTGTGTCCACCATATATGAGAGAAGAAGAATGTCGACTGTTGTAGTGGGGGTCGCTTCCTTCGTTCCCGTGTGCTAGACATTTTGGTTTAATGCACTCGGGGACGAAGGGAGGAGCAATCATCACCAATGGTCGAATATATACACCACGTGAGCTAAGAGTTTTCAAAAAAAGACTCGACGGACCGATAGTCAACCCGTGTTGAATAATAATGATCTAATTTAGTTTTTGTAGTACATATATTGAATTTTAGAAGTTTAATCTTTGAATTATGAACATAGGAAATGTCATCGGACGATGAAAGTCTCGCGGAGTGCTCCTGGTGCAGCGACAACCGGGGTTTCTGCGACAGGCCTCACTTGGTAGAAGGTCGGCGCTTCAGCATTGACGCAAAGTGTTTTTTCGTAATTAAGCTCGACTTCTTCTTCTTCAACGTGTAATTTTCATCTTTTACAATTCGACTAGCTTATCCCATGCCATGCAAGATGCTATGTCTTGGAGATGATGGATTTTGAAGATCATGAAAAGATGGAAACAAAGATAGTTCACCTAAGGACCCATCATGGTTTTGATTTTCATGTAAATCCATACAATTTTATGAGCGTATCCCATTTTGGTTACCCGAATTGAGAAGCACTTTGTAAGGCATATGATTTCCATGAGGGTATGTTGTCACCATGGATCTTGGTGATCCTAACATCGAGGAAGACAATATTGACATTTGGGTCCTTGTTGATACGCTTTCAATTCTACCGCTATGTGAGTTTCTCAAACATAGTTATTAAGTAATTTATATTGTTTATTTCAAAATAGTTGACAACTTATTTCCATTGATAGCTTATTTTCATTCTTGAAAGAATGTGCGGAAGATGGTAGACATAACCTACTACACCGATGGCGCAGAATTAACTTATCAAGAGAAAAATCATCTGATCTCTTTTATTAATGATCTTGAGAATTACAATATCTATAATCAAACTCCTGCACATTATGGTTAATACGTGCCACTAGTGCACGTGTTGAACTACGGTAACATCCATGGAGATGGCATGGTAAGATTTTTTACTATTAAGACATCCGTGCATCTTTTGCATAAATTCTTCTAAAACTAAACTACATTGCTAACTACGAGTTATTACTATGTTTTTCAACAGAAAATCCGGAAGGATTGTGTGCCTCATCTGATGTTTTCAAAAGGTCGCCTTGATGTTATGAGCTTACGGGCAGGTCATCCTACGCATCACAGCTGTTCATACCGGATTTCTAAAACCGATGAAGACATGATAATCAAAGATTGGAAACAATGTATGGTCAGTCGTAGGGAGGTACTTGGAAGCAACATTGTGCGACGCGCAAGAATTGGTGACAGGATAATCTTCATTCTCCATAATGGAGAGTCAGGGCCTATCTTGTTTTATGCTATTTTACCTAAGAGAGTGTAGTAGGTCCTATTAGAGAGGAATAGGTCCGGTACAATGTGTTATTATGTGGTATAATGTGTTAGAGTTGATGATGATGAGGAGGATGAGTTGTGATTATGACTAGTGACCAACTTTCTATATGATGTTTCATTGACAAAAATGATGACCATGAGGAGGTGTTATATGACAATGATGTATTATGATGTTGATGATATGATTGTTGATGATATTTATTATATCATTGGGTGAAAGAACCGCGAAATAGTTTCAAGTGGATGTCCATCCACTTGAAACTAATCGACGATTCTTTCACCCAGTGATGTAATAACTCATTATGATGTAAAAACAACCTCTAAATTGCTACTGTATGAAAACTTATATAAAGGTGTATGAATACAATATGAAATAAAAAAAATAGAATACAGAATAATAGTAGTAGGGCGGGCTGCGAGAAACACTACTAGTAATTACTAGTAGCGCCCTTTCCAAAAAGCGCTACTACTAAGTGGATATAGCAGTAGCGCGGGTAGCCCCATGCCACTGCTAACCTTTAGCTGTAGCGCCTCACCCGCGCTACTGGTAGGCCAAAAATCCACGCTACTGCTAGGCTTTTCCCTAGTAGTGAACTAGGGGCATAAAATTAATTATCCCTAAAGACATTGAACGGCATCATGCATGTAACCTGGCTATATCATTCGTACTTGGGAGCAGATGACCTACTTATTTCAATCCAAGCTTGACAATTCTAGACCTAGAATACAATTGACCTGTCATATTCATTTCATCAAGGGGATTTTTATGGTGTGACATTTTGACCATGGATTTATTTGGAGATATGTCATTTAAAAAAATAAATAAATTATTAAAGCATATTTCATGTTGGATACATAATAGTATGATTTCGTTTTTGGTGTCTCTCTACATTGATAGTCAACGTAAAATTGTTTGGCCGCCGCCGGTCTACCTCGCCTCTTGTGACCTTAGGACTATGAAGGTGCGGTGGATCCCAGCCCTTGCCGGTAGGAGGGCTCCATTTTTGGATGTTTTTTAGTTTCATTAGCGTTTCTGTGCTGCTCATAGAGGCGAAACGGTGGTGGCTCTCTGAAGATGGATTAAGGTTATTCCGCCTAGCCCCCATCCTGACTGTGCTTCTAGGGTTGTCGAATGGTGTGTGGAGGTTTGTCTATAGCGGATCTCGCAGGGTTCAATTGATGCTTGTCTTTGGCGGATCCATGTAGATCTAGTCTTTGTTCGTGTGTGCTCGTATGTCTATAGGTTGGATCCTTCTGATCTACGCTTGTCTTCATCGACGGTGGTTGTTGTTCTCGTGCGCTTGTCCATAGGGCCTATACCTGGGCATCCGTCGGGCCGAGCCTACCAAAGTGCGACGCAGAAAACCTAGGCCCGAGCCCGGCCTGGCCATTGGGCCTAAAAATCGGGCTCAAGCCCGGCCAATCATGCAAAAATCCCGCCAGGCTTCAAGCCTCGGGGCAGGCCTCTTCCTTAAACTGTAAATACAACGGGCCCGAGCCCGGCCCAGCCATCGGGCTCAAAATCTAGGCCCGACCCGTGGTGGCAAGGTCGGGTCGGAATTTTTCGGGCCGGGTCGGGTCGGGTCGTCCGGGCTGGGATGCCCATGGCCAGGCCTTAGCACGATGATTTCCCTACTATACACTACAACATAGTTTGCCCGGCTCTAGTGAGGGAGAAGCGATGACAACGGCGTGCCTTCGGCTCACTCCAGTGCTTGTAGTCATTGCTAGGTAGTCTACAGACCTGTATGTAATTTTTTTACTTTTGGTGTTCTTTGTACTACCTTAACAATTGAAGAATAGATCAGAAGTTTTTCCTGCAAAAAATGTCTTACTAGCTAGTAGCCTAGTACAGAACATGTCGTCACCTTTGGTCCAAAAATCCTATCTATGGCAGCTTCCCCACCTGTCAAAGGTGATGGGTTAGTGATGTCTTGATCCATCAAAGACGATTACCAGATCGTCGGAGATAGGCCACATCTCCAACAAGGTTTTTTGGTAACCCGTTGGAGGTATGGTTGCCTGAAGCATGTTTTTTTGTTCACGATAAGCATCAATCCCATGCATCCCAGACACATCTTTTTTGGCAACCACGTGTGAGTGTGTCTTACCTCAGGCGGTTGAAGTGCCAAAGGCATTTGCCACATGAGACGTGGAGAATGCTTGACCTATCTTCATATCTGATGATGCATGTAATAGGTTATTTGGACATTTGTGTTGTCAATGATTCATCATTCCCATTTTCACGCAGCTCACCTTTAAGGCCGCAGATGCAGAACTATTCCAAGTTTAGCGCATTACTGTCAATCACGGAACATGGACGTAATCGGTTTTTGCTCGCAAGATACACAACCAAGGGGGGTTCAAACTAAAAGAAAATTTTGCACAGAAACAGATGTGGCTCACAGTCTCACAACATTAATCGGAACGTAATATACAACTTATATAAATGTGTCTATACCCTCTTGTTTATATAGATACATGGTAACACCAACATAGCTAGTTGGGACTAGTGTTGCCGTTGATCCACAAATTCCAGTTCACCTTCATGGTAACACCAACATACATATATAATCTTCATGTTCATTTTCAAAAGCATACATGGTAACACCAACATACAAATGCATATCTTGTTCATCTTCTAGTTCATATTCATCTTCTTGTCGCCTTTGATCCACAAATTCTACCAATGCTAGAAAATTAGTAAAGGTGTGATCTGATTGTTGTTCTTGTTCAATACTTTCCTAGCCTATGTTTCTTTTATTAAAAAGGGATACCATTGTTTGTTGTTTCACTATTGTTACATGAGATAAAAAATTCAAAAAGCATTGTCATCTCTTCTATGAATCGAAACATGTCCAATGCTACTAAAGAAAGCATAGCACAATAATCATAGATGATCCCAACCCGTACTTCATTACTGATGTATACAGCACAAAAAACATGGATGCTTAGGAAATTGGACTATCAAACTTTAAAAATCACTGAATCATTTTTCTTCCATTGATTTTGAAACATACCTTGATTTCTCTCAGTCACTTGCAGCTGCAGTCTTGCTCGTGTCCTTCGACCTTCAACAATCAGAAGGCAACAATGATGTGAAGCAGCTAGCCAGCCAGCACCCGACAAGGAGAAGGAGAAGGGGTGGGCAGCCGACGCTAGTTGCGGTGGCCCGGAGGGGCGGAGGGCGACGATGGTTGGCAACCACTAACCCCGTGCGGCGGGCCGGCCGACGGCGGCGGTTGGCACTTGGTACTTTGTCTATTTAGTCCAAGACCTAGAAAGGTACAACTAGAAGGTTTCATCCATGGAGATTTGGGGAAAAGAGAGAGGTTCTATCGATTTGGAGGAAAAGGAACATAGACGAGCGTGCATTGGTGCTGTTGTGGGAGAGGTGTTGTTGTTGTCGATTCAATGGGCTGGGCCGAATGCAATGCTGTATTGTTTGTTTTCAATTCTATAAAGGGGGGGGGGGTGTCGTGGCCCCCTTTGGGCTCCAAGAGGCTCCGCGGGTGATCACCGGTTACATTACAAAAACAATCTAAAGAATCAATAGATATAAATAGGACCCAAATGAGACGAAATGCAAATGCCTAAGTGGCTGAAAAGGAAAGCACACGATCCCATCACATGAGGTCTCGGGCAATCCAGGATCTCCTATGTACTCGACCACTTAAGGAGAACTGCCTATAGAACAAACAGTCTACGCCCTAGAATCGTGATACAAAGTAACTAGTTTTACTGTTTCATTGGCACATTTATCTACACCATGATCTAACGTTTCTCCACGCCTAACCTCTCCATTGCAGACGACGAACCATATATTTTCAACAACTTTATTTTATGTTATTTACCTTTATGGTTTTTGTTACTCTTGTTGCAAACCAATCTGTTATTTGTTTAAGGCACAACACAAAATTAATATTCTCATATGCTCTTCATTGATAGTGATAGCTATTGGAATACCCATACAACCATGTGTGTCTTGCACGCCATCACTTCTCTTTTCTATTTTTAAATTTCTGTTTAACATTTACTAAAATTTGTGAACATTTCTAAATATCCACAAGAATTTTTTTAAAATTCATGAATGCTTTTAGAATTCATGCATATTTTTAAAGTTTATGAACATATTTTATGCTTGTGTACATTTTTAGATAAGTGAACTTTATGTTGGGGAAAGTAGTAATTTCAAAAAATTTCCTACGCACACGCAAGATCATGGTGATGCATAGCAACGAGAGGGGAGAGTGTTATCCACGTACCCTCGTAGACCGTAAGCGGAAGCTTTATGACAACGCGGTTGATGTAGTCGTACGTCTTCACGATCCGACCGATCCAAGTACCGAACGTACGGCACCTCCGAGTTCAGCACACGTTCAGCTCGATGACGATCCCGGACTCGATCCAGCAAAGTGTCGGGATGAGTTCCGTCGACGACGCGGCGTGGAGCGATGATGATGTTCTATCGGCGCAGGGCTTCGCCTAAACTCCGCGACGATATGACCGAGGTGGAATATGGTGGAGGGGGGCACCGCACACGGCTAAGGAACAATCACGTAAATCAACTTGTGTGTTCTAGGGTGCCCCCTTGCCCCCGTATATAAAGGAGCAAGGGAGGGGGTGGCGGCCTAGGAGGAGGCGCACCAGGAGGAGTCCTACTCCCACGGGAGTAGGATTCCCCTTCAAGTAGTAGGAGTAGGAGTCAAGGAAAGGGGAAGAGAAGAGAAGGAAGGAGGCGCAGCCCTCCCTAGTCCAATTCGGACTAGGCTTTGGGGGGCGCCCAACCTCTCCTCTCTCTTTCCCCTAAAGCCCAATAAAGCCAATATACTCCCCGGCGAATTCCCATAACTCTCCGGTACTCCGAAAAATACCCGAATCACTCAGAACCTTTCCGAACTCCGAATATAGTCGTCCAATATATCGATCTTTATGTCTCGACCATTTCGAGACTCCTCGTCATGTCCCCGATCTCATCCGGGACTCCGAACTCCTTCGGTACATCAAAACTCATAAACTCATAATATAACTGTCATCGTAACGTTAAGCGTGCGGACCCTACGGGTTTGAGAACTATGTAGACATGACCTAGAACTATTCTCGATCAATAACCAATAGCGGAACCTGGATGCCCATATTGGCTCCTACATATTCTACGAAGATCTTTATCGGTCAAACCGCATAACAACATACGTTGTTCCCTTTGTCATCGGTATGTTATTTGCCCGAGATTCGATCGTCGGTATCCAATACCTAGTTCAATCTCGTTACCGGCAAGTCTCTTTACTCGTTACGTAATGCATCATTCCGTAACTAACTCATTAGCTACATTGCTTGCAAGGCTTATAGTGATGTGCATTACCGAGAGGGCCCAGAGATACCTCTCCGACAATCGGAGTGACAAAACCTAATCTCGAAATATGCCAACCCAACATGTACCTTTGGAGACACCTGTAGTACTCCTTTATAATCACCCAGTTATGTTGTGACGTTTGGTAGCACCCAAAGTGTTCCTCCGTAAGCGGAGTTGCATAATCTCATAGTTACGAGAACATGTATAAGTCATGAAGAAAGCAATAGCAATATACTAAACGATCATGTGCTAGGCTAACGGAATGGGTCATGTCAATCACATCATTCTCCTAATGATGTGATCCCGTTAATCAAATGACAACTCTTTTGTCCATGGCTAGGAAACATAACCATCTTTGATGAACGAGCTAGTCAAGTAGAGGCATACTAGTGACACTATGTTTATCTATGTATTCACACATGTATTATGTTTCCGGTTAATATAATTCTAGCATGAATAATAAACATTTATCATGATATAAGGAAATAAATAATAACTTTATTATTGCCTCTAGGGCATATTTCCTTGATCTCCCACTTGCACTAGAGTCAATAATCTAGTTCACATCGCCATGTGATTTAACACCAATATTCACATCGTATGTGATTAGTACCCATAGTTCACATCATCATGTGATCAACACCCAAGGGGTTTGTTCACATCACTATGTGATTAACACCCAAAGAGTACTAAGGTATGATCATGTTTTGCTTGTGAGAGAAGTTTAGTCAACGGGTCTGTCATATTCAGAGCTGTATGTATTTTGCAAATATTCTATGTCCACAATGCTCTGCACGGAGCTACTCTAGCTAATTGCTCCCACTTTCAATATGTATCCAGATTGAGACTTAGAGTCATCTGGATTGGTGTAAAAACTTGCATCGTTGTAACCTTTTACGACGGGCTCTTTTATCACCTCCATAATCAAGAAACATCTCCTTAGTCCTCACTAAGGATATTCTTGACCGCTGTCCAGTGATCTACTATTAGATCAAAATTGTATTCCTTTGTCAAACTCAGAGCAAGGTATACAATAGGTCTGGTTCACAGCATAGCATACTTTATAGAACATATGACTGAGGCATAGGGAATGACTTTTCATTCTCTTTCTATTTTCTACCATGGTCGGGTCTTGAGTCTTACTCAACTTCACACCTTTGCATCACAGGCAAGAACTCCTTCTTTGACTGTCCTATTTTGAACTATTTCAAAAATTTATCAAGGTATGTACTCATTGAAAAAATCTTATCAAGCGTCTTGATCTATCTATATAGATCTTGATGCTCAATGTGTAAGCAGCTTCACCGAGGTCTTTCATTGAAAAACTTTTATTCAAGTATCCCTTTCTGCTATCCAGAAATTCTATATCATTTCTGATCAACAATATGTCATCTACATATAGTATCAGAAATGCTACAGAGCTCCCATTCACTTTCTTGTAAATACAAGGTTCACCGCAAGTCTGTATAATAGTATATGCTTTGATCAACTTATCAAAGCGTATATTCCAACTCTGAGATGCTTGCACCAGTCCATAGATGGATCGCTGGAGCTTGCACATTTTGTTAGTACCTTTAGGATTGACAAAACCTTCTGGTTGCATCATATACAACTCTTCGTTAAGAAAACCATTAAGGAATGCAGTTTTGACATCCATTTGCCAGATTTCATAAAATGTGGCAATTGCTAACATGATTCGGACAGACTTAAGCATCGCTACAGTTGAGAAAATTTCATTGTAGTCAACACCTTGAACTTGTCGAAAACCCTTTTGCGACAAGTCGAGCTTTGTAGATAGTAACACTACTATCAGCATCTGTCTTCCTCTTGAAGATCCATTTATACAATATGGCTTGCCGATCATCGGGCAACTCCACCAAAGTGCACACTTTGTTCTCATACATGGATCCCATCTCAGATTTCATGGCCTCAAGCCATTTCGCGGAATCTGGGCTCATCATCGCTTCCTCATAGTTCGTAGGTTCATCATGGTCTAGTAACATGACTTCCAGAATAGGATTACCGTACCACTCTGGTATGGATCTTAATCAGGAAGATCTACAAAGTTCGGTAGTAACTTGATCTGAAGCTTTATGATCATCATCATTAGCTTCCTCACTAATTGGTGTAGGAATCACTGGAACTGATTTCTGTTCCAATTCGGGAGAAGGTACAAATTACCTTATCAAGATCTACTTTCCTCCCACTCACTTCTTTCGAGAGAAACTCCTCTAGAAAGGATCCATTTTTTAGCAACGAATATCTTGCCTTCGGATCTGTGATAGAAGGTGTACCCAACAGTTTTCTTTGGGTATTCTATGAAGACGCACTTCTCCAATTCGGGTTTGAGCTTATCAGGATGAAACTTTTTCACATAAGCATCGCAGCCCCAAACTTTAAGAAACGACAACTTGGGTTTCTTGCTAAACCACAGTTCATATGGTGTCGTCTCAACAGATTTAGATGGTGCCCTTTTAACATGAATGCAGCTGTCTCTAATGCATAACCCCAAAGCAATAGTGGTAAATCAGTAAGAGACATCATAGGTCGCACCATATCCAATAAAGTGCGGTTACGACGTTTGGACACACCATAACGTTGTGGTGTTCCAGGTGGTGTGAGCTGTGAAACTATTCCACATTGTTTTAATTGAAGACCAAACTCGTAACTCAAATATTCGTCTCCGCGATCAGAACGCAGAAACTTTATTTTCTTGTTACGATGATTTTTCCACTTCACTCTGAAATTCTTTGAACCTTTCAACTATTTCAGACTTATGTTTCATCAAGTAGATATACCCATATCTGCTCAAATCATCTTGTGAAGGTCGAAAATAACAATACTTGCCACGAGCATCAACACTCATTGGATCGCATACATCGGTATGTATTATTTCCAATAAGTCAAGTAGCTTGTTCCATTGTTCCGAGAAGCGGAGTTTTAGTCATCTTGCCCAAAAGGCACGATTCGCAAGCATCAAATGATTCATAACCAAGTAATTCGAAAATCCATCTTTATGGAGTTTCTTCATGCGCTTTACATCGATATGACCCAAACGGCGATTGCCACAAATAAGTTGCACTATCATTATTAACTTTGCATCTTTTGGCATCAATATTATGAATATGTGTATCACTATGATCGAGATCCAACAAACTATTTTCATTGGGTGTATAACCATGAAGGTCTTATTCATGTAAGCAGAATAACAATTATTCTTTAACTTCAAATGAATAACCGTATCGCAACAAACATGATCAAATCATATTCATGCTCAACGCATAACGCTAAATAACATTTATTTAGGTTTAACACTAATCTCGAAAATATATGGAGTGTGTGATGATGATCATATCAATCTTGGAACTATTTCCAACACTCATCGTCACTTCCCTCAACTAGTCTCTGTTTATTATGTAACTCCTGTTTCGATTTACTAATCTTAGCAACCGAACAAGTATCAAATACTCAGGGGCTACTATAAACACTAGTAAGGCACACATCAAACACCTGTATATCAAATACACCCTTGTTCACTTTGCCATCCTTCTTATCCACCAAATATTTAGGGCATTTCCGCTTCGAGTGACTATTTCCTTTGAAGTGTAAGCACTTAGTTTCAGGCTTTGGTCCAGCTTTGGTCTTCTTCACGGGAGTGACAACTTGTTTGCCATTCTACTTGAAGTTTCCCTTTCTTTCCCTTTGCCCTTTTCTTGAAACTAGTGGTCTTGTCAATCATCAACACTTGATGCTCTTTCTTGATTTCTACCTTCGTCGATTTCAACGTCACAAAGAGCTCGGGAATCGTTTCCGTCATCCCTTGCATACTATGGTTCATCACGAAGTTCTAGTAACTCAGTGATGGTGACTAGAGAATTCTATCAATCACTATCTTATCTGGAAGATTAACTCCCAATTGATTCAAGTGATTGAAGTACCCATACAATCTGAGCACATGCTCACTAGTTGAGCGATTCTCCTCCATCTTTTAGCTATAGAACTTGTTGGAGACTTCATATCTCTCAACTCGGGTATTTTCTTGAAACATTAACTTCAATTCCTGGAACATCTTATATGGTCCATGACGTTCAAAACATCTTTGAAGTCCCGATTCTAAAGCCGTTAAGCATGGAGCACTAAACTATCAAGTAGTCATCATATTGAGCTAGCCAAACGTTCATAACGTCTGCATCTGCTCCTGCAATAGGTTTGTCACCTAGCGGTGCATCAAGGACATAATTCTTCTGTGCAGCAATGAGGATAAACTTCAGATCACGGATCCAATCCGCATCATTGCTACTAACATCTTTCAACACAGTTTTCTCTAGGAACATATCAAAAATAAACATATAAAAGCAACAACGCGAGCTATTGATCTATAACATAATTTGCAAAATACTACCAGGACTAAGTTCATGATAAATTAAAGTTCAATTAATCATATTACTTAAGAACTCCCACTTAGATAGACATCCCTCTAATCCTCTTAAGTGATTACGTGATCCATATCAACTACATCATGTCCGATCGTCACGTGAGATGGAGTAGTTTCAATGGTGAACATCAATATGTTGATCATATCTACTATATGATTCACGCTCGACCTTTCGGTCTCCGTGTTTCGAGGCCATATCTGTTATATGCTAGGCTCGTCAAGTTTAACCTGAGTATTCCGTGTGTGCAACTGTTTTGCACCCGTTGTATTTGAACGTAGAGCCTATCACACCCGATCATCACGTGGTGTCTCAAAGACGAAGAACTTTCATAGCGGTGCATACTCGGGAGAACACTTCTTGATAATTTAGTGAGAGATCATCTTAAAATGCTAACGTCAATCAAAGCAAGATAAGATGCATAAAGGATAAACATCACATGCAATCAATATAAGTGATATGATATGGCCATCATCATCTTGTGCTTGTGATCTCCATCTTCAAGCAATATCGTGATCACCATCGCCACCGGCGCGACACCTTGATCTCCATCGTAGCATCGTTGTCATTCGCCATCTATTGCTTCTCGACTATCTCTACCGCTTAGTGATAAAGTAAAGCAATTACTGTAGCGTTGCATTTCATACAATAAAGCGACAACCATATGGCTCTGCCGATTGCCGATAAGTTCGGTTACAAAACATGATCATCTCATACAATAAAATATAGCATCACGTCTTGACCATATCACATCACAACATGCCTGCAAAAACAAGTTAGGCGTCCTCTACTTTGTTGTTGCAAACTTTACGTGGCTGCTACGGGCTTAGCAAGAACCGTTCTTACCTACGCATCAAAACCACAACGATAGTTCGTCAAGTTAGTGTTGTTTTAACCTTCGCAAGGACCGGGCGTAGCCACACTCGATTCAGCTAAAGTGAGAGAGACAGACACCCGCCAGTCACCTTTAAGCACGAGTGCTCGTAACGGTGAAACCAGTCTCGCGTAAGCGTATGCGTAATGTCGGTCCGGGCCGCTTCATCTCACAATACCGCCGAACCAAAGTATGACATGCTGGTAAGCAGTATGACTTGTATCGCCCACAACTCACTTGTGTTCTACTCGTGCATATGACATCTACGCATAAAACCTAGCTCGGATGCCACTATTGGGGAACGTAGTAATTTTAAAAATTTCCTACGCAAATGCAAGATCATGGTGATGCATAGCAACGAGAGGGGAGAGTGTTATCCACATACCCTCGTAGACCGTAAGCGGAAGCGTTATGACAATGCGGTTGATGTAGTCGTACGTCTTCACGATCCGGCCGATCCAAGTACCGAACGTACGGCACCTCCGAGTTCAGCACACGTTCAGCTCGATGACAATCCCCGAACTCCGATCCAGCAAAGTATCGGGGATGAGTTCCGTCAGCACAACGGCGTGGTGATGATGATGATGTTCTACCGGCGCAGGGCTTCGCCTAAACTCCGCGACGATATGACCGAGGTGGAATATGGTGGAGGGGGGCACCGCACACGGCTAAGGAACGATCACGTAGATCAACTTGTGTGTTCTAGGGTGCCCTTGCCCCGTATATAAAGGAGCAAGGGAGGGTGGCGGCCTAGGAGGAGGCGCACTAACGAGGAGTCCTACTCCACCGGGAGTAGGATCCCCCCTCCAAGTAGTAGGAGTAGGAGTCAAGGAAAGGGGAAGAGAGAGAAGGAGGAGGGCGCAACCCTCCCCTAGTCCATTCGGACTAGGCCTTGGGGCGCCCAACCTCTCCTCTCTCTTCCCTAAAGCCCAATAAAGCCCATATACTCCCGGCGAATTCCGTAACTCTCGGTACTCGAAAAATACCCGAATCACTCGGATCCTTTCCGAACTCCGAATATAGTCGTCCAATATATCGATCTTTACGTCTCGACCATTTTGAGACTCCTCGTCATGTCCCCGATCTCATCCAGGACTCCGAACTCCTTCGGTACATCAAAACTCATAAACTCATAATATAACTGTCATCGTAACGTTAAGCGTGCGGACCCTACGAGTTCGAGAACTATGTAGACATGACCTAGAACTATTCTCGATCAATTACCAATAGCGGAACCTGGATGCCCATATTGGCTCCTACATATTCTACGGAGATCTTTATCGGTCAAATCGCATAACAACATACGTTGTTCCCTTTGTCATCGGTATGTTACTTGCCCGAGATTCGATCGTCGGTATCCAATACCTAGTTCAATCTCGTTACCGGCAAGTCTCTTTACTCGTGACGTAATGCATCATTCCGTAACTAACTCATTAGCTACATTGCTTGCAAGGCTTATAGTGATGTGCATTACCGAGAGGGCCCAGAGATACCTCTCCGACAATCGGAGTGACAAAACCTAATCTCGAAATACGCCAACCCAACATGTACCTTTGGAGACACCTGTAGTATTCCTTTATAATCACCCAGTTACGTTGTGACATTTGGTAGCACCCAAAGTGTTCCTCTGGTAAACGGGAGTTGCATAATCTCATAGTTACATGAACATGTATAAATCATGAAGAAAGCAATAGCAATATACTAAACGATCAAGTGGTAGGCTAACGGAATGGGTCATGTCAATCACATCATTCTCCTAATGATGTGATCCCATTAATCAAATGACAACTTTTTTGTCCATGGCTAGGAAACATAACCATTTTTGACAAACGAGCTAGTCAAGTAGAGGCATACTAGTGACACTATGTTTGTCTATGTATTCACACATGTATTATGTTTCCGGTTAATACAATTCTAGCGTGAATAATAAACATTTATCATGATATAAGGAAATAAATAATAACTTTATTATTGCCTCTAGGGCATATTTCCTTCACTTTATTCCAAAATTGCGAATATTTTTGAAATCCATGATTTTTTAAAATACTCATGAATTTTTTAAAATCATAGTTTTTAACTTGTAACATTTTTAAAATATGTAAACATCTTTTGATTTAAGAAGTTAAAAAAGTTAGTCGGCTTTTTATAAGATAGTAGTGGAACGAGCAAAAGAAAATTCTAAGCGGGCGAATGGAGCAGGGAGCGGAGCTGAGAGAGCGGGAGCTTCTTGTGGCGGTCCATGTGAACAATATAGTAGCAATTCAATGGTTTCATCATAGAATAGGAGCTCATAAGGTGTTCACACAATGACCACAATGTATAAGGACATCATAACCACAAACCCCAAAAAATCCACTCTCCTCTTAAAACAAATATTGTCTCTTAGAACAAATACCATCCCGAGCACTATATACGAACAAAAAAGAAAACGCCACCTGAACATAATTAAAACCCAAGCCAACACAGATAAAGCGAACAAAACAATCGACCACAATAACTTTTTTTGGAAAAGGAGGATATACGTCTGACCTATGCATCTGGGCGATGCATGCAGCCATTTTATTAATTATTCACAAAGACCTTACAAAGTAATACATCGGTAAGCCCGAAGCCACCATCCTCGCAACACCTGTCACTAATCCTACCCCCTTGATGAAGGGGTGCTGAATGTCCTAGCCGAATACCAGACAGACATCACACCAGCCTAACTTCTAAAGTAGGATGCCCCATCCAAGCCACAATGCCGGGATTGGGTCACACACCGGTCCAACCCACTCTCAGAGGCCACCGTCGCCGTCTTCCATTGATCCTTTTCTAGAGCAGGTACTGACACACCGACCTTGCCAGGCCTACCGTCGACGCCACCACGGCGCCAGACCATGCCACCATCCTACACGTATACATCCACATGCGCCCGTCGCCAAAACTCCACAGTGCCATGCCACGCCGTCGACCTTGCGGTAGATGTAACACCGCGCCTCCTCTTGTCCCCTACAGCCAGCACTTGCTGTAAAATGATGCCCCCGGGAGGGAGAAAGACACTAAAGGCACCGTCATCGTCCAATCTGGTAGACCCCAGATGTAGGGTGATGACCCACAAATATATGGGATCAATCGTAGTCCTTTCGATAAGTAAGAGTGTCGAACCCAACGAGGAGCAGAAGGAAAAGACAAGTGGTTCTCAGCAAGGTATTTCTGCAAGCACTGAAATAGTCGGTAACAGATAGTTTCATAGCAAGATAATTTGTAACGAGCAAGTAACGGTAACGATAAATAATGTGCAGCAAGGTAACCCAATCCTTTTGTGGCAAAGGACATGCCAAAACGGTCTCTTATGATAAGCAAAGCGTTCTTGAGGGCACATGGAAATTTCATCATATCACTTTCATCATTTGGTTTGGTTCATGTTCGCTACTTTGATAATTTGATATGTGGGTGGACCGGTGCTTAGGTGTTGTTATTACTTGAACAAACCTCCTACTTATGATTAACCCCCTCGCAAGCATCTGCAACTATGAGAAAATTATTAAGATAAAATCTAACCATATCATTAAACTTTTGGATCCAAATCAGTCCCTTACGAAATAGCGCATAAACTAGGGTTTAAGCTTCTGTCACTCTAGCAACCCATCATCTAATAACTACTCCACAATGCATTCCCTTAGGCCCAAAGATGGTGAAGTGCCATGTAGTCGACGTTCACATGACACCACTAAGGGAAACACAACATACATATCATCAAAATATTGAACACATATCAATTTCACATGATTACTTGCAACATGACTTCTCCCGTGACCTCAAGAACAAAAGTAACTACTCACAAATGATAATCATGCTCAAGATCATAGGGGTATTAAATAGCATAATGGATCTGAACATATAATCTTCCACCAAATAGACCATATAGTAATCAACTACAAGATGTAATCAACACTACTAGTCACCCACAAGTACCAACCTAAGGTTCTGGTACAATGATTGAACACAAGAGATGAACTAGGGTTTGAGAGGAGATGGTGATGTTGATATGTTGATGGAGATGGCCCTCCCAAAGATGGGAGAGTTGTTGGTGATGACGATGACGATGATTTCCCCCTTCGGGAGGGAAGTTCCCCCGGCGGAATCTCTCCGCCGTAGGGCAAAAGTGCTCCTGCCCAAGTTCCACCTCGAGAAGGTGGCGCTTCGTCCCGAAAGTCCTCTCTTGATTTTTTTTCTAGGTCAAAATGACCTATATACCAGAAGATAGGCACCGGGGGTGGGCTGAGGAGGGCACAACCCACCAGGGCACCCCTGGGCTCCCTGGCGCGCCCAGGTGGGATGTGCCCACCTGGTGGGACCCCTCTGGTAGTTATTTGCTCCAATATTTTTCATATATTGCAAAATAATTCTTTGTAAATTTTCAGCTCATTTGGAGATGTGCAGAATAGGTAACTTTGACATAGCTTTTCCAGGTCCAGAATTCCAGCTACCGGCATTCTCCCTCTTTGTGTAAACCTTGCATATTATGAGAGTAAAGTCATTAGAATTACTCCATAAATCATTATTATGCATAAAATATTATAAATAATAGTAGGAAAACATGATGCAAAATGGACGTATCATGGGTTCCCCTGGAACATCCTGATCGATTTGATGTGACCTGCAACAACAACGCATCGACAAGGAAACAATGTTGGGGACGTCATCATCATCCGCCAAGACCACAGTCAGGAGCGATTTTCACCAGAAGTCGCATTGTCCTGATCTCGCGGCTAGCAGGAGTCACGGGGAGCTTCGCCATGATGATGTTTGCTAGTGCTGATACTTCGGCGGAGATCTCCATCCCCTCACTAGGGCCCTCATCGCGCCACTGACTATCCACATGAAGAATCGACGATGGATCTAGGTGGGATCTGTTGGGATACATAGCATGCAATTTCAAAAAAATTCCTACTCTCACGCACGATCTATCTAGGAGATGCATAGCAACGAGAGGGGGAGAGTATGTCCATGTAACCTCGTAGATCGAAAGCGGAAGCATTAGCTTAACGCGGTTGATGTAGTCGAACATCTTCTCGATTCAACTAATCAAGTACCAAACGTACGACACCTCCGAGTTCTACACACGTTCAGCGTGATGACGTCCCTCGAGCTCTTGATCCATCAGAGGGTCGAGGGAGTAGATGAGTTCCGTCAGCACAACGGTGTGGTGACGGTGATTGTGATGTGATCCGTGCAGGGCTTCACCTAAGCACTACGACAATATGACCAGAGGAGTAAACGGTGGAGGGGGGCACCGCACACGGCTAAGACAATTGATCTACCTTGAGATGCCCCCCTGCCCCCGTATATAAAGGAGGAGAGGGGATGAGGGCCGGCCTAGGGCGCACCCAAGTGGGGGGAGTCCAACTAGGACTCCTAGTCCTAGTCGGCCCCTCCCTTCCTTTCTAACGAAGCGGGAAAGAGGGAAGTAGAGGGAGAGGGAGAGGGAGAAGGAAAGGGGGGCCGCGCCCCTCCCCATGTCCAATTCGGACTCCCCATGGGGGGCACCTCCTCGTGGCCTGCCTTGCCTCTCCCCTATGGCCCATAAGGCCCATTACTTCCCCCGGGGGGGGGTCCGGTAACCCCTCGGTACTCCGATAAATATTTGAAACACTCCGGAATCAATCTGATGTATGAATACCACTTTCCAATATACCAATATTTACCTCTCGACCATTTTGAGACTCCTCGTCATGTCCATGATCTCATCTAGGACTCCGAACAACATTTGGTCACCAAATCACATAACTCATATAATACAAAATCGTCATCGAGCGTTAAGCGTGCGGACCCTACGGGTTCGAGAACTATGTAGGCATGATCGAGGCACCTCTCCGGTCAATAACTAACAATGAAACCTGGATGCTCATATAGGTTCCCACATATTCTACAAAGATCTTTATCGGTCAAACCGCCATGTCAACATATGTTATTCCCTTTGTCATCAGTATGTTACTTGCCTGAGATTCGATCGTCGGTATCTTCATACCTAGTTCAATCTCGTTACCGGGAAGTCTCTTTACTCGTTACGTAGTACATCATCCCGCAACTAACTCATTAATCACATTGCTTGCAAGGCTTCATATGATGTGCATTACCGAGAGGGCCTAGAGATACCTCTCCGATACTATTATTAACAAATCCTAATCTCAATCTATGCCAACCCAACAAACACCTTTAGAGATACCTGTAGAGCATCATTATAATCATCCAGTTATGTTGTGATGTTTGATAGCACACAAGGCATTCCTCCGGTGTTTGGGAGTTGCATAATCTCATAGTCGGAGGAATATATATTTGACATGAAGAAAGCAGTAGCAATAAAACTGAATGATCATTATGCTAAGCTAACGGATGGGTCTTGTCCATCTCATCATTCCACTAATGATGTGATCCCGTTTATCAAATGCCAACTCATGTCCATGGCTAGGAAACTTAACCATCTTTGATCAATGAGCTAGTCTAGTAGAGGCATACTAGGGACACGGTGTTTTGTCTATGTATTCACACATGTACCAAGTTTCCGGTCTAATACAATTCCAGCATGAATAATAAACATTTATCATGAATAAGTAAATATAAAATAACAACTTTATTATTGCCTCTAGGGCATATTTCCTTCAGTCTCCCACTTCCACTAGAGTCAATAATCTAGATTACATTGTAATGAATCTAACACCCATGGAGTCTTGGTGCTGATCATGTTTTGCTCATGGAAGAGGCTTAGTCAATGGGTCTGCCACATTCAGATCCGTATGTATTTTGCAAATCTCTATGTCTCCCTCCTTGACCAAATCTCGGATGGAGTTGAAGCATCTCTTGATGTGTTTGGTCTTTTTTTGAAATTTGGATTCCTTCGCCAAGGCAATTGCTCCAGTATTGTCACAAAAGATTTTCATTGGATCCGATGCACTAGTATTACATCTAGATCGGATATGAACTCCTTCATCCAGACTCCTTCATTTGCTGCTTCTGAAGCAACTATGTACCCTGCTTCACACGTAGATACCGCCACGACGCTCTGCTTGGAACTACACCAACTGACAGCTCCACCATTCAATAAAAATACGTATTCGATTTGTGACTTAGAGTCATCCGGACCCGTGTCAAAGCTAGCATCGACGTAACCACTTACGACAAGCTCTTTGTCGCCTCCATAAACGAGAAACATATCCCTAGTCCTTTTCAAGTGCTTCAGGATGTTCTTGACCGCTGTCTAGTGATCCACACCTGGATTACTTTGGTACCTTCCTGCTAAACTAATAGCAAGGCACACATCAGGTCTGGTACACAACATAGCATACATGATAGAACCTATGGCTGAGGCATAGGGAATGACTTTCATTTTCTCTCTATCTTCTGCAGTGTTCGGGCATTGAGTCTGACTCAACTTCACACCTTGTAACACAGGTAAGAACCCTTTATTCGACTGATCCATTTTGAACTTATTCAAAACTTTATCAAGGTATGTGCTTTGTGAAAGTCCTATCAAGCGTCTTAATCTATCTCTATAGATCTTGATGCCCAATATATAAGCAGCTTCAACGAGGTCTTTCATTGAAAAACTCTTATTTAAGTATCCTTTTATGTTATCCATAAGTTCTACATCATTTCCAATCAGCAATATGTCATCCACATATATTATTAGAAATGCTATAGAGCTCCCGCTCACTTTCTTGTAAATACAGGCTTCTCCAAAAGTCTGTATAAAAGCATATGCTTTGATCACCTCATCAAAGCATATATTCCAACTCTGAGATGCTTGCACCAGTCCATAAATGGATCGCTGGAGCTTGCACACTTTGTTAGCACCTTTATGATCGACAAAACCTTCTGGTTGCATCATATACAACTCTTCTTTAAGAAATTCATTAAGGAATGCAGTTGTGACATCCATTTGCCAGATTTTATAATCATAAAATGCGGCAATTGCTAACATGATTCGGACAGACTTAAGCATCACTACGGGTGAGAAAGTCTCATCGTAGTCAACTCCTTCAACTTGTCAAAAACCTTTTGCGACAAGTCGAGCTTTATAGACAATAACATTACCATCAGCATCAGTCTTCTTCTTGAAGATCCATTTATTTTCTATGGGTCGCCGATCATCGGGCAGATCCACCAAAGTCCACACTTTGTTCTCATACATGGATCCTATCTCAGATTTCATGGCCTCAAGCCATTTATCGGAATCCCTGCTCATCTTAGCTTCTTCATAGTTCGTAGGTTCTTCATGGTCAAGTAACATGACCTCTAGAATAGGATTACGTACCACTCTGGTGCAGATCATGATCTATTTGACCTATGAGGTTTTGTAGCAACTTGATCTGAAGTTTCATGATCTTTATCATTAGATTCCTCTCCAGTTGGTGTAGGCATCACGGGAACTGATTTCTTGGATGAGCTACTTTCCGAATGAGAGAAGGTACAACTACCTCATCAAGTTCTACTTCCTCCCACTCACTTCTTTCGAGAGAAACTCCTTCTCTGGAAAGGTTCTGTTCTTAGCAACAAAGATTTTGCCGTCGGACTTGTGGTAGAAGGTGTACCCAATTGTTTCCTTAGGGTATCATATGAAGACGCACTTCTCCGATTTGGGTTCGAGCTTATCAGGCTGAAGCCTTTTGGCATAAGCATCACATCCCCAAACTTTAAGAAACGTCAGCTTAGGTTTGTTGGCAAACCACAATTAATATGGTGTCATCTCAATGAACTTTGACGGTGCCCTGTTTACTGTGAATGCAGCTGTCTCTAATGCATAACCTCAAAACGATAGTGGTAAATCGGTAAGAGACACCATAGATCGCACCATATCTAATAAAGTGCGGTTACGACGTTCGGACACACCATTACGCTGTGGTGTTCCAGGTGGCATGAGCTGTGAAACTATTCCACATTGTTTTAAATGAAGGCCAAACTCGTAACTCAAATATTCTCCTCCACGATCAGATCGTAGAAACTTTATTTTCTTGTTACGATGGTTCTCCACTTCACTCTGAAATTCTTTGAACTTTTCAAATGTTTCAGACTTGTGTTTCATTAAGTAGATATACCCATATCTGCTCAAATCATCTGTGAAGGTCAGAAAATAACGATACCCGCCACGAGCCTCAACACTCATCGTACCGCATACATTGGTATGTATTATTTCCAATAAGTCATTAGATCGTTCCATTGTTCCAGAGAACAGAGTTTTAGTCATCTTGCCCATAAGGCATGGTTCGCAAGTATCAAGTGATTCCAAAAGTCCATCTTTATAGAGTTTCTTCATGCACTTTACACGGATATGACCCAAACGGCAATGCCACAAATAAGTTGCACTATCATTATCAACTTTGCATCTTTTGGCATAAATATTATGAATATGTGTATCACCACGATCAAGATTCAACAGAAATATAGCACTCTTCAAGGGTGCATGACCATAAAAGATATTACTCATATAAATATAACAACCATTATTCTTTGATTTAAATGAATAACCGTCTTGCACTAAACAAGATCCAGATATAATGTTCATGCTCAACGCTGGCACCAAATGGCAATTATTCAGGTCTAAAACTAATCCCGAAGGTAGATGTAGAGGTAGCGTGCCGACGGCGATCACACCGACCTTGCAACCATTCCCGACGCGCATCGTCACCTCGTCCTTAGCCAATCTTTGTTTAATCCGTAGTCCCTGTTTCGAGTTACAAATATGAGCAACCAAACTGGTATCAAATACCCAGGCACTACTACGAGAATTAGTAAGGTACACATCAATAACATGTATATCAAATATACATTTGTTCACTTTGCCATCCTTCTTATCCGCCAAATACTTGGGGCAGTTCCGCTTCTACTGACCAGTCCCTTTGCAGTAGAAGCACTCAGTTTCAAGCTTGGGGTCCAGCTTTGGGTTTCTTCCCGGGAGTGACAACTTGCTTGTCATTCTTTTTTAAGTTTCCCTTCTTTTTACCCATGCCCTTCTTCTTGAAACTAGTGGTTTTGTTAACTATCAACACTTGATGCTCCTTCTTGATTTCTACCTCTGCAGCCTTTAGCATTGCGAAGAGCTCGGGAATAGTCTTTTCCATCCCTTGCATCTTGTAGTTCATCACGAAGCCTTTGTAGCTTGGTGGCAGTGATTGAAGAACTCTGTCAATGACACAATTATCTGGAAGATTAACTCCCAGCTGAGTCAAGTGATTATGGTACCCAGACATTCTGAGTATGTGCTCACTAAGAGAACTATTCTCTTCCATCTTGCAGCTATAGAACTTGTTGGAGACTTCATATCTCTCAACTCGGGCATTTGCTTGAAATATTAACTTCTACTCCTGGAACATCTCATATGGTCCATGACGTTCAAAACATCTTTAAAGTCCCGATTCTAAGCCGTAAAGCATGGCACACTGAACTAACGAGTAGTCATCAGATCGAGCTTGCCAGACGCTCACAACGTCAGCATCTGCTCCTGCAGCAGGCCTTTCACCCAGCGGTGCATCAAGGACATAATTCTTCTGTGCAGCAATGAGGATAATCCTCAAGTTACAAACCCAGTCCGTGTAGTTGCTACCATCATCTTTCAACTTAGCTTTCTCTAGGAACATATTAAAATTCAAGGGAACGGTAGCACGGGCCATTTATCTACAACATAGATATGCAAAAAACTATCAAGACTAAGTTCATGATAAATTAAGTTAAATTAATCATATTACTTTAGAACTCCCACTTAGATAGACATCCCTCAAATCATCTAAATGATACGTGATCCAAATCAACTAAACCATGTCCGATCATCATGTGAGATGGAGTAGTCATCAATGGTGAACATCTCTATTTTGATCATATCTACTATATGATTCACGTTCAACCTTTCGGTCTCTAGTGTTCCGAGGCCATATCTGTATATGCTAGGCTCGCCAAGTTTAACCCAAGTATTCCGCATGTGCAAAACAGGCTTGCACCTGTTGTATTTGAACGTAGAGCCTATCACACCCGATCATCACGTGGTGTCTCAACACGAAAAACTTTCGCAACGGTGCATACTCGGGGAGAACACTTATACCTTGAAATTTTAGTAAGGGATCATCTTATAATGCTACCGTCGTACTAAGCAAAATAAGATGCATAAAGATAAACATCACATGCAATCAAAATATGTGACATGATATGGCCATCATCATCTTGTGCTTTTGATCTCCATCACCCAAGCAACGCCTTGATCACCATCGTCACCGCTTGTCACCTTGATCTCCATCGAAGCGTCGTGGTCGTCTCGCCAACTATTTCTTCTACGACTATCGCTACCGCTTAGTGATAAAGTAAAGCAATTACATGACGTTTGCATTTCATACAATAAAGCGACAACCATAAGGCTCCTGCCAGTTGCCGATAACTTTTACAAAACATGATAATCTCATACAACAACTTATATCACATCATGCCTTGATCATATCACATCACAACATGCCCTACAAAAACAAGTTAGACGTCCTCTCCTTTGTTGTTACAAGTTTTACGTGGCTGCTATGGGCTTCTAGCATGAACCGTACTTACCTACGGCACGGAAAACACAACGGTGATTTATCAAGTTTGTTGTTTTAACCTTCACAAGGACCGACCGCAGTCAAATTCGATTCAACTTAAGTTGGAGAAACAGACACCCGCCATCCACCTTTATGCAAAACTAGTTGCATGCCTGTCGGTGGAACCGGTCTCATGAATGCGGTCATGTAAGGTTGGTCCAGGCCGCTTCATCCAACAATACCGCCGAATCAAAATAAGACGTTGGTGGTAAGAAGTATGACGATCACCGCCCAAAACTCTTTGTCTTCTACTCGTGCATATCATCTATGCATAGACCTGGCTCGGATGCCACTTTTGGGATACGTAGCATGCAATTTCAAAAAATTTCCTACGCTCACGCAAGATCTATCTAGGAGATGCATAGAAACGAGAGGGGGAGAGTATGTCCACGTACCCTCGTAGACCGAAAGCGGAAATGTTAGCTTAATGCGGCTGATGTACTCGAACGTCTTCTCGATTCAACCTATCAAGTACCGAACGTACGACACCTCCGAGTTCTGCACACGTTCAGTGTGATGACGTCCCTCGAGCTCTTGGTCCAGCAGAGGGTCAAGGGAGTAGATGAGTTCCATCAGCTCGACGGCATCGTGACGATGATGGTGATGTGATCCGCGCAGGGCTTCGCCTAAGCACTATAATAATATGACCGGAGGAGTAAATGGTGGAGGGGGGCACCGCACACGGCTAAGACAATTGGTCTGCCTTGAGGTGCCCCCCAGCTCCTGTATATAAAGGAGGAGAGTGGAGGAGGGCCGGCCTAGGGCGCGCCCAAGTGGGGGGAGTCCTACTAGGACTCCTAGTCCTAGTCGGCCCCTCCCTTCCTTTCTAACGGAGGGGGAAAGAGGGAAGTAGAGGGAGAGGGAGAGGGAGATGGAAAGGGGGGCCACACCCCTCCCCTTGTCCAATTCGAACTCCCCATGGGGGGGGGCGCCACCTCCTCGTGGCCTGCCTTACCTCTCCCCTATGGCCCATAAGGCCCATTACTTCCCCCGGGGGATTCCAGTAACCCCTCGGTACTCTGATAAATATCCAAAACACTTTGGAACCATTTCGATGTCCGAATACCACCTTCCAATATATCAATCTTTACCTCTCAACCATTTCGAGACTCCTCGTCATGACTGTGATCTCATCCGGCACTCCAAACAACCTTCGATCACCAAAACAAATAACTCATATAATACATATCATCATCGAACGTTAAGCATGCGGACCCTACGGGTTCAGGAACTATGTAGACATGACCGAGACATCTCTCCGGTCAATAACCAACAGCGGAAACTAGATGCTCATATTGGTTCCCACATATTCTACGAAGATCTTTATCGGTCGAACCGCAATGTCAACATACGTTATTCCCTTTGTCATTGGTATGTTACTTTCCCGAGATTCGATTGTTGGTACCTTCATACCTAGTTCAATCTCGTTACTGGAAAGTCTCTTTACTCGTTCCGTAGTGCATCATACTGCAACTAACTCATTAGTCACATTGCTTGCAAGGCTTCATATGATGTGCATTACCGAGAAGGCCCAGAGATACCTCTACGATACTCGGAGTGACAAATCCTAATCTCGATCTATGCCAACCCAACAAACACCTTCGGAGATACCTGTAGAGCATCTTTATAATCACCGAGTTATGTTGTGATGGTTGATAGCACACAAGGCATTCCTCCAGTGTCCGGGAGTTGCATAATCTCATGGTCGGAGGAATATATATTTGAAATGAAGAAAGCAGTAGCAATAAAACTGAACGATCATTATGCTAAGCTAACGGATGGGTCTTGTCCATCTCATCATTCCACTAATGATGTGATCTCGTTTATCAAATGACAACTCATGTCCATGGCTAGGAAACTTAACCATCTTTGATCAACGAGCTAGTCTAGTAGAGGCATACTAGGGACACGGTGTGTTTTGTCTATGTATTCACTTATGTATCAAGTTTCCGGTTTAATACAATTCTAGCATGAATAATAAACATTTATCATGGATAAAGAAATATAAAATAACAACTTTATTATTGACTCTAGGGCATATTTCCTTTAGGATCCAGATTTGCGCTCACCGCCATGCCCACCATCGGCAGCAGCACCAATCATGGGGTCGTCGGTTGCCACTGCATGGCCAAGGAGCTGCCCTGGCTGCGGTGCGAAGCCCCCATCCGAAGGTGCCATGTCCGCTCCTACTTGTGAGCTGTGTTGGATTTCACAAAAAAGGAGAGGATGAGCCAGTACAGTAGAGATACACATTTCCCTTAGTTAAGAACCAATGTTATCAATCCAGTAGGAGAACCACATAGAACCTCGTTAGCAGCACCTGCACAGACAAAAGCAAATACTTGCACCCAATGCAAACAAGGAGGTTATCAATCCACTCGGCGGTTCTTTGCAAGGATCAAATCTCGTAGTGGTCGACAAATAGATAAATTGGAAAATAAAATAAAGGAAAGTGCAGTAAGGTATTTTTGTGTTTTTATAAATGATAAAAGTAGACCCGGGGCCCATAGTTTTCACTAGAGGCTTCTCTCTCGAGCACATACCATACGGTGGGTGAACAAATTACTGTTGGGCAATTGATAGAAAAGCGCATAGTTATGACGATATTCAAGGCAATGATCATGTATATAGGCATCACATTCAAGACAAGTAGCCGACTCCTGCCTGCATCTCCTACTATTACTCCACTCATCGACTGCTATCCAACATGCATCTAGAGTATTAAGTTAATAAAACAAGAGTAACACCTTAAACAAGATGACATGATGTAGACAAAGTAAACCCAAGCGATATGAATAACCCCATCTATTTATCCTTAATGGAAACAATACAAAATTGTGTGATGTCCTTTTTTGTCACTAGGATTGAGCACTGCAATATTGAACCCATCACAAAGCACCTCACCCATTGCAAGAAAAACTGGCCAAACTAAGCGAATAGATCGGAGAGAAATACACGCTATAATAATCATCCATAAAATAATTTAGAAAAGACTCAATTAATATTCACGAATAATCTGATCATAAACCCACAATTCATCGGAACCCATCAAACACACCGCAAAAGAAGATTACATCAAATAGAAATCCAAGAAGATCGAGGAGAACATTGTATTATCGGAAGGCAAATGAAAGAGAGAGAACAATTCATATAGCTACTAGCTATGGACCCGTAGGTCCGTCGTAAACTACTCACGCATCATTGAAAGGCAGCAAGGATGATGTAGTAGCCCTCCATGACTTATTCCCCCTCTGACAGGTACCGGAAAAGGCCTCTAGATGGGATCGCAGAAGAATAGAAACTTGCAGTGGCAGAAAAAGTGTTTGGTGTGGCTCTCTATTGGTTTCCCGATTTTAGAGAATTTATAGAGGTGGAATTAGGTCAGACAAAGTCACGTGGGGCCCACAAGGCATCAGGGCACGCCCTGTTGCCTTGTTGTCTCCTTGGTTCTCGTCTGGTCTCCTCCCGAAGCTTCTAGGGTCTCTCTTGTCTAGACAAAAATCATCAAACAAATTCATTGCATTTGGACTTCGTTTGGTACTAATTTCCTGGAAAACCAAAAACAAGCACAAACCAGCAACTGGCACTTGGCACTGGGTTAATAGGTTAGTCCCAGAAAATTATATAAAATAGCACAAAAAGTTATATAAAACATCCAATATTGATACTATAATATCACCCAAACTTAACTCCTGCTCGTCCTCGTGTGGGTAAATGATAAAAACAGATTTTTTGATGTTGAATGCTACCTAACATGTTCATCATGTAATCTTTCTTTTATGGTATGAATATTAAGATTCGAATGATTCAAAGCAATAGTCTATAATTTGACATAAAGACATGAATACTCACGCATACCAACAAGCAATCATGCCTTTCAAAATATAAATGCTAAAGAATGATATCCTTACAAAATCATATAGCCTTGTCATGCTCCATCTGTTGGGGAACGTAGTATTTCAAAAATTTTCCTACGCACACTCAAGATCATGGTGATGTATAGAAACGAGAGGGGAGAGTGTTGTCTACATACCCTTGTAGACCCGAGGCGGAAGCGATCACAACGTAGAGGAAGTAGTCGTACGTTCTCCTCGCGATCCGACCGATCCCGGCGCCGTTACTCCGGCGCCCCCGAGTTCTTGACACACGACAGCTCGATGACGCCCTCGTACTCGATCCAGCCGAGTGTCGAGGAGAGTTTCGTCGACGACGGCGTGGGACGATCTTGATGTTTCACCGCGCGAGGCTTCGCCTAAGCTTCGCGACGGTATAACCGAGGTGGAATATGGTGGAGGGGGCACCGCACACGGCTAAGGAACGATCCGTAGATCAAACTTGTGTGTTCTAGGGTGCCCCCTGCCCCGTATATAAAGGAGCAAGGGGAGGGGCTGGCCGGCCAAGGGAGGCGCGCAAGGAGTCCTACTCCCTCGGGGAGATTCCCCCAATCCTAGTTGGACTAGGATTCGGAGGGGGAAAGAGAGAGGGGGCGGCCCTTTCCTAGTCCTAGTAGGACTAGGGAAGGGGAGGCGCCACCTAGGGCTGGCCCTTCTCCTTTCCACTAAGGCCCACTATGGCCCATTTACCTCCCGGGGTTCCAGTAACCTCCGGTATTCGATAAATTCTGTTTTACTTGGAACCATTCGAACTCCAAACATAGGCTTCAATATATCAATCTTTATGTCTCGACCATTTCGAGACTCCTCGTCATGTCCGTGATCACATCCGGGACTCCAACTTCTTCGGTACATCAAAATACATAAACTCATAATAAGCATCATCGAAACCTTAAGCGTGCGGACCCTACGGTTCGAGAACAATGTAGACATGACCTAGAACTATTCACGGTCAATAACCAATAGCGGGACCTGGATGCCCATATTGGTTCCTACATATTCTACGAAGATCTTTGTCGGTCGGACCGCATAACAACATACGTTGTTCCTTTGTCATCGGTATGTTACTTGCCGAGATTCGATCGTCGGTATCCAATACCTAGTTCAATCTCGTTACGCAAGTCTCTTTACTCGTTCCGTAATACATCATCTCACAACTAACTCATTAGTTGTAGTGCTTGCAAGGCTTCAAAGTGATGTGTATTACCGAGAGGGCCAGAGATACCTCTCCAGACAATCGGAGTGACAAAACCTAATCTCGAATACGCCAACCCAACATCGCCTTTGGAGACACTGTAGTACTCCTTTATAATCACCCGATTCGTTGTGACGTTTGGTAGCACCAAAGTGTTCCTCCGGTTAAAGGGGAGTTGCATAATCTCATAGTTACAGGAACATGTATATGTCATGGATAAAAGCGGTAGCAACATACTAAGCGATCGTGTGCTAAGCTAATGGAATGGGTCATGTCAATCAGATCATTCTCCTAATGATGTGACCTTGTTAACCAAATAACAACTCTTTGTTCATGGTTAGGAAACATAACCATCTTTGGTTAACAAGCTAGTCTAGTAGAGGCATACTAGTGACATGTTGTTTGTTTATGCATTCACACATGTATCATGTTTCCGGTTAATACAATTCTAGCATGAATGATAAACATTTATCATGAAATAAGGAAATAAATAATAACTTTATTATTGCCTCTAGGGCATATTTCCTTCAGTCTCCCACTTGCACTAGAGTCAATAATCTAGATTATATAGTAATGATTCTAACACCCATGGAGTCTTGGTGCTGATCATGTTTTGCTCGTGGAAGAGGCTTAGTCAACGGTCGCAACATTCAGATCCGTATGTATCTTGCAAATCTCTATGTCTCCCACGGACTAAGTCCCGGATGGAATTGAAGCGTCTCTTGATGTGCTTGGTCCTCTTGTGAAATCTGGATTCCTTCGCTAAGGCAATTGCTCAAGATTGTCACGAAGATTTTCATTGGACCCGATGCACTAGGTATGACACCTAGATCGGATATGAACTCCTTCATCCATACTCCTTCATTAGCTGCTTCCGAAGCTGCTATGTACTCCGCTTCACATGTAGATCCCGCTACGATGCTTTGTTTAGAACTGCACCAACTAACAGCTCCTCCGTTTAGTGTAAATACGTATCCGGTCTGCGATTTAGAATCGTCCGGATCGTGTCAAAGCTTGCATCAACGTAACTGCCACGATGAGCTCTTTGTCACCTCCATATACGAGAAACATATCCTTAGTCCTTTTCGGTATTTCAGATGTTCTTGACCGCTGTCCGATGATCCACTCTGGATTACTTTGGTACCTCCTGCTAGGCTTATAGCAAGGCACACATCAGTCGGTACACAGCATTGCATACATGATAGAGCCTATGGCTGAAGCATAGGAACATCTTTCATTTTCTCTCTATCTTCTGCAGTGGTCGGGCATTGAGTCTTACTCAACTTCACACCTTGTAACACAGGCAAGAACCCTTTCTTTGCTTGATCCATTTTGAACTTCTTCAAAATTTTGTCAAGGTATGTGCTTTGTGAAAGTCCAATTAAGCGTCTTGATCTATCTCTATAGATCTTAATGCCCAATATGTAAGCGGCTTCACCGAGGTATTTCATTGAAAACTCTTATTCAAGTATCCCTTTATGCTATCCAGAATTCTATATCATTTCCGATCAGCAATATGTCATCTACATATAATATCGTAAATGCTACTGAGCTCCCACTCACTTTCTTGTAAATCTGAGCTTCTCCAAAAGTGCAGTACAAACCCAAATGCTTTGATCACACTATCAAAGCGCTTATTCCAACTCGAGATGTTTGCACCAGTCCATAGATGGATCGCTGGAGCTTGCACACTTTGTTAGCTCCCTTTGGATCGATAAAACCTTCGGTTGCATCATATACAACTCTTCTTCCGTAAATCCATTCAGAATGCGGTCTTTACATCCATTTGCCAAATTTCATAATCATAAAATGCGGCAATTGCTAACATGATTCGGACGGACTTAAGCATCGCTACGGGTGAGAAGGTCTCATCGTAGTCAATCCCTTGAACTTGTCGAAAGCCTTTTGCGACAAGTCGAGCTTTATAGACGATAACATTACCGTCGGCGTCGGTCTTCTTCTTGAAGATCCACTTGTTTTCTATTGCTTGCCTACCCTCGGCAAGTCAACCAAAGTCCATACTTTGTTTTCATACATGGATCCCATCTCGATTTCATGGCCTCAAGCCATTTTGCGGAATCTGGGCTCACCATCGCTTCTTCATAGTTCGTAGGTTCATCATGATCTAGTAGCATGACTTCTAGAACAGGATTGCCGTACCACTCAGTGCGGATCTTACTCTGGTTGATCTACGAGGTTACGTAGTAACTTGATCTCAAGTTTCATGATCAACATCATCAACTTCCTCACTACTTGGTGTAGGTGTCTCGAAACCGGTTTCTGCGATTTAACTACTTTCAAGTAAGGGAGAAGGTATTATTACCTCATCAAGTTCCACTTTCCTCCCACTCACTTCTTTCGAGAGAAACTCCTTCTCTAGAAAGGATCCATTCTTAGCAACGAATGTCTTGCCTTCGGATCTGTGATAGAAGGTGTACCCAACTGTTTCCTTTGGGTATCCTATGAAGACACATTTCTCCGATTTGGGTTCGAGCTTATCAGGTTGAAGCTTTTTCACATAAGCATCGCATCCCCAAACTTTAAGAAACGACAACTTTGGTTTCTTGCCAAACCATAGTTCATAAGGTGTCGTCTCAACGGATTTCGACGGTGTTCTATTCGGTGTGAATGCGGCCGTCTCTAGAGCATAACCCCAAAATGATAGCGGTAAATCTGTAAGAGACATCATAGATCGCACCATATCTAGTAAAGTACGATTACGACGCTCGGACACACCATTACGCTGTGGTGTTCGGGTGGCGTGAGTTGCTAAACTATTCCGCATTGTTTCAAATGTAGACCAAAACTCGTAACTCAAATATTCACCTCCACGATCGATCGTAGAAACTTAATTTTCTTGTTACGATGATTTTCAACTTCACTCTGAAATTCTTTGAACTTTTCAAATGTTTCAGACTTATGTTTCATTAAGTAGATATACCCATATCTCGCTTAAGTCATCTGTGAAGGTGAGAAAATAACGATATCCGCCACGAGCCTCAACATTCATCGGACCACATACATCAGTATGTATGATTTCCAACAAGTCTGTTGCTCTCTCCATAGTACCGAGAACGGTGTTCTAGTCATCTTGCCCATGAGGCACGGTTCATAAGTGCCAAATGATTCATAATCAAGTGACTCCAAAAGTCCATCAAGATGGAGTTTCTTCATGCGCTTTACACCGATATGACCTAAACGGCATTGCCACAAATAAGTTGCACTATCATTATCAACTCTGCATCTTTTGGTTTCAACATTATGAATATGTGTATCACTACTATCGAGATTCATCAAAATAGACCACTCCTCAAGGGTGCATGACCATAAAAGATATTACTCATATAAATAGAACAACCATTATTCTCGATTTAAATGAATAACCGTCTCGCATTAAACAAGATCCAGATATAATGTTCATGCTCAACGCAGCACCAAATAACAATTATTTAGGTCTAAAACTAATCCCGAAGGTAGATGTAGAGGTAGCGTGTCGACCGCGATCACATCGACTTTGGAACCATTTCCCACGCGCATCGTCACCTCGTCCTTTGCCGGTGTTCGCAATCCGTAGTCCCCTGCTTGAGTTGCAAATATTAGCAATGTAACCAAGTATCAAATACCAGTGCTCTGCGAGCTCTAGTAAGGTACACATCAATAACATGTATATCACATATACCTTTGTTCACCTTGCCATCCTTCTTATCCGCCAAATACTTGGGGCAGTTCCGCTTCAATGACGACCGCTTGCGGTAGAAGCACTCTGGCCAGGCTTAGGTCCGGACTTGGGTTTCTTCTCTGAGCACAACTTGCTTGTCTGTTCTTCTTGAAGTTCCTTCTTCTTCCCTTTGCCTTTCTTCTTGAAACTAGTGGTCTTATTGACCATCAACACTTGATGCTCCTTCTTGATTTCTACCTCCGCAGCCTTTAGCATTGCGAAGAGCTCGAGCATAGTCTTTACTAACCCTTGCATATTATAGTTCATCACGAAGCCTTTGTAGCTTGGTGGCGGTGATTGAAGAATTCATCAATGACACAATCATCGGAAGATTAACTCCCAATTGTGTCAAGTGATTGTAGTACCCGGACATTACGAGTATGTGCTCACTAATGTAACTATTCTCCTCCATCTTGCAGCTATAGAACTTATTGGAGACTTCATATCTCTCAATCCGGGCATTACTGTTGGAATATTAACTTCAACTCTGGAACATCTCATATGCTCCATGACGCTCAAAAGGTCGTTGAAGTCCGGTTCTAAGCCGTAAAGCATGGCACATCGAACTATAGAGTAGTCATCGCTTTGCTCGCCAGACGTTCTTAACGTCGTCGGTTGCATCAAGAAGAGCTGGCACCTAGCGGTGCATCCAGACGTAACTCTTACGTGCAGCAATGAGGATAATCCTCAAAGTTACGGACCCGATCCGTGTAATTGCTACCATCATCTTTCAACTTTGCTTTCTCAAGGAACGCATTAAAATTCAACGGAACAACAAAGACGAGCCATCTATCTACAATCAAACATAAACAAGCAAGATACTATCAGTACTAAGTTCATGATAAATTTAAGTTCAATTAATCATATTACTAAAGAACTCCCACTTAGAAAGACATCTCTAGTCATCCAAGTGATCACGTGATCCAAATCAACTAAAGCATAACCGATCATCACGTGAAATGGAGTAGTTTTCAATGGTGAACATCTTATGTTGATCATATCTACTATATGATTCACGCCGACCTTTCGGTCTCCGTGTTCGAGGCCATATCTGCATATGCTAGGCTCGTCAAGTATAACCCGAGTATTCTCGTGTGCAAAAACTGGCTTGCACCCGTTGTAGATGGACGAGAGCTTATCACACCCGATCATCACGTGGTGTCCGGGCACGACGAACTTTGGCAACGGTGCATACTCGGGAGAACACTTCTTGATAATTTAGTGAGAGATCATCTTATAATGCTACCGTCAATCAAAGCAAGATAAGATGCATAAAAGGATAAACATCACATGCAAATCAATATAAGTGATATGATATGGTCATCATCATCTTGTGCTTCATGATCTCCATCTTGCAGCACCACCATGATCACCATCGTCACCGCGCGACACCTTGATCTCCATCGTAGCATCGTTGTCGTCTCGCCAATCTTATGCTTCTACGACTATCTCTACCGCTTAGTGATAAAGTAAAGCATTACGTAGCGATTGCATTGCATACAATAAAGCGACAACCATATGGCTCTCGCCATTGCCGATAACCGGTTACAAAACATGATCATCTCATACAATAAAATATAGCATCACGTCTTGACCATATCACATCACAACATGCCTGCAAAAACAAGTTAGACGTCCTCTACTTTGTTGTTGCAAATTTTACGTGGCTGCTACGGGCTTAAGCAAGATCCAGTCTCACCCACGCATCAAAACCACAACGATATTTCGTCAAATAGACTCGTTTAACCTTCTCAAGGACCGGGCGTAGCCACACTCGGTTCAACTAAAGTGAGAGAGACAGCACCCACGGTCACCTTTAAGCAACGAGTGCTCACGGCGGTGAAACCAGTCTCGCGTAAGCGACGCGTAATGTCGGTCTGGGCGCTTCATCTCACAATACCGCTGAACCAAAGTATGACATGCTGGTAGGTAGTATGACTTGTATCGCCCACAACTCACTTGTGTTCTACTCGTGCAAAACATCAAACCATAAAACCTAGGCTCGGATGCCACTGTTGGGGAACGAGTATTTTAAAAATTTCCTACGCACACTCAAGATCATGGTGATGTATAGCAACGAGAGGGAGAGTGTTGTCTACATACCCTTGTAGACCCGGCGGAAGCGATCACAACGTAGAGGAAGTAGTCGACGCTCTCCTCGCGATCCGACCGATCCGGCGCCGTTACATTTGGCGCCCGAGTTCTTGACACACGACAGCTCGATGGCGTCCCTCGTACTCCGATCCAGCCGAGTGTCGAGGAGAGTTTCGTCAAGACGACGGCGTGGACGATCTTGATGTTTCACCGGCGCAGGCTTCGCTTAAGCTTCATGACAGTATAACCGAGGTGGAATATGGTGGAGGGGGCACCGCACACGGCTAAGGAACGATCCGTAGATCAAACTTGTGTGTTCTAGGGTGCCCCCTGCCCCGTGATATAAAGGAGCAAGGGGAGGGGCTGGCCGGCCAAGGAGGCGCGCCAAGGAGTCCTACTCCTCTGGGAGTAGGATTCCCCAATCCTAGTTGGACTAGGATTCCGGAGGGAAAGAGAGAGAGGGGGCCGACCCTTTCCTAGTCCTAGTAGGACTAGGGAAGGGGAGGGCGCGCCACCTAGGGCTGGCCCTTCTCCTTTCCACTAAGGCCCACTATGGCCCATTTACCTCCCGGGGTTCCAGTAACCTCCGGTACTCGATAAATTCTGTTTTACCGAACCATTCGAACTCCAAACATAGGCTTCCAATATATCAATCTTTATGTCTCGACCATTTCGAGACTCCTCGTCATGTCCGTGATCACATCCGGACTCGAACTTCTTCGGTACATCAAAATACATAAACTCATAATAAGCGCCATCGAAACCTTAAGCGTGCGGACCCTACGGTTCGAGAACAATGTAGACATGACCTAGAACTATTCACGGTCAATAACCAATAGCGGGACCTGGATGCCCATATTGGTTCCTACATATTCTACGAAGATCTTTGTCGGTCAGACCGCATAACAACATACGTTGTTCCTTTGTCATCGGTATGTTACTTGCCCGAGATTCGATCGTCGATATCCAATACCTAGTTCAATCTCGTTACCGGCAAGTCTCTTTACTCGTTCCGTAATACATCATCTCACAACTAACTCATTAGTTGTAGTGCTTGCAAGGCTTCAGTGATGTGTATTACCGAGAGGGCCCAGAGATACCTCTCCGACAATCGGAGTGACAAAACCTAATCTCGAAATACGCCAACCCAACATCGCCTTTGGAGACACCTGTAGTACTCCTTTATAATCACCCGATTACGTTGTGACGTTTGGTAGCACCAAAGTGTTCCTCCGTAAACGGAGTTGCATAATCTCATAGTTACAGGAACATGTATATGTCATGGATAAAAGCAGTAGCAACATACTAAACGATCGTGTGCTAAGCTAATGGAATGGGTCATGTCAATCAGATCATTCTCCTAATGATGTGACCTTGTTAACCAAATAACAACTCTTTGTTCATGGTTAGGAAACATAACCATCTTTGATTAACAAGCTAGTCTAGTAGAGGCATACTAGTGACATGTTGTTTGTTTATGCATTCACACATGTATCATGTTTCCGGTTAATACAATTCTAGCATGAATGATAAACATTTATCATGAAATAAGGAAATAAATAATAACTTTATTATTGCCTCTAGGGCATATTTCCTTCACCATCTTCTTAACACAAAATATGAATCATGCACTACCTTGGTGTCAGCCAAGCAATTAGTTCATACTTTTAACGCGTTTCAACTTTTTCAACCCCCACGCAATACATGAGTGCAAGCCATGGAGATAGCACTATGGCTGGAATAGAATATGGTGGTAGATATTAATATGGATAAGACAAAAAACAAGAAAGTCTCACATCAACGTGTCTAATCAACGGGCTATGGAGATGACCATCAATTGATGTCAATGCGAGGAGAGTAGGGACTGCCATGAAACGGATGCACTAAGAGCTATATGTGTATGAAAGCTCAAACTGAAAACTAAGTGGGTGTGCATCCAACTTGCTTACTCTAGAAGACCTCGGACATTTCGAGAAGCCCATCATTGGAATATAAAAGCCAAGTTCTATAATGAAAAATTCCCACTAGTATATAAAAGTGGCTACATAGGAGACTCTAGATATGAAAACATGGTGCTACTTTCAAGCACAAGTGTGGAGAAGGATAGTAACATTGCCCCATCTCTCTTTTCCTCTCCTTTTTTGTTGGGCTCTTTTTGGCCTATTTTTTGTCTTTTTATTTATTTATTTCCTCACTAGGACAATGCTCTAATAATGATGATCACCACACTTCTATTTACTTACAACTCAATATTACATCTCGATAAAATTGAAACATATGACTCTATATAAAAGCATCTGGCAGTGTACCATGATGTGCAATGATACTAGCGTAACATGTATGATAATGATGAATGGTGGCTGAGCCACAAATACTATGTCAGCTATATGATCATGCAAAGCAATATGACAATGATGATGTGTGTCATAATAACAGAATAGTGGAAGTTGCATGGCAATCTATCTCGGAATGGCTATGGAAATGGCATGATAGGTAGGCATGGTGGTTGTTTTGAGAAAGATATAAAGAGACTTGTGTGTGATAGAGCGTATCATGTCATGGGGTTTGGATGCACTGGCGAAGTTTGTACCAACTCTCAAGGTGAGAAAGGGCAATGCACGATACCGAAGAGGCTAAAAAATTGCGGAAAGGTGAGAGTGAGTATAATCCATGGACTCACATTAGTCATAAAGAACTCACATACTTATTGTGCAAGTCTATTAGACCTTGAAGCAAAGTACTACTATGCATGCCCCTAGGGGGGAGGTTGGTAGGATTTAACCATCGCGCGCCCCGACCTTCACGCAAAGGAAGACACTCAATAATAAATCATGCCCCAATTTCTTAGCATAACGGGAGACTATACATGCATGCTTCAGAATCACAAACCTTAACACCAATATTCTTACTAAACCACAATTATTCACTACTACAACCCACATATTACCATCTCTATATCTCAAAACTATTTCAAGGAATCAAACTTATCATATTCAGTGATCTACATGAAATTTTTTATTATATCCCTCTTGAATACCTATCATATCAGGACCAATTTCTTAACCTGTGCGTATTTCCATTACTATTTGTTAGACTCTCAAAAATATATAAGTGAAGCATGAAAGGTACATGTATTTTCTTTAAAATATAACCACCGTCCTGCTCTAAAAGATATAAGTGAAGCACTAAAGCAACTGCCTTGCTCAAAAGATATAAGTGAAGCACATAGAGTATTCTAATAAACCACAAATAAATGTGTGTCCCTCTCAAAAGGTGTGTGCAGCAAAGATGATTGTGGAAAACTATAAATCATACGAAGCAAAGACTCGTATAATACACGATGCTCCAATCAAAACTCATATCATGTGATGAATAAAAATATAGCTCCAAATAATATACCGATGGATTGTAGACGAAAGAGGGGATGCCATCCGCGGCATCCCCAAGATTAGATGCTTGGTTGTCCTTGAATATTACCTTGGGGTGCCTTGGACATCCCCAAGCTTAGGGTCTTGCCGCTCCTTATTCCTTCATCCATCGTGATCTCACCCAAAACTTGAAAACTTCAGCACACAGAACTTAACAGAAACCTCGTGAGATCTGTTAGGATAACAAGCAAATCATAAAATTTAGGTACTGTTGTCAACCCATTTATATTTTGTTATTACATAATACCTATTGTATTCTAGCTTCTCCATGAATTATACCCCTCGATACAATCCATAGGTTCATTAAAACAAGCAAACTATGTAAGAAAAACAGAATCTGTCAAAAATAGAATAGTTTGTAATGATCTTAACAAACACAATACTTCTGTTACTCCAATTTTTTTTGAAAAGTTAGGACAAAGTGGGAAATTTATATATCAATCATGTGTAAAAAATTCAGAATTTTATCACATTCCAGTGAATTTAAAAAATTCTTCTACTAGGCACAATTTTTTTTGTTTTTTCACAGAATAAATCAACTATCAACCAAATCATCCCAAAGGCTTTACTTGGCACAAACATTAACTAAAACAAAAAACACAATCATAATGGAAGCATAATAGTGTGGACACCAAAAAACATAGAAGAAAAAAGAAAAATAAAGATAGCTATTGGGCAACAAGCGCTATTGTTATATGCCCCTAGTTAGGCGTAATGCATAGTTTCAAGTATTGTCATCTTTTGTTTTTGCATCTTGGGATGTGTGTTTACCAGGAGGCCTTTCAAAAACAATGGGAAACACATCATCTACTAAAATCTTAGCATTCTCGAGGCTACTTTCTTCAAACCCTTGTCAATTCCCTTTCATAATCCAGGAATATTGTTGATTAATACCATTGAAAATTGTTGGATAATATGTAAAGGAGGAACTTTCTTTTTAGTATTTTCATCAAAAGTATGATTATCATGAAACGCATATCTCATCATATAATCTTCATCATATAAAATTTCTTCTATCAAAGGATGTTCATAATTCATATTATAAAAATCAAAGATCTCTCAAGCCTCTCGCACTATATAATCAAATTCATTCATGAGGATAAGAGTAGCTATGTTTTTAGCCTTAGGTCCTGTACAATGCAAGGTGCTTAGGAGAGGTGCTTGAAGAAATAAACCAGGCTTTCCTTAAGCACCGGTGCTTATTTGTACATGGTAGTCGCTTAACTAGGCGTCTGCCCTGTAGAAATAGGCATTGGTGCTTCAGAAAAATCCGGTTTATTTTTCTAAACACCTCTCTAAGCATCTAGCATTCTACAAGGCCTTAGGGTTGTTTATAACAGGTAACTCGTAGAACAGTCTTTGCAAAGTGGGATGAGTATGCATAAATCTTCCGTCAAGTTTAAACACAAGTGTTGAAATAGCTTTGGAGTAACTATTGGTTCTTTTAAGAATAGGAATATCATTGCAAACCAAAGTTCCCGTACAACTAAAGAATTCCTGTATAGTGTTTTCCCCTATGATGTTCCCACTTCCCGTCACAAATTTTTTTGTATCCAAATTTGTGGGAATTTCTACTTTAGGGGTTTTACCATCCTCACTTTTCTCAAGGACAAACTCACACAAGATAGCAACTTCAAGCAAGCAAATGAGCAAATAAAAATGTTTTTGTGTTTTTGTAAAAAAAATAGAAGTGGGGGAGATAACAACAAGAGGCAAAGGCAAATAAGAATAAGAGCAAGTAGATGATAGTTTATGTGGAGGTACTTGATAGGTTTAGGTGATGTCTCCCCGACAACGGCGCTAGAAATTCTTCCTGCTACTTGAGCTGCGTTGCGATTTCCCCCAAAAGGAGAGGATGAAGCAGTATAGTAGAGTTAAGTATTTCCCTCAGTTAAGAACCAAGGTTATCAACCCAGTAGGAAAACCACACAGAACCTCGTTAGCAGCACCTGCACAAAAAAAGCAAATACTTGCACCCAACACAAACAAGGGGGTTGTCAATCCCCTCGGCAGTTATTTGCAAGGATCAAATCACATAATGATAACCAAATAGAGAAATTGCGAAATAAAATAAAATAAAGAAAAGTGCAACAAGGTATTTTTATGTTTTTATATATGATAAAAGTAGACCCCGGGGCCATAGTTTTCGCTAGAGACTTCTCTCTCGAGCACATAACATACGATGTGTTAACAAATTACTGTTGGGCAATTGATATAAAAGTGCATAGTTATGATGTTATTCAAGGCAATGATCATGTATATAGGAATCACGTCTGAGACAAGTAGACCGACTCCTGCCTGCATCTACTACTATTACTCCACTCGTCAACCGCTATCCAACATGCCTCTAGAGTATTAAGATAATAAAAACAGAGTAACGCCTTAAGCAAGATGACATGATGTAGACAAAGTAAACCCAAGCAATATGAATAAACCCCACTTTTTTATCCTTAATGGAAACAATACAAATACGGGTCATGTCCCTTCTGTCATTGGGATTGAGCACCGCAAGATTGAACCCATCACAAAGTACCTCTTCATTGCAAGAAAAATCAATCTAGTTGGCCAAACTAAACGGATAGATCAAAGAGAAATACAGTGCTATAATAGTCATGCATAAAGGAATTAATATTCATGAATAATCTGAGCATAAACCCACAATTCATCGGATCCCACCAAACACACCGCAAAAGAAGACTACGTCGAATAGAACTCCAAGAGCATCGAGGAGAACATTGTATTGAAGATCAAAGAGAGAGAAGAAGCCATCTAGGTACTAGCTATGGACCTATAGGTATGTGGTAAACTACACATGCATCATCGGAAGGCAGCAAGGATGATGTAGAAGACCTCCGTGATCGATTCCCCCTCCGGCAGGAAAGGCTTCCAGATGGGATCGCAGAAGAATAGAAACTTGCGGCAGCGAAAAAAATGTTTGGGGGTGGCTCTCTATTGGTTCCTGATTTTAGAGAATTTATAGGGGTGAAATTATGTCAGACGGAGCCACGTGGGGCCCACATGGCATCAGGGCGTGCCTACCCCCTAGGCGAGCCCTGTTGCCTTGTCGTCTCCTCACTTCTCGTCTGGTCTCCTCCCGAAGCTTCTAGGGCCTCTCTTGTCCAGAAAAAGATCGTCCAAAAACTTTGTAGCGTTTGGATTTCGTTTGGTACTGATTTGCTGAAAAACCAAAAACAAGTAGAAAAGAACACTGGCGCTTGGCACTGGGTTAATAGGTTAGTCCCAGTAAATAATATAAAATTGCACAAAAAGTTATATAAAACATCGAAGATTGATACTATAATAACATGACCAAAAGTGAGAGTTCAATACCGTGGGTTATGGCCCACCCAGCCATGTGGAGGTGCTCTGCTCCATGATCCGATTGGGGCTGAAGATTTGTTGGCATGAACTAACTAACTTCAAGGCTAAGTCAATATTGTGTTCCTCTAGCTAGATGGTTACGAATGTCAATGCGTTCTTGACAATGAAGAAGAAAGAAGAAACTTTCCTGCATCATCTTGTACAGAAAGGACAGCAACAGACAAAAACTGCAGTTTATAGCAGACACATCTTCTCCAGATAGGGCTCTGAAAAGTATAAAAGCTGCAGGCTACATTCCGAGTATTAGCAATCCAAAATATGAAGTGGTGAGGCGAAGCTGAACAAAGTTTTCGTCTGGCATGTGCCGAGGGCTACCTACCAACCAAAACCTACCTCTCAAGCTATGGAGTCTGGACCATTTCAAGGCCACCTATATATCCAGACGCTATGAGCTAAGTTTAGTACTCCCTGTGTAAAAAATAAATATAAGAGCGTTTGTATACGCCTTTTCTGAATTCAAATGTGTTTGGTGTACGCAATGTCTCTGAAATATAGATTAAATGTGTAAGGCACTAAGGCACGAAATCAGTATGGTAGGTCATTTTAGATGAAATGTACAGGCTTTGGCAGAAGAAAATGTACGATAACACTAAGTAAACAACGACTAGTGATAAAACCCAACTTGCCGTGCCTAACTCCTGCAATTAACCTAATACATTGTCTTCTTTCTAAGGGCACTGGATGGATTGGTTTTCAAGTTGAAATGGTGAAGTTTTGTGGCTGCTATAGAAGACATGCTATGTCAAACTAGCAACGATAGAGGATGCCAAATTGCCATCGTTGTTTTTAGTGGTTTCTTGATTGGGTCAATTTGGACGGCCCAGCCCACCAAACAAACACAAGTTTGTTTGGACCAGGAGGCGGGCTGACTCATTCATTTACTTCCTTTTTGCGAGAAGACAAATAGGAAAATGCCAATGGCAGGTGACTTCCATGGAGGTGGTTATTTTGAAAAAGTAAAAAATAAATAAATCATATTTTGAAGTTTCACAAAATTCTGAAAAAAAATCATTTGGAGGATGATATATATTATGGTGAGAGCTGCTACAAAAAAAGAAAATTCCTGCATTTCTAATAGTGAACAGTGCTCATCAGTTTCAAATTGTGATTTTCTTTTTTGTGTAGCTGTCACCATAATGTATTTCAGCATCAGATTTTATACACATGTAGAATACATCCATATGAATGTTTAGAATTTTTTCCAGAATTTTTTGGATTTCCAAGATATGGTTATTGAATTTTTCAAAATAACCACCTCGCCTCGACCTCCAAAAGCCCGCACCCAAAGACACATTCCTTTCTTGCTTCTTTACTTAAGTTTTGACCATATATAGAGGGTTAAAGTTCGTTTGGCGTACTCCATGCCTCGTGCCCTTAAAAGGTATACCTGCAAACCGCCACATAGGATCTATTGGAGCTTGCCCGATCTACCATCAACACTCTGAAGATATTCACCACCTGCGTTTCCCGGTGCATTCAGCCACAGGAACTTCGGTAACGTTTGTTTGAGAGACTTCATCTCTACAGCAGGGATGGTTGATCAATCAGGGTGGGTTGTCATGGAACATATTCTGTTGCTCCCTGATGCGCCTCTACAATTAATGTCAAGCCTTGATATCAAGCAAGTTGTAGCGGTCGGCTGCTGGTACAGATGGTGGACTCACCGTCGGATCACGCACAATGAAACATGTCAACCACTGGTGATTGCTTGGCCCTGACTTTTAGAGGTCATTACTTTTCTTCTTTTTAATAATTTGGTTGTGTGCAACCTACGTATATGTCTAAACTACCTCTTGACATTATACTGTTGCAGAGGTTAGACGTATTGGGTACTACTATCTTGATATTTCTCTTTATAAAAAACATGACAAAATATGTTGAACCACGACAGAATAATAAAACTCTATTCACAAATATTCTTGTTGCTCAGAAAATTCATTTGAGGAACGGAAGCAAACATTTACAAGACGACTTAATCAAGTGGCCCTAAGACTTGATAACATTACAGAACACACGGATCGATCATACAAGTTGGCAATCAACAGAGGCCAGGAATTGATCATACATGACGGATGACACTCAGTAATTACGACGATAACTAATTACTGATTAGAACGAAAAGAGAACATGTTCAAATGTCTTATCGGATGATATTTCTGTCTGCTTATCAGCTTCGCCTGCAGTCTGTCGTCAGTTCATCTGCATGCGCCGCAAGGATCAGCACAGCGCCACCGCTCGATCCGCGGAGTCCACCGGTTTCATCAGCATCATGCTTATGCACATGCCAGCGTGCTCGTTCAGCTCCGGCGCCGCAGTGCTCACGGCCACCGCCGCCGCTACAGGGATCGGCGACGATGCCGTCGAACAAAGGTCCAGCAATGCCGTCAGCGCCTCGCGCATCCAGTCGTACCGGCAGAGCCCGTACGCGTCCGCTGGGGAGAGCCACCGCCTTCCGTGGGTTTCCTGCTCCGGCCATTGCTTGAGCTCCTCGGTGACCTCCAGCGCGAAGACGTGGCCCTTGCAGGCGCCCCGCGGGCTGTCGCTGCTCTGGCCCAGGCTCTGCCTGCTCTTGCTCCTGAACACCCACAAGCCCAGCGGGTTTCTCTGGAGAGAAAACACGTGGTAATTTCCTATCAGAAACAGCTATATAATTCATGTAAATGCTAATGCATAATTAACTCAAACATGTCACCAACAGGAGCTGATTGTTTAGATCGGTGTTGGACAAACAGCAGACACGTCACATGCATAGCAGCAATCTGCTAGATCTCTGAATGTGTTCTTTTCTATCATCTGTGGAGGAGCCATGTATCGATGCTTGAAAATTGTTCCAGGGGACAAGGCTTCTGACGACAAGCCAGCGCAAGATGAATAAAAGAGGGCAATTATTTGGATTCACAATAATCAAGGGCTCCCCGGCAGACTAGACAACTCAAAGGATAATCGTGAAAGAATTACACCACGTCACACCGAATATGTAAATTTTTACCAAGTCAACGGCCATGTCCTTGTCTTGTCTCCTGGCTGTTATGTAAGATCCAAAAAATTCTCCACGACAGATTTTATCAAGAGAGAAAAATCCCCAGCTGGTTGCTTTCCCTATCAAACATCATCGTGTTCGCCGCTATCTGCTTATTTTAGTATATCATCATACATAGCTCAATCGATTTCTAGAGGTCAAATCGGCTAATTACCTCACCCGCCAAAAAAATCAGCTAATTACCTAGAGGTGCAGTAAACTTGCACCATTAGCTGTTCATGTAATCAAGATAGTAAGTACTCACTATACTAGGTTGGTGATGCATGCCAAGGAAAGATATGTGTGAGTAGAGTAGTTACATTGATGTTGCCCCTGACTCCGGCCTCCTCCAGCGCCTCGCGGCAGGCCGCCTCATAGACGTCCTCGTCGTCCTCCCAGCCGCCCTGAAAAAGTCAATCCATGGATCGATCAGTACGTGGATGCATGTCGCCGACGAAATATGTGTGATGGTACTGTGAGTTGGTGTTACCTTGGGAAAGACGAGATCGTCCCTGTTGGCTGTGGAGACCATGAGAACCTCGAGCTGCCCATCTTTGTCCACGCGGTACGGGACGCACCTGCGCCCGAGAGAGGAACACGGCTCGTCAGGGCAAGAACGGTTTGGAACATGAAAGATACAATGATCCAATGAGTGGATACTCACCCGGCGACGAGGCGGTACTCGTTGTCGTAGCGCTGCCTGAGCCTGCCTTTCCTCGCGACGAGCTTCTCAGATGCCATTGCCGCGTCAGGGAAGAAGAACGGACAGGAGCAAAAACAGAAACAGAACACGGAACAGAGAGCCCAGGCGAGACTCAATCGGAGCAAAGGTAGGCAGTAACGGGCAAGGAGGGGGGGAGGGGGCAGCAAACTGGTTATCTGAGGCTCTCACCACTGGCGCTTCTTCCCGCGCAATTTAAAGGCGCGAGGAGGAAGAGGAGGTCAACCGCCATTAACGCACCAGCACCGCCCAACCACACAACAACTAGGAAGCTAGGCTCGGTCTGATTCTTCGAAACAGAGGGGAGGAGAGAAAACTGCGAATGATTTGGGCGGGAGTAGTAAACAAAGGGAGAGGTCCGTTGAATAGCGCGGCACCTCGAGCCGGCCTATGATTGGAGATCGAGGCAATTACGAGGGCCGGTGCGTGTGGTGCTCCGGTCGCTTCTTCGCTTGCGTGATTGGGTTCGTTCCGGGAGGAGCGACCGAGAGACGGACGGAGAATTTATAAATGTGCAGGTCGAAACCCTACCCCCCCCCCCCCCGAGCTACGCAATTCCTCACCCCCCTCTCCACATTTCTCACCGCTGGCGACCCCCTTCCGCCTCCAGCTGCCATGTGGGGCCGCATGTGGAGCTCCGGACACGGCTTCGGGAGCAGATCCGGCGGCGGCAGCGACCCCGAGCGCGAGCGGCGCGTCGGTCGGACGACACGAGGAAGCGCGGGGGGAGGAAGTGGACCAACCGCGGCCTCTCGCCGCCGCCGAGCTTCCTCGTCCGCGAGACGGACGAGTACGACCGTCGGCACGGCCGTACCCCGTCCTCTGCCGCGTCCTTCTCCTCCGCGGCGAGATCTTCCTACGCCGGGAGCTCCTCCTCTTCCAACGCGGGCCTTCTCCCCGTGAAGAGGGAGTGGTCGGAGGAGCCGGAGGACTTCGAGTTCATCCCCGTCAAGGAGGAGCCGAGGAGCTCGGCCGCCGCGGAGTCGTCGGCCCGGAGGACTTCGTCGCCGATGTCGACGCGGTTGCGGCCGCCATTGCCGAGCGGAGCATGCGCGAGGAGGCGGAGCGCTGGCGCCACCACGAGGAGCTCGAAGACCTCGAGTTCCAGCAGGCGGTCGCGACCAACCTTGCCGCCAAGGAGAAGAACGACGAGTGGCGGCGCATCCGCGAGGAGCAGAGGGCAAAGTACATCGACCTCGGCAGCTCCGGCGAGGAGGATTGAGCTCCTCCACGGCGTCGTCCATGGCCGCGAGCTCGCCGCCGTGAGATCCCCACCCCTCTAGTACTGGTACTAATGTAGTATGAACTAGTGTTTGTAGTGTTCGATCATGTAAATATGTGTAGTACGTGATGAACTTCTATGGTGCAATTTCTCCCGCGAAACTGTTTTTTCAAATTATTGTTGGGGAACGTTGCATAAAATAAAAAATTTCCTACGTTCACCAAGATCAATCTATGGAGTCATCTAGCAACGAGAGAGGGGAGTGCATCTACATACCCTTGTAGATCGCGTGCGGAAGCGTTCAAGAGAACGGGGTTGAGGGAGTCATACTCGTCGTGATCCAAATCACCGGAGATCCTAGCGCCGAACGGACGGCACCTTCGCGTTCAACACACGTACGGTTGGGAAGACGTCTCCTCTTTCTTGATCCAGCAAGGGGGAAGGAGAGGTTGATGAAGATCCAGCAGCACGACGACGTGGTGGTGGATGCAACTGTGAACACGGCAGGGCTTCGCCAAGCTTCCGCGAGAGGGAGAGGTGTAGCAGGGGAGAGGGAGGCGCCAAGACTTGGGGGTGCGGCTGCCCTCCCCCCTCTTTATATAGGCCCCTGGGGGGGGGCGGCCCTAGGAGATGAGATCTCCAAGGGGGGCGGCGGCCAAGGGGGTGGCTTGCCCCCCAAGGCAAGTGGAGGCGCCCCCCCCCCCCACCCTAGGGTTTCCAACCCTAGGCGCAGGGGGGCCCAAGGGGGGTGCACTAGCCTACCAGGGGCTGGTTCCCCTCCCCACTTCAGCCCACGGGGCCCTCCGGGATAGGTGGCCCCACCTGGTGGACCCCCGGGACCCTTCCGGTGGTCCCTGTACAATACCGGTGACCCCCGAAACTTTCCCGATGACCGAAACTGCACTTTCTATATATAATTCTTCACCTCCGGACCATTCCCGAACTCCTCGTGACGTCTGGGATCTCATTTGGGACTCCGAACAACTTTCGGGTTACTGCATACTCATATCTCTACAACCCTAGCGTCACCGAACCTTAAGTGTGTAGACCCTACGGGTTCGGGAGACATGCAAACATGACCGAGATGCCTCTCTGGTCAATAACCAACAGCGGAATCTGGATACCCATGTTGGCTCCCACATGCTCCTCGATGATCTCATCCGATGAACCACGATGTCGAGGATTCAATCAATCCCGTATACAATTCCCTTTGTCAATCGGTATGTTACTTGCCCGAGACTCGATCGTCGGTATCACAATACCTCGTTCAATCTCGTTACCGGCAAGTCACTTTACTCGTACCGTAATGCATGATCCCATGACCAGACACTTGGTCACATTGAGCTCATTATGATGATGTATTACCAAGTGGGCCCAGAGATACCTCTCCATCATACGGAGTGACAAATCCCAGTCTCGATTCGTGCCAACCCAACAGACACTTTCGGAGATACCCGTAGTGCACCTTTATAGTCACCCAGTTACGTTGTGACGTTTGGCACACCCAAAGCACTCCTACGGTATCTGGGAGTTGTACAATCTCATGGTCTAAGGAAATGATACTTGACATTTGGAAAAGCTCTAGCGAAACGAACTACACGATCTTTGTGCTAAGCTTAGGATTGGGTCTTGTCCATCACATCATTCTCCTAATGATGTGATCCCGTTATCAATGACATGCAATGTCCATAGTCAGGAAACCATTACTATCTGTTGATCAACGAGCTAATCAACTAGAGGCTCACTAGGGACTTGTTGTAGTCTATGTATTCACACATGTATTATGATATCCGGATAATACAATTATAGCATGAACAATAGACAATTATCATGAATGAAGAAATATAATAATAACCATTTTATTATTGCCTCTAGGGCATATTTCCAACAGTCTCCCACTTGCACTAGAGTCAATAATCTAGTTACATTGTGATGTATCGAACACCCATTGCGTTCTGGTGTTGATCATGTTTTGCTCTAGGGAGAGGTTTAGTCAACGGATCTGCTACATTCAGGTCCGTATGTACTTTACAAATATCTATGTCTCCATCTTGAACATTTTCACGGATGGAGTTGAAGCGACGCTTGATGTGCTCTGGTCTTCTTGTGAAACACGGCTCCTTGGCAAGTGCAATAGCTCCAGTGTTGTCACAGAAGAGTGTGATCGGCCCCGATGCATTGGGTATGACTCCTAGGTCGGTGATGAACTCCTTCACCCAGATAGCTTCATGCGCTACCTCCGAGGCTGCCATGTACTCCGCTTCACATGTAGATCCCGCCACGACGCTCGCTTGCAATCGCACTACCATCTTGCCCACCATTCAAAATATACACATATCCAGTTTATGACTTAGAGTCATCCAGATCTGTGTCAAAGCTAGCGTCGACGTAACCCTTTACGACGAGCTCTTCGTCACCTCCATATACGAGAAACATATCCTTAGTCCTTTTCGGGTACTTAAGGATGTTCTTGACCGTTGTCCAGTGTTCCATGCCGGGATTACTTTGATATCTTCCTACCAAACTTACGGCAAGGTTTATATCAGGTCTGGTACAGGTCATGGCATACATGATAGACCCTATGGCTGAGGCATAGGGGACGACACTCATCTTTTCTCTATCTTCTGTCGTGGTCGGGCATTGAGCCGAGCTCAATTTCACACCTTGCAATACAGGCAAGAACCCCTTCTTGGACTGATCCATATTGAACTTCTTCAATATCTTATCAAGGTATGTGCTTTGTGAAAGACCTATGAGGCGTCTTGATCTATCTCTATAGATTTTGATGCCTAATATGTAAGCAGCTTCTCCAAGGTCCTTCATTGAAAAACACTTATTCAAATAGGCCTTAATGCTGTCCAAAAGTTCTATATCATTTCCCTCATCCACATATAATATGAGAAATGCTACAGAGCTCCCACTCACTTTCTTGTAAACGCAGGCTTCTCCATAAGTCTGCATAAACCCAAATGCTTTGATCATCTCATTAAAGCGAATGTTCCAACTCCGAGATGCTTGCACCAGCCCATAGATGGAGCGCTGGAGCTTGCATACCTTGTTAGCATTCTTAGGGTCGACAAAACCTTCCGGCCGCATCATATACAGTTCTTCCTTAAGGTGACCGTTAAGGAATGCCGTTTTGACGTCCATTTCCATATCTCATAATCATAGTATGCGGCAATTGCTAACATGATTCGGACGGACTTCAGCTTCGCTACGGGAGAGAATGTCTCATTGTAGTCAATCCCTTGAACTTGTCGATAACCCTTAGCGACAAGTCAAGCTTTATATATGGTAACATTACCATCCGCGTCCGTCTTCTTCTTAAGGATCCATTTGTTTTCTATCACTCGCCGATCATCAGGCAAGTCTGTCAAAGTCCACACTTTGTTTTCATACATGGATCCTATCTCGGATTGCATGGCTTCAAGCCATTTGTTGGAATCTGGGCCCGCCATCGCTTCTTCATAGTTCGAAGGTTCACCATTGTCCAACAACATGATTTCCAAGACAGGGTTGCGTACCACTCACAGTGCGGAACGTGTCCTTGTGGACCTTCGAAGTTCAGTAGGAGCTTGATCCGAAGTATCTTGATCATCATCATTAACCTCCTCTCTTGTCGGTGCAGGCACCACATGAACATCTTCCTGAGTTGTGCTACTTACCGTTTCAAGAGGCAGTACTTCGTCAAGCTCCACTTTCCTCCCACTTAATTCTTTCGAGAGAAACTCTTTCTCCAGAAAGGACCCGTTCTTAGCAACAAAAATCTTGCACTCGGATCTTAAGTAGAAGGTATACCCAATGGTTTCCTTAGGGTATCCTATGAACATTTTTTCGACTTGGGTTTGAGCTTCTCAGGTTGAAGTTTCTTGACATAAGGATCGCATCCCCAAACTTTTAGAAACGACAGCTTAGGTTTCTTCCCAAACCATAATTCATACGATGTCGTCTCAACGGATTTAGACGGTGCCCTATTTAAAGTGAATGTAGCTGTCTCTAGAGCGTATCCCCAAAATAATAGCGGTAAATCGGTAAGTGACATCATAGATCGCACCATATCCAATAGAGTGCGATTACGACGTTTGGACACACCATTTCGCTGAGGTGTTCCAGGCGGCGTGAGTTGTGAAACGATTCCACATTTCCTTAAGTGCGTACCAAATTCGTGACTTAAATATTCACCCCCCCGATCTGATCATAAGAACTTTATCTTTCGGTCACGTTGATTCTCTACCTCATTCTGAAATTCCTTGAACTTTTCAAAGGTCTCAAACTTGTGTTTCATCAAGTAGACATACCCATATCTACTCAAGTCATCAGTGAGAGTGAGAACATAACAATATCCTCTGCGAGCCTCAACGCTCATTGGACCGCACACATTAGTATGTATGATTTCCAATAAGTTGGTTGCTCGCTCCATTGTTCCGGAGAATGCAGTCTTGGTCATCTTGCCCATGAGGCATGGCTCGCATGTGTCAAACGATTCATAATCTAGAGACTCTAAAAGTCCATCAGCATGGAGCTTCTTCATGCGCTTGACACCAATGTGACCAAGGCGGCAGTGCCACAAGTATGTTGGACTATCATTATCAACTTTACGACTTTTGGTATTCACACTATGAATATGTGTAACATTACGCTCGAGATTCATTAAGAATAAACCATTCACCAGCGGGGCATGACCATAAAACATATCACTCATATAAATAGAACAACCATTATTCTCGGATGTAAATGAGTAGCCATATCGAATTAAACGAGATCCTGATACAATGTTCATGCTCAAAGCTGGTACTAAGTAACAATTATCGAGGTTTAAATCTAACCCCGTAGGTAAATGTAGAGGTAGCGTGCCGACGGCGATCACATCGACCTTGGAACCATTTCCGACGCGCATCGTCACCTCGTCCTTTGCCAGTCTCCGCTTATTCCGCAGCTCCTGCTTTGAGTTACAAATATGAGCAACCGCACCGGTATCAAATACCCAGGAGCTACTACGAGCACTGGTAAGGTACACATCAATTACATGTATATCACATATACCTTTGGTTTTGCCGGCCTGTCCGCTAAGTACTTGGCGATTCGCTTCAAAGGACCACTTCCTTGCAATAAAAGAACTCAATTTCAGGCTTGGGTCCATTGCTTGACTTCTTCACCGCAAGCGGCTTACGGGCGCGGCAACTCCTTGCCGTCCTTCTTGAAGTTCTTCTTACCCTTGCCTTTCTTGAACTTAGTGGTTTTATTCACCATCAACACTTGATGTTCCTTTTGATCTCTACCTCGCTGATTTCAGCATTGAATATACCTCAGAATGGTCTTTTCCATCCCCGCATATTGAAGTTCATCACAAAGCTCTTGTAGCTTGGTGGGAGCGATCGAGGATTCTGTCAATGACCGCGTCATCCGGAGATTAACTCCCGGTGAGTCAAGCGGTTGTGCAACCCAGACATCCCGAGTATGTGCTCACTAATGTAACTGTTTTCCTCCATCTTACAGTGAAGAACTTGTCGGAGACTTCATATCTCTCGACCGGGCATGAGCTTGGAAAACCATTTTCAGCTCTTGAACATCTCATATGCTCCGTGTTGCTCAAAACGCTTTTGGAGCCCCGGTTCTAATCAGTAAAGCATGCCGCATCGAATGAGGGAGTAATCATCAAGACGAGACCGCCAAGCGCTCATAACGTCTTGGTTCTCTCGAATTGGTGCTTCACCTAGCGGCGCTTCTAGGACATAATCTTTCTTGGCAGCTATGAGGATGATCCTCGTGTTCGGACCCAATCCGTATAGTTGCTGCCATCATCTTTCAACTTGGTTTTCTAGGGCGCGTTGAAGTTGAGGTGGACATGAGCGTTGGCCATTTGATCTACAAGACATTTTGCAAAGGTTTTAGACTAAGTTCATGATAATTAAGTTCATCTAATCAAATTATTAATGAACTCCCACTTAGACAGACATCCCTCTAGTCATCTAAGTGAAACATGATCTGAGCCAACTAGGCCATGTCCGATCATCACGTGAGACGGACTAGTTAACATCGGTGAACATCTTCATGTTGATCGTATCTTCTATACGACTCATGCTCGACCTTTCGGTCTTCCGTGTTCGGAGGCCGTGTCTGTACATGCTAGGCTCGTCAAGTCAACCTAAGTGTATTGCGTGTGTAAATCTGGCTTACACCCGTTGTATTCGAACGTTAGGATCTATCACACCCGATCATCACGTGGTGCTTCGAAACAATGAACCTTCGCAATGGTGCATAGTTAGGGGGAACACTTTTCTTGAAATTATTTCGAGGGATCATCTTATTTAAGCTACCGTCTTTCTAAGCAAATAAGATGTAAAACATGATAAACATCACATGCAATCAAATAGTGACATAATATGGCCAATATCATATTGCTCCTTTGATCTCCATCTTTGGGGCGCCATGATCATCTTCGTCACCGGCACGACACCATAATCTCCATCATCATGATCTCCATCATCGTGTCTTCATGAAGTTGTCACGCCAACGACTAATTCTACTTCTATGGCTAACGCGTTTAGCAATAAAGTAAAGTAATTTACATGGCGTTCTTCAATGACACACAGGTCATACAAAAAATAAAGACAACTCCTATGGTTCTCGCGGTTGTCATACTCATCGACATGCAAGTCGTGATTCCTATTACAAGAACATGATCATCTCATACATCACATATATCATTCATCACATCCTTTGGCCATATCACATCACAAAACACTTGCTGCAAAAACAAGTTAGACGTCCTCTAATTGTTGTTGCAAGTTTTTACGTGGCTTCTATAGGTGTTCCAGCAAGAACGTTTCTTACCTACGTAAAACCACAACGTGATATGCCAATTTCTATTTACCCTTCATAAGGACCCTTTTCATCGAATCCGCTCCAACTAGAGTGGGAGAGACAGACACTCGCTAGCCACCTTATGCAACTAGTGCATGTCAGTTGGTGGAACCTGTCTCACGTAAGCGTACGTGTAAGGTCGGTCCGGGCCGCTTCATCCCACGATGCCTCCGAAGCAAGATAAGACTAGTAGTGGCAAGAAAATTAACAACATCTACGCCCACAACTGCTTTGTGTTCTACTCGTGCATAGTAACTACGCATAGACCTAGCTCATGATGCCACTGTTGGGGAACGTTGCATAAAATAAAAATTTTCCTACGTTCACCAAGATCAATCTATGGAGTCATCTAGCAACGAGAGAGGGGAGTGTATCTACATACCCTTGTAGATCGCGTGCGGAAGCGTTCAAGAGAACGGGGTTGAGGGAGTCATACTCGTCGTGATCCAAATCACCGGAGATCCTAGCGCCGAACGGACGGCACCTCCGCGTTCAACACACGTACGGTTGGGAAGACATCTCCTCCTTCTTGATCTAGCAAGGGGGAAGGAGAGGTTGATGAAGATCCAGCAGCACGACGGCGTGTTGGTGGATGCAGCTGTGAACACGGCAGGGCTTCGCCAAGCTTCTGCGAGAGGGAGAGGTGTAGCAGGGGAGAAGGAGGCGCCAAGACTTGGGGTGCGGCTGCCCTCCCCCTCTTTATATAGGCCCCTAGGGGGGGGGGCGCTGGCCCTAGGAGATGAGATCTCCAAGGGGGGCGGCGGCCAAGGGGGTGGCTTGCCCCCCAAGGCAAGTGGAGCCCCCCCACCCTAGGGTTTCCAACCCTAGGCGCAGGGGGGCCAAGGGGGGCGCACCAGCCCACCAGGGGCTGGTTCTGATGGATTCATGTACCTAGGGTATGGTCATAGACCTGATCTAAGTGCCCTACCCAAGGACACCCTTAGAAGAGATCACCTTCCAGTCGACCAAGGAGGAACCCTCTCGACTAACTAGAAGGACTCGACCATGAAGACTCACTCGACCATGAAGACCCACTCGACCACCAGAAGGTCAGGAGGCACTCTGCACTGCAACGGCCTGTAATTGAATAGACTTTATGGTAGTTAAGACACTTTATGTGGGCGCTACAAGAACGCCTGCACTTAATGTACTTTAACCCCTTCATTACGTAATGGCGGGGGTCTGGCGACTCTATATAAGCCACCCTCCACAGTGTAAGGGTTCGGACCTCAGTAACACATACACACATAATCCACTCGACCGCCTCGGGGCCCGAGACGAGGGCTTTTACTTCCTCCGAGAAGGGCCTGAACTCAGACATCGCTTGTGTTTACAACCTCTCCATAGCTAGGACCTTGCCTCTCCATACCTACCCCCACTCTCTTGTCGGACTTAGAACCACGACGGTTGGCGCCCACCGTGGGGCGTTGTTTTAGCGATTTTGTGGAGAAGTTGTGGTACTTCCGAGTACTTTCATCATGATGACTGCGGGAGTTTTGGTCGAGGGGCGTGAGATCCGTCTCGGCGCTCTCACCTTTGTCGCCGACGACTCCGCGTGGCTCCAGGAGGCTCCACTCGACGTCGATGTGCTCCCCGTCCGCGGTGCGGCGACGATTTTCGCGATGTGTTCTGGGCGTTTCATCTGCGGCAACCGTCGACCCAGTCGGTTGACTCCTTTATCGCCCACCGCCGGTCTCCCACCAGCGCAAGCGCCTGGTGGTCGAGGCTCCAGCGGTGGGTGAAGCACGCGGTGGCTCGCCAGACAGCCACCGCCTGTGTCGCGCAATTGAGCCCGACGAGTCTCTACTACTGCTCGATCGCCGACCGGCTCAGAGAGCGCATCCGAATGTGATAGCAGTGATCCGGCGGCGGAAATTCTCATGGTCGATGGACCCCGCAGTCCTCCCGGCTTCGCCCATGGGGGCGGAGTTGGCGGTGGAGGCGATCCGCACAAGACCACGAAGAGTACCAGCCCGAGACACTCGACTCTCTGCAGAGAGAAGAGCTTCGCCGCAGGAACATGGATGCCTCAGATACTCCCATCGCGGGAGAAACCCCGAGGCTCGTGCCTTGGAGGAGGCACGCCATTATCTGGTGAACGCCTCGTCTCGAGAACCTCCAACGAGCACTTGACCAGCAGCTGCAACGAAGTTCCCGACGCCAATCGATGTCAACTCTTTCCGCCGACTCGTATATCAAACCCCAATCCGAATTTAGCAACTGCAACCCGTATAGCAGAGTCCATCCAGCCCTCTCACGGAGGTGGCGAGGTTTGATGCAGATCGAGGATTTGCTCCGGCGGCAGGAGACCGAACTCAGCCGTGTCGCGATCGCGCAATGAATTCACAGTTGATCCGTCGCTGCGAATACGCATACTGATCGCTCACAGCCCCAGATCGCCTCCGCGACGGGAAGGGCGCGACAACCAGCGAGATCAGTATGGAGACCGACACGACCGAGATGACAGGCGTCGAGTGCCCGCTTCCCCTCCAAGGGATGGGTCTTACGCTCCTCGGTGACAGGATGACAGGCGTCAGTTCAGTGCGGGGCGAAGAGTTCCAGTCAACCCCAGGGAACCAGGCTTCGATGCGCGATCCATTATCGTGCAAGGCTTGGTCGACCGGAACAGAGCCCATCGAGGTGGACCGGAACAGAGAGATGCGCCCACGAGTAGTCGAGTGCATGTTTCGGTCCGAGTGTTTTAGCAGGCTATCGAGCCGCAGATGATTCCCCCAATTTCAGGTTGGCAACAGAGTCAAGAATTCATCGGGGAGTCCAAGCCTCAAACTTGGCTTGAAGATTACCGAGTGGCTGTTTAGATTGGTGGTGGGAATGACGAGGTGGCCATGAAGCATTTTCCCTCATGTTGGAAGGTTACGCGGATCATGGTTGAATCGATTACCTCCTAGCAGATTTACACTTGGGAAGATTTGTCCCGAGTGTTCGCTGAACTTTTGAAGGAACTTGTGTTTACCAGCTGGTTTGACAGAGCTGCAAGTCGTGTGCGTAAGACCAATGAGACTCTCCGAGAGTACATTCAGAGGTGGATCACTCGCACCATCTTGTGGAAAATGTGTCTGATCATCAGGCAGTTTGCGCCTTCAAAGATGGCGTCAAGAACAGAGAATTGAGTCTGAAATTTGGTCGAACCGGAGACATGACCCTGAGTCGGATGATGGAGATCGCTACCAAGTACGCCAACGGCGAGGAAGAAGACCGACTCCGAAGCGGCAAGTACAAGCCGAGTCAGTCGGAGAAAGGAAATTCCGGTCGGAAGCAGAAGCGGAAGGCCGAACCAGCAACTCCCGGAGAGGCTCTGGCTGTCACTCAGGGAAAGTTCAAGGGGAAGCCAAAAGGATCCTGGAATCCTAAGAAAGTAAAGGATAAAGAAGGAAACGACGTGATGGATATGCCATGTCACATCCACACGAAGAAAGATGAAGAGGGCAACATCATTTACCCAAAGCACACCACTGCCAAATGTCGACTCCGATCCAAAGAAGCCAGGAAAACAGTCTAAGGACAAGGAGAAGGAGTTGGACAAGGCCGAAGACAAAGAGGACAGTGAGGAAGGATATCCACATGTCAACTCCACTTTGATGATCTTCGCAGATGTGGAAAGCAAGAGTCGACTGAAAGTCATTAACCGTGAGGTGAATATGGTTGCCCCAAAGAAACCAAGTTATCTCGAGATGGTCCCAAACACCCATCACATTCGACCAATCTGATCACCCGACTCATATTGCCACCCCGGGAGGCAAGCTTTGGTGGTCGATCCGGTTGTCGAAGGCACTCGACCGACGAAAGTCTTGATGGATGGTGGTAGTGGGCTGAACTTGTTGTATCTGCATACACCGAAAGGAATGGGCATCCCGATGTCCCGACCGAGCACCAAAGAACATGAGTTTCACGGAGTCATACCAGGAAGAAAGCTGAGTCACTCGCCAAATAGCTCGACGTGGTTTTGGTGATTCAAAGCATTTTCACAAGGAAAAGTTGACCTTTGAGGTTGTGGATTTTCAGAGTGCGCATTCACGCCATTTTGGGAGGCCATCCCACGCACGGTTCATGGCTCGACCATGTTACGTGTACCTCAAACTGAAAATGCCAGTCCCAAAGGAGTGATCACTATCACCGCGATCGGAAAAAGGCGAAGAGTGCTTTCGGAAGGGCTCAAGATTGCCGATTCGGTGACAGCGTCGAGTTCAAGAGTACAAGCAAAACGCAGATCCGAGTGATTTGTTGCGATCCAAGAAACCCGCCACGAATCGCATTTCGATCGTCGGTGAGACGAAGCCTGTTCACATTCACCCGACCGACCCCAATGCAGCCCGACCCACATCTCCACAACACTCGACCGAAATAGGAAGAAGCGCCATCCAGTTCCTCCGTGAGAATCGACATTTTGCATGGAAGCCACCGACATGCGGGTGTTCTGGGGACTGGCTGAGCATCACCTCGAGTCGACAAGTCAGCAAAGCCGGTCAAAGAGCATCTTGGCGGTCCGCCGCCCGTAAGAGAAAGGCTATTGGTGAGGAAGTGGCTCGACTGTTGGCTGCAGGATTTATCCGAGAGATATACCACTCCGAGTGGCTCGCTAATGTCATCATGGTTCCCAAGAAGGACAAGTCACCCGCATGTGCATTGACTTCAAGCACATCAATCGGCCTGCCCGAAGATCATTCCTCTCTCCTCGCATAGATCAAATTGTTGACTCGACCGCTGGATGTGAGAGATTGTCTTTTCTAGACGATATTTGGGTATCATCGATCCATCTGTATGGACCCGACGAAATAAAACAGCTTTCATCACTCCATTCGGTGCTTCGCTATATCACCATGCCATTCGCCTCAAGAATGCCGGAGCTACATTTATGCGAATGATTGAAGTGTCTTCTCACTCAAATCAGTCGGAATGTGGAAGCGATATGGATGAAATCATCGTCAAGTCGCGAAGGGTTCCGACCTGCTTGCGACCTCGCCAAACATTTGCCAACCTCGGAAGGTATGATATCAAGCTCAATCCATCAAAGTGCACATTCGGAGTTCCTGGTGGAAAGTTACTCGGTTTTCTCGTTTCCGAGCGAGGGATCGATGCTAATCCAGAGAAGATCGGCACTATTCTCCGAATGAAATGCCCTGTGCGAGTGCACGACGTCCAGAAGCTTACTGGATGCTTGGCCGCATTAAGTCGATTCATCTCACGACTCGGTGAAAAGGCATTGCCTCTTTACCGATCGATGAAGAAAGCGCATAAATTCGAGTGGACTCGAAGTCGATGCAGCGTTTGCCGAGCTAAAAGCTCGCTATCCACCCAGCCGGTGCTTGCTGCTCCAATCAGCAAAGAGCCTCTGTTGCTTTATATCGCAGCCACAGGACAAGTCGTCAAGATCACGAAAGGCTTACGGTCGGCGGGAAGACGAAGGAAAAGCCTTCAAAGTTCAGCACCGGTGTATTATTTGTCCAAGTCTTGACTCCATCCAAGCAGAGATATCCTCATTATCGAAGCTTGTGTATGGAATATACATGACCACGAAGAAGGTTGCTCATTATTTCTCGATCATTCTATCACGATCGCCACGACGCTTACTCTATCGAGATTCTCGCACAACAGAGACGCAACCGGTCGAGTGGCTTAAATGGGCGATTGAACTTCTTCCCTTGATATCAAGTTTGAGGCAAAGAAAGCCATTAAGTCCTGTGCAATAGCAGATTTCCTCGCCGAGTGGATTGAACAACAGCAGCCGATCAAGTTCACTCGGAGCATTGGACCATGTTCTTCGATGGCTCTAAGATTTGAATGGTTCCTTTGGGGTTGTTCTGGTTTCCCCGGAGGAGATAAGCTTAGGTATGTGCTCCAGATTCACTTTGATTCCTCCAACAATGAGGCAGAGTATGAGGCCCTTTTATATGGATTACGCATGGCCATCTCACTCGGCGTCCGTCGCCGATGGTCTATGGCGATTCAGATTTAGTGGTCAACCGGTGATGAAGGAGTGGACGTGAGAAGCCCAAAGAATGATCGGATCTTGCAATGCAGTGAGGAAGATGGAAAAGAAGTTCGAGGGTTAGAGCTCCATCACATCCCCGATGAAAAATCAGCGAGATGATCCGACAAAGATAGGTTCCAAAAGGAAGCCATTCCGAGTGGTGTGTTTTTGGAGCATATACACACTCCGTCATCAAAGAAGATCCTTTCACGAAGAAGCTCCACAACCCAAGAGTGCCACAGATCCGATCGAGGTTGAGGTCCCAAAGATGGTCGACTTGGTCATGGAGGTTTTAGTGGTCACTCCCGACTGGACAATTCCCTATATCGCGTATATCCTGAAAAAAGAGCTCCCAGAGGATGAGGAAGAGGCTCGGCAGATCGTCCGTCGATCCAAGGCCTTTACCGTTATCAAAGGACAATTATATAGAGAGAGCCCGACTGGAGTTGGTCAAAAATGCATAATGGCATAAGAAGGTCGAATCATTCTCAATGATATCCACTCGGGGACCTGTGGTCACCATGCGTCCTCTCGGACCATTGTAGCCAAAGCATACCGAGCCGGATTTTACTGGCCGAGGGCGAATGAGATGGCGAAGGAAATAGTGGACAAGTGCGAAGGATGTCAGTTCTACTCCAATATGTCGCACAAGCCTGCGTCAGCTCTGAAGACCATTCCACTCATCTGGCCGTTCGCAGTATGGGGGTTGGACATGGTCGGTCCCTTGAGAACAGGTCGAAGTGGTTTCACGCGACGCATCTTGGTAGCAATCGACAAGTTCACCAAGTGGATTGAGGCTAAACCAATCAAGAATCTTGACGCTTGATCTGCGGTTACCTTCATCGAGGAGCCGACATTCAGATATGGAGTCCCGCACAGCATCATTACGGATAATGGGTCGAACTTTGACTCGGAAGAAATCAGGGATTTCTGCAACTCTCAAGGCACACGAGTCGATTACGCCTCAGTCGCCCATCCGCAGTCGAATGGACAAGCAGAACGAGCCAATGGCTTAATCCTCAAGGGTTTGAAGCCTCGACTGATGCGTGATCTCAAGCATGCGGCTGGAGCATGGGTCGACGAACTCCCTTCGGTGCTTTGGGGGTTGAGGACCACACCCAATCGGTCGACCGGAAGAACTCCATTCTTCTTGGTCTATGGAGCTGAAGCAGTCTTGCCAAGTGATCTTCTTCACAATGCTCCTCGAGTTGAACTCTACAACGAAGCATAAGCTGAGCAAGCGCGTCAGGACGCAGTCGACCTTCTAGAGGAAGAAAGGGAGATGGCTCTGATCCGATCGACCATCTACCAAGAGGACTTGCGTCGCTTTCACGCCAGAAATGTGAGAGGTCGAGCCTTCCAGGAAGGAGATCTAGTTCTCCGAGTGGATCAGCAGAAACAACATAAGCTCGCTCCTTCTTGGGAAGGACCCTTCATCGTCACCAAGGTTCTCCACAACGGGGCATATCATCTTTACAACGTCGAACACAATATCGAAGAGCCCCGAGGTTGGAATGCGGATCTGCTCCACCCATTTTACACTTAAAGTTTTTTCACTCGGATGAGTTGTAATAAAGTACTTCTGTAGTTCATGGATTTCAAAATAATAGTGTCATAATTCCTTCATAATTTTTGTCACTTTTTATTTTTGTCCAAGAAAATTTTCCCCAATGGGTGGCTTAGCCGAATCCGCTTCGCCTAAGTTTGTAAAATCCTACCGAGTGGTAAGCGGACTTCCACTCGGGGCTTAGCTGCAGCCCTGTGCTCGCCTAAGTTATAAAAAATCCTACCGAGTGGTAAGCCAGACTTCCACTCGGGGGCTTAGCTGCAGCCCAGTGCTCGCCTAAGTTATAAAAAATCCTACCGAGTGGTAAGCCAGACTTCCACTCGGGGGCTTAGCTGCAGCCCAGTGCTCGCCTAAGTTATAAAAAATCCTACCGAGTGATAAGCCAGACTTCCACTCGGAGGCTTAGCTGTAGTCCAAGTACTCGCCTAAGTACAACGTGTGCTCGCAAGGAGGACGAGGCGCAGGTCGACTGCGACCCTCTCCTCCGAGCTACGCCATAAGTACAGTGTGCGCTCGCAAGGAAGGCTTAGCTGCAGCCCAGCGCTCGCCTAAGATATAAAAATCCTACCGAATGAAGAGCAAACCTCTCACTCGGGGGCTTAGCTGCAGCCCAGCGCTCGCCTAAGATATAAAAATCCTACCGAGTGAAGAGCAAACCTCTCACTCGGGGGCTTAGCTGCAGCCCAGCACTCGCCTAAGATAATGAAAAACCCTACCGAGTGAAGAACGAACCTCTCACTCGGAGGCTTAGCTGCGGCCCAGTGCTCGCCTAAGAAATAAGTAGACTGTAGTGAGCATCTTGCTGTGAACCTGCAAAGGACATTTCGAGCCAAAGGCAATCATATTCAAACATCAAATCCAAGTTTAGGTCGATACCTAAAGGAACCGAGAGTGCTCAGGCGCTAAGCCTGTTAAGGTTTATCGGTTACAATTCCACTCGGCATACCGAGGCAAATTTAAAGTGTCGGGCTTAAAGGAAGTTTTTACCCCTCTGTTGAGGGTGGAAGGAGCAACGAACTCATCAAGGTCGATTCCGTCAGGATCCGTAGCAGCAGCGATGAAGGTTTCCATGAAGGACCAAGTCGTGTTTCTTGGTGTTGGCCACTCGAGAGCCGCCGACTTTTCTTCTCGCTGCGTCCTTGCGGTGGACTCGGGCGCATACGAGCAACATCTCGAGCCACACCGAGCCGAGGACTTCTTCCACTCCTGCACTCGGTCGGGGACGCGTTCGATCAAGCCATGAACGACTCGAGGTCATTCGGAGTGTCGCCTACAGGCCAAAGCGCCGAGTCGATGCGAGAAGTGGCGGCCTTCAGCCTTGCGAGATAGTCCACGACAGCTGCAACACGGGACTCCAGTCGAAAGACATTCATGGCGACTTCATCATTCACCGGAGAACTGACGGGATCGAGGTTTGGTTCCAACTGACTAGTCTCTTCTTCAAAGTTTCGACAGAATTCTGCAAGGACAAACACCGAGTCAAGACAGTGGTCGAATGGAAGCATCACAGTTGAAAATGCTTGTGAGTATAAAGGGTCACCTTCGAGCATAAGAAACAGCTTCTTAGCAAGTCCACCCAGGAAGGCTTCCAGTGTCATTTTTCTTCCCGATCAACCGATTGATCTTGTCGGTCGAGTAGTCTTGTCGACCTTGATCGGTCGGATTCCTTGTTGGCAATCCCAAGAGCAGCTTTCAGATTGGTATTTTCTGTTCAAGCTTGGTGGTGAAGTTAACTTCGTCGCCAAGCTTGGTCTTCTCACTAACTCAAGGTCTTTCCTCTTCGAGCCTCCTTCACCTTGCACGCAAGTTATAGCAAGATCAGATTTTGAAACAAATGAAGGGAAAAGGAGTCGCCGAGGTCTCACCGAACATACCTTTGGTCTCCTCCTTCGCCTTCGTCGATTCTCTGAACCAGCTTCAGATCCAGATTCGAGTTGAATGTGCTTCGCTCCAGCTCAAGATAGCGAGCCGCAAGGTCACAGATTTCTACGAAGAACCAATCGACGAAATATCAAAGATAATTCACTTCCGAGTGGATAAGAGAAAATCATACGTTTTAAGACTACAAATCGAATGCAAGCATTCGACCGTAGTCTCGGGATTACACCGGTGGGTGCACTCAGCGTGCCCCCACCGGTTCTATTCACACGAGTCGACGATCGACCCAAAAAAAGAGAGACGTACTCTTGATCTGTAATCAATCGCCAAGAATCGACCACGCCTCGGGACTACACCGGTGGGTGCACTCAGCGTGCCCCACCGGTTTGAAATCCATTCGCCACAATCGAATGATGAAAAGTTTACTTATAAAGTTTAAGGCCGATCGCCAGCAATGACCTTAGCCTTGGGGATTACACCCGGCGGGTGCACTCAGCGTGCCCCGCTAACACGGAGTTTCTTATTGACACACCCGGTGGGTGATGGCCATGGATTCCGTAAAGAAAAGTTTTGATAGCATATCCTAACAGAGCGGCGGTGGTCGATCGACCAACATTGCTTGGGCGGGCTGGCGCCATAACCTGCTCGGCTTGCTTCCGGATGGTCTTAACCTGCTCCATCATGATCCTCGCCATGATCGCTTCCTTAGCAATACCGGCTTGGTCCTCCGGGACGTGGTGCATTGTGAAGAGCGAAGGTTGCGCGGCACTCGACGAAGTGGGACGAGCACTCATCAACGGCACCGCGAAAGACACGGTGTGTCGAGTGGTGTTCTCCCCCTCCGTGACCACAGTCTCAGGCGCCGTCACATCCTGGGCCGCCTTACCAGTAGACGCCTTCCGGCTCCTCCTATGCTTCAGCGGTTCCTCATCCTCATCATCATCATCAGGAAGGGTGATAACGACATTGGATGGAGCTTCAGAAAAGAATTGGAGTTAGAAATCATGAGTCAGTCGACTAAAGACGGAATTAAGAGTATAGTACCAGGATTTGAGGTTGCTGCGTCCTCCATCTCATGGTCGCGGCCTTGCCGAGGTCTCGTGGTTGCAGCCTTGAAGTTCCAAAGAATCAGTCGGTTAATTCAAGTATCAACCAGAGATAAAGCTTACACAAAACAAGAAGACTTAAATAGCATGTTTACCCTGATATGGTGGGGATGGACACCTTCATCTTCGGCAGGAGCTTGGTTGGTTTTGACGGAGCCACCTTCGACTGCTTCGGCGCCTTCTCAGTCGGCGCCGGAGAAGCGGTCCGAGGGAGTTTAGTCGATCGCGAGGCGATCAGAACCCCTTACGCGTTGCTCATTTGGGTCATGGACAAGTTTCAACCGCCTTTCCGAGCGCGGTGGTGCAACCTCCTCCTCCTCCTCTTCTTCGTCCTCATCATCGTCGTCGTCATCGTCGTCATATTCGGTAGCGTCTGAGTCCCACTCATCTCGGCTTCGCCCCGGCTTCTCCTCTCGCCGGAGCTCGAGCTCCATTAGGCATCGAGTACAGCTCTGTGAGGGCCTGAAAGACATCAAGACAAAGATCAATCGACCAAGTTGCAGAACATACAGAAACAAATACGACAAATATACAATGGAAGGCAGAGCAAATGTACCTTGTCTGGAACGCTGTGATGGTCGAGTGGAGGAATCCTCCTGGATCCACGGGGATTATCCTTGTTCCCAGTGACCGCGGCCATCCACCTTTCCACCGTGGCGTCTTTGACTGCTTCCGGATGGACCCGAGTCTCGTCTTTAGTTCCGCAGTACAACCACATGCAGTGGCTCCGGAACTGAAGAGGCTGGATACGTCGCCGAAGGAAAACCTCCAAAAGGTCCATGCCATTCACACCGTCCCGAACCAACTGCACCACGCGATCCATCAGCATCTTCACGTCAGCTCTCTCCTCCGGAATCACCTTCAGAGAGGAGGGCTTGTTCACTCGGTCCATGGTGAATCGAGGAGTCCACTGACGCCGGCGTCGGCTCATTCTCGGCGAGAGAACCAGGTCGACTGCCAGCCCCTGACCGACTCGGGAAACGTCATGGCTGGGAAGGTGCTCTTGTTCCTCACTTGGATCCCCAGGCCCCCGCACATTTGGACAACTTGGGTTTTCTCATCGCCTGGACTCGCCTTCTTCACGGTTTGAGAGCGACACGTGAAGATGTGCTTGAACAAGCCCAAGTGCGGTCGGCAGCCCAGGAAGTTCTCACACATGGATACAAACGCAGCAAGATACGCGATGGAGTTCAGGGTAAAGTGGTGGAGTTGGGCTCCAAAGAAGTTCAAAAAACCATGAAAGAAAACGCTCGGTGGCAGAGAAAATCCGCGATCGACATGAGTGGCCAGGAGCACGCACTCACCCTCTTCCGGTTGGGGCTGCCACTCTTTCCCTGGAAGCCTTGCGGCGCTGTGGGGGATCAGCCCGTCGTCGGCCATGTCGAGGAGATCCTTCTCTCTGATGGTCGACTGGATCCAATCTCCCTGGACCCAGCCCTTCGGCAGGCGGGATCTTGACGAAGACCCGCTGCGACTGGTGGATCTCCCCTTCGCCTTCTCCGCCGCCGACGCCTTCTTTGCGCGCTCCAGCACCGCCGTCTTCTCCTTGACCATGGCTGCCGGCGAGATGTGCGAAGAATAGCTTTGCTGAGGCGAAAGCGGGCGCGTTGGGCGGAGACGAGGAGAGCAGAGAAGGAAGAATGGAGCACTGTTCAGAAACCCTCACTGGTCGCATTTATAACATCCCTTCCGAGTGGATGACAGGTGGACCCGGTTAGTCTAATCATATCCCGAAATAGTTGCATTGACGTGATACGTGGCGGAAAAAGCGGCGCGGAGATCGAGGCGTCTATGTCCTGTCCCGTCCGGGCGCCGCGGTTCGTTCCACTTCGCGCGCTTCCCCAAATTTCGTATCCCGTGGAATCCACGAACGGCAGATCGGTCTGTCAGACGCGAGATTTCCTGCGATCCGTCGCTCGGGAACCGGCAAAGTCCAGAAGATCACTCGACGAAGACAAGAATGGATCGAGTCGACTGAAGAAAAGCCGCTTGTTATCAACAAGAAGATCTTGATCGCAACAACGATAGCCGGATGCAAAAGTCAATCGGAAACAACATCAACTCCTTCCTCACTCAAGCCTCAATCCATTCGGGGGCTAATGATGGATTCATGTACCTAGGGTAGGGTCATAGACCTGATCTAAGTGCCCTACCCAAGGACACCCTTAGAAGAGATCACCTTCCAGTCGACCAAGGAGGAACCCTCTCGTCGACTAGAAGGACTCGACCATGAAGACTCACTCGACCATGAAGACCCACTCGACCACCGAAGGTCGGGAGGCACTCTGACCGCAATGGTGCAGTAATTGAATAGACTTTATGGTAGTTAAGACACTTTATGTGGGCATTACCAAGAACGCCTGCACTTAATGTACTTTAACCCCTTCATTACGTAATGGCATGGGTCTGGCGACTCTATATAAGCCACCCCCTCCACAGTGTAAGGGTTCGGACCTCTGTAACACATACACACATAATCCACTCGACCGCCTCAGGGCTCCGAGACGTAGGGCTTTTACTTCCTCCGAGAAGGGCCTGAACTCGTACATCGCTTGTGTTTACAACCTCTCCATAGCTAGGACCTTGCCTCTCCATACCTACCCCCCACTCTACTGTCAGACTTAGAACCACGACAGGTTCCCCTCCCCACTTCAGCCCACGGGGCCCTTCGGGATAGGTGGCCCCACCCGGTGGACCCCCGGGACCCTTCCGGTGGTCCCGATACAATACTGGTGACCCCCGAAACTTTCCCGATGGCCGAAACTGCACTTCCTATATATAATTCTTCACCTCCGGACCATTCTGGAACTCCTCCTGACATCCGGGATCTCATCCGGGGCTCCAAACAACGTTCGGGTTACTGCATACTCATATCTCTACAACCCTAGCGTCACCGAATCTTAAGTGTGTAGACCCTACGGGTTCGGGAGACATGCAGACATGACCAAGACGCCTCTCCGGTCAATAACCAACAGCGGAATCTGGATACCCATGTTGGCTCCCACATGCTCCTCGATGATCTCATCGGATGAACCACGATGTCTAGGATTCAATCAATCCCGTATACAATTCCCTTTGTCACTCGGTACGTTACTTGCCCGAGACTCGATCGTCGGTATCCCAATACCTCGCTCAATCTCGTTATCGCAAGTCACTTTACTCGCATCAGTAATGCATGATCCCATGACCAGACACTTGGTCACATTGAGCTCATTATGATGATGCATTACCGAGTGGGCCCAGAGATACCTCTCCGTCATACGGAGTGACAAATCCCAGTCTCGATTCGTGCCAACCCAACAGACACTTTCGGAGATACCCGTAGTGCATCTTTATAGTCACCCATTTACGTTGTGACGTTTGGCACAACCAAAGCACTCCTACGGTATCCGGGAGTTGCACAATCTCATGGTCTAAGGAAATGATACTTGACATTTGGAAAAGCTCTAGCGAAACGAACTACACGATCTTTGTGCTAAGCTTAGGATTGGGTCTTGTCCATCACATCATTCTCCTAATGATGTGATCCCGTTATCAATGACATCCAATGTGTTGGGGAACGTAGTTGTTTCAAAAAAAATTCCTACGCACACACAAGATCATGGTGATGCATAGCAACGAGAGGGGAGAGTGTTGTCTACATACCCTTGTAGACCGTAAGCGGAGGCGTTAGCACAGCGCGGTTGATGTAGTCGTACGTCTTCACGGCCCGACCGATCAAGCACCGAAACTACGGCACCTCCGAGTTCTAGCACACGTTCAGCTCAATGACGTCCCTCGAACTACGATCCAGCCGAGTGTCGAGGGAGAGTTCCATTAGCACGATGGCATGGTGACGATCTTGATGTTCTACCGTCGCAGGGCTTCGCCTAAGCACCGCTACGATATTATCGAGGTGGACTATGGTGGAGGGGCACCAGACACGGCTAAGAGATCCAAGGATCAATTGTTGTGTCTTTGGTGCTAGCCCTGCCCTCTATTTATATGTTGGGCCCCGGTCGAAACTTGGAGCAAAGCCTCCTCAAAGTCGGTTTTGCCGAAAGAAAAGAGTCCCACTCGGACTCGGGACCAAACGCCACAATCCTTGGTCTCGCCCAGACGCCATGGGCCTCGGCGTCGGCCCAGGCCGACGCCAGGTCTCGGCGTTTGGCCCTTGGCCTCCGCAAAACTCCTTTTGCACCGACCTAAAGCCTCATGGGCTTGACCCCTTGGCCTAACCATATCATCCAATATATGAATCTTTACATCTTGACTATTTCGAGACTCCTCGTCATGTCCCCGATCTCATCCGGACTCGAACTCCTTCGTACATCAAAACATGTAAACTCATAATATAAGCATCATCGTAACCTTAAGCATGCGGACCCTACGGGTTCAAGAACAATGTAGACATGACGAAACTCGCTTCCGGTCAATAACCAATAGCGAACTCGGATGCTCATATTGGCTCCTACATATTCTACGAAGATCTTTATCGGTCAGACCGCATAACAACATACGTTGTTCCCTTTGTCATCGGTATGTTACTTGCCCGAGATTCGATCGTCGGTATCTCAATACCTAGTTCAATCTAGTTACCGACAAGTCTCTTTACTCGTTCCGTAATACATCATCTCACAACTAACTCATTAGTTGTAATGCTTGCAAGGCTTAAGTGATGTGTATTACCGAGAGGGCCTAGAGATACCTCTCCGACAATCGGAGTGACAAATCCTAATCTCAAAATACGCCAACCCAACAAGTACCTTCGAGACACAGAGAGCACCTTTATAATCACCCGATTCACGTTGTGACGTTTGGTAGCACACAAAGTGCTCCTCCGTAAACGGGAGTTGCATAATCTCATAGTCATAGGAACTTGTATAAGTCATGAAGAAAGCAATAGCAGAATACTTAAATGATCAAGTGCTAAGCTAACGGAATGGGTCAAGTCAATCACATCATTCTCCTAATGATGTGATCCCGTTAATCAAATGACAACTCATGTCTATGGTTAGGAAACATAACCATCTTCGATTAACGAGCTAGTCAAGTAGAGGCATACTAGTGACACTATGTTTGTCTATGTATTCACACATGTATTATGTTTCCGGTTAATACAATTCTAGCATGAATAATAAACATTTATCATGAAATAAGGAAATAAATAATAACTTTATTATTGCCTCTAGGGCATATTTCCTTCACAATGTCCATAGTCAGGAAACCATGACTATCTGTTGATCAACGAGCTAGTCAACTAGAGGCTCACTAGGGACTTGTTGTGGTCTATGTATTCACACATGTATTATGATTTCTGGATAATACAATTATAGCATGAACAATAGACAATTATCATGAACAAAGAAATATAATAATAACCATTTTATTATTGCCTCTAGGGCATATTTCCAACAATTATGCACTTTTATCTACAGTTTCTGTTCGGCCGCGCTCGTTCTCGACCTGCAAACGAGATATTTGTCAAACTGCAAACACGTTTTGCGGGTCGGAATTTTGCGGGGTCTGCTAGAGTTGCTCTTAGAGGGAGCCCCCATTCTTAAGATTATGGGAGAATCAGCCAAAAGAACTAGGCTAGTCCCAGTCCATAGGGACGGCCTTGTCCTCCATGGAGGAGGTCCTGAACATGTATATATGTATAGGACTAGGGCTTTGTATTTACTTTGCCGTATCTCCTCTCTTCCTCGTATATTTGTACAACTTGAGATACAATTAGAGGTCGGCACTCCTTGTACCAATATATGTGCACCATGCACCTGATCAATAATTATCGATACATGCAATCCCTTCTTTCCATCTAACATGGTATCAATTTAGCAAGTTGATCCTCTCCTCGCTTCCGCGATCTCTTGCCGCGGCCGCACCATCTCCTCCCACTGCAACCGCCCGCCCCTCTCTGTCGCTGCTACTTCTCCCTCTCCCTCCCACCGAAAAACCATAACCCTACACCTCGGCCTCCAGTCCCTACAGATGCTGCCAAAACCCTACCACCTTCCCCTCCCCTTTGCAGCCCCCATGGTCTCCCCATCGTCCTCAATCTCCGGCGGGTCCAACCCCTTCACTAGACCCGAACTCACCACCAACGTTGACATCCGCGATCTCAATATTTATGAGCACATTCATATCTGCCTGGATCAATCCAGCTCCTCCTACTACGCGTGGAAGACCTACTTCAACCTCGTCTTCCGCGAGTACTACCTCACCGAGCATATCGACGGTTCCGTCGACGGCGAGGCCACACTCATCCGATGGTTCTACCTCACCATCTCAAAGGACATCTTCCACATGGTTGTCACCGAGGACGATGATGCTTGTGCCGTGTGGAACAAGATCAACGCGCTCTTCACCGACAACAAGCTCCAGCGCCTTGTGTTCTTGCAGCAAGAAATTTTTGGGTGCCATCAAGATGACTCCTCCATTGATGATTATTTCATGAGCCTCAAGATGCTTGCCGATGAACTTCGCGACATTGGTGCCAAAGTCTCCGATGAGCTCATGCTTAGCACCCTAACCACCGGCCTTGGTGACCCATAAGTATAGGGGATCTATCATAGTCCTTTCGATAAGTTAGAGTGTCAAACCCAATGAGGAGCGGAAGGAAATGACAAGCGGTTTTCAGCAAGGTATTCTTTGCAAGCACTAAAATTATCTGTAATAGATAGTTTTGTGATAAGATAATTTGTAACGGGTAACAAGTGACAAGTGTATCAAAGGTGCAGCAAGATGGCCCAATCCTTTTTGTAGCAAAGGATAAGCCTGGACTAACTCTTGTATAAAGCAAAGCACTCCCAAGGACACATGAGAATTATTGTCAAGCTAGTTTTCATCATGCTCATATGATTCGCGTTCGTTACTTTGATAATTTGATATGTAGGTGGACTGGTGCTATAGTGTTGTCCTTACTTGGACAAGACTCCCACTTATGATTAACCCCACTCGCAAGCATCCGCAACTACGACCCAAGATTAAGATAAATCTAAACATAGCATGAAACATGTGGATCCAAATCAACCCCTTACAAAGCAACACATAAACTAGGGTTTAAGCTTCTGTCACTCTAGCAACCCATCATCCACTTATTACTTCCCAATGCCTTCCCCTAGGCCCAAATCATGGTGAAGTGTCATGTAGTCGACGTTCACATAACACCACTAGAGGAAAGACAACATACATCTCATAAAAATATCGAACGAATACCAAATTCACATGATTAGTTATAACAAGACTTCTTCCATGTCCTCGGCAACAAACGTAACTACTCACAAAGCATGTTGATGTTCAAGATCGGAGGGGTATTGAATATCATTAAGGATCTGAACATATGATCTTACACCGAATAAACCAACTAGCATCAACTACAAGGATTAATCAACACTACTAGCAACCCACAGGTACCAATATGAGGTTTTGAGACAAAGATCAGATACAAGAGATGAACTAGGGTTTGAGAGGAGATGGTGCTGGTGAAGATGTTGATGAAGATTGACCCCCTCTTGATGAGAGGATCGTTGGTGATGACGATGGCTTCGATTTCCCCCTCCGGGAGGGAAGTTTCCCCGACAGAACAGCTCCGCCGGAGCCCTAGATTGCTTCTACCCAGGTTCCGCCTTGAGATGGCGGCGCTTCGTCCCGAAAGGTCTCTCTCTATTTTTTACCAGGTCAAAAGCCACCATATAGCAGAAGATGGGCACCGGGGACCTGCTAGAGGGCCTACAAGCCCTAGGGGTGCGCCCAGGGGGTAGGGTGCACCCCTAGGCTTGTGGCCACCTGGTGGGCCCCCCTCTTGTATTTCTTCAACCAATATTTTTTATATATTCCAAAATAATTATTCGTAAATTTTCAGGACTTTTGGAGTTGTGCAGAATAGGTCTCTTAGATTTACTTTCCGGTCTAGAATTTCATCTGCCGGCATTCTCCCTCTTCATGTAAACCTTGTAAAATAAGAGAGAAAAGGCATAAGTATTGTACTATAATGTGTAATAACAGCACATAATGCAATAAATATCAATATAAAAGCATGATGCAAAATGGACGTATCAACTCCCCCAAGCTTAGACCTCGCTTGTCCTCAAGCGAAAGCCGAGATCGATAATAATGTCCACATGTTTAGAGATAGAGGTGTCGATAAAATAAAATATGGACATGAGGGCATCATGATCATCTTTAGAACAACAACATATATTGTCATATAATTTCTTATGCTAAAGTAAAAATTCATTCACAAGGTAAAGTATGAATCAGAAACTTTATTGAAGACTAACAAACTATGATCTCAGTCATTGAAGCAATTGCAATTTATCATAATATCGAAAAGAGTCAATGTCAGAGCTTTTGTACATCAAGTCCACATACTCAACCATCTTTTAGTCTTTCACAATTTCAACACTCACGCGATACTTATGAGATCAAAGCCTCGGTCAGACACAGAGAAAGATAGGGGCTTATAGCTTCGCCTCCCAACCTTCTACCTCAAGGGTAATCTCAACAATAAAACTTTATGATAACCTACATCCAAGTGGATATATATATCTGGATCTTCCCCAACATATAGTGCTTGCCAAAAAGAAAAAGTGTAAAAAGGAAAGGTGAAGATCACCATGACTCTTGTTGGGAGATAGAAGGTAAAAGTAAAAGATAGACCCTTCACAGAGGGAAGCAGAGGTTGTCATGCGCTTTTATGGTTGGTTGCACGAAATCTTAATGAAAAAGAACGTCACTTTATATTGCCGCTTGTGATAAAGAACTTTATTATGCAATCCGTCGCTTTTATTTCTTCTATATCACAAGTTCATATGAAGCTTATTTTCCTCACACTAAAAGACCATACGTATTTAGAGAGCAATTTTTATTGCTTGCACCGATAACAACTTACTTGGAGGATCTTACTCAATCCATAGGTAGGTATAGTGGAATCTCATGGCTAAACTGGGTTTAGGGATTTTTTATGCACAAGTACTATCTCTACTTGGTGCAAAAGATTTGGCTAGCATAGGATGGGAAACAAGCACAACATGTTGGAGGATCCAAGACAATATAACTTCTATTTGGATATAAGAAAACATAACCCATTATGTTGTCTTCCTTGTCCAACATCAACCTTTTAGCATATAATATTTTAATGAGTGCTCACAATCACAAAAGATGTCCAGGATAGTGTTTTTATATGTGAGACCTCTCTTCCTTCATTACTTCCTAATAATTGCAACAATGACCAAAACTATGTTTTGTAACGCCCCGGATCCAATGCGCCAGGTGTCCGCCAGTCATTCGCCGTCGTTGCCTTGTCATTTGCTTGCGTGTTTCACTTTGCCATGTCATCATCTGCATTTTATCATGCCATCATGTGCATCTCATTTGGCATACGTGTTCATCTCATGCATCCGAGCATTTTCCCCGTTGTCCGTTTTGCAATCTGGCACTCCTATGAGGTTGATCTCTACATGAATGTTGAACTATGCCATGCCATCTTTCCAGGGGTGTTGACCTTGTATTTTTGTGAGTTGTGTTCTGAGTGTATTGAGCTTGTAAAGTAGGGTAGTTCTTTGTTGCTGTTTTCCGATGATTCTGTAATATTTTGTTGCTATGTTAACATGCTTCTAGTAATCATTCTATGCATAATCTGGAGATGCTCTATAAACATGTTTTGATATACATGTCATGATCTATCCGTTCATGCCCTTGGTTGCAATTATAGCCTGCTGGAACATGTTCATTTCTTGCTCCAAAGTTGCTTGAAAATGTTTCTGATGCATTGTTTGCATGAGATTCAATTTTCACGAGGTCGTTGTAGTTGATCCGTGTATGCTATGACCTTGCTCTTGCCATGCTTAGCTTCATAATCATGCCTTCTTACTGTTGGTTGCCTTGCCATGCCATATATTGCTCTGTAGTGAGTGGTTCGAGCTCACGAACATGCCTACTTATTGTTATTTCTGCCATGTTTGAATCTGTAATATAACTTGCTATGTTTACATGGGTGCCATCATTTCTTAGATGCCTTTTTGGCTCATGGTCAGTAAGGGTCTTTTGATATATGCTATTAGTAGATTCATGCCATGCCTTTGTTTGCCATGATATGTTCCTGTAACATGTTGTTTGATAGCTCTAAACATTGCAACCTGATGTTATTTCTACTAAAGTCTGAAACTGTTATTATTTGCAATATCTCCATGTCCTTTTGAGCATGTTCTAGTTGTTTCTGGAGATAGCTCAGTGTTCATGTTTTGTTATGCTTTACGTGTACTTCATGACCATGCCTTTTGTTATTATGTTGGGGTGCTGTAGAATGTTGTTTTGATGCTTGTAAGATGCCTAGTTGCTGTTTTGGACAGATTGATGCTATGACTTGTATAGTGTGTGGGTGTTGAACCGTTGCTCCGTTTTGAATGTGCTCTATATGAAACTTGCTTGATTTTGCTTGTAGTTTCATATTATCATGTTGTATCCTTGTTTTGGTGTGTCTGCTTGATGTTTGGGTGCCTTTTGCATCAATGCCATGTTTAACTTGTTTTGCTCATATCTTCTAGGCCGTAGCTCCGAATCTAATGAACTTTATATGTAACTTGACTAGAATTTCGTGTAGATCATCTTGGTGCATCTTAACTTGTTGTTTAACAACTTGAACTTAAGGTTTATTCAGTTCTGGACCAATTTCGAAATATGCATATGAGGACTTACCGGAATTGTTATATGTTGTTCCCGGCCTCATTTAAACTTGCCTTGATATGTTGTTCTTGTTTTGCTTCATCTCTTGCCATGAGTAGCTCATGTAGACTTTGTCATGCATCATGCTTGTTGTGCATCATGCCTTGTTCATGTGTGGTGTGTTTACCTTTGTTGTGTGCTTCTTCTTGTTAGTTCCTGTTTCGTTGCGATCGTGAGGATTCGTTCGTCTGCGTGTGGTTCGTCTTCGTGGTATCATCTTCTTCATGGACTCGTTCTTCTTCCTTGCGGGATTTCAGGCAAGATGACCGCTACCCTGGATCTCACTACTATTATTGCTATGCTAGTTGCCTCGTTCTTTCGCTATCTTTGCGCTACCTATTACTGCTTGTCCAGCCATCCCAAATTGCCATGAACCTCTAACCTTTGACACCATTCCTAGCAAACCGTTGTTTGGCTATGTTACCGCTTTGCTCAGCCCCTCTTATAGCGTTGCTAGTTGCAGGTGAAGTTGAAGATTTCTCCATGGTGGACAGGGTTTTGTTGGGGTATCACAATATCTCTTATATTATTAATGCATCTATATATTTGGTAAAGGGTGGAAGGCTCGGCCTTATGCCTGGTGTTTTGTTCCACTCTTGCCGCCCTAGTTTTCGTTATACCGGTGTTATGTTCCCGGATTTTGCGTCCCTTACGCGGTCGGGTGATTTATGGGACCCCCCTGACAGTTCGCTTTGAATGAAACTTGTCCAGCAAGGCCCAACATTGACTTTTACCATTTGCCTCACCACCACCTATTTTTCCCTTGGGAGTCGCTCTCTCGAGGGTCATCTTTATTCAGCCCCCCCGGGCCAGTGCTTGTCTAAGCGTTGGTCCAAACTAGAGCACCGTGCGGGACCATCCCTTGGCAACTTGGGTTACGTCGGTACCTGTACGCTTCGCTTATCCGGTCGTGGCTCGAGATGAGATACTGTGCGGCTACTATCGGGATGTCGGCGCACGGGCGGCTTTGCTGGTCTTGTTTTACCATTGTCGAAATGTCTTGATGTACCGGGATACCGAGTCTCGATCGGAGTGTCTCGGGTGAAGGTCTATTCTTCGATGATCGCGAGAGCTTGTCATGGGCTTGTTGGGACACCCCTGCAGGTATAAACTTTCGAGAGCCGTGCCGCGGTTATGTGGCGAGATGGGAATTTGTTAATGTCCGGTTGTAGATAACTTGACACTTGATCCGAAATAAAACGCATCAACCGCGTGTGTAGCCGTGATGGTCTCTTCTCGGCGGAGTCCGGGAAGTGAACACGGTTTCTGTGTTATGTTTGACGTAAGTAGGTGTTCAGGATCACCTCTTGATCATTGCTAGTTGACGACCGTTCCGCTTGTTCTCTTCTCGCTCTTCTTTGCGTTGGTTAGCCACCATACTTGCTTAGTCGCTGCTGCAACCTCACCACTTTACCCCTTTCCTTTCCCATTAAGCTTTGCTAGTCTTGATACCCATGGTAATGGGATTGCTGAGTCCTCGTGGCTCACCAGATACTTCCAAAACCAGTTTGCAGGTGCCTATGTTATCGGCGGTGACGCAACCAAGCTCAAGGAGGAGCTCGATGAAGATCTCGCCCTTTGTGTTGTTTCGTTCTAGTTGTTCAAGAGTGGAGCCCGGTTGGGGTCGATCGGGACCTTTTGTCGCATTTGGGGTTCTTCTTTTATTTTGGTTCCGTAGTCGGACCTTGATTGTATCTGGATGATGTAATGCTTTATTCATGTAATTGAGTGAAGTGGCGATTGTAAGCCAACTATGTATCTCTTTCCTTATGTATTACTTGGGTTGTGTGAAGATTACCTCACTTGCGACATTGCTTTCAATGCGGTTATGCCTCTAAGTCATGCTTCGACACGTGGGAGATATAGCCGCATCGAGGCGCTACAAGTTGGTAATCAGAGCCTTCCCCGACCTTAGGAGCCCCACTGCTTGATCGTTTTTAGTGGCGAGTTGTGTCTAGAAAAATGTTTTGAGTCATTTAGGATTATATATATCGGAGAGTTTAGGAATTCTTTTTACTCCCCAGTCCCTTCGACCTTCTGGTGAGGTATCCTGACGTAGAGTTTTGACTCTTCTCTTCTCAAATTTCACTAAAAAATTTTTAGGATCACGCGGGTATCTTAGAATCGTTCCGATGGTTTTATGATGACAACATTGTCTTGGTTGCCTCCCGTCGGCAGGGTTTTTTTCTTTGGAGGTGTCCCGGGAGTTGAGCTCGAGGTGTTGTCGCCATAATTTTATCGTTGCAGATTCGGAATACCCGAGTTTAGTGCGCCGACATCGAAAATCTCTTTTATGCAGTTGTTGGTGAGATAACCCCGCTAACCCAGTACTGAGGTGAGTACGAGAGTATTGCCATGACTTGTATAACGGATGCTTTTCGAAGGTTGAGGTAGACGATTTCCGAAGGTTTCTTGGTTATGTGTTGACGGATGGATACAGCTAGATGTAGGGATTGTTAGTTTGGGTGAGATATATTGCTCCCCTGTATCCCCAAGACCAGATTGCATAACCAGAAAGTTTCGGGAGTTTTATAGGTGGGAATTCAAGTAGCTCCTAGAATATCTTTCCGACAAATGCATGATACGGGATTGGGTAAATCTCTATCATATGTTTGTTTCCGGCTTATTCTGCAAGCCAAATCCTTTGTTTTGTTTTATTTGTGGTATTCGAGTTGCTTCAATGTCAAATGTTGAATCCATACCTTTCCTAAACGGTGTTCTCATATTGCTATGTGAATACTAATCCTTTTTGATCATTGAGGTTGTCATGTTAATTCTTTTCCAACCGGTGCGCTTCTCTTCGAGATGATCCCATCATTATCCCCATCCGCAAGATCAAATCTAAGTTTTATCAACGCTGTTTGTTTCGTTGCCTTTGTTTTCCCGCCCTCCCACCCTTTTTCTTCAAGGACACATATTTCTTAACCAAGTATCCATTTATTCATGTGAAGTTTCTCCATTCTTTTCCGTCAATGTTCTTACCCGGTGGTTCTCAAGAAGATGTTCTACTAGTTCGTCATTCCTCATTCCTTTCTCTTCTCCGGTGGATTCAAGTCAAGTTTTGTTGATCATACCTTTTTCCTCATTTCAATGTCTTTTCTTGCCGGTGCATCTCTTAATCTTTCACTTCTCGCTATTTGTTATTCCGGAGTGCTCAAGATATCTCGAAGATTCGTGTTTCCACTCTGCATTCGTTCAAGCTCTTTCGAGATTATTATCTCATTCAAGTCATTTAATTCAACCGGTGCAACATCTCTTTTAAATCTTTTCAACGGTGTTCTTTTGAGTGGGCCCTAACCCACAGGTCTTTTTCCAGGATCTTACCTGACTCTTCTATTTTTCCCAGAGCTATCCTAAATTCTTCTCCAAGTTTGACGTAAGAATGAGTTATCATCAGTCAAATGCTTTTCTCCATGATCTTTCAAATTCTTTTCATAGTTGGCTCAACCTCTTCGCTTTTGATTCTTCCGGTGTGCCTCAATTATTCTTGGTGGTGTTTCTCGTTGTCATTCTCATCATTTGAAGACCGAAGAAGAGTTTCTCTTTAATCTTGCTCTATTCTCTTCAAGATTCATGGTGATAGCTTGTTGCCATCCTCTCATAATTGTTTTCGATCGTGAGAATCTTTTTCACCCATCAGGAGATATTCAAGAGTCTTCTCAGTTTGTCATCCGGAGTCCATCAATTCAGGTTTGTTCATTCTCAGCTGTCAGTTATCATTCTCCTATCTTGCCGGCGCATCAATCGAATATCCTCTAATCAGTTCTTCATCTATTTGTTCTCATGTATCTAGTGTGTCTCAAGCACCTTCGTTCATTTGCTAATTCTTACCGGTGATGCACCCTACTTCGTTCAATTTCAATTCTTACGGTGGTTCTTTCAAGATCTCTCTTCCTTGTTCATCATATCAATTCATTTGTTGTTCCAATCCTACCGATGGTTCGTTGAAGACCTTCTCAAGTTTTGATATATCTCTCTTAATCCTTTCTACGGGAATAAGTAGTATGCCAAATCCATTGCTTGTCATCAATGTAATTTGATGAAGGATAAGCATATAATAAATCTTATTCTTATTTCCTCGAGGTGATTCAATTCTTTTCTTCCGGAGATTGTTCATGATGAAGTAATTCTCGGTTTCATTTGTTTCATCTTCTCTTTTTCCCGGAGTTCCAAGCTCTAATTATCACGGAGATCCATCTAAATCATTGCAAGGATTCACCTTGTGTTTTCAACTTCTCTTTCTTTCTATCGCCCTTTTGTTTACCGGAGTTCTTCATGGAGGTTCTACATGGTGGTTCGTCAAGGATTCTTTTCATTCTTCAATTGTTCATCAAGATTTCTCTCAAAGTTATGATCCGTCAAGCCATACTTCAAAATAAACATGGTGCTCAACACATGTTTTGTTTTGAGGAGTTCAAGCATTCTTCATCTGGCATTCCGAAGTGCAATTCTTTCTACATTATCTTCTGAGGTGGTGTTAGGTCATTCTTGATAATTTCCCTTCGCGTTTCATGATTCACAAGTTTTCAAGAGTGACATATTTAAATCCATCATTTTCTCTTTGTTCAAGAGATCTTTTCAACCGTCAATCTCTTCATTGGGGTTATCTTGGTATAGATTTCACCTAAAGCCTTCCGTAAGGAATGTTGCTATTATGGTGCTTATCAATGATCCAAGTTTTCTCCTATCCTCTTGGTGAAAGAAGTTTTTCATCGCCTTGGTGCTCTCACTCAAATCAATGGCTTCCTTTAGTGGCCATTTGTCACCTCATAATTTTGAGATGTTTTCATAAGCCCGCCACAAGCTTATACTTTTCGTTGTTGGTTTTCCAACAACTCCATTTTAACCTTCTTGGAAGGGTGCTTTCCAAGCTCATTCGTGGCAGAAGTTGGCATTTTCTTCTCCATTCTTTTATTCCAATGATCTAATTTCTATTCTTTCGTTACGGAGGCATTGTGATGTTGTGCTCTTCACCCATCACCTCGTTTTGTGAGGATCGTGTTCTTTTCTTGCTTATCCATTTAACCGGAGTGTTGCGTTCTCATTCAAGTTCTTTCATCTTATCAAGTTTTGCCTCTCTTTTCAACCTTAGTGCTGTCTGAAATCCTTCTTACCCATTGTGCCATTCTTTCAATAGTTTCGGAGGCAGTGTGTTGTTGATTTCATCAAGTATCATCCCATCTTCTCAAGTTCATGTTCTATTCGTTCCATGTTCAACCGGAGTGCTGCCCGAATTCTTCCCCTCTCATCTTGTTTTAACCGGAGTGGTTTCGAATTCTATCTTGTCCATTAATCTCTTGATTCATGTCTTTGCAACCTTCAAGTTCTCGTAATATTCCTTGTTCCTCTTGTCCAACGGGTTGTTTGCAATCTCGTTCATCTCTGTTGTACTCTTTCTTTTAAATTGCTCAACCTCTCAAGGTTCATGGTTTCACTCGTTCGTCAAAGAAGCAACTTTGTTTTACCTCTCTTCCTCTTTCTTTTCCCTCCGGTGCCATCCTAGATCTCGGGACGAGATCCTCTCGTAGTGGTGGAGTGTAGTAACGCCCCGGATCCAATGCGCCAGGTGTCCGCCAGTCATTCGCCGTCGTTGCCTTGTCATTTGCTTGCGTGTTTCACTTTGCCATGTCATCATCTGCATTTTATCATGCCATCATGTGCATCTCATTTGGCATACGTGTTCATCTCATGCATCCGAGCATTTTCCCCGTTGTCCGTTTTGCAATCCGGCACTCCTATGCCCTCCGGCGTCCCCCTTTTGCCTCTTCTCTTGTGCGGGTATTAAACTTTCTCGGAATGGCCCGAGGTTTCTCAAGCGGCCTTGGTATACCACCGGTAGACCGCCTGTCAAGTTTCGTGCCATTTGGAGGTCGTTTGATACTCCAACGGTTAACCGGTAACCGTAAAAGCCTCTTTGTTGCAGCCCAACACCCTTCCAAAGTGGCCCAAACCCACCAAACTCCTCTCCATGCTCTCGGTCGTTCGATCACGATCGCGTGGCCGAAAACCGCACCTCATTTGGACTCTCCTAGCTCCTCTATGCCTATTTATAAACCCCCATTCCAAATCCGGATGATTTCCCGAAACCCTAGATCCATCCTTCGCGCGCCGACATGTCCGCCGGCGACCGGACATGTCCGCCCGGCCTCGCCAATCGCGACGCTGCCACGTGGGCACCGCTGCTGCCGTCTTCGCGCTGCTGGCCATGGAGCCCATCCGGGGCCAGCGGGCCCATCTGGCGCCGTCGCTCGCCGCGCGACCCGCCGCGTTGTTTGGCCGCGGCGGCAGCGCGTCGCCGAAGCCGCTCGCCCTCCGCCACCGGCCGCTTCGCCGCCTGCCTCGCCGTCTCCGGCCGCGCGCCGCTTTCGCCGCCCGCCTCATGGGCGGCCGCCGCCCGCCGAGTGCCCGGCCGTCGCCGCCGCCGGCCTCCCTCGCCGCCGCTCTGCTCTCGGCGAGCCGGGCTCTCGCGCCGAGGCTCCCGCCCGTGCCGTCCGCAGCCTCGGCGGCGTCCTCGCCCTACAGCCGCCGCCGACCGTCGTTGTAACGACCCGGATCCGATGCGCCAGAAGTCTGCCAGTTATTCGCCGTCGTTGCCATGTCATTTGCTTGCGTGTTGCGTTTGCCATGTCATCATTTGCATTTTATCATGTCATCATGTGCATCTCATTTTGCATACATGTCCGTCTCATGCATCCGAGCCTTTTTCCCTCGCCGTCTGTTTTGCAATCCGCACTCCTATGTCCTCCGGTGTCCCTTCTTCCCTCTTTTCGTGCGGGTATTAAACTTTCTCGGAATGGTTCGAGGTTTGCCAAGCGGCCTTGGTATAGCACCGTAGACCGCTGGCAAGTTTCGTGCCATTTGGAGGTCGTTATACTCAACGGTTAACAAGTAACCGTAATGTCCTCTTTGTTGCAGCCCAACACCCTTCCAAAGTGGCCCAAAACCCATCTAACTCCTCTCCATGCTCTCGATGCCGTTCGATCACGATCGCGGGCAAAACCGCTCCTCATTTGGACACGCCCACGCGCCACGCCGCTTCGCCAATCACAGGCGCCACGCCGCCGCCGCGCCGCCTCCTCCACTCCCCCGCCGCCACGCCGCCTCGCGCCTCGCCGCCGCCGAGGTTCGCCGGCCCCATCGCGACCAGCTGGGCCCATCCGCCGCCGCCGCCGCCGCCGGAGCCCGCTGCCGCCGCCCGCCGCCATCGCTGCGCGCTTCGCCGCGTGCGTTTGCCTCCACCGTCCGGCCAGTGACTCCGGCCCCTGAAGCCGCCCGGCCGCGCCTTGCCCGCCGTAGTCCGCCGCCTCCGCCGCCGCTCTCCCGCGCAGCTTCGCCGTCGCCCGATCTGCAAGAACCACCGCCGCCATGGATCTCGCCTCGCGACCCGACCTCGCCAAGATCCCGCTCGTCGCCGAGCCCGCCGCTTCAAGGCCTCCGTTCCGGCCACCCGGCCTCCGCCCCTCGCCGGAGCTCCTCCATCTCGCCGTTGACCGCGATCGCCGCCGCCCCCGGTTTACTGCTCGGGCCGATCAGAGGACGAGCTTCTCTCGTGGGCCGGCCTCTCTCGTGGGCGGCACTGCTTCACCAGTGCCCGGCCCAGCGCCAGCCCGCCAAGCCTCCACCCGGCCTGCTTCCTCTTCGTGGGCCGAGCCCAGGTGAGCAGCCCCTAATCCCGCCTGGGCGCCTCGTAGTTATTCGACGCTCACCTTTTTTTTTTCAGAATTTGACTAAGTCCCTGAAATCTGTGTAATTTTCATGCATTTTCATCGCATCGCATCTCCGCATCTGTAGCTCCGTTTTGCGCGTATAATATGTCAAATTGTTCGCCTCGACGAGTACATCATTTCATTCCATTGCATCGTTTGCATTTGAGCTCATCTTGATGCCCGAAATGCTGTTGGAAGAAGGCTTCAGATCGTTAGTTTCAGAATCTTATCAGCTCGAGCTATTTTGTCATTTTTGCCATGATTTATGTGTGCATCCTATGAGTATGAGCTCTACATGAATGTTGGACTAGGACATGCCATCTTTCCAGAGGTGTTGACCTTGTATTTTTTGTGAGTTGTGTGCTGAGTGCATTGAGCTTGTAAAGTAGGGTAGTTGCTGTTGTTGTTTTCCTGGCAGATTCTGTTATATTTTGATGCCATGTTAACATGCTTCTAGTAATCAATCTATGCATAATCTGGAGATGCTCTATAAACATGATTTGATATACATGTCTTGCTCTATCCATTCATGCCCTTGGTTGCATTTATAGCCTGCTGGAACATGTTCACTTCTTGCTCCAAAGTTGCTTGAAAATGTTTCCTGACAGATTGTTTGCATGAGATTCAATTTTCACGAGGTCGTTGTAGTTGATCCGTGTATGCTATGAACTTGCTCTTGCCATGATTAGCTTCATAAATATGCCTTCTTACTGTTGGTTGCCTTGTCATGCCATGTATTGCTCTGTAGTGAGTGCATCGAGCTCACGAACATGCCTACTAATTGTTGTTCCTGCCATGTATAAATCTGTAATAAAACTTGCCATGTTTACCTGGGTGCCATCATTTCTTAGAGTCCTTTTTGGCTTATGGTCACTAAGGGACTATTGATATATGCTTTGAGTATAATCATGTCATGCCTTGCTTTGCTATTATAAGTTCCTGTAGCATCTTGTTTGCTTGCTCTAAACATGCCTTCCTGATGTTAATTCCTGCCATGTTAGTATTTTCACTAAGTCTGTGAACCTGATATTTTGAGCACTTTCACCATGCTTGTTTGAACATGTTATGATGTGATTTAGCCGTAGCTCAGTGTTCCTCTTTTGTTAAGCATCTCCTGTAGTTCGTTGCCATATGCTTTATTTTTATGTTGGGGTGCTGTAGCATAGTTTCGTGTTGCGTGCTAAGTAGCATCGGGCTGTTAAACGCAGATTTGCGTCATTCTTGTTTTGCTTGTCTTTTGCAAACCGTGCATCCGATTCCGGTGATCTTTATATCGATTTCAACCGAAATCGTCTCATCTTTCCAGCGGCATACTTGGTTTGCCAAGTTGATGCCCGGTTCATCATTTTCCTTCCGGAGCATACATATGCATTGCATATCACATCTCGCATCGCATGTCATGTATTGCATCATATTGCTTGTGCATTGTTCCTTGTTTGATTGTGGTTCCGTTGCTTGTGTTCTTGCTTTGGGTAGAGCCGGGAGACGAGTACGTGAACGAGGAGCCTGTTGAGAACGCCTACGAGGATCAAGCCTTCGACAAACTCTGAGTACCTTGCAGGCAAGATGACCATACCCTCGAAATCACTACTATCTTTGCTATGCTAGTTTGCTCGCTCTTTTGCTATGCCAATGCTACGATGCCTACCTTTTGCTTGTCAGCCTCCCAAATTGCCATGTCAAACCCCTAACCTTTGACACCTTTTCCTATGCAAACCGTTGTTTGGCTATGTTACCGCTTTGCTCAGCCCCTCTTATAGCGTTGTTAGTTGCAGGTGAAGATTGAAGATTGTTCCTTGTTGGAACATGGAGATGTTGTTCCTTGTTGGAACATGTTTACTTGTTGGGATATCACAATATCTCTTATATTATTAATGCATCTATATATTTGGTAAAGGGTGGAAGGCTCGGCCTTATGCCTGGTGTTTTGTTCCACTCTTGCCGCCCTAGTTTCCGTCATACCGGTGTTATGTTCCCGGATTTTGCGTCCCTTACGCGGTCGGGTGATTTATGGGACCCCCCTGACAGTTCGCTTTGAATAAAACTTGTCAAAGAAGGCCCAACATTGCCTTTTACCATTTGCCTCACCACCACCTATCTTTTCCCTTGGGAGTCGCTCTCTCGAGGGTCATCTTTATTTCAGCCCCGGGCGGTGCTTGTCTAAGTGTTGGTCCGAATCGGCAGATCAGGGGCCACCTCGGGGCAACTCGAGGGCTGGTTTTACTCAGAGGGTGACCTATCCGTGTTGCCTCGAGAACGAGATATGTGCAGCTCCTATCGGGATTGTCGGCGATCGGGCGGCTTTGCTGGTCTTGTTTTACCATTGTCGAAATGTCTTGATGTACGGGATACCGAGTCGATCGGAGTGTCTCGGGTGAAGGTCTATTCTTCGATGATCGCGAGAGCTTGTCATGGGCTAAGTTGGGACACCCTGCAGGATTTGATCTTTCGAAAGCCGTGTCATGGTTATGGGCAGATGGGAATTTGTTAACGTCGGTTGTAGAAGACCTGAAGTTGACCTTAATTAAAATACATCAACGCGTGTGTTACCGTGATGGTCTCTTTCCGTGAGTCCGGAAGTGAACACGTGTTGGAGTTATGCTTGACGAGGTTGCTATAGGATCACTTCTTGATCATACTTATATCGACCGTGCTTTGCCTTCTCTTCTCGCTCTCATTTGCGTATGTTAGCCTCCGTATATGCTAGTCGCTGCTGCAGCTCCACCTCATGCCTTTACCTTACCCATAAGCTTAAATAGTCTTGATCTCGCGGGTGTGAGATTGCTGAGTCCTCGTGACTCACCGGATACTTCAAAACCAGTTTGCGGTGCCTATGTTATCGAAAGCGGTGGCGCAACCCAGCTCAAGGAGGAGCTCGATGAAGATCTTGCCCTTTGTGTTGTTTCGTTTGATTGATCAAGTGGAGCCCAGTTGGGGTCGATCAGGGTCCTTTGTCGCATTTGGGGTTCTTCTTTTATTTTGGTTCCGTAGTCGGACCTTGATTGTACCGGGATGATGTAATGCTTTATTCATGTAATTGTGTGAAGTGGCGATTGTAAGCCAACTATGTACCTTTTCCCTTATGTATTACATGGTTTGTGCGAAGATTACCTCACTTGCGACATTGCTTTCAATGCGGTTATGTCTCTAAGTCGTGCTTCGACACGTGGGAGCTATAGCCGCATCGAGGGCGCATGATCGTCCTCCACAGCGCCACCATGATCCTCCTCGGCCCCGAGCTCGGGCGAGCTCCGTGTGCCGGTGCCCGCCGCCCGGAGACCGGCAGATCCGGCGACCCTGCGCCCGGATCCGCCTTCCCCAGCCCCGGATCCACCGTCTCCATCCTCTCCGGCGAGATCCCGCGATCTCCGGCGAAGTTTTCCGGCGTGCATCGATATCCGTGCAGAGGTTGACCCCCGAAACTGCCAAGTCCCAGATTTCTGTTAAAATCATGCCATATTCATTGCATCACATCTCTGCATCCGTAGCTCCGTTTTGCGCGTATAATATGTCAAATTGTTCGTCTCGACGAGTACTTCATTTCATTCCATTGCATCATTTGCATTTGAGCTCATCTTGATGCCTGAAATGCTGTTGGAAGAGTGCTTCATGTTGTTAACCTGCTGAAACTGTTATAACTTGCTGTTTTATCATTTTTGCCATGATTTATGTGTGCATCCTATGAAGTTGATCTCTACATTAATGTTGAACTATGCCATGCCATCTTTGCAGGGGTGTTGACCTTGTATTTTTGTGAGTTGTGTGCTGAGTGTATTGAGCTTGTAAAGTAGGGTAGTTGCTGTTGCTGTTTTCCTGACAGATTCTGTAATATTTTGTTGCTATGTTAACATGCTTCTAGTAATCATTCTATGCATAATCTGGAGATGCTCTATAAACATGTTTTGATATACATGTCATGCTCTATCCATTCATGCCCTTGGTTGCAATTATAGCCTGCTGGAACATGTTCATTTCTTGCTCCAAAGTTTCTTGAAAATGTTTCCTGACAGATTGTTTGCATGAGATTCAATTTTCACGAGGTCTTTGTAGTTGATCCATGTATGCTATGACCTTGCTCTTGCCATGATTAGCTTCATAATCATGCCTTCTTACTTTTGGTTGCCTTGCCATGCCATGTATTGCTCTGTAGTGAGTGTTTCGAGCTCACGAACATGCCTACTTATTGTTACTTCTGCCATGTTTGAATCTGTAATATAACTTGCTATGTTTACATGGGTGCCATCATTTCTTAGATGCCTTTTTGGCTCATGGTCAGTAAGGGTCTTTTGATATATGCTATTAGTAGATACATGCCATGCCTTGTTTGCCATGATATGTTCCTGTAACATGTTGTTTGATAGCTCTAAACATTGCAACCTGATGTTATTTCTACTAAAGTCTGAAACTGTTATTATTTGCAATATTTCCATGTCCTTTTGAGCATGTTCTAGTTGTTTCTGGAGATAGCTCAGTGTTCATGTTTTGTTATGCTTTACGTGTACTTCATGACCATGCCTTTTGTTATTATGTTGGGGTGTTGTAGCATGTTGTTTTGATGCTTGTAAGATGCCTAGTTGCTGTTTTGGACAGATTGATGCTATGACTTGTATAGTGTGTGGGTGTTGAACCGTTGCTCCGTTTTGAATGTGCTCTATATGAAACTTGCTTGATTTTGCTTGTAGTTTCATATTATCATGTTGTATCCTTGTTTTGGTGTGTCTGCTTGATGTTTGGGTGCCTTTTGCATCAATGCCATGTTTAACTTGTTTTGCTCATATCTTCTAGGCTGTAGCTCCGAATCTAATGAACTTTATATGTAACTTGACTAGAATTTCGTGTAGATCATCTTGGTGCATCTTAACTTGTTGTTTAACAACTTGAACTTAAGGTTTATTCAGTTCTGGACCAATTTTGAAATATGCATATGAGGACTTACCGGAATTGTTATATGTTGTTCCCGGCCTCATTTAAACTTGCCTTGATATGTTGTTCTTGTTTTGCTTCATCTCTTGCCATGAGTAGCTCATGTAGACTTTGTCATGCATCATGCTTGTTGTGCATCATGCCTTGTTCATGTGTGGTGTGTTTACCTTTGTTGTGTGCTTCTTCTTGTTAGTTCCTGTTTCGTTGCGATCGTGAGGATTCGTTTCGTCTGCGTGTGGTTCGTCTTCGTGGTTTCATCTTCTTCATGGACTCGTTCTTCTTCCTTGCGGGATTTCAGGCAAGATGACCGCTACCTGGATCTCACTACTATCATTGCTATGCTAGTTGCCTCGTTCTTTCGCTATCTTTGCGCTACCTATTACTGTTTGTCCAGCCATCCCAAATTGCCATGAACCTCTAACCTTTGACACCATTCCTAGCAAACCGTTGTTTGGCTATGTTACCGCTTTGCTCAGCCCTCTTATAGCGTTGCTAGTTGCGGTGAAGTTGAAGATTTCTCCATGGTGGACAGGTTTTGTTGGGATATCACAATATCTCTTATATTATTAATGCATCTATATATTTGGTAAAGGGTGGAAGGCTCGGCCTTATGCCTGGTGTTTTGTTCCACTCTTGCCGCCCTAGTTTCCGTCATACCGGTGTTATGTTCCCGGATTTTGCGTCCCTTAAGCGGTCGGGTGATTTATGGGACCCCCCTAACAGTTCACTTTGAATAAAACTTGTCCAGCAAGGCCCAACATTGACTTTTACCATTTGCCTCACCACCACCTATTTTTCCCTTGGGAGTCGCTCTCTCGAGGGTCATCTTTATTCAGCCCCCCCGGGCCAGTGCTTGTCTAAGCGTTGGTCCAAACTAGAGCACCGTGCGGGACCATCCCTTGGCAACTTGGGATACGTCGGTACATGTACGCTTCGCTTATCCGGTCGTGGCCTGAGACGAGATACGCGCGGCTACTATCAGGATGTCGGCACGTCGGGCAGCTTTGCTGGTCTTGTTTTACCATTGTCGAAATGTCTTGATGTACCGGGATACCGAGTCTGATCGGAGTGTCTCGGGTGAAGGTCTATTCCTTCGATGATCGCGAGAGCTTGTCATGGGCTAAGTTGGGACACCCTGCAGGGTATAAACTTTCGAGAGCCGTGCCGCGGTTATGTGGCAGATGGGAATTTGTTAATGTCGGTTGTAGATAACTTGACACTTGATCCGAAATAAAACGCATCAACCGCGTGTGTAGCCGTGATGGTCTCTTCTCGGCGGGTCCGGAAGTGAACACGGTTTACGTGTTATGTTTGGCGTAAGTAGGTGTTCGGGATCACCTCTTGATCATTGCTAGTTGACGACCGTTCCGCTTGTTCTCTTCTCGCTCTTCTTTGCGTTGGTTAGCCACCATACTTGCTTAGTCGCTCGCTGCAACCTCACCACTTTACCCCTTTCCTTTCCCATTAAGCTTTGCTAGTCTTGATACCCATGGTAATGGGATTGTTGAGTCCTCGTGGCTCACTAGATACTTCAAAACCAGTTTGCGGTGCCTATGTTACCCGAAAGCGGTGACGCAACCAAGCTCAAGGAGGAGCTCGATGAAGATCTCGCCCTTTGTGTTGTTTCGTTCTAGTTGTTCAGTAGTGGAGCCCAGTTGGGGTCGATCGGGGACCTTTTGTCGCATTTGGGGGTTCTTCTTTTATTTTGGTTCCGTAGTCGGACCTTGATTGTATCTGGATGATGTAATGCTTTATTCATGTAATTGAGTGAAGTGGCGATTGTAAGCCAACTATGTATCTCTTTCCCTTATGTATTACTTGGGTTGTGTGAAGATTACCTCACTTGCGACATTGCTTTCAATGCGGTTATGCCTCTAAGTCGTGCTTCGACACGTGGGAGATATAGCCGCATCGAGGGCGTTACATGTTTGTCAACCCTCAACAAACTTTATTCATCATACTCTATATATGTGAAGTCATCACTCTCCATAAGATCATTATATAATATTTTGACTTCTTTTATTCTTTTATTTTTCTGTAGATCATAGCAAGAAAGCAAAGGCCTCAACTCAAAACTACTCTTTATTATATAACTCACGGACTCGATTACATAGATAGATCACAAAGTAAAGCTCAAAGCTAGATCATACTAAAAACTTTTATTCTACTAGATCAATATATAATCGAAAGGATCGAACTAAGAAAAATGATAAAGGTAAAGATGTGATGAGATACTATACCGGAGGTGGTGATGAAGGTGTTGAAGTAGTGTTCTTCTTCCTCAGCTTGCGCTTGAGGGTGGAATTTTCCTCCCTTAAGTCATCGATCTCCTGCTCAAGCCTTAATATATTTTTGCATAATTCCTGCTTGTTTTCCTGCAGGAGACGAAAAGGGATAAACTCGATCTTAGGTTTCTTTGATTTATTAGGGAAACTTGACATTTTGAACTCCATGTGCATGTCCCCAGGTTGGGGTAGTAGGACTTCCTCCTCATCTGAGCTTGTCTCTTCCTTTGCCTTCAAATCGTAGTCTTCCTCTTCCTCCGTGGTCCAACAATAATGCTCCACATCCCCGTAAACCTTGGGGTCTATAATGTAATCAGCTACGTAGCTCTCTCCCTCTGAATCTTGGGACGACATGCTTTCAGATCTGTCAAAACAGCTCAAAACAAGAATATATGATATTGCCGTGGTACGGTGGTCAAAACCTTTGGGAGATTATTTAATGAATTTTTCCCGACCAAAAGAAGTATTCTGCAAGAAAACAGAGTCCGAAGGGCACACGAGGTGGCCACAAGCCTAGGAGGCGCGCCCACGGGGTAGGGCGCCCCCCAAGGCTTGTCGCCTCCTCGTGCACTTTTTGGACTACTTATTTTCCTAACTTTTGAAATATTCCAAAATGGAGTAAAGTTTCTCTTGGAAAAGTTTTGGAGTCGGTTTACTTACCGTACCACATACCTATTCCTTTTCGGAGTCTGGGACGTACTGGTAGTGTAGGATCAAAAGTATGTCTAGATGGGGGTGATTAGACTACTTGACCAAATAAAATCTAGCCTTTTCCCAATTTTAGTTCTTGGCAGATTTTAGCAACTCAGCACAAGTCAAGCAATCAACCTACACATGTAATTCTAAGAGTATTCCAGCAGAATGTAAAACAATTGCATATGAAGGTAAAGGGAGGAGTATGAGGAAGCAAACGCAATGTTGATGAGGAGATTTTTTATCCGTGGTTCCGATAGGTGGTGCTATCGTACATCCACGTTGATGGAGACTTCAACCCACGAAGGGTAACGGTTGCGCGATTCCACGGAGGGCTCCACCCACGAAGAGTCCACGAAGAAGCAACCTTGTCTATCCCACCATGGCCGTCGCCCACGAAGGACTTGCCTCACTCGGGTAGATCTTCACGAAGTAGGCGATCTCCTTTCCCTTACAAACTCCTTGGTTCAACTCCACAATCTTGATGGAGGCTCCCAAGTGGCACCTAACCAATCTAGGAGACACCACTCTCCAACAGGTAACAAATGGTGTGTTGATGATGAACTCCTTGCTCTTGTGCTTCAAATGATAGTCTCCCCAACACTCAACTCTCTCTCATAGGATTGGATTTGGCGGAAAGATTATTTGAGTGGAAAGCAACTTGGGGAAATCTAGAGATCAAGATTTATGTGGTTGGAATGGAATATCTTGACCTCAACACAAGTGTAGGTGGTTCTCTCTCAGAAAATGTATGTTGGAAGTGTAGGCATGTTTTGATGGCTCTCTCCATGAATGAAGATTGGGTGGAGGGGTATATATAGCCTCCACAAAAAATCTAACTGTTACACACAATTTACCGAACTCGGTGGGACCGAATCATGAAACTTGGTCAGACCGATTTAGTTCATAATGTGACCGTTAGGCATTTTGGTGGGACCGACATGTCAACTTGGTGGGACAGATATCGTTAGGGTTAGGGCATAACGTAATCTCGGTGAGACCGATTACACAAACTCGGTGAGACCGATTTTGGTAATAGACAAACAAAGAGTTGGTCAAGCAAACTCGATGGGACCGATTCGCTCATCTCGGTTGGACCGAAACGTTACGAAAGTGAAACAGAGAGTTTGCATTGCAATCTCGGTGGGACCGATCGCTCATCTCGGTTTGACCCAAACGTTATGAAGGGAAACAGAGAGATTACAATCCCATCTCGGTGAGACCGAGATCCCTATCGGTGAGACCGAAAAGACTAGGGTTTCTGGCAGTGGCTATGTCAACTGAACTCGGTGGCGCCGGATAGAAAGTTTTTTTTTGACTATATACTGCAAGGCAACAGCCTCACAGTCCTTTATTAAAGCAAAATAGCAACAGAGTTACAAATTTACAAAAATGAAACAAGATTAAGGAGAAGAGGCTACTTACAAAGAGGATTTTATGGTAGGGCAGCTATCCAAGAAGTTAGACTATTCCTATATTTACACTTGATTCTATGAACTAACAGAGAAATGTCATGAATAAAATTTCTCCTCCAGGATCTAAAAGTAGGCAACTCATTTCTGAAAATCTTCCCATTCCTCTGTGTCCAAATATTCCAAGTAGCCGTGAAGACTATTTCAGAAAAAAAATGGGTGACCAAAGTCCTTCCTAGCAGCGCAAGCCATCTCAAAAGTAGACTGGCTAGGATGAACACACCATGAGTGTGACGCCCGGATAATTAAGCTATAGTAATCCCAAGTTAATGGTGCCACATCACCACTCCTACTGTTGCTAGTCCTCGGTTGATCCAAATCGCAATTAAAATTCAAATTCAAATTAAAGTCCAAATTCAATTTCCCAAACATTCAAAATAAAATGTTCAAAGTGTGTCGAATAATCCCTTGATATTTGTCATGTTGAAATCATATTTTTATATGGTGGTTAAATACCCTAAAGTAATTAAAACAATGGCTTAAACAATTATTTAAATGCATTTCAAATAAGAAATAAATGCAAACTATTTTGTTAAAGAGCCAAGTTATTTGTGGCAGTGTCCTAATTACTGGTTCTAATTTAGGGACTTAGACCATATTTTATAAACCTAACATAAAATAAAACTAATTAGAAAACAGAAAGGTTTTAAAAGGAAAAGAGAAAACAAAAGATAAAAAACGCATAAAGAAAAAACAGATTTCCCCTGGGCCAAGCCCACTTGGCCGGCCTAGCTCCCCCACACCAGGTGCTCCCCTCCCCTGTTCCTCAGGCGCACCCGACCGCGCCCACGGTCGCCGCCGCACCCTCTCGTCGGGAGCACCGGGAGAGGATAAGGGCGCCACGCCCCGACTCCTCGATCCCATCCCCCACTCGCTCACCACTCCCCTCGCTCTATCCGCCTCTCGCCTCCTCCAGATCCGCCTGTTGCCGACGCGCCCAACACCGTCCGCCTCACTCCGCCACGGCCACCAGACACGTCCCGCCCCGCTGTCGTGTCCACGAAGGCCGTCTCCGTCCGCTACGTCCTCCACACCAACGCACTGGAGCCGACGGCCGCTACGACGCTGCCCCGATTCGTCTTCCTCCTCGGTACCTCGACGTCGTCTCCGTCGGTGCCGGTCGCCTCTGCGCTCCCGTTCACTCACCGGGCCCCCGTGCGCCCCCACTGTGAGCTCTTCTTCCCCTCCGTTTTCCATATGTCGCGCCGTAGGCCGCCATCTTCGTCGAGCCCGAATCCTCGCGTACGCGTACGTGCGTGCGCTTACTGTCGCTGTTGCCCGTGCTGCCTGTTGTCGTTGCTACTGTCCCGTGCTCGCCCCGCCGTGGCCTCACGCACGCTCACCTGTGCGCCGCCGTGCCCCTACCGTTCCATGCCGTGCGAGCTTCGGCCAAGCTCGCGGTCAGCCCGACCGCCGGCACGCGCGTAGCCGCCCCGATGCTGCTGCACCTGCTACTGCTGCTTGCTGCCTCACTACTCCCCGCACACGTTCGCCGCTCGCCTCCCGGTGGCCCCTGGTGGCGCCCGCGCAGTCGCCAAGCACCGCCCGCACCTGCTCCTTGTGCTGCCGCCCGCTGCCCTCCCCCCTCCTCCTGCCAGCACGCCCGTACCCCGGCCGCACGCCACGCGCCCTCCAGCGCGCCATCCCGCACACGAGGTCGTCGTTGGAGCTGTGCTCCCGAGCATCTCCGCCGCCTCTGTACCTCGCCAGCGCGACCCCCTCCTCGCGTCGTTCCCCTCCGGGCGCGGTCTCGCCTTGTGCGCGCGTCCTCCTGCAGCCACCTGCACCCGTCGCCGCTGCCACTTGTGCTGCCTGCTACTAGTGCCGCTGCTGCTATGCTACACTTCTAGAGAAACATTCAGCCACTGTAGATGTAGTTAGCTTTGCTAAATCTACAATGAGTAACCCCCTGGGCAGCCCCTAAACAGCGATTAGACAAGTCCTAACATGGGTACAATTAATATGAGTAGAAAGTATACATGACACACTCCATTTTATCCCACTGGACCAAATCCTTTTGATGTATGGATTAATTCCTACGAAAATCACAAAGTTCAATGTTCTATTAATAGAAAAGCCGAAAACAGCTTTAATTTCATAGCTACTTTAGAGCTGTTGATAATCAAGAAAATGGACTCTAACAGAGATGAAAGTGCTACTATCTTGTAGATCAGAAGAAAGTGCTCGATCAAAATGGATATAAGGCACAAAATCATAGGATGTACAGAACAGTAGTTGTAGCGCTTTGAAAACAGCCAAGTAATGTTTAAAACTGTCGAATTCTCAGACTTAGCAAAATTTCAGGGATTTTTTTAGTATTGTTAAAACTTTAATAATTAATAGAAATTAAACCGTAGCTCGGATGAAAATGTTTTCTACATGAAAGTTGCTCAGAACGACGAGACAAATCCGAATACACGATCTGTTCGTCTGCCATATGCCCCTAACTACCTGAACATGCAACTTTTCCCCTCCGTTTCATCTGTTCGAAAATGCTAAACCGGGAAAACTTTCCCGAATGTTATCACCCTTCGCCGGTATTGTGTAGCACCGCGTTAGAACACGTCTAGCTCTGCCCGTTGTCCTGTTATGCTCTTGCTTGCTATGTATTTATTCTTTTCCCCCTTTTCTTCTAGAGACCCGTGATGGTCGCCGATGTCATTGCGTGATCGACTACGTCGACGACGACCCTCCTTCTTGTCTGAGCAACCAGGCAAGCCCCCCTTTGATCATCCCGATATCGCCCATTCTATACTCTCATGCTTGCATTAGATTTTGCTACTGTTATTTTTTGCTCCTATTCTGATGCATCGCCTGCTTTTGTACCCGCTTATTGTTACCTACTTGTTTATCCTAAACTGCTTAGTATAGGTTGGTTAGTGATCCATCAGTGACCCCCACTTGTCCTTGTTGCCCCTGCTTCATCATTGACGCCTCGATCGACGTGATCGACGACTAGAGCCCGACACTTCAGATCACATCACGCCCCTTTTGTTGCTCGACTCTGCAGAGCTACTATCGAGTGCCGAGGGTGATCCTCATAATACACTCGATGATAATTTCAGAGTGTAGCTATTCGATCGTTGTCATCGAGGGTGATTTTCTTTCACCATTATCGACACGGCTCGTTGCTCAACACCTCAAGTGTGAACCTCGAGGTGGTCCTCTTACGCTCACCTTGATGATTACATTGAGTGGAATCACCGGGGGTGATTCTCGGGTTTTCCCCTTGATGTCCGCACACACGCTACCTTGACTTTCTTGGAGACCCAAAGTGGCCGGGCGGGCGAGCACCGTCTTGATGTGGCGATGGCGGTGGCTGTTTAGCCAGATCACCTGGAAGGGCTTTGACTTGTCCCGATACCGTCACTCCTTTTAATAATGCACTAACAGTTTGGGTATTTGTTACGAGTTGGCCTTTGGACTTTACGCACTAACCACCACGCGAGAATAGTTATGGGCCTCAACGCCGCAAAGATCACCAAGCTTTGTCGACGTCCGATTCAAAGATTGCGGCATATTCGGTCGGCGCCCGGTGGAGGTGGCTCGATCGCCTGCAAGCAATGATCCGGTCTGACAGGCGATGGGCCTGCACCGGAGTGCTTAGGATGTAGGCCGTGCGGGGACCTCTTTCGAGCCTAGGTCAGTGCGACATGTTGATCTTCCGAGGGCGGGCATTGACCCCAGAAAGGTGTGTCCGGCCTGAGTGATCGAGCGTGTTGGGTAACGTGGTGCACCCCTGCAGGGAAGTTATATATTGGAATACTGTGTCCACGATAATGGACGTTCAGACTTATATCCTAATCTTATACAACTACAAATGAATACTTGAGACATGTGGCTCCGGGATTGCTTTCTCGCAGGGAGTCGAGGAAGGATCTCTGGGCGCTAATGCTACAACATGCTTGTTAATATTAAACTGCTATTCTTTACTCTTCTACATGCTGCAAGATGCTTGGAGCTGCGTGAAGATGCTAGTCTTCGATAGGCTAGGCCTTCCCTCTATTACGCATTCTGCATTCACCACGTGACATCTGACCCTTCCATTTGATACCAATGCATACTTAGTATAGATCTGATGCTTGCGAGTACTTTGGATGAGTACTCATGGTTGCTTTGCTACCCCTTTTCCCCCTTCCTTCTTCTTTCCGGTTGATGCAACCAGATGGTGGCCCCAGGAGTTAGATGCCACCCCCGACGACTACTGCTACTTCCCCGAGGGTGCCTACTACTACATGGAGACCGCCGACGACCAGGAGTAGTTAGGAGGTCCCAGGCAGGAGGCATTGCCTCTTCGATCGTGTTTCTTTTGTGCTAGCCTTTTTAAGGCATCGTTGTTTAACTTGTGTCTATACTCAGATATTGTTGCTTCCGCTGACTCTTGTGTATCGAGCTATGTATTCGAGCCCTTGAGGCCCCTGGCTTGTAATATAAAGCTTGTATTATTTTGATTTGTGTCTAGAGTTGTGTTATGATATGTTCCCGTGAGTCCCTGATCTTGATCGTACACATTTGCGTGTATGATTAGTGTATGATCGAATCGGGGGCATCACAAGTTGGTATCAGAGCTGACTGCCTGTAGGATCTCCCTTTCCAACTCCTTGGCCGAAGTTGAGTCTAGTCTTTAAAAGAACTATTTTACTAACATGGCTGTGTTGCTTACGGGTCCACGTCGCCATTGGGTGGTATTAGTATCTTTTACTCCTCGTCTATACTCTGGGACTCTGACCTCTCTTCTATTCGGGTTAAATGATTTTGCTAACTCTATCCTAGGTTCTCGTGATCACATCCATCCAGAGAATCGTATTACGCCTTTCTCGAATTGAGGGCTATTTCTGCTTCAATGTTCACTGACCACAGGATCCTCATATCGAGGGTACCCTGCGTCATCAATTTCAAATCCCTCGCTCCAGAGGTTTTCCTTGACGTTGATTTAGCCTTTGCTATGCCCCGTTGTTGAATCCCTCCATCGCGTGCATACGTGCCGCCTAGTATGTCTGGATGTTTCTCTTGTCCGAACTCATACGAACAATGTGCAATTGGCCCCACATATGTATCGGTATGTCTCCAATGACTATTGCCTTGTACATACTGCGCCTTTGCTCATTGTTCTAATTACTTCATGAATGACTCCTTACACTTGCACCAACCCTTGCTGAACTACCCCCCCTATTGTATTTAAGAAGGATTGGTTAGACCCGCTGGTCGTGCCTCCCAAATACATGGTCGGAATGATACAACAGTCTGATTCTGAATCAAGTTCATGGTACGAGTCTTAGCTCAGTTCCCGCGTCCCAATATATATCAACAGTCAACCCCAATGACTTAGCAAAACTTTGCATGTCTCAACCCTGTCATCTACCGCAGCTCAACCCAGTCGCTTGATGCTGATGTTTGGCTCCGTGACATCACTTTTGAGTGGTAATCTGCTAATGTAGCCCCTACCGACTATGTCACCTTCGCGGCCTATTACTTGAAAGGCCCCGCTGCTCAAATCGTAAGACACCCACATGCGTTCCTTACGTGTTGGAACCGCCGTCACTTGACCAGAATTCCAAGTTGCATTCCGCGGGCCAATGTCGAATCACCATGGTTAGTCACAACATCCCAGCTAAAATTGAATGGCTGGAATTCCATGTTTTCTCCATTGATTTGAAGTCTTTCAGATATCAACCTCGTTTCGGGAATAGAATGGTTGAAAACACATACCGGTTTGATCATTCGCGCCACAAAAACCGTCCATCTACTACATCCTTCGAGTGAGATAGTAAGCTACCATGCTCATCTTGTTCGCAAGGCCGAAGCACTAATATATTCATTGAATGCGTAAACAGTTCTCCTCTCATGAGAATTGATAACTCTCCTTCACCAATGTTTGCACTGAAGTTGTGGCAGTATTTCCTTTTGGTACTCGTTGCGAGATCTTCACCGATCATTAAAGTCTGAAGTATTTGTTTACTCAGCTAGATCTGGATCTCCGAAAGCAGTGATGTATGGGAACAATTACATACTATGAATACGGTATTTCCTATACCCCTGGCAAGGCTAGTCTAATGGCCGATGCCCTGAGTCGCAAGTCTTATTGCAACAACCACCTGGATTATAAAGCTTAACCCCTGCAAGATGATCTCACTTTCAGAGAGCATTTGACCCGCGTTCTCGTTCAGACCTGAATGTCGCACCCGTTAGAGGTCTATCAAATTTCTAAAAAGTTCAGTGGTCAAGTCATTCTGAAGATGAGCCACTTGGGATCGCGAGGATCGTCTTCGTGATGAATACCCTGTCTTGTTTCCTTCTACCTCCTAAATCTCGGGACGAGATTTCTTGTAGTGGAGGAGAATTTTGACGCCCGAATAATTAAGCTATAGTAATCCCAAGTTAATGGTGCCACATCACCACTCTTACTGTTGCTAGTCCTCGGTTGATCCAAATCGCGATTAAAATTCAAATTCAAGTTAAAGTCCAAATTCAATTTCCCAAACATTCAAAATAAAATGTTCAAAGTGTGTCGAATAATCCCTGGATATTTTTCATGTTGAAATCATATTTTTATAAGGTGGTTAAATACCCTAAAGTAATTAAAACAATGGCTTAAACAATTTTTTAAATGCATTTCAAATAAGAAATAAATGCAAACTATTTTATTAAAGTGCCAAGTTATTTGTGGCAGTGTCCTAATTACTGATTCTAATTTAGGGGCTTAGACCATATTTTATAAACCTAAAATAAAATAAAACTAATTAGAAAATAGAAAGGTTTTAAAAGGAAAAGAGAAAACAAAAGATAAAAAAACGCTTAAAGAACAGATTTCCCCTGGGCCAAGCCCACTTGGCCGGCCTAGCTCCCCCACACCAGGTGCTCCCCTCCCCTGTTCCTCAGGCGCACCCGACCGCGCCCACGGTCGCCGCCGCACCCTCTCGTCGGCATCGCCGGGAGAGGATAAGGGCGCCACGCCCCGACTCCTCGATCCCATCCCCCACTCGTTCATCACTCCCCTCGCTCTATCCTCCTCTCGCCTCCTCCAGATCCGCCTCTTGCCGACGCGCCCAACACCGTTCGCCTCACTCCGCCGCGGCCACCAGACACCTCTCGCCCCGCTGTCGTGTCCACGAAGGCCGTCTTCATCCGCTACGTCCTCCACACCAACGCACTGGAGCCGACGGCCGCTACGACGCTGCCTCGAGTCGTCTTCCTCCTCGGTACCTCGACGCCATCTCCGTCGGTGCCGGTCGCCTCTGCGCTCCCGTTCACTCACCGGGCCCCCGTGCGCCCCCACTGTGAGCTCTTCTTCCCCTCCGTTTTCCATATGTCGCGCCGTAGGCCGCCATCTCCGTCGAGCCCGAATCCTCGCGTACGCGTACGTGCGTGCGCTTACTGTCGCTGTTGCCTGTGCCGCCTGTTGTCATTGCTACTGTCCCGTGCTCGCCCCGCCGTGGCCTCACGCACGCTCACCTGTGCGCCGCCGTGCCCCTACCGTTCCATGCCGTGCGAGCTTCGGCCAAGCTCGCGGCCAGCCCGACCGCCGGCACGCGCGTAGCTGTCCCGATGCTGCTGCACCTACTACTGCTGCTTGCTGCCTCACTACGGCCCGCACACGTTCGCCGCTCGCCTCCCGGTGGCCCCTGGTCGCGCCCGCGCCGTCGCCAAGCACCGCCTGCACCTGCTCCTTGTGCTACCGCCCGCTGCCCTCCCCTCTCCTCCTGCCAGCACGCCCGTACCCCGGCCGCACGCCTCGCGCCCTCCAGCGCGCCATCCCGCACACGAGGTCATCGTCGGAGCTGTGCTCCCGAGCACCTCCGCCGCCTCTGTACCTCGCCAGCGCGACCCCCTCCTCGCGTCGTTCCCCTCCGGCCGCGGCCTCGCCTTGTGCGTGCGTCGCATGCTCGCGCGCGTCCTCCTGCAGCCACTTGCGCCCGTCGCCGCTGCCGCTTGCGCTGCCTACTACTAGTGCCGCTGCTGCGATGCTACACTTCTAGAGAAACATTCAGCTACTGTATGTGTAGTTAGCTTTGCTAAATCTACAATGAGTAACCCCCTGGGCACAATTAGACAAGTTCTAACATGGGTACAATTAATATGAGTAGAAAGTATACATGACACGCTCCATTTTATCCCACGGGACCAAATCCTTTTGACGTATTGATTAATTCCTACGAAAATCACATAGTTCAATGTTCTATTAATAGAAAAGCCGAAATCAACTTTAATTTCATAGCTACTTTAGAGCTGTTGATAATCAAGAAAATGGACTCTAACAGAGATGAAAGTGCTACTATCTTGTAGATCACAAGAAAATGCTCGAAATTGATATAAGGCACAAAATCATAGGATGTACAGGACAATAGTTGTAGCGCTTTGAAAACAGCCAAGTAATGTTTAAAACTGTCGAATTCCAGACTTAGCAAAATTTCAGGGATTTTTTTTAGTATTGTTAAAACTTTAATAATTAATAGAAATTAAACCGTAGCTCGGATGAAAATGTTTTCTACATGAAAGTTGCTCAGAACGACGAGACGAATCCGAATACGCGATCCGTTCGTCTGCCACATGCCCCTAACTACCTGAACATGCAACTTTTCCCCTCCGTTTCATTTGTCCGAACATGCTAAACCGGGAAAACTTTCCCGAAAGTTACCACCCTTCGCCGGTATTGTGTAGCACCGCGTTAGAACACGTCTAGCTCTGCCTGTTGTCCTGTTATGCTCTTGCTTGCTATGTATTTACTGTTTTCCCCCTCTTCTCCTCGGTAGACCCCGTGATGGCTGCCGATGCCGCTGTGATCGACTACGTCGACGACAACCCTCCTTCTTGTCCAAGCAACCAGGCAAGCCCCCCTTTGATCATCCCGATATCGCCCATTCTATACTCTCATGCTTGCATTATATTTTGCTACTGTTATTGTTTGCTCCTATTTTGATGCATAGCCTGCTTTTGTACCTGCTTATTGTTACCTACCTGTTTATCCTAAACTGCTTAGTATAGGTTGGTTAGTGATCCATCAGTGACCCCCACTTGTCCTTGTTGCCCCTGTTTCATCATCGACGCCTCGATCGACGTGATCGACAACCAGAGTCCGACACCTCTCATCACATCACGCCCCTTTTGTTGCTCGACTCTGCACAGCTACTATTGAGTGCCGAGGGTGATCCCTCATAATGCACTCCTGATGATAATTCTGTAGCGTAGCTATTCGGTCGTGGTCATCGAGGGTGATTTCCTCTTTCACCATTACCGATCTGGCTCGTTGTTCAACACCTCAAGTGTGAACCTCGAGGTGGTCCTCTTACGTTCACCTTGATGATTACATTGAGTGGAATCCACGGGGTGATTCCTCGGGTTTTCCCGTTGTGGCAAGGGCGGGCCCGAGAGAGCACCGTGCGATGTCTGATGGCGGTCGGCTATTTAGCAGTATCACCGGGAAGGGTGATAGCTCGGACTTGTCCCGACAAACCGTCACTCCTTTTAATAATGCACTAACAGTTTGGGTATTTGTTTTGAGTTGGCCTTTGGCCTTTACGCACTAACCACCACACGAGAATAGTTATGGGCCTCGGCGTCGCGATGTCACCGAAGCTTTGTCGACGTCCGGCCAAAGAATGCGGCATGGCACGGTCGGTGCGCCCGATGGAGGTGGCTGGATCGCCTCTGTAGAACGATCCGGAGTGCAACAGGCGATGGGCCTGCACCGAGTGCTTAGGATGTAGACCGGCGGGACCTCTCACGAGCCTAGGTCGGGTCTGCGACGTGTTGATCTTCCGAGGGCGAGCATTGACCCGTAAAGGTGTGTCCGGCCGAGTGATCGGCGTGTTGGGTAACATGGTGCACCTGCAGTGATTATATATTCGAATACCGTGTCCACGGTAATGGACGTTCAGACTTATATCCTGATCTTATACAACTAGAAATGAATACTTGAGATATGTGGCTCCGGGATTGCTTTCTCGCAGGGAGTCGAGGAAGGATCTCTGGGCGCTAATGCTACAACATGCTTGTTAATATTAAACTGCTATTCTTTACTCTTCTACATGCTGCAAGATGCTTGGAGCTACGTGAAGATGCTAGTCTTTGATAGGCTAGGCCTCCCCTCTATTACGGCATTCGATTCAGGTCCACGATATAGCCCTTCCATTTGATACCAATGCATACTTAGTATAGATCTGATGCTTGCGAGTACTTTGGATGAGTACTCACGGTTGCTTTGCCACCCCTTTTCCCCCTTCCTTCTTCTTTTCGGTTGATGCAACCAGATGGTGGCCCCAGGAGTTAGATGCCACCCCCGACGACTACTGCTACTTTCCCGAGGGTGCCTACTACTACATGGAGACCGCAGACGACCAGGAGTAGTTAGGAGGTCCCAGGCAGGAGGCCTTGCCTCTTCGATCGTGTTGCTTTTGTGCTAGCCTTTTTAAGGCATCCTTGTTTAACTTATGTCTATACTCAGATATTGTTGCTTCCGCTGACTCTTGTGTATCGAGCTATGTATTCGAGCCCTCGAGGCCCCTGGCTTGTAATATAAAGCTTGTATTGTTTTGATTTGTGTCTAGAGTTGTGTTGTGATATCTTCCCGTGAGTCCCTGATCTTGATCGTACACATTTGCGTGTATGATTAGTGTACGATTGAATTGGGGGCGTCACAATGAGATGCCCAAGTAATTCCAGACACGTTGGCTGAAGTTGCAAACAAAGAAGATATGAGCTCTATCCTCATGCAAAGCAGAGAGACACATAACACACGTGTCATCCTGGATTATCCAATGCCGTCGCTGCATCATGTCCCTATGTTTAGACGATCCATCAAGAGGAGCCATCCAAACACCTTGAACTTGAGTGTGCAAGAACATTTCGAGATCCACCCAAGTATGGGATCAACCACAATGTCTGAAAAACAAGACAAGTAATAAATCCTTGAATGATAATCTCCAGATTTTGATGGCCATTTCCATACATCATTTTCCCCCTCCTGAAGGTTAACCAAAGGTATTAAAGCCTAGAGCTGATTGAATTCCTTGAAGGCCTCAACTGATAAAGGCAGGTGAAAATTGTCGGTCGGGTCAGACAACTCCATCACATCCTTGATGGAAAGCGTGTCATCAAGCACAAAAGAGTGAAGCCTCGGGAATCGTTGCTGCATGAGAACCACATCATTATTAAGTTGCCAGCGATCCAGCCAAAAAATCACCATATCCCCCGACCGCACGTGTGAGACTGCCAACTTGCAAAACCTATCATACAGCTTCAACACATCACGCCACCAGAAAGAACCGCAACTTTGAGTGACTTGGGGTGGCGCTGCAACATAATATGTGTCCCAAATGAGTGATACCCAGGGCACGTCCATCTTATTAAAATTTTTGAAGAGATACTTGATCAACAAGGCATTGTTTTGTATGCCTAGATCAAACACTCCAAGGCCTCCCAGATTCTTAGGCCGACAGACCAAATCCCAAGCCGCCAATGATTGCCGTGGCGTATCCGTGTTCCCTCTCCACAAACATTGCCTCATGATACACTCAATCTGCTTCAAAATTCCTTGTGGCAACGAGAGAGTGCACACAAAATATATTGGCATAGAACAAAGAACAAATTTTAAAAGTTGTAGTCGGCTCCCTTGGTTCAACAGGCAAGAGGAAGCAGATAATCTTCTCTCAATGCGATCCACTAAGGGCAACAAATCATAAATTGTGGGCCGAGAGGTACCCATTGGCAATCCAAGGTAGGTAAATGGCATGGAACCAACATCACACCCAAGCAAAGCAGCCACACGCTTGCCCTCATCATCAGACATATTTATTGGTATCAACGAAGATTTACTAAAGTTGACCCTCAGACCCGTTGACTTAGCAAAGACCTCGAGCATTTCCTTGAAAGCAGTGAGCTGGCTGTCAATAGTAGGAAGAACAATTAGGGTGTCGTCCGCGTACTGAACAATCGGATAGTCCATCGAAGAAGTTGGGATGGGAAGTGTGAGAATGTTCCGTGAGCACATCTCATTTACCACCAACTGTAATAAATCAACAGCAATCACAAATAACAAAGGAGATAATGGGTCTCCTTGACGAACACCCGATCGACAAACAAAGTGATTACCAGGCACTCCATTAAGAAGAACCGAAGAAGGCCCAGTGGACAAAATGCTGTCAATCCAACTTATCCAACGGCTATCAAAACCCTTACATTTCAAAATCCTGAGAATCAGATCATGCTCAATGGTATCAAACGCCTTCGTGAAGTCAAGTTTAAGAAGGATTATAGGCCTTTTGGAGGCCTTGCATTGATGGATGTATTCAAAACACCACGCCAGGCAGTCTTGTATGGATCGACAGCAAACAAAACCGTACTGGTTGCGGTGAATGCACTTTAAGATCACACCCTATAAGCGATTAGCCAAAAGTTTAGTTAAAAACTTTAAGCAAGTATTTGTCAATGATATGGGCCTAAAATCACCAACATATTCCGGGCTCAACTTCTTAGGAATGAGGGTAATAAGAGATGTATTCAAACACTCTAGATTGCACTTTCCCTCATAAAACTCTTGGACCAGCTTCATAAAATCCTCCTTCAAAATATTCCAACATTTCTTTAAAAAAAGACCAGTAAACCCGTCCGGACCCGGAGCGCGATCAGTGGGCATGTTCTTAATTACCGCATCCACCTCGGAGTCCGTGAATGGTAAAGATAACTCCTCCAGACCATCAACCTGAGTAATTAAAGTGTCTAGATCAAAACCCATTTGAATACCTTTGGCTTGGCCCATTCTTTGATTAAAGTCAGACCAAAACATCCCCGCTAACTGCTGATGGTTAGTGATCACCTCCCCATCCACAGACTTGATCGAGGAAATGGTGTTCCTCCGAAACCTTTCCGTTGCCATGGCGTGGAAATTTTTTGAATTTTCCTCGCCAACTTTGATGTTTCTAATCGTGCAACGTTGTTTCCAATAAATAAACTGCCAATGCAAAATATCCTCAAGATGCAATATAACAATCCTGCGGAAGTTGAACTCCGGCCAACTCAAGGGCCTAATTTCCTCAATATTATCAAGAAAAATAATCACTTTATTGCAATCAGCAACGAGAGCCTTGACTGTGGAAAGGTTGAGATGCCATTTCTTTAGAGCATAACGTAGGGATTTGAACTTAGCAGAAATGGTTAAGGCAATAGAAGATTTGCCCACTGGCCTATTCCAAACCTCAGAAACACAATCAGTAAAGCCAGGCAAATCAATCCAATAATTTTCAAAGCAAAAAACGTTTGCCTTGGGAATACAAGTGGCAATTAAGACCACACACGGGACGTGATCAGAGGCAGTGCGCGCTAGCGGAAAAACCATTATGTTGGGATGATCATGTGTCTAAGCCACCGATGTGAAAAACCAATCAATCTGCTCGAGAAGCAGTGAAGTTTGCATATTGGACTATGTATATTGACGACCCTTGATTGTTAGCTCGACAAGACCCAAATGACAATTATTTCATTGAACAAAAAAATATCATTGACGTCACCTCCCGGAAGATTACGGTTCTCAAGCGAACGCATAAAATTGAAATCACCCAAAAGCAGCCAATTCTCATCGAACTGAATATCAAGGTTATATAACCATTGCACAAAATTATCATGCGCAGAACCTTGACACGGGCCATAAATTGAAACAAGAGACCAAGATTCAGAAGTGTGCTTAGACTGAAACTTCACAATAATTCCATAGGGTTTAACCTCAACTAAGTTGCCTATGAAAAAGGACGAGTTCCAAATAACCACCATTCCAGCAGACGCCCCGGCCGAAGGTACGTAGACAAAGTTATCAAAATGCCTCGGACAGAATTTACGAATGAAACGTTGATCAATATGCATGCATTTGGTTTCCTGGAGGCAAACGACAAAGCACCCGCTTTCATCAATCTTTTGCCTAACCGCAAGCTGACGCGCTTCAGAATTAAGACCCCGAACGTTCCAACATAGAACCTTCCAATCCCTAAACATTGTGTGATTCATTACAAACCAAAAGTAAACGCATTAAAGGTAGGGCACGCAATGACCTACACTGACCCACTAAACGGACGAGCACTTCATAGTTCCAAACAGATAAAGACAGATAAATGGCGATTATGGTACGCCATGGACCTAACCCTGGATGATGTAGTTAATCATCAGAACTCGTGCTGTTGTTGGACTTGGCAGGATTAGCAGCAAGCTTATCCGCAGAGATCTTCTCGGGCGCAATGCGAAGACGAGCACCGATTCGCTGAAGATCATCTATAGCAGTTAGTGGAGGCACCGCAGAGCTATCTTCAGACTGGGACGCCATGGTTTTACGCTTCTTCAGAGTGTGTGGCGTCTGATACGTCTCCAACGTATCTATAATTTTTGATTGTTCCATGCTATTATATTACCTCTTTTGGATGTTTATGGGCTTTATTTTACACATTTATATCATTTTTGGGACTAACCTACTAACCGGAGGCCCGGCCCATATTCTTTGTTTTTTGCCTATTTGAAGATTTGAAGAAAAGGAATATCAAACGGAGTCCAAACAGAATGAAACCTTCGGGAGCGTGATTTTTGGAACGAACATGATCCGGAGAGCTTGGAGTGCAAGTAAAGAAGCTTTCGAGGGCCCCACGAGATAGGGCCCCCCTGTAGTACACGCCCCCTGTCTCGTGGGCCCCTCAGGCGGCCACCGACGTACTTCTTCCTCCTATATATACCTACGTACCTCGAAAACATCCAGGAGCACCGTGAAACACAATTTCCACCGCCGTAACCTTCTGTATCCGCGAGATCCCATCTTGGAGCCTTCGCCGGCACTCTGCCGGAGGGGAAATCAACCATGGAGGGCCTCTACATCAACATCCTTGCCCCTCCAATGAGTTGTGAGTAGTTTACCACAGACCTACGGGTCCATAGTTATTAGCTAGATGGCTTCTTCTCTCTTTTTGGATCTCAATACAATGTTCTCCCCCTCTCTTGTGGAGATCTATTCGATGTAAACTCTTTTTGCGGTGTGTTTGTCGAGATCCGATGAATTGTGGGTTTATGATCAAGTTTATCTATGAATAATATTTGAATCTTCTCTGAATTCTTTTATGTATGATTGAGTTATCTTTGCAAGTCTCTTTGAATTATCAGTTTGGTTTGGCCTACTAGACCTGGTCTTTCTTGCCATGGGAGAAGTGCTTAGCTTTGGGTTCAATCTTGCGGTGTCCTTACCAAAGTGATGTAAAGGGTTGCAAGGCACGATTGTATTGTTGCCATCGAGGATAACAAGATGGGGTTTATATCATATTGCATGTGTTTATCCTCTACATCATGTCATCTTGCTTAATCGTTACTCTGTTCTTATGAACTTAATACTCTAGATGCAGCGAGAGTCGATCGATGTGTGGAGTAATAGTAGTAGATGCAGGAGAGTCGGTCTACTTGTTATGGACGTGATGCCTATATACATGATCATGCCTAGATAATCTCATAACTATGCGCTTTTCTATCAATTGCTCGACAGTAATTTGTTCACCCACCGTAATACTTATGCTATCTTGAGAGAAGCCTCTAGTGAAACCTATGGCCCCGGGTCTATCTCTTATCATATTTGCTTTCAATCTACTTTATTTGCATCTTTACTTTTTGCATCCACATTATAAAATACCAAAAATATATTTATCTTATCATACTATCTTTATTAGATCTCACTTTCGCAGGTGGCCGTGAAGGGATTGACAACCCCTTTATTGCGTTGGTTGCGAGTTCTCAGTTTGTTTGTGTAGGTGCGTGGGACTTTTGAGGAGCCTCCTACTGGATTGATACCTTGGTTGTCAAAACTGAGGGAAATACTTACGCTACACTTTGCTGCATCACCCTATCCTCTTCGAGGAAAACCAACGCAAGCTCAAGACGTAGCAGCTTCTTAGGTGGAGTACCAGCAGTCACCTTGCGATATCCATCACGTAGGGCACTGAGATGGGCACTACGCTGAACCTCAGTATCAACAATAACTTTAGAGGCCTTGGGCTTTCTTCCACGCTTCAGAGAGACTTCAGGAACAGCAGAAAATTAAAAAGCTTCAGCAACTGGCTCATCAATATCATCAAAACAAAGAGCCCAGCCTACAGGCCTTTTAACATGTGACACCACCCTCCTCTGGCTGGGTGGAGGAACAGGTGCAGATAGCAGCAAAAAATTGAGGCTGGATCACTGCAGAGAGACTCCCAGGATTGTTTGTTCAGTAAAGCACCAAGATCAGACTTGAAGACAAACTTGGGAATGTCAGAGGACCAGATAAACGGCAGCACCTTCTCAAAAGTGCGTTGCCACTGCATCACAGGGGGCAAGATTGGCCCAAAACAGTGAACACTTGCCCAATCATAAGTGGAGGCTGATGTGGTCCCATTGGGTGCTGGAAGACAGCCACATCCACAGCGTTATTACCATTGTTAACTGAATCTTCAGATATCTGCAGAACAATGGATTCCTGAGACTAAACTTCCTCAACATTGGCTTGCTGCACAACGTCATGGACAGGTGGTGGAACATTATGCTGCTGCTCATTGACAGGGGTGGTACATCATTCCATCCTAGCTCTGGAAATTCAGGCATGACCCAATTGTGGTTATTGAACTGCATATTGCCAGGGAGTGGGTGCAGATTGCCATTCAAGGGCATTGGGTCTTCATCGGTGGCGCGAATATCGCAAAATCTCCGAGAGAATATAGACGGTATGATCCAAGAAATCCTAGCCCCTCCAAAATCAGCATATTCTCTGTATGCCACTGATCTAGGAACCAGAGACGATGCAGGGAAAGAAACATAGGCAAGAGATCAGACCATCATCGGATCATCCTAGTGCCAATGGTGGAAGCGGCCAAAGGTGCTGATAACATCAGCAAGATACTGAGGAGCGTCTATAATCCAGATGAACACCCAGTAACATAATCCATCCACGGCGAAAACTCTGCGTTGCCCTGTAGTTGATACCCTCATCATGCGGAATAAAACGAACAAATCTGTCATTGCCCAGATCGAAAGGAGGATGATCTACTAAAGCTTGATGAGACAGAGCACTACGGAAACGAAACAAGCCAACCCCTTGAATCCATGGTTGAGCATCTAGAACTGCTCTTCCCAGGTTATTGACAACAAAATCACTGACCATATTAAGATGACGACTTCTTCAGGCTGAGGAGCTGGCTCGACAATGGCGATGGCATAATCCTCATGCTGCCGATCCGGTGCCACCGCTGGCACGAAGAAAGTGCGGGGCAGACGCAGCTCTCCACCGTCGATGATGTCAAAGCCATGCGGGAGAAAATCCATGGGATAGAAAGTTTTGATGGGGCCGAGTTTGACTTTTGGTTTGGGACATATGTGGATGCGAGAAAGTAGTTGGGTTTTTTTGGAGCATATCACTAAGCACTTTGAGCAAGAAACTCATTAAGCAACACCTCACCCCTCTTAATAGTATTGGCTTTTCCTATGGACTCAATGTGATCTTGGATCACTAAAATGAAAAATGTAGAGTCTTGTGCTTTGAGCTTGCGCCAATCCTTTTGTCCTTAGCATTTTGAGGGGTCCACATTTCTCATCCATGCCATGCCAAACATTGAGTTTTCTTGAAATATTTATCTTGAAATGGCATTGGCTCAATGAGCTATATGTTGTTAGGAATTACCAAAACCACCCAGGGATAGTTGCACTTTCAATCTCCCCCTTTTGGTAATTGACGACAACATATAGATCAAAGCTTCGACAAATGATAATAAGATTGAAAAACATCGTCGTTTTGAGAAGTATGTGATAAGCAAGAGCTCCCCCTAAATTTGTGCATTATTTAAAATTTGATTTGGACTACAAATGCACAATGTGTTAGGATCATGGGTTACTCTTTCATGTCACATACATCTTGGTGGAGCGATCAAAATGATAGTAGTTAAAAGCATGCACTCATCACCAAGCAAAGTGAATGATCATAAATGGATATGAAGGATATATCATTCAAGCACACATTAAAGTAGCATAGGATCAAACACATAAAGTATCTCACAAAAAGGACATAAAGTATCAAGCACACACACAATAAAGTTCAAGCAAATAAAATGCAAAGAGAGACAAAACAACACAATCTCTCTCTCTCTCGAAGACTATGATCTATACATATTTCTCCCCTTTGGCAACAAGTACCAAAAAGTTAAAAATATGCATAGTGTTATGCATCTCTCAGGCTTGGTCTTCATGAGGTGGTGTAGAGATGACTCCAAGGACGAAAGTGTCTGTAGATGTGGTTGGAGCTGGTGGAGTGGCTGCTGGAGCTGGTGGTACTGAAGCTGTGGCTGCTAGTGCAGATGTAGTAGCTCTTGTGTCTGGGACAGGCACTGCAGCAGACGTGTGACTCCTGGGCACTCTAGTGAAAGCATCTGTAGTAGACTTGCCCTTCTTCTCCTCCACTTCCTCATGAAGTTGCTCAACTACTGATTGGATCTCAGTTACCTTGACATCAAGATCATTGAATTTCTGCTCAATGATCCTCTCCAAGCTCTCCTGGTTTTGAGTCAGGGTGGCCAAGCCCTTCTCAATCCTCAAGGTGGAGGCAATCAGATATCCAAGTTGATCTTGCTTGCCCTTCAAGAATATCTGAGATGCTTCTTCATCTATTGGCATCTTTGCAGCTTTCTCTGCCCTTGCCTTCTCTCTCTTCTCATGTGCTTGCACAGATGATGGATCTTCTTCATTCATGACAACTGTGTTGTCCTCAAAGTCTGGCTTGAGGGGTAGATGCTCCTTGTCCAACAAATACGTGCATGTGCCCATCTTGGAGTTGATGAGCACCTGAATCTGTGGAGCATACCCACAAGATCTCTTCTGATCTGCAGCAGTCCTCTTGATTGTTTCCACAATCAGACTCATCACTTTGAACTTTTGAGGAACATCAAATATATGCAACAAGTTGATGGAGTGTCCTCTGATCATTCTATGATCTCCTGACTTTGGCAACAGAGTGTGCCTCAGAATGGTGTTGATTGTTGGTAGCCCTGACAGCAGGTGCTTCACTGAGCCAAACTTGTGAGTCTCTAGGTCTGCATCAGGAATCTCCTTGTACATGCTAGCCATTGAGTTGTGATCCTTCTTATTCTTGGCATATACATCTAAGTCATCTTCATGAGCTTTTGGGGCATTGATCAATCTAGCCCACTCATCAACTTTAGATTGGTACCTTGTACCCTCTGACATCCACACAATTCTTTCATCTGGATAGAAATGAGCAGTTGAATAGAATTGCATGATCAGCTCATCATTCCACTTGGTAAGCTTATGGCCAACAAACTTGTCAACCTCACATGCCTTGAAGCTATCATATACACCTGGGAAGTGCTCTTCATTCTCTCTTATGTAGGTCCAGTGCACCCATCTCATGTCACACACTATGGGCTTCTTGTCAAGCAGGATTGTCTCATAGAAATCTTGTTGTTCCTTTGTGTGGAACCTGTAATCCACAGCAGTTCTCCTCCTGACAGCATAGGGGTCAGCCTTTCTCCACTGTCTCAGTCCTACATCCTTCCTGATCCTCATGTCCTCTGCAACAGGATGTGCATCATTATGCTCAGGGATCTTTGGCTTTAGCTTTCTTAGCACTTGGGCTTCAGCTTCCTCTTCTGCAGCTTCAGGCACTAGGGCCTTGTTCTTCTCCTCAGCAGGTATACTTCTGGTGTTCCTCTTGGGTTTAGGCTTTTGAGCTGGAGCAGCAGCCTTGGGAGCAGCTTTGGGCTTAGATGGAGCAACCCCTGATCTGATTGCATCTCCCATGAGTTTCCGAGCTTTGCGTGCTGGAGCAGCATCCTCTTCCTCGTCATCATCTAATCTCACCATTGTGGACTTTCCAAGAACATTGGCTGTAGTTGTTCTTTCCCTCTTCTTTTTCTTGTCTTCACCAGCTGCTTCTTCTTCAGATTCAATGGTGAACTTCATAGTTTCACCTGTGGCAACCTTCCTGGGTTTGGATGTAGGCGCTCTCCTGGCAGGTGCCTTCTTGTTCATGCCTGGTTTAGTTGATGCAGTAGTGCCAAATTCTTTCTTCACAACTTTCCTCTTGGAAATGGCCTCATCATCAGCTCCAATATAATCTTCATCCTCTGAATCAGAAGTTTTCTTCTTCCTTGTTCTAGTAGCTGCCTTGCACAAGTTACTAGGTGTGCTCCGGCTGCCCTCATCATAGCTGCTGGAGGGACTAGTGCCCTCACTCATCCATCTGGCTGTTCGGACTGTTCGGCTGTCACTCGTCGACATCTTGCGATCAACTGTCGTGAGACCACGTGAATAGGTTGTAGATGAGGTAGAGTAGACGAGCATCACAAAGTGCAGAGTTTTGCAAAACAGATGACTCAAAACTTAGTTTTAGTTCTCCACAGAAAGCATTTCGGAGCTACCGATTTGTAAACTCGGTGATACCGAAGCAGCTTTTGGAACCTAAACTAGTGAACTCGGTCAGACCGAGTCACCGTTCGGTGGCACCGAGACTGCTAGAGTTTTACAGAGAGTCGAACTCGGTCACACCGATTTGCAATTCTTGGTCAGACCGAAAATCGCATGTGCAATGGCCTAAGCCAAATCGGTGAGACCGATTTCAACAATTCGGTCGGTCCGAGATGAGTTCGACGGAAACCTAACCCTAATTTTTCAAATCAAATCTAATTTACAGGATGTTTTCGCTGGACAGGATGATTTCATACGTGGCAAGAATCATGGCAAAGCAATGTGCTACGAATCGGAGTTAATGAATAGCACAAAGTATCAAGTTCATACCCTAACTCGGTGGTGAACTTGCTACGGCGGCAACGGCGGGGCAGATTGCTGTTGTTGGTGGCAGAGACCAGTGGCGGGAGGTCGCTGGCGGCAAGAAGACGATCTGGAGACCCGAAGAGGCAGAGCAGGTTACGCGCGGGTGAAGGGTTTCGGAAAAATTTCCAAAATTTGACCCGTCAGTATATATAACCTGACTGTAACGCCCCGGATCCGACGCGCCAGGTGTCCGCTAGTTATTCGCCGTCGTTGCCATGTCATTTGCTTGCGTGTTTCACTTTGCCATGTCATCATATGCATTTCATATCATGTCATCATGTGCATCGCATTGGCATACATATCCGTCTCATGCATCCGAGCCTTTTCCTCGTTGTCCGTTTTGCAATCCGGCGCTCCTATGTCTCCCGGCGTCCCCTCTTCTCTCTTTTCATGTGCGGGTGTTAAACTTTCTCGGAATGGCCGAGGTTTGCCATGACCTTGGTATAGCCGGTGAACCGTCTGTCAAGTTTCGTGCCATTTGGAGGTCGTTTGATACTCCAACGGTTAACCGGGTAACCGCGAAGGCCTCTTTTGTTTCCAGCCCAACACCCCTTCCAAAGTGGCCCAAAACCCAGAAAACTCCCCTCCATGCTCTCGGTCGTTCGATCACGATCGCGTGGCCGAAAACCGCACCTCATTTGGACTCTCCTAGCTCCCTCTATGCCTATATATACACCCCCTTTCCAAATCCGGATGATTTCCCCAAACCCTAATTTTTCCTCCTCGCGCGCCGACGCGCGTCGCCCATACGGACACGTCCGCGGACACGTCGCTCGGACCAATCCCGTGCCGCCACGTCTGCCGCCGCCGCCGCTCCGTCCAACCCGCAGCCGCGCCGCGTAGCCACCCGGCGCCGGCCACCGCGCCGCCATGAGCGCATGAGCCCGCGGCCCGCCGCGAGGCCCGTCCGCCGCCGTCGCCCGCCCGCTGGTCGCCCGCGCCCTCAGCCTCCGCCCGTCGCCCGGTGAGCTGTCGCGAGCTTCGCCTTGCCCGGCGGCGCCTGCGCCTGCCAGCCCGCTCCGCCGCCGCGCCGGCTGCCGTCCCCAGCGCTTCGCCCATTGCCGCCCTCCTCCGCTGACCAGATTGCGCCTCGCGCCATGCGGAGCTTCGCGAACACCGCGCCGCGCGCCCGTCTCGGTCCCGGTGCCCAGCGGCCACTGCGCCCGCCGCCGATCAGCGGACCTCGCCGCGGCGCCCGCGCCATCTGCGCGGCCTGCCGCCTCGCCGTCCCGTCCTGCATCGGAGCCCCGCCAGCGCCGCCGCCCGTGCTCGGCCTCTGGATCGGCGACAAGCTCGGCGCCGTCCTGGGCCTCCCCCTCCCGCGTGATGCCTCGTGGGCCGACGCCCTCGAAGGCCCAGCAGCGCGCCAGCCGGCCCAGCGCCCCTGCCCGGCCTCCTCTTCCTCGACTGGGCCTGGCCCATGGGTGAGCAGCCCCCAGCGCCCATCCTCTTGTTTTTTTCACCTATCGGGCCTGCAGATTCGGCCCATGTCATATTTTTTTTCTCGTTCTGTGATTTTGCCCAATTTTCCAGAGATTGCATATTTACAGAAAAGTCCCACATGTTCATGCATATAAAAACTCACAAACCATACATCGGATTAAAATGATTTATATATGAAACTTGCTCAGAATTTTGTGTAGATTAATAATATACAACTTTCATCCATGTTTAAAGTGTATAAAATGTTGTTTGTTTAAATTTGCTCAAATGCCATGTTTAAATGATTTATTTCATAACTAAATAACCGTAACTCCGATTTTAATAAACTTTATATGTAAATGGGGTAGAATTTTGCCTAGTTTAACATGGTGCACTCATCTTGCATGTTTAACAACTCTAAAATTGTGTTTAGGACAGAACAGTTCCGAATCTAAAATATGCACATGAGGATTTTCCGGACTTGTTGTTTGTTATTCCGGCCTCATTTAAAGTTGACTAAATAGTTAGTTTACTTTTGCTTCACCCCTTGCCATGTTAATCAACATTTAATATTGTTGGGTAGCTTAAACGAGATCAAACTAAATACTTGGATGTGGTGTTCCGTCAATATGCAACTCGTTGCATATTGAGCTCCACTTAATTTGTAGTGTTGTTTGTTGCACTTTGCCATGCCATGCCAAGCCTCATTAAACCGGACATGCATCATACTTGATTGTGCATCATGCCATGCTTATGTGATGGTTGTTTACTATGTTGTTTGCTTCTTTCCGGTTTGCTTCTCTCGTTAGCTTCGGTTTCGTTCCGGAGTTGTGAGGATTCGTTCGACTGCGTCCGTTTGTCGTCTTCATGGACTCGTTCTTCTTCCTTGCGGGATTTCAGGCAAGATGACCGCTACCCTGGATCTCACTACTATCATTGCTATGCTAGTTGCCTCGTTCTTTCGCTATGCTGCGCTACCTATTACTGTTTGTCCAGCCATCCCAAATTGCCATGAACCTCTAACCTTTGACACCATTCCTATGCAAACCGTTGTTTGGCTATGTTACCGCTTTGCTCAGCCCCTCTTATAGCGTTGCTAGTTGCAGGTGAAGTTGAAGATTTCTCCATGGTGGACAGGATTTTGGTTGGGATATCACAATATCTCTTATATTATTAATGCATCTATATACTTGGTAAAGGGTGGAAGGCTCGGCCTTATGCGGTGTTTTGTTCCACTCTTGCCGCCCTAGTTTCCGTCATACCGTGTTATGTTCCCGGATTTTGCGTCCCTTACGCGGTCGGGTGATTTATGGGACCCCCGACGGTTCGCTTTGAATAAAACTTGTCCAAAGCAAGGCCCAACATTGCCTTTTACCATTTGCCTCACCACCACCTACTTTTCCCTGGGAGTCGCTCTCTCAAGGGTCATCTTTTATAGCCCCGGGCGGTGCTTGTCTAAGCGTTGGTCCAAAGTAGAGCACCGTCTTGGGACCATCCCTTGGCAACTTGGGTTACGTCGGTTCTCAGACGCTTCGCTTATCCGGTGTTGCCACGAGAACGAGATATGTGCAGCTCCTATCGGGATTGTCGGCGCATCGGGCGGCTTTGCTGGTCTTGTTTTACCATTGTCGAAATGTCTTGATGTACCGGGATACCGAGCCTGATCGGAGTGTCTCGGGTGAAGGTTTATTCCTTCGATGATCGCGAGAGCTTGTCATGGGCTAAGTTGGGACACCCCTGCAGGGTATAAACTTTCGAGAGCCGTGCCCGCGGTTATGTGGCAGATGGGAATTTGTTAATGTCCGGTTGTAGACAACTTGACACATGATCCGAATTAAAACGCATCAACCGAGTGTGTAGCCGTGATGGTCTCTTCTCGGCGGAGTCCGGGAAGTGAACACGGTTTCTGGGTTATGTTTGACGTAAGTAGGTGTTCAGGATCACCTCTTGATCATTGCTAGCTTCACGACCGTTCCTTTGTTCTCTTCTCGCTCTTGTTTGCGTATGTTAGCCACCATATCATGCTTAGTCGCTGCTGCAGCCTCACCACTTTACCCCTTCCTTACCCATTAAGCTTTGCTAGTCTTGATACCCATGGTAATGGGATTGCTGAGTCCTCGTGGCTCACGGATACTTCAAAACCAGTTTGCGGTGCCTATGTTACCGAAGCGGTGGCGCAACCAAGCTCAAGGATGAGCTCGTTGAAGATCTTGCCCTTTGTGTTGTTTCGTTCTAGTTGATCGAAGAGTGGAGCCCGGTTGGGGTCGATCGTGGACCTTTATCGCATTTGGGGTTCTTCTTTTCTTTTGGTTCCGTAGTCAGACCTTGATTGTATCTGGATGATGTAATGCTTTATTCTTGTAATTTTGTGAAGTGGCGATTGTAAGCCAACTATGTATCTCTTTCCCTTATGTATTACATGGATTGTGCGAAGATTACCTCACTTGCGACATTGCTTTCAATGCGGTTATGCCTCTAAGTCGTGCTTCGACACGTGGAAGATATAGCCGCATCGAGGGCGTTACAAGTTGGTAATCAGAGCCATCCCCGACCTTAGGAGCCCCCACTGCTTGATCGTTTTAGTGGCCGAGTTGTGTCTAGAAAAATGTTTTGAGTCATTTAGGATTATATATATCGGAGAGTAGGATTCTTTTTACTCCCGGTCCTTCGACCTTCTGGTGAGGTATCTGACGTAGAGTTTTGACTCTTCTCTTCTCAAATTTCACTAAAATTTTTTTAGGATCACGCGGGTATCTTAGAATCGTTCGATGGTTTTATGATGACAACATTGTCTTGGTGCCTCGACATTTAGGGGTTGTGGCGGTGTCCCGGGAGTTGAGCTCCGATGTGTTGTCGTCATAATTTTATCGTTGCGATTCGGAATACGAGTTTAATGCGCCGACATCGAAAATCTCTTTTATGCAGTTGTTGGTGAGATAACCCGCTAAAGATCTTGAGGTGAGTGCGGAGTATTGCCATGACTTGTATAACGGATGCTTTTGAAGGTTGAGGTAGACGATTTCGAAGGTTTCTTGGTTATGTGTTGACGGATGGATACAGGTGGATGTAGGGATTGTTAGTTTGTGTGAGATATATTGCTCCTCTGTATCCCCAACACTGATTGCATAACCGGAAAATTTCGGGAGTTTTATAGGTGGGAATTCAAGTAGCTCTTAGGATATCTTTCCGACGGATGTATGATATGAAATTGGGGTTCGACGTCTAGTGGTCCGCCTATTCACGGTTGGTTTCTGATGGTCTCGTTGTGTCTTAAAGAGTCCTTGGCTATGCCGACTGGGACGCTTCAGTATGTCATGTGCCTTTGCCTTGTACATGATGGTGCTTTGTACGATTGAGCCCGTGTAGGCCCCACCACTAAAAACTCGGATGAAATCTCTATCATATGTTTGTTCCGCTTATTCGCAAGCCAGTCCTTTGTTTTGTTTTGAGTTGTGGTATTCGAGTTGCTTCAATGCCAAGTGTTGATTCCATACCTTTCCGAAACGGTGTTCTCATATTGCTATGTGAATACTAATCCTTTTGATCACTGAGGTTGTCATGTCAATCCTTTTTCAACCGGCGTGTTTCTCTTCAAGTGGATCCGATCACTTCAACATCAGCAAGACCATTTATCATTTCTTCTCAACGGTGTTTGTTTCATCCGTCTCCAAGTTGCCTTTGTTTTTCCCGCCCTCCCACCCTTTTTCTTCAAGGACACAGATTTCTTAATCAAGTATCCATTTATTCATGTGAAGTCACTTCACTCTTTTCAATCAATGTTCTTATCCGGTGATTTCCCATGAAGATGCTCAAAAGCTTCAAGTTCATCATCCTTCTTTGTTGTTTCTTCTCCGGTGGATCCAATTCAAGTTTTCAGTGTTGGTCATATTCCTTTCCTCGTGTCAAATGCTTTCCCATGCCGGTGCACCTCATTATCATTCTACTTCTCGCTATTTGTTATTCCGGAGTGCTCAAGATATCTCCAAGATTCGTGTTTCCGCTCTGCATTCGTTCAAGCTATTTCGAGATTGGTATCTCATTCAAGTCATTTAATTCAACCGGTGCAACATCTCTTTTAAATCTTTTCAACGGTGTTTTCCTTTGAGTGGGCCCTAACCCACAGGTCTTTTCCCAGGATCTTACCTGACTCTTCTAATTATTCCGGAGTTATTCTTAAATTCTTTTCAAGTTTGACGTAAGAATGAGTTATCATCAGTCAAATGCTTTTCTCCAAGATCTTTCAAATTCTTTTCATAGTTGGCTCAACCTCTTCGCTTTTGATTCTTCCGGTGTGCCTAAATGATTCTTGGTGGTGTTTCTCGTTGTCATTCTCATCATTTGAAGACCGAAGAAGAGTTTCTCTTTAATCTTGCTCTATTCTCTTCAAGATTCATGGTTCTAGCCTGATGCCATCCTCTCATAATTGTTTTCGATTGTGAGAATTCTTTTCTTACCATCCGGAGTATTTCATGAGTTGTTTCCAATTTTCTTCCCTCCGAAGGCCATCATGTCATAATTCTTCATTCTAAGCGTGTAGCTATCATTCTCCAATTCTTACCGGTGAATCGTTCAAATATCCTCTAAATCCCCTCAAATATCTTCATTCATTTTCAATTCTTACGGTGGTTCGCTCAAGATTTCACCTCTTTCGTTATCATTTAATTCTTTCGTTCCTTCCAATCCTACCGGTGGTTCGTTGAAGACCTTCCCAAGCTTGCGCCGTATCTATTTTAATCCTTTCTTCGGGAATAAGTAGTATGCCAAATCCGTCGCTTGTCATCAATTAAATTGGTGAAGGATAGGCATAACGTAATTCTTATCATTGTTTCATCCAAGTGATTAATTGTTTCCTTTGGAGTTTGTTCTTCAGGAATAAATTCTCGGTTCTAAGATCATCTTTTCTTTTCGGAGTTCCAAGCTCTCTCACTTATCTCGTCGTGAAGCTCCTTCTAAATCATCGCAAGGCTTCACTTTCTGTTTTCAACTTCCCTTTTTTTTATCATCCTTTTATTACCGGAGTTCTTCATGGAGTTTCTTCATGGTGGTTCCTCAAGGATTCTTTTCATTCTGCAGTTGTTCTTCAAGATTTCTCTTGAAGTTATGACCCGCCAAGCTATACTAAAAATAAACAGGGTGCCCAACACTTGTTTTGTTTTGAGGCGTTCAAGCATTCTTCATCTTGCGTTCCAAAGTGCAATTCTTTCTACCTTATCTTTTGAGATGGTGTTATGTCACTCTTGACAATTTCCTTCATGTTTCATGATTCATATGTTGTCAAGAATGAGGTATATTTAAATCCTTCATTTTCTCTTGGTCAAGAGATCTTTTCGACCAATCAACTTCTTCGTTGGAGTTATCTTGGTATAGATTTCACCTAAAGCCTTCCCTAAGGAATATTGCTATTTGTGGTGCTTATCAATGATCCAAGTTTTCTCCTATCCTCTCGGCGAAAGCAGTTTTCATCTCTTCGTTAATCCCAAGCAAGCAATTGTTTCCGTTAGTGGCCGGTTGTCACCTCATAATGTTGAGATGTTTCCATAAGCCCACTACAAACTTATTCTTTTCGTTGTTGGTCTTCCAACAACTCTATTCTAACCTTCTTGCAAGGATGCTTTCCAAGTTCACTTGTGGCAAAAGTTGTCATTTTCTTCTCCGTCCCTTTATCTCAACGGTCTAACTTCTATTCTTTTGTTACGGAGGCATTGTGATGTTGTGCTCCTCACCCATCACATCGTTTGGTGAGGATCGTGTTCTTTCCTTGCTCATCCATTTAACCGGAGTGTTGTATCATCTCTTCAATATCTTTTCATCTCATCCTATCAAGTTTTTCCTTCTTCTTTCAGTCGGAGTGCTGCCCAAATCATATCAATCTTATTCCTTCTCTATATAGTTTTAACCGGAGTGCTTTCAAATTCTATCTTATCCATCAAACTCTTGATTTATGTTTTTGCAACCTTCAAGTTCTCGTAATACTCCTTGTTCATCTTTTCTAACGGATTGTTTGCATTCTCGTTCATCTCTGTTGTACTCTTTCTTTTAAATTGCTCAACCTCTCAAGGTTCATGGTTTCACTCGTTCGTCAAAGAAGCAACTTAGTTTTACCTCTTATCTTCCTCTTCCGTTTTCCCTCCGGTGCCATCCTAGATCTCGGGACGAGATCCTCTCGTAGTGGTGGAGTGTTGTAACGCCCCGGATCCGACGCGCCAGGTGTCCGCTAGTTATTCGCCGTCGTTGCCATGTCATTTGCTTGCGTGTTTCACTTTGCCATGTCATCATATGCATTTCATATCATGTCATCATGTGCATCGCATTGGCATACATATCCGTCTCATGCATCCGAGCCTTTTCCCCGTTGTCCATTTTGCAATCCGGCGCTCCTATGTCTCCCGGCGTCCCCTCTTCTCTCTTTTCATGTGCGGGTGTTAAACTTTCTCGGAATGGCCCGAGGTTTGCCAAGCAGCCTTGGTATAGCACCGGTAGACCGCCTGTCAAGTTTCGTGCCATTTGGAGGTCGTTTGATACTCCAACGGTTAACCGGGTAACCGCGAAGGCCTCTTTTGTTTCCAGCCCAACACCCCTTCCAAAGTGGCCCAAAACCCAGCAAACTCCCCTCCATGCTCTCGGTCGTTCGATCACGATCGCGTGGCCGAAAACCGCACCTCATTTCGACTCTCCTAGCTCCCTCTATGCCTATATATACACCCCCCTTTCCAAATCCCGGATGATTTCCCCCAAACCCTAATTTTTCCTCCTCGCGCCGCCGGACGCGTCCGCCCGCGCCGGACACGTCCGCCGGACACGTCGCTCCGACCAATCCCGTGCCGCCACGTCGTCGCTTCGCCGCCGCTCCGTCCAACCGCGCAGCCGTAGCCACGGGCCACCGCGCCAGCGCGCGCCGCCGCGGCCATGAGCCCGCAGCTGGCCCGCGAGGCCTCCGTCCGCCGCCGTCGCCCGCCGCTGGTCGCCGCGCTCTCGCCTCCGCTTGTCGCCCGGTGAGCCGTCGCCGAGCTTCGCCTGCCGCCGCCAGCCCTGCGCCGCAGCCAGCTCCTCCTGCCGCCTTCGGCGGCCGCCCCAGCGCTTCGCCCATTGCCGCCCTCCTCCGCCGACCGGTCTGCGGCCCACGCGGCTCGCAGCTCGCTGAGCTGCCGCATCAAGGCCGTCCGCTCCCGGTGCCCGGCAGCCACCGAAGCGCCCGCCGCCCGATCAGCGGACCTACGCCGCGGCGCCCGCGCCATCCTCGCCCTGCCCTGCCCGCCTCGTCCCGTCCTCGATCGCCGGAGCCCGCTGGCCGCCGCCGTGCTCGGCCTCTGATCGGCAGCGAAGGCCCAAGAAGCCAGCCGCGCCTGCCCAGCGCCCGCCCGCCTCCTCTTCTCGACTGAGGCTCGCCCATGGGTGAGCAGCCCCAGCGCCCATCCTCTTGTTTTTTTCACCTATCGGGCCTGCAGATTCGGCCCATGTCATATTTTTTTTTCTCGTTCGTGATTTTGCCCAATTTTCCGTGAGATTGCATATTCTGAAAAAGTCCCACATGTTCATGCATATAAAACTCACAAACCATACATCGGATTAAAATGATTTATATATGAAACTTGCTCAGAATTTTGTGTAGATTAATAATATACAACTTTCATCCATGTTTAAAATGTATAAAATGTTGTTTGTTTAAATTTGCTCAAATGCCATGTTTAAATGATTTATTTCATAACTAAATAACCGTAACTCCGATTTTAATAAACTTTATATGTAAATGGGGTAGAATTTTGCCTAGTTTAACATGGTGCACTCATCTTGCATGTTTAACAACTCTAAAATTGTGTTTAGGACAGAACAGTTCCGAATCTAAAATATGCACATGAGGATTTTCCGGACTTGTTGTTTGTTATTCCGGCCTCATTTAAAGTTGACTAAATAGTTAGTTTACTTTTGCTTCACCCCTTGCCATGTTAATCAACATTTAATATTGTTGGGTAGCTTAAACGAGATCAAACTAAATACTTGGATGTGGTGTTCCGTCAATATGCAACTCGTTGCATATTGAGCTCCACTTAATTTGTAGTGTTGTTTGTTGCACTTTGCCATGCCATGCCAAGCCTCATTAAACCGGACATGCATCATACTTGATTGTGCATCATGCCATGCTTATGTGATGGTTGTTTACTATGTTGTTTGCTTCTTTCGGTTTGCTTCTCTCGTTAGCCGGTTTCGTTCGGAGTTGTGAGGATTCGATTCGATTGCGTCCGTTTGTCGTCTTCATGGACTCGTTCTTCTTCCTTGCGGGATTTCGGGCAAGATGACCGCTACTGGATCTCACTACTATCATTGCTATGCTAGTTGCCTCGTTCTTTCGCTATGCTGCGCTACCTATTACCTGTTTGTCCAGCCATCCCAAATTGCCATGAACCTCTAACCTTTGACACCATTCCTATGCAAACCGTTGTTTGGCTATGTTACCGCTTTGCTCAGCCCCTCTTATAGCGTTGCTAGTTGCAGGTGAAGTTGAAGATTTCTCCATGGTGGACAGGATTTTGGTTGGGATATCACAATATCTCTTATATTATTAATGCATCTATATACTTGGTAAAGGGTGGAAGGCTCGGCCTTATGCAGTGTTTTGTTCCACTCTTGCCGCCCTAGTTTCCGTCATACCGGTGTTATGTTCCCGGATTTTGCGTCCCTTACGCGGTCGGGTGATTTATAGGACCCCCGACAGTTCGCTTTGAATAAAACTTGTCCAGCAAGGCCCAACATTGCCTTTTACCATTTGCCTCACCACCACCTACTTTTCCTCGGGAGTCGCTCTCTCGAGGGTCATCTTTTATAGCCCCGGGCGGTGCTTGTCTAGCGTTGGTCCAAACTAGAGCACCGTCTTGGGACCATCCCTTAGCAACAGGTTACGTCGGTTCAGACGCTTCGCTTATCGGTGTTGCCACGAGAACGAGATATGTGCAGCTCCTATCGGGATTGTCGGCGCATCGGGCGGCTTTGCTGGTCTTGTTTTACCATTGTCGAAATGTCTTGATGTACCGGGATACCGAGCCTGATCGGAGTGTCTCGGGTGAAGGTTTATTCCTTCGATGATCGCGAGAGCTTGTCATGGGCTAAGTTGGGACACCCTGCGCAGGTATAAACTTTCGAGAGCCGTGCCCGCGGTTATGTGGCAGATGGGAATTTGTTAATGTCCGGTTGTAGACAACTTGACACATGATCCGAATTAAAACGCATCAACCGAGTGTGTAGCCGTGATGGTCTCTTCTCGGCGGAGTCCGGGAAGTGAACACGGTTTCTGGGTTATGTTTGACGTAAGTAGGTGTTCAGGATCACCTCTTGATCATTGCTAGCTTCACGACCGTTCCTTTGTTCTCTTCTCGCTCTTGTTTGCGTATGTTAGCCACCATATCATGCTTAGTCGCTGCTGCAGCCTCACCACTTTACCCCTTCCTTACCCATTAAGCTTTGCTAGTCTTGATACCCATGGTAATGGGATTCTTTGAGTCCTCGTGGCTCACGGATACTTCAAAACCAGTTTGCGGTGCCTATGTTGCCGAGCGGTGGATTTAATCAAGCTCAAGGATGAGCTCGTTGAAGATCTTGCCCTTTGTGTTGTTTCGTTCTAGTTGATCAGTAGTGGAGCCCAGTTGGGGTCGATCGTGGACCTTTGTCGCATTTGGGGTTCTTCTTTTCTTTTGGTTCCGTAGTCGGACCTTGATTGTATCTGGATGATGTAATGCTTTATTCTTGTAATTTTGTGAAGTGGCGATTGTAAGCCAACTATGTATCTCTTTCCCTTATGTATTACATGGATTGTGCGAAGATTACCTCACTTGCGACATTGCTTTCAATGCGGTTATGCCTCTAAGTCGTGCTTCGACACGTGGGAGATATAGCCGCATCGAGGGCGTTACACTGACCCTGTCGGTGTGACTGAGTGGAACAATGCGGTGGCACCGAGATGCAAAACTGGGAGCAGTTACTGCAACTCGGTGTGACTGAAAGGTTCTAATCGGTTGCACCGAGATTGAAAACCTAGATAAACTTAGTGATCTTGGTATGATCGAAAAGGGTGAATCGGTCAGACCGAAATGCACGAAGAGGTTTTTGAAGTTCAAGTCTATGACGAATCGGGGACTCCGAGTGTGCTCCTCACAGAGAGTGGTTCGAATCTGACTTGATCAAACTTTGTGATGTAGCATGATAGTGTTTGCGACGAGAAAATCATAGATAGCTAGAGAAGGTTCTTAGGCATTCTTGTCCATCCACTTCGCAAAAGAAAAGAAACCAAACAATCAAAACAACAAGTGGATGTCCTAGAATGAGTAAATTATTCAACCAACATGCTCCCACAATAAAATGGGAAATGAAATATGTGTCAAAGCATCCACAACCAATTCTAGCATCTATCAAACAATTGTCGATGACTAGGTCATCTATATATGAGTATATTGACTTAGGAGTCAAATGAGAACATTTGATCATAGGTCATACTCATCGTTTAAGCACAAGTGGGTTACCACTTTTACATAAAGCATTGTTGTGTTCACACCATTAGAGTTGCTTTAGCTCAATTTAGAGTAAAGCTCCCCTAGATGTGAGATCCCCCCCTGTCGGTGTCAAAACCAGCAGATCTCGGGTAGGGGGTCCCGAACTGTGCGTCTAGGCGGATGGTAACAGGAGACAAGGGACATGATGTTTTTACCTAGGTTCGGGCCCTCTCGGTGGAGGTAAAACCCTACTCCTGCTTGATTAATATTGATGATATGGGTAGTACAAGAGTAGATCTACCACGAGATCAGAGAGGCTAAACCCTAGAAGCTAGCCTATGGTATGATTGTTGTATATCTCTATCGACTAGCCTAGCCTCGGTTTATATAATGCACCAGAGGCCTAGGATAACAAGAGTCCTAGCCGAATACGCCGGTGGGGGAGGAGTCCTTGTCTTGACCACCAAGTCTTGCGGAATCTTCCTTGTATGCGGCAGCTGTCCGGACTGGCCCATGAGTATACGGCCATGGGGGTCCTCGGCCCAATTTAACAGATTGGGAGATGACGTGGTGAGTACCCCTAGTCCAGGACACCGTTAGTAGCCCCCTGAACCGGTCTTCAAGTTTAGGGACGCTCCTCGATTCTTCCGAACCGTTCTTCATCTTCAGTCGTCGGTCTTGAAACCTGGTTCAACAAATCTTCTCATCTTCGATCTTGAGGATCACCGAAATGCATTCGACGAGTTTACACGTCGGGTATCCGAGGAGCCCCTTTAAGTTTCCAGCCTTTATCAATGCCTTGTTATTTTTATGCCACACCTCGAGTTTGAAGTTGTTCCCGGGCGGCAGCGTCCTCTTGGTTCAAACACCGGATTATGTATCCGAGCTCCAACGCCGGACTGTATCCGAGGTATCATAAATCACCTTGGTTCAAAGAAGTTTGAAGGAGTTTAGCCGAGCTTAATGCCGGAAATGCCCTGTATGGAGCCAGCTACTAGCGCCCGGGCTTTATCTTCGGATCGCTTCGAGGTGGTGCACCACCCGAGCGTGGGCGATTTTTGTCAATATTTTGATTGGTGCAATTTATTCTCTGGCGAGATACATAGTCAATAGCCCTCAAGGTGGGTATCGGTCTAAAACCGAGATGCACATGAAGGATGACATAAGACCGCTGATCCACAGAGCAGCCGAGACTCGGGTTGATTTGTAAAATCGGTGCGAGGATCAAGTCCTAACTCGCAGAATACTTGGGACACAAAAGCGGCGTGCTCAGTCCTCAAGACTCAAGTTGGGTGCGACCGACCAACCTGAGGATCAAAATCTCCTCGGAGACTGTATTACACTTAAAATTTTCTACATTGGAGAGGCAATGCAGTAGCCCCCGAGCCACTGGTCGGGTGGCAACACCAGATCAGGGGATCGCTGTGCCCCTTTAATATTTGTAAATAATGAGCCCAAGCCCAGTAGCCCCCGAGCCTTAATGCGGGCACGGGTGGCCGAATTAAGGATTGATATCCATAGTAAAATCATAAATTATGTGTAATGACTCTATGTATCCAAGTACTTTACATCATTAATGCTCGGATCCGCATTGTACAAAACTTTGTTGACCGACCATCGGCTTCCACCTCCTCGGCCAATAGCCGAGGAGTGTTTGTCCTACTTTATAAAGCCTTTATGAGGGCAAAGATTTACAACAAACAAGGCAATCCGCCATACGGTTTTATAAAAAATGGTACGCAGAGAGATATGTTATATTCTTGTTTAATGAAGAAATGTCTTCCAAGAAAATAGTCCCGCTTATCGGTTCCTTTCTTTGGGTTGTCATGCTAAGCATGATCATGAAACCTCAGCTCCAATGTAAGAGCAAAATATCGAAGATTTAGTTTGGGAGGCCAGTTAATAGCCCCCGGTAGTGTTCGGCGACAGTCGAGGTCAAGCCGTAAACACTTCGGCCATTGTTATGAATGGCCCGTCGTTTAACACCGTCATCGGATCGCTGACCAGTTTACGCTTATTGTGACAATTAGTTTTCGGCTTTCTTCACTGAGGTGCTTAACCATGTGAGCTGGAAGCACAATCGCAGTGGTTCTCCCTTTGCACACCTAGCCGAACAAAGCGGAACGTAGGAGGCAAGCGCAGGAGTCGGGCAACCCACCTATTGACCGAAGACACAATTCAAAACCGATGCATATATAGCGATATCCGAGAATGTTTGTGCCGAACCTCTAAAGGTGTCCGACGTTGCACTGCGAGACTTGTGCTGAAAACACACAAATAGTTCAAAAAGTGCCATAAGCTTGGACAACCAAAAAACGTCAGTAAAAACTTGACGTCCGAACGAGATCAAGTGTTCGGTGCCAATCCAAAAATTGGCCTTAGCAAAATAAGTGCTTCTGTCGTGCTTTAACATGATACATCCTATCTCAAGACGTCAAGCGGGTCAGCCTACGGCTTCAACCTCCTATCCCAAGGGTGGTGTACTTCTCATTAGGCCAGTTTAGCAAACTAAACTCTAGCGGCTTTGAGAGAGAAATTAGGCTCCCCGGCTAGTGAGATAATAATAATAATAATAATAATAATAATAATAATAATAATAATAATAATAATAAAAAATAAAACTTTGCAACGACTAAGAAGAAGAACACTTATCATAAAACGGCTCATATAAATTTAAAAGCCCTCGAGTGACTTGGCTAAAAGAATGATTGCATGTACCGAAGTACTTATATCATATCTATGTTCAACCGAACTTTAAACGCGTCTTAACCGACCGTCGGCTTCTCCCTCTTCGGTCAAGGACCAAAAAGTGTTATGTACTCCATCTGTCGAGAATATCGACGGTGTTTCCAATAACCAGGCAATCAGGCCATAAGGCTGTAACAGACAAAGCTCGCTCAAGGAACTTATGCTATATTACTGCGAAGTGTAAGAAGCATCTTCGAAGAAAATAGTACCCCCACCGATACCTTTGTTCGGTGCTCATTGTTATTATGAGACTTGTGCAATGGATTTTTTGTACGCATGAGTTCCGTTGTGTGCCGACCATCATTGAAAACTATAAGAGCGCTAGCTTTCGGCTTCACCCAGTCTGAGGTCCAGCTCGGATGACCCGATCGTGACAATCACGGAGGTGCTCCCTTTACTCCCTAGCCGAACAATCGGGAACGTAGGGGTAAACACAGGAGCGAGGCAACCCAGCTTGCAAATCGCTTAAGTCAATATGGTGCATATTGTGGCGTAATACACGAACAAGGAACGAAGCCGTACAAGTATAATCATATGCAAGAGGAAAAGCTTCATGAAGGAAGCCCCCAAATGAATTGGGTATTTGAATTTATGCGTCACAAACAAAGTTTGGACAAGAAAAAAATTTACAAGCAACATTTTTCCAAAAAAGTATAATGCTTGGTCGAACCGAACACAAGTTAGAAATTAAAGCTTTGAGCACGAAAGCGACTTAGCTGGTTAATGTGTTTGGTATTGATGACGCGGTCCGAGCTTGATACGGGACAAGGTTCCATCCCCCAAGCCGGTCCCGAGGTGGCGGAGCGGAGAGCTCGACACGCCGAAGTGGTGACATAGCACGGTCAATGCGGACCGGCAGAGTGACGCCGAAGTCCCCGGATCATTTTCCTGTGCACAAAAAATGGTGCAAACAAGAGATAATAGTAATAATGATAATTAAAAAAAATCGTTGCATAATAAATAATTTATGCAAAGTGAGTAATGAAAGAAATATGACCTGGCGCCGAAGTCAATGTCGATGCAGGGCGTTGGCGTGATGCGGTAAAGGCGTGGCAAAGCCTGAATTCACATGTCGATCCGAGCTCCGGATGCGGCATTCGCCGGACTATGTACGGAAACTGACCGAACCACCATGCGACTGCGGCCACCATTTGATAGACCTGTGTACATATGATGGACAAACCAGAGTAATAATTCCTTGGGAAAAATGAACCCAAACAAGCAAAAATACTGGGATTAATAGCACCTGGTTTATTTGTTGTAGCAATCCGAAGGAAGGTGATTCCCAAAATTGGGACTCGATCCGCGCACCCATTGCCTGAACGACGGCATGGCAATGCTGGCAAAGGTTGGCTCGCTGAGGCAAAGCCCTCGGTCCAGCTAACGTGACGGAGCTGGTCGGCTAGTGACACCAAAGTGTCCGGAGTAGATTGATTAAGAGATGGCGAAGCCCCCGGTCCAGCCGAGATGTCGAAGTAGGTCAGCGTGATGGACACCGACTTGAAGAAGCAATAGTACGGCCCTGCCGATGCAGGTCATGACATGGTCGATGCCGGCTTGATGAAGCGACCGTGCGGTGATGCCGATACGCCCGCTCCGCGTAATCCGTGGGGCGGCGATGTTGGTGATGATTTATCCTTCGCGATGCCGGACTCTTGTTCGGCTTGCCGAGATGATGATCCGAAGAAGTTGAGCTCGGCTCAACAAAGTGACGACGTGTCTAGCGCAGGTCGGCAGCCGTGGAGCAATATTGCCGGACTGGTTTGACACCAGCATGATGTTGAAGATCATGTTCAAAAGATTTTAAAGTTAGTGGGATGTGTTCGGGAACAAAACACAATACCCCATACTAAACTTCCTTCAAAAAGGACGTCCGAAATCCCGTTCGTAAAAAAGACGAACTCGGGTCGGATTTGTTTTCGCGCAGAAAATAGATCCAAAAAGTGATGCACTAATCGGAAGGTTCCCGAAGTTTGGACGGTCGGATCGAGCTGAAATTTTGAGGGGTGGTAGATATAGGAATTCCGCAGTCGATCAACGGTTGGATCTTCCAAAGGAGGTCCGAGCTAGAAGCTGGACACCCCGCCCTAAAATCGTCCAGATTTGACAAGGCTCCGGTATATCGTAGATTGTTGGAGATTCCTCCATCGGAACTCGACGAAATTTAGCGTGGCTGTTGTAGACGTAATTCCGCACTATTCCACCAAAGCAATCGTGAAACCGACGCTCGAGGAGGCGGTGACGGCGAATACAAGTTCGCTGTCCAGAAAAACAGCACGGTCGCCCGAGGGCAATGTTGACGTTGAGCCCCCGGGCTCCCTGGATGATTTCTCCATGATCTTGATAGAGATCGGAGCTGATGTTGATGAATGCCCTCATCCGAACATGGCGATCGGAGGTAGGGCGCAGTCCTTGGTCGAACCAAGGTGACCAATCGAGCTGGTGACGAAGATGCCGAAGTCCCAGTTGATCTGCATGCGAGCCATCGACCTTTTGCCGAACACATAGTGGAACTCTAAATGAAAGCACCAATGTCGGTGTCAAAACCGGCGGATCTCGGGTAGGGGGTCCCAAACTGTGCGTCTACGCGGATGGTAACAGGAGACAAGGGACACGATGTTTTTACCTGTGTTGGGCCCTCTCGGTGGAGGTAAAACCCTACTCTCGCTTGATTAATATTGATGATATGGGTAGTACAAGAGTAGATCTACCACGATATCAGAGAGGCTAAACCCTATAAGCTAGCCTATGGTATGATTGTTGTATATCTCTATCGACTAGCCTGGCCTCGGTTTATATAATGCACCAGAGGCCTAGGATAACAAGAGTCCTAGCCGAATACGCCGGTGGGGGAGGAGTCCTTGTCTTGATCGCCAAGTCTTGCGGAATCTTACTTGTATGCGGCAGCTGTCCGGACTGGCCCATGAGTATACGGCCATGGGGGTCCTCGGCCCAATTTAACAGATCGGGAGATGACGTGGTGAGTACCCCCTAGTCTAGGACACCGTCACCCCATAAGAGGGATGAACTAACCTTGAGTTTTGTCGGTGATGACTTCATGTAGATGTTTAAGATGTGGATGCTCAATCTAGTTGATCATTTGGAGCAATCCATTTGAGTGAGTTGCACTTTCAATACCTACACGGGTTAGTCCCACAAGGAACAAACAAGGATATCCATAGACATAGAGTGATGCACACACAAGATGATGTCCATGAAAGCATTAGGTTACCTTGTTCCTCATCTTACCAACAAGAGGGTTTGTGACTCCTTGAACTAGTGCAAGATGTGGAAGTTGATTGCACTTGTCCTTGCTGAAATGATATGAGTGAAGTATATTGGCGGAGTCACCCTCAAGAACTCTCTAGTTCTTCTTCTTTGGGATCCACATCATCTTGATGGGAATCCTTGGAGTTGTAGTCGTACTTGATGAAGTAGAACTTGATGTAGTCTTGGGAACCCACTTGACCAAGGCCTTAGGAGCTTCTTCAAATGTATCAATCTCCTCTTGAAGCCTGTCCTTTCCTTTTTGCTTGTGGTCTTGTGGTGGAAGATCATCTTGAGCTTATGTTCCTTTGAAAGAAGTAGGATCGTACTTCTCTCATTGAGGAACAAACTTCGTCTTGGGGTATTGATCTTCTTCCCACTCAACTCCATTGGCATTGAACTTTCGTTCAAAACCAACACCTTGATTCTTCCGGTGCCTTCCTTGCTTGCGTACAATCTCCTCGAATTGCTTACATCCGGCAAGGCTCTTGTAAACACCTTTCTCTATAATTCCCTTCAATAAGCTATTTTCTTGCTCAAGTGTAACTTGGCTAAGAGAATCATTAGTGGAATCAAGAGAATTACTAGAAGCAACAACATTAGATTTAGCATGATTATTGTTACTACTAGAAGAAGAATCTTTCTTGTTCTCGTTACTAGACTTGACTTGCGACATGTTAGTAGATAAGAGTAAACGCTTGGCAATGTAAGAACTTTTCTTGCGAAGATCATCATTGATTGCCTTTAAAAGCTCATGCTCTTGCTCAAGGTTGAGCTTTTCAAAACGTAACTTCTCATGAGTCTTTAAAAGTTCTCGATGATCTTCCAAGATAGTTACATGAGCTAACTTAAGAGTGTTTAGTTCTTTAGTTATGCGCTCAATCTTCTTCTTATCATTGTTATTCATTTTATCTTGATTAGCATGATTAATTGACGTTTCATCATATTATTCATCACTAGAGTTGTCAACAAGTAAATTATTGATGTCTACTACATAACCTTCTTCTTGTAGATGTTGTTGGGCCTCCAAGTGCAGAGGTTTGTAGGACAGTAGCAAATTTCCCTCAAGTGGATGATCTAAGGTTTATCAATCCATGGGAGGCGTAGGATGAAGATGGTCTCTCTCAAACAACCCTGCAACCAAATAACAAAGAGTCTCTTGTGTCCCCAACACACCCAATACAATGGCAAATTATATAGGTGCACTAGTTTGGTGAAGAGATGGTGATACAAGTGCAATATGGATGGTAGATATAGGTTTTTGTAATCTGAAATTATAAAAACAGCAAGGTAACTAATGATAAAAGTGAGCGTAAACGGTATTGCAATGGTAGGAAACAAGGCATATGGTTCATACTTTCACTAGTGCAAGTTCTCTCAACAATAATAATATAACTGGATTATATAACTATCCCTCAACATGCAACAAAGAGTCACTCCAAAGCCACTAATAGCGGAGAACAAACGAAGAGATTATGGTAGGGTATGAAACCACCTCAAAGTTATCCTTTCTGTTCTATCTATTCAAGAGTCCGTAGTAAAATAACATGAAGCTATTCTTTCCGTTCAATCTATCATAGAGTTCATACTAGAATAACACCTTAAGACACAAATCAACCAAAACCCTAATGTCACTGAGGGAGTCCTGGACTAGGGGGTGTCCGGATAGCCGGACTATCATCATCGGCCGGACTCCAAGACTATGAAGATACAAGATTGAAGACTTCGTCCCGTGTCCGGATGGGACTTTCCTTGGCGTGGAAGGCAAGCTTGGCAATACGGATATGTAGATCTCCTACCATTGTAACCGACTCTATGTAACCCTAGCCCTATCCGGTGTCTATATAAACCGGAGGGTTTTAGTCCGTAGGACGAACAACCATTACAACAATCATACCATAGGCTAGCTTCTAGGGTTTAGCCTCCTTGATCTCGTGGTAGATCTACTCTTGTACTACCCATATCATCAATATTAATCAAGCAGGAGTAGGGTTTTACCTCCATCGAGAGGGCCGAACACAGGTAAAAACATCGTGTCCCTTGTCTCTGTTACCATCCGCCTAGGCGCACGATTCGGGACCCCCTACCCGAGATCCGCCGGTTTGACACCGACATTGGTGCTTTCATTGAGAGTTCCTCGTGTCGTCACCGATAGGCTTGATGGATTCTTCAATCAACAACAACGCAGTCGGTGAGACTCTTCTCCCGGACAGATCTTCGTGTTCGGCGGCTTCGCGATGCGGGCAATTAAGCAGCCATCCGGAGCAGATCGAAGCTTCGCCCAGCCATCAGTCAGGTTTGGAAGCTTAAACTTCACGGCCGACATCCGCGGAGACTTGATCTTCGATGGATTCGAGCCACAGCCGAGCGTGCCGCACGGTCACGATGGGCATGATTTAGCTCTGCCGCCGGACAGTGCCCTGGAAGCCGCACATGAGTCCGCTCCGACCCCTAGTTCGGAGCCGACCGCGCAGATCGAGGACAGGTGGCTGGACACCGCCTCGGGAGCTGCAATCTCTACGGTGATGGAGCCGAATACCGACCTGGTCCTTTGCAAAGCTCGTGACTCCGAGGTGCCGGACTCCTTGCCGGACTCCGAACCTCCTGCGCCCCTGCCAATCGAATCCGATTGGGCGCCGATCATGGAGTTCACCGCTGCGGACATCTTTCAGCACTCACCATTTGGCGACATCCTGAGTTCGCTAAAGCATCTCTCGTTATCAGGAGAGCCCTGGCCGGACTGCGGTTAGGATGGTTGGGATGTAGACGACGAAGAAATTCAAAGCCCACCCACCACCCACTTTGTAGCCACTGTCGACGATCTAACCGACATGCTAGACTACGACTCCGAAGACATCGACGGTATGGACGACGATGCCGGAGACGATCAAGAACCAGCGCCTACGGGGCACTGGAAGACCGCCTCATCATACGCCATATACATGGTGGACATCCCAAAGGATGGGAACGGCGAAGAAGCAGCGGAGGTAGATTCCTCTAAGAAACAGCCCAAGCGCCGATGTCTGCGGCGCCGCTCTAAATCCCGCCACAGCAAGAATGGAGATTCCGGCACCGGAGACAATAACACCCGAGAGTGCGAAGACAACCCCCAAAGCAAGATTCAACACGGGGAGGCGGAGAAGCCAGCCCTCGAGAGAGCGGCGAGCGAGGAGATAGAGGATGACAATTACATGCCTCCCTCCGGAGGCGAGGCAAGCCTCAGCGACAGCAATTAAATCGTGCCCGAGGATCCCGTCGAACAAGAGCATTTTAAACGCAGGCTAATGGCCACGGCGAACAGCCTAAAGAAAAAGCAGCAACAACTTCGAGCTGATCAAGACCTGCTGGCCGACAGATGGACCGAGGTCCTCGCGGCCAAAGAGTACGAACTCGAACGCCCCTCCAAAAGCTACCCAAAACGCAAGTTGCTCCCCCGATTAGAGGAAGAGGCATATAAACCTTCATCACGATTACTGTCGGCAGACCGACCACCTCGTGGCCGCGACAGAGAGGCATCTAGGCCCTCCACCAGAACCGTACCCCGGCACCGCTCGAAAAGTGTGAAGCCACGGGGGAATGCGCCGGACTTGCGAGACATATTGGAGGACAAGGCAAAACAATCACGATCTATCTACGGATCACGTGGGCGCCCCACGATCCACGACGACTACCGTCGCGCGGATACAACAACTCCGGCGGGCGAACACGCGAGACAAAGCTCTCTTGAGCTACGTCGTGATATTGCCCAAAGATATAGGCGCCGCACACCCACTATGCTTCACAGATGAAGTAATGGATCATCAAATCCCTGAAGGGTTTAAACCCGTGAACATCGAATCCTACGATGGCACAACAGACCCCGCGGTTTGGATCGAAGATTGTCTCCTTCATATCCATATGGCCCGCGGTGACGATCTACACGCCATCAAGTATCTCCCGCTCAAGCTTAAAGGACCAGCCCGACATTGGCTTAACAGCTTGCCAGCAGAGTCAATTGGGTGTTGGGAGGACCTGGAAGCCGCATTTCTCGACAACTTCCAGGGCACATACGTGCGACCACCAGATGCCGATGACCTAAGCCACATAATTCAGCAGCCAGACGAATTGGCCAGACAGTTCTAGACATAGTTCTTAACAAAGAAAAATCAAATCGTCGACTGTTCGGATGCAGAGGCCCTCGCAGCCTTCAAACATAACATCCGCGACGAATGGCTGGCCCGGCACCTAGGACAGGAAAAGCCGAAATCCATGGCAGCCCTCACATCACTCATGACCCGCTTCGCGGGGAGGACAGTAGCTAGCCCGCGATAACAACCTCGGCAAAAATTCGGCGGTCCGGACAACAAGGACCGCAATGGCAGGTCGCGTCGTAATAAAAAAAGCGCCGCGTTAACGGCGATAACACCGAGGATCTGGCAGTCAACGCCGGATTCAGAGGCTCTAAACCGGTCGTGGAAAAAGCCATTTAAAGAACTACTCGAGTCCGTCCAATTTGGACCGAATACTCGACCGCTCTTGCGGATACATGGCACCCGAAAAGCCGGCTAACCACACCGAGGATTGTTGGGTATTCAAGCGAGCGAGCAAGTTAATTGCGAAAACAATGACAAGGGCTGCATAGCGATGACGAGGAGGAGACTCGGCCGCCGAGCGATGAGAGGACGAAGGGTTTCCCTCCACAAGTGCGGACGGTAAACATGATATCGCAACCCACATACCCAAGAGGGAGCGGAAGCGTGCACTTAGGGACGTATATGCGATGGAGCCAGTCGCCCCGAAGTTAAATCCATGGTCCTCTTGCCCGATCACTTTCGATCGAAGGACCACCCACCAATATCCACCATGGCGGATTCGCGCATTGGTTTTAGACCCAATCGTCGATGGATTTCACCTCACTAGAGTCCACGATGGGCGGCAGCAGCAACTGAACTCGCTTCATCGGGATACAGTCGCAAGATGGGCATAGACCCTCAAGGATTAAATCTACAAAACGACCTTCAAAGGCGTCATACAAGGTGTTGAGGCCAATTATGCGAGCTCGATCCACTGGAAGTGGGCGGATCCCGGATAATTTCCGAAGCAAGGAGTTAATCTTCGACATAGTCCCGTTCCGCAGTGGCTATCACGCTCTACTCGAACAAACCGCGTTTGCAAAGTTCAACGCGGTGCCGCATTATGCATACCTTAAGCTGAAGATGCCAGGCCCTCGTGGAGTCATCACAGTCAACGGAAACATCAACGCTCCTCCGAGCGGAGAACACACACGCTCTCATGGCGAAATCTGAGCAGCCTCTTAAGGCAATTCTCGAGCCCAGTCGTTAAACGACCAGACATGGCCAAACGCGCCCGGAGTAACATACATCAGGACCACCTGGCACGTTCCGAGCACACGTAGCAATGCGGCCCCAACCCCAGCCCCTACATGATTGCAAGACTAGCCCTTCGCGTACATCATTACGCTCTGGAGATACCATGGGCACAGGGGGAGGGGCACGACCACGACAGGCCCAGAGTGCGGCTCAACCACACAAGGGGCTCCCAAGTGTGTCGCTCTCTTTTTTTTCCACAGGACTCCGTTCACCAAAGGCCCTGTCCAGCAGTGGATCTGCCGAACTCACGATGCAACAACCAGGGAAGGACAATGGCTACGACGAACACTCAGGTGGTCTCCATTATGAGCATTAAATCTGTTTAATACACCATTCCGCAGCCTACCCCTGGAGGGGGACATGTCTAATAGTCCAAACCCTTTCTTACCGCACTATTTTTATCATTCTGCACTCATGACATAATTCCTTGAATAAACAATGCATCACTTTTCGCTTGTAATTGCATTCCTTTCTTACATATATGTTCATTTATGACGTTTTGCATCCGTACACTTTGGTACGGCCGAATACCGAGGGCTTATGTTCCCCGCATTATGGTGTGATAAGTCCGAACACTTTCACAAGTGCGGCACCCCGAACTTATAGCATTATATGCATCGGGTCCGAATCATGTCTTGGGTCAATAGTTGGGTTTGCCCGACTCCCATGTTTTGGTACCTTACGTTCCATTCTGTTGGCTAAGGTAGCACTAAGAGAACCACTGCGATTGCACCCCGGTTGAGTTGGGCGAGCGCCTCAGTGGAGAAAGCTAAAACTGACCGTCATGATAAGGCGAGAGCTGGTCGCTGTTCGAGAGGTCTTTTGAGTCCCTAAAGACTTATGCCGCTTAGAGCGAGGAACCGGCTTCGTCCAGCCCAGGCGTGGATAGCGCCCCGAACTCGGTCTTCCGAACACTAGGGGCTTCGCCGAAATTTAAAATTACGGAATTCTATGGCTAAGTGAGAGTGTTCCAGCATTAACGCCTCCCTTGATGGACCCAAATATGGGAACAAGAGCGCTCAAATTTATCCCGAACACCCCAGCACTCGTGGCATGGGGGCTGAAGCCGATGACTTGCCATCTCTCAGATTTGATAAACGGCCGCACAGAAGGTAATATTTTAAATTAATAAGCGTTGCTTAGCGCATATGAACAAAGTTTTCAGCGCACAGGATAACACATTGCGAGTCAACTCAAATATTACATCTTTGGAGCACTCATCCGCAATCTTGTGGGCACCCTTCAGGACACTCTTATAATACATTTGGGCGTGCGATACTCCTTGCCGCCCGGTGGCGCGTCTGTCGAAGCTTCTCGGCATCCAGCCTGCCCGGTGCACTTTTTGCGGGCAAGGGCCCGACGTGCACCTTCAATGCGGCGAGCGCTTGATGACTTCCACCCAGGGACACGCATCCACCAGCCGCCGCACCATGCCGAAGTAGCTCCCAGGCATGGCCTCTTTAGGCCACAGCCGGACTATGAGGCCCTTCATGGCCTGCTTTCGGCTACCTTGTGGAGCTCGACCAGCTGCTTCAATTTGGTCGCTAAGGGCACCGGATGTCCGGCCTCGGCATCTTGAGACGAAGACCTTCTCCGTTGAGCTCCCTCCTCGGCCCGGTAGAATCTGGCGAGCATCGGACACGCTGCGAGGAAGATCTGCAAATGCTCCTAGAGAGCTCGAATTGGGTAAGTAATGGGTAATTCACTTTAACATGCTTGCTTTGCATGAAAAATGCCTTACCGCCGCTATTTTCTTCACCGCCTCAATCTCTGGAGGGCCTTATGGGCCTCGGCCTTAGCGACTTTGGCACTCTTAAGAGCGAGGCAAGCTCGGACTCTCGAGTCTTGAGTCACGCCCAAACTCTCATGCTTTTCCATGAGAGCCTCGAGCTCTTGCCGCACCTCCGCCACCCGCGCCTCCTGCTTCTCTCGCCCGCTTATTCATGTCGCATTACGCTCGCCGCAGAACCACGGCCTCCTTCAGGTCGCCACCTTGTTAAGTGGCCCTGCGGTGCCCACGTTATCCTTGTTATTTCTATTGCAACCAAAATCCTTTTACATAAGGTACAAATTTAATATGGTGTTACTCACCTTCTTTTTCCTCGAGCTGTTTCTTGGCAAGGCCGAGCTCGTTCTCGGACCGCTCGAGGTCCTGCTTCAAAGCATCGACCCTGCGATCGGTCTGGCGGAGGTCGGCAAGACAGCCTGCAATCCCATATTGACATAATTTTTAGACCTCCTGCGTATATCTTTTTAGATCCTCGGTCGGCTTTTCTTTCCGAACACGAACCGAGCATCGAGGGCTCTGTCTATGCGGCATTACATTACATATTTTTAATTTTCTTACCTCAAAGCCCGTTAGAAGGCTACTACAGGCTTCGGTCAGCCCGCTCTTGGCGAGCTGAACCTTCTGAATCACCGCACTCATGATAGTGCGGTGTTCTTCCTCGATGGAAGCGCCGTTGAGCGCCTCCAACAAGTTGTCCGGCGCCTCCGGTTGGACGAAGGCTGCCGGTGTCACGGTCTTGCCCTTCTTACGAAGGGGCCGCCTGCCGGACTCCGGAACCACTGCTTGTTCCGGTGCGGAGTCCGGCGCAAAGTCCGGGAGGCTGCCTTGCGGCACCTCCGGATCCTCCTCCTCCTGATGGGTCCCCTCCTGGGATCCCACCTCAGCGTCCTTAGCGCCACGGGGAGTTGAGGCGGTCGGAAGGGAATCCACATCCGATGGAGCCAAGGACCCGCTCGATGAAGCGAGAAGATCATCCTCGGCCGGACTACAGGTAGTGTGCGGCATTAGAAGGACACTACGTGGCACAAAGAGAAATTATAAATCATTCAGGAATCCGGATACTTACGATCTTGCCGGGGGCTTGGCCCTCGAGGGCCACTCCCCGTCACCATCGCTGGCGTTGGCGGAGCAGCCCGGAGGAAGGGTCCTTCCCTTCTTGGACCCTTGGCCTCCCCGTGGGGAAGCCTTCCTCTTCCTCTCTCCCCCTGGGGAGAGTCCTCTTTCTCCTCGTCGTCTTGGGAGAGTCCGCCTCGAGCCATCGGACGATGAGTCCGATACCACCTGGCGCCGGGAACTCCTTCGGGTTCCCGTGGCCTTCTTCTTGGCCTTCTTCTCCGGCACCACATAAAGGGCCGGAACCAGCAGCCCCGTTAAACGGGTGTCCGTTGGGTCTTCGGGGAGGGGAGCCGGACAGTTAACCTGTCCGGACGTCCTCTGCCAGTCCTGTTAAAGGCATTGGGAATTTTAGATCCCACAATAGAGTCAAACTATGAAAGAAATAAATGTCCCATAAAGGATAACATATCTTACCGCACCGGCCGGGCGCTGCGTGCTGAATCCGCGATCTTTAGTTGCGGATGCGGGGGCTTCTCCCCCCTTGAACAGCACCCTCCAGGCTGCTTTGTACGTTGTGTCGAAGAGCCCGCTAAGGGTCCAGTGCTGTGCCAGATCAAACTCCCACAGATTCAAGGCCCGTTGTTGGCAGGGGAGAATCCGGCGGACGAGCATGACCTGGATCACGTTGACAAGCTTAAGCTTCTTGTTCACGAGGTCTAAAGCGGATCTGAGTCGGTCGGCTCCTCGAATTGCCCCATAGCAAGCCCTTCTCTTTCGAGGAGGTGAGCTGCATGGGGGTACCAGATCTGAACTCGGGGGCCGCTGCCCATTTAGGGTCACACGGCTCGGTGATGTAGAACCACCTCGATTGCCACCCTTTGACGGACTCCACGAAGGCACCCTCGAGCCAGATGACGTTGGGCATTTTGCTCACCAAGGCGCCTCCGCACTCCGCTTGGACGCCCTTCACTACCTTCGGCTTGACATTGAAGGCTTTTAGCCACAAGCCGAAGTGGGGCTGGATGCAGAGGAAGGCCTCGCACACGACGATAAACGCTGAGATGTTGAGGATGAAGTTTGGCGCCAGATCGTGGAAGTCCAGGGCGTAGTAGTACATGAGCCCTCGGATGAAGGGATGAAGTGGGAAGCCCAGTCCGTGGAGGAAGTGGGGAAGGAATACGATCCTCTCATGAGGCCTGGGGGTGGGGATGAGCTGCCCCTCGTCGGGCAGCCGGTGTGCGGGGGTCGCTGGATAGGTATCCGGCGCCGCGCAGCTTCTCGATGTGCCCCTCCGTAATGGAGGAGGCCATCCACTTGCCTCCCGCTCCGGACATGGCTGGAGAAGGTTGAGACGAGATGTGCGGACTTGGTATTTGGAGCTCGAGTGCGCGGAGATGGATAAGCAAAGGAGGAAGAAGGCGTAGGTAAAAAAGGTGGATCCTTATCCCCTTATATATGGGCGGACGAAGACTATGCGTCCCCACCGGCCTGGTAAAACTCGCTTATCTCCCAAGCGCCACAATCAATGGCGCGGTTGGGTTACCCACGTCCATATTGATGGGAATCCCAGAATAAGGGGAACACGATCTCTGCTTCGACAAGACGTGCCAAGGAAACCGCTTCGCTAAACGTGCTGAGGTGGTATAATAAAAACGATCCAAGTAAAGGCTTGGGGTAGTGGCGTGATGTCATGCCACGAAATACGTCAGTAGATTGAACTTGTGTACACATTATTCTCTCTACGGTGGTATGTGGAATTTATTTTGCAGAGCTGGACACTATCCTGGTGTTCACAATATTCTATGATTAATTCGGAGGAGGAATCCGCCTTGCAATGCCGAACAATATGCGCGCCGGACTCATCGTCATTGAAGCCTGGTTCGAGGACTCTTGAGGAGTCTCGACTAGGGCGTCCGGATAGCCGGACTATCATCATCGGCCGGACTCCAAGACTATGAAGATACAAGATTGAAGACTTCTTCCCGTGTCCCGATGGGACTTTCCTTGGCGTGGAAGGCAAGCTTGGCAATACGGATATGTAGATCTCCTACCATTGTAACCGACTCTATGTAACCCTAGCCCTCTTCGGTGTCTATATAAACCGGAGGGTTTTAGTCCGTAGGACGAACAACCATTACAACAATCATACCATAGGCTAGCTTCTAGGGTTTAGCCTCCTTGATCTCGTGGTAGATCTACTCTTGTACTACCCATATCATCAATATTAATCAAGCAAGAGTAGGGTTTTACCTCAATCGAGAGGGCCCGAACCTGGGTAAAAACATCGTGTCCCTTGTCTCCTGTTACCATCCGCCTAGACGCACAGTTCGGGACCCCCTACCCGAGATCCGCCGGTTTTGGCACCGACAGTCACCTAGATACTCCATTGTCACCTCAAGTATCCGTGGGCATGATTATACGATATGCATCACACAATCTCAGATTCATCTATTCAACCAACACAAAGTACTTCAAAGAGTGCCCCAAAGTTTCTACCGGAGAGTCAAGATGAAAACGTGTGCCAACCCCAATGCATAGGTTCATGGGCGGAACCCGCAAGTTGATCACCAAAACATACATCAAGTGGATCACATGATATCCCATTGTCACCACAGATAAGCACGGCAAGACATACATCAAGTGTTCTCAAATCCTTAAAGACTAAATCCAACAAGATAACTTCAAAGGGAAAATTCAATCCATTACAAGAGAGTAGAGGGGGAGCAACATCATAAAATCCAACTATAATAGCAAAGCTCGCGATACATAAAGATCGTGCCATAGAGAGAACACAAGAGAGAGAGATCAAACACATAGCTACTGGTACATACCCTTAGCCTCGAGGGTGAACTAGTCCCTCCTTGTCATGGAGAGCGTCGGGATGATGAAGATGGCCACCGGTGAGGGATCCCCCCTCCGGCAGGGTGCCGGAATGGGCTCCCGAGAGGTTTTTGGTGGCTACAGAGGCTTGCGGCGGCGGAACTCCTGATCTATCTTGTCCTTCGATGTTTTTAGGGTATATGGGAATATATAGGCGAAAGAAGTCGGTCGGGGGAGCCACGAGGGGCCCACGAGAGTGGAGGCGTGCCCAGGGGGTGGGTGCGCCCCCCTATCTCGTGGCTTCCTCGAAGCTTCCCTGGCTTGCACTCCAAGTTCCCCGGATTGCTTCTGTTCCAAAAATAAGTTTCCCAAAGGTTTCATTCCATTTGACTCCGTTGGATATTCCTTTTCTTCGAAACACTGAAATAGGCAAGAAAGCAGCAATATAGGCTGGGCCTTCGGTTAATAGGTTAGTCCTAAAAGTAGTATTAAAGTGTATAATAAAGCCCATAAACATTCAAAATAGATAATAATATAGCATGAATGCTTCATAAATTATAGATACGTTGGAGACGTATCAACATCCCCAAGCTTTATTCCTGCTCGTCCTCGAGTAGGTAAATGATAAAAGAAAGAATTTATGAAGTGTGAATGCTAGTAGGTGCACAAGTTTGATCAATGATAATTTCAATCACCTTTTCTAGCATGATTATATGTCATAACAGTAGTTCATCTCATGAAACTTCTTAAGATCAAGTAACAAGCTATTCACATGTTAAAGCATAGACCATAAACTTTCTTGAAGACTAGCAAACTATGTTCTCAGTCATCAAACAATTGCAATTCATCTTATTTTCAGGAAGGGTCTATGTCAGAGCTTTGATTTAGCAAACTCCACATACTCAACTATCATATAGTCTTCTACAATTGCTAACACTCACGCAATACTTATGGTTATGGAGTTTTAATCGGACACTGAGAAAGATAGGGGCTTATAGTGCTGCCTCCCAACATATTCACCTTTGGGTGATGTCAACAATAATAGTTCATGCTAACTTACATCCAATTGGATATATATATCAGGATCTTTCCAACACGAGGTGCTTGCCAAAGGATAAAATGAAAAAGGGAAAGGTGAAGATCACCTTGACTCGTGCATAAAGTAAAGACATAAATTAAAAGATAGGCCCTTTGCAGAGGGAAGCAGAGGTTGTCATGTGCTTTTAAGGTTGGATGCACAAAATCTTAATGCAATAGAACGTCACTTTATATTGCCACTTGTGATATGAACCTTTATTATGCAATCCATCGCTTTTATTACTTCCATATCACACGATCGTATAAAGCTTATTTTCTCCACACTAATAAGTCATACATATTTAGAGAGCAATTTTTATTGCTTGCAACATGACAACTTACTTGAAGGATCTTACTCAATCTATAGGTAGGTATGGTGGATTCTCATGGAAAAAACTGGGTTTAAGTATATTTCGAAGCACAAGTAGTATCTCTACTTGGTGCAAGGAATTTTGGCTAGCATGAGGGGGAAAGGCAAGCTCAACATGTTTGAATGATCCATGACAATATGCTTTAACTGAGATGTGAGAAAACATAACCCATTACGTTGTCTTCCTTGTCCAACATCAACTCTTTAGCATGTCATACTTAATGAGTGCTCACAATTATAAAAGATGTCTAGGATAGTATATTTATATATGAAATCTCTCTTCCTTCAATATTCTTTCATGAATTGTTCAAATGACCAATACAATGCTTGCTAACCTTCAATAAATTTACAACCTCTACTTCTTAGATGTGAAGTCATTACTCCCCATAGGATAAGCAAATGGAGCATATATAATTTCAGATTTATGACATTCAACTCATTCAACCATTTACTCATAGTATATAAGTGAAGCACACGAGTAAATGACAAACTACTCCAAAAAGATATAAGTGAAGACCAATGGGTAGTTAAATAATTATGTAACTATGTGAAGACTCTCTCTCTTTTAAGAATTTCAGATCTTAAGTACTTTATTCAAGCAGCAAGCAAAGCAACACAATATGACATTGCAAAGATAGCACAACTCATGTGAAGAAGCAAAAACTTAGGCTCAACCGATACTAACCGATAGTTGTTGAAGAAGAAAGGTGGCATGCCTAACGGGGCATCCCCAAGCTTAGATGCTTCAAACTTCTTGAAATATTATCTTGGGGTGCCTTGGGCATCCCTAAGCTTGAACTTAATTCCTCTCATATCATGGTTTCTTCTTTTTATCAAAAGCTTCATCCACATCAAACTCAACAAGAACTCGTGAGATAGGTTAGTATAAACCAATGCAAAACCTTTATCATTTCTACTGTAACAAATCACAAAAATTATTATTCAGAATTGCATACTAAATGTATCTGCATACTTAATACTCCTATCCTCAAATAGAATCATTAAACAAGCAAACATATGCAAACAATGCAAACATAACAGCAATCTGCCAAAACAGTATAGTCTGTAAAGAATGCAAGATTCATCATACTTTCCTAACTCCAAAAATTATGGGAAAAATACCACACTGTAGGCAATTTATCAGATCTCAATATGCAAAAAGTTTCAACATTATATCATTCTCTGACATTTCTAGGGAATTTTTGCAACAGCGGTAAACTTTCTGTTTTCAAACAGCAACATGTATACTAGCAAAATAAGCATGGTAAAGGCTATCCTTGACATTTTTCTTGAAAATATAGATGCAAAACATTATTCTAAATAACAGCAAGCAACTACTAACAAAATAAAATGATGCTCCAAGCAAAACACATATCATGTGATGAATACAAATATAGCTCCAAGTAAAGTTACCGCTGGATGAAGACGAAAGAGGGGATGCCATCCGGGGCATCCCTAAGCTTAGGCTCTTGGTTGTCCTTGAATATTACCTTGGGGTGCTTGGTGCATCCTCAAGCTTAGGATCTTGCCACTCCTTATTCCATAGTCCATCGAATTCCTTACCCAAAACATGAAAACTTCACAACACAAAACTCAACAGAAAACTCGTAAGCTCCGTTAGTATAAGAGAATAAAACCACCATTTAGGTACTGTAATGAACTCATTCTAAATTCATATTGGTGTAATATCTACTGTACTCCAACTTCTCTATGGTTCATACCTTCCGATACTACTCATAGATTCATCAAAATAAGCAAACAACACATAGAAAACAGAATCTGTCAAAAACAGAACAGTCTGTAGTAATCTGTATCAAACGTATACTTCTGGAAGTACAAAAATTCTACCAAATTAGGAATTCCTAAGAAATTTGTGTACCAATCCAGAGAAAAACAAATCAGATGACAAGCACGTTTCTGTGAATTAACAAAACTAATTGACTAGGTGCAAAAGTTTCTGATTTTCAGCAGGATCAACACAACTATCACCATAAGCTATCCAAAGGTCTTACTTGGCACTGTATTGAAACAAAAGCTATAAACATGATTACTACAGTAGCATAATCATGTGTACACACAAAAACAGTAAGGGTAAATATTGGGTTGTCTCCTAACAAGCGCTTTTCTTTAATGCCTTTCTAGCTAGGCATGATGATGACAATGATGCTCACATAAAAGATAAGAATTGAAACATAACGGGAGCATCATGATGCATATGACTAGCACATTTAAGTCTAACCCACTTCCTATGCATAGGGATTTTGTGATCAAACAACTTATGGGAACAATAATCAACTAGCATAGGAAGGCTAAACAAACATAACTTCAAAATTTTAAGCACATAGAGAGGAAACTTGACATTATTGCAATTCCTACAAGCATATGTTCCTCCCTCATAATAATTTTCAGTAGCATCAATAATATAACCAGCACATAAAGCATTCTTTTCATGATCTACTTGCATAGAAAATTTATTACTCTCCACATAAGCAAAATTATTCTCATGAATAGTAGTGGGAGCAAACTCAACAAAATAATTATCATGTGAGGCATAATCCAATTGAAAACTAAAATCATGATGAAAAGTTTCATGGTTATCATTATTATTAATAGCATACAAGTCATCAAAATAATCTTCATAAGTATCAACTTTGTTCTCATCATAATCGATTGAAACCTCTTCCAAGATAGTGGAATCATTACTAAATAAAGTTGACAGTCTCCCAAATCCACTTTCATATTCATCACAATAACATTCAACATCTTCCAAAATAGTGGGATCACTACTTCCTAAAGTTGACACTCTTCCAAACCCACTATCATCAATATAATCATCATAAATAGGAGGCATGCTTTCATCATAATGAATATTCTCATCAAAACTTGGGGGACAATAAATATCATCTTCATCAAACATAGCTTCCCCAAGCTTGTGGCTTTGCATATCATTAGCATCATGGATATTCAAGAAATTCATACTAACACCATTGCAATCATGCTCATCATACAAAGATCTAGTACCAAACATTTTAATGCATTCTTGTTCTAGCACTAGAGCACAATTTTCCTTTCCATCATTCTCACGAAAGATATGAAAAAGATGAAGCGTATGAGATAAACTCAATTCCATTTTTTTGTAGTTTTCTTTTATAGACTAAACTAGTGATAAAAAAGAAACAAAAAGATTCCATTGCAAAATCTAAAGATATACCTTCAAGCACTCACCTCCCCGGCAACGGCGCCAGAAAAGAGCTTGATGTCTACTACACAAACCTTCTTCTTGTAGACGCTGTTGGGCCTCCAAGTGCAGAGGTTTGTAGGACAGTAGCAAATTTCCCTCAAGTGGATGACCTAAGGTTTATCAATCCGTGGCAGGCGTAGGATCAAGATGGTCTCTCTCAAACAACCCTGCAACCAAATAACAAAGAGTCTCTTGTGTCCCCAACACACCCAATACAATGGCAAATTGTATAGGTGCACTAGTTCGGCGAAGAGATGGTGATACAAGTGAAATATAGATGGTAGATATAGGTTTTTGTAATCTGAAATTATAAAAATAGCAACGTAACTAATGATAAAAGTGAGCGTAAACGATATTGCAATGGTAGGAAACAAGGCATAGGGTTCATACTTTCACTAGTGCAAGTTCTCTCAACAATAATAACATAACTGGATTATATAACTATCCCTCAAAATGCAACAAAGAGTCACTCCAAAGCCACTAATAGCGGAGAACAAACGAAGAGATTATGGTAGGGTACGAAACCACCTCAAAGTTATCCTTTCTGTTCTATCTATTCAAGAGTCCATAGTAAAATAACATGAAGCTATTCTTTCCGTTCAATCTATCGTAGAATTCATACTAGAATAACACCTTAAGACACAAATCAACCAAAACCCTAATGTCCCCTAGATACTCCATTGTCACCTCAAGTATCCGTGGGCATGATTATACGATATGCATCACATAATCTCAGATTCATCTATTCAACAAACACAAAGTACTTCAAAGAGTGCCCCAAAGTTTCTACCGGAGAGTCAAGACGAAAACGTGTGCCAACCCCTATGCATAGGTTCATGGGCAGAACCCACAAGTTGATCACCAAAACATACATCAAGTGGTTCACGTGATGTCCCATTGTCACCACAGATAAGCACGGCAAGACATACATCAAGTGTTCTCAAATCCTTAAAGACTCAATCCGACAAGATAACTTCAAAAGGAAAACTCAATCCATTACAAGAGAGTAGAGGGAGAGAAACATCATAAAATCCAACTATAATAGCAAAGCTCGCGATACATCAAGATCGTGCCATAGAGAGAACATGAGAGAGAGATCAAACACATAGCTACTGGTACATACCCTCAGCCCCGAGGGTGAACTACCCCCTCCTTGTCATGGAGAGCGTCGGGATGATGAAGATGGCCATCGGTGAGGGATCCCCCCTCCAGCAGGGTGCCGGAACGGGCTCCCGAGAGGTTTTTGGTGGCTACAGAGGCTTGCGGTAGCGGAACTCCCGATATATCTTGTCCTTCGATGTTTTTAGGGTATATGGGAATATATAGGCGAAAGAAGTCGGTCGGGGGAGCCACGAGGGGCCCACGAGAGTGGAGGGCACGCCCAGGGGGGTGGGCGCGCCCCCTATCTCGTGGCTTCCTGATAACCCGCAAGTATATGGGATCGCAATAGTTTTCGATAAGTAAGAGTGTCAAACCCAACGAGGAGCTAAAGGTAGAATAAATATTCCCTCAAGTTCTATCGACCACCGATACAACTCTACGCACGCTTGACGTTCACTTTACCTAGAACAAGTATGAAACTAGAAATACTTTGTAGGTGTGATAGGAAAGGTTTGCAAGATAATAAAGAACACGTAAATATAAACTAGGGGCTGTTTAGATAAAGATGCAATAAAGTAAGTATTAGTAGAGAGCTTTTTGTTACGAGAAAGTTATTTGTCCAAGGCAATCAATAACTAGACCGGTAATCATTGTTGCAATTCTATTTGAGGGAGAGGCATAAGCTAACATACTTTCTCTACTTGGATCATATGCTCTTATGATTGGAACTCTAGCAAGCATCCGCAACTACTAAAGATTCATTAAGGTAAAACCCAACCATAGCATTAAAGTATCAAGTCTCCTTTTATCCCATACACAAACAACCTACTTACTCGGGTTTGTGTTTCAGTCACTCATGCAACGCACCATAAGCAAATCATAAACATATTGCAAACCCTATAGCGGGAATCCCTCATGCTTGCGCGACACGGAGGGCACAATAGGACAGCACCAATAATAAAACATGCAACTCAAACCAATCATGATCATCAATTAACCCATAGGACAAAACGGATCTACTCAAACATCATAAGATATCCATACATCATTGGGGAATAATATATAGCGTTGAGCACCATGTTTAATTAGATATTACAGTGGGTAAGAGAGAGGTTACACCGCTGCATAGAGGGAGGAAGAGTTGGTGATGAAGGCGGTGAAGTTGTTGGTGAAGATCGCGGTGATGATGATGGCCCCCGGCAGCAGTCCGGCGCCACCGGAAGCAAGGGGGAGAGGGCCCCCCTTCTTCTTCTTCTTCCTTGACCTCCTCCCTAGATGGGAGAAGGGTTTCCCCTCTGGTCCTTGGCTCCCATGGCGTGGGAGGGGCGAGAGCCCCTCCGAGATTGGATCTATCTCTCTGTTTCTGCGTTCTCAGATTCTACCCCTTCACCGTTTCCTTTATATCTGGAGATCCGTAACTCCGATTGGGGTGAATCTTTCGCCCAGATCTTTCTCATAAAATTAGCTTTCTTGCGCCAAAAGAAGAGTGTCAACGGCCTTACAGGTGGCCCACGAGAGCCCAGGCCACACCCAGGGGGGAGGGCGCGCCCCCCTGTCTCGTGACCACCCCGAACACTGTTTCGCGTTGATTTTACTTCCAGAAAATCATAAATATTCCTAAAAAAATCTCCGTCCGTTTTTATCCCGTTTGGACTCCGTTTGATATTGGGTTTCTGCGAACCAAAAAACATGCAACAGACAGAGGCGGCTTTGGGCCTTTGGATCAATATGTTAGTCCCAAAAATAGTATAAAAAGTTGCCAAAAGTATATAAAAGTTGAAGAATATTGGCATGGAACAATCAAAAATTATACATACGATGGAGACATATCACTTCCTTGAAGCTTTCCTGGCTTGCACTCCAAGTTCCCTGGATTGCTTCTGTTCCAAAAATAAGTTTCCTGAAGGTTTCATTCCGTTTGGACTCCATTTGATATTCCTTTTCTTCGAAACACTAAAATAGGCAAGAAAACAGCAATATGGGCTGGGCCTTCGGTTAATAGGTTAGTCCCAAAAGTAATATAAAAGTGTATAATAAAGCCCGTAAACATTCAAAACAGGTAATAATATAGCATGAATGCTTCATAAATTATAGATACGTTGGAGACATATTAATCATTATCACCTAACAAGTCATCTTCATCACTATTGAAATCAACATACTCGGGGTGTGATACCTTTGGGCCTTTATCCACGAGGCATCTTCCAATTCCTTCATTTGGCGAGTCAAATATGTCGTAGGAGTTGGTTGACACAAGTGCTAGACCGGCAACACCTTCATCTTGAGTATATTCGGATTCCGAGTGATAAATTCTTTCAAAGTGATTGTCGGAGTTGGAGCCGGATACCCATTCACCAACATGAGCTTGATGTCTTCTTTTTGTGTAGCTCCTTGATGACTTATCCTTTCTTTCCGAATCCTTGCTTCTCCGAGAGGGCCTTCGTTCATAACGATCATCTCTACTCCTTCTTTCTCATGATGGTGATTCTTCTCTTCTACTCCTTCTTTTTGGATAATCTTCTCTTCTTTTGTAGGGAGCCGTACACTTCAAGATGGCAACGGGGACGAAACCCATCGGGTTTTGCCTTCCCAAACCCATCCCCACGAGAAAAATGTAAACCCGTCCCCGTCCCCATCACCGTGCGCGGGGCTAGTTTTCCGCCCGTCCCCTAAACCCATCGGGTTTCGGGGAACCCGCGGGGAACCCACGAGAAAATCAAAATACTTAAACAAACATAGTGGTGACAAAGAATAATATTTCAGCAGCAAAAAAAGCAGATTTCAGCAGCATAACTTGAGCAAATTTCAACAAAAAACAATAGTAGATGGTTCAACAGCTATATAGAGTGTATTTCAGCAGCATGATACCGCATTTCAGCAACAAAGATGATCAGATTTCAACAACAAAGATGATCAGCTTTCAGCCATACATGGTTCAACAAGATGTGCGATTACACAAGTTCTAAAATAGAATTCTTGGTTCACAAATCACGAGCACAAACGAGGCGAAATGGTCCAATACACAAGTTCTGAAATAGAAGTTATAGTTCACAAATCATTTTAAGTTGGAACCATCGTGGTATCTTTCACATCTCCAAGCTTCCAAAAGACCATCTTCAAATCTTCCAGTGCCAAGTTCTGAAATAGAATGTATTTTGCCGGGTTTGTCGGGTTCCGGAACGTGTCGGGTTGTACAATGTGCCCAACAACAGCCCCACGGGGATGAAAAGACGCCCATCCCCGTCCCCTAATAGGGTAAAAACCCGTGGGGACGCGGGTTTCGGGGCCCCGTTGCCATCTTGACGTACACTCATTGGAATAGTGTCCGGGTCTTCCACAATTGTAGCAATTTCGCTCACGACTAGAAGATCTTTTGTCATTGTAGGACCTTGACTTGGAACTTCTTTCCTTGCTTCTACTCTTGTAGAACTTGTTGAAGTTCTTCACCATTATGCTCAATTCTTCATTGAAGGTTTGTTTCTCACTTGATGATGTGGGAGCTTCACATGAGGCTTTGTAAGCACCACTTGACTTGTTGTGGAGCTCTTCCTTATCCTTGAGTGACATCTCATGAGCAACAATTCTTCCAGTGACTTCCGTTGGCTTGAGATCTTTGTAATTGGGCATCATTTGGATCAATGTGCACATAGTATCATATTTTCCATCCAAGGCTCTTAGGATCTTCTTGATGATGAATTTATCAGTCATCTCTTCACTTCCTAAGCTGGCAATCTCATTTGTGATGAGAGCAAGCCTAGAGTACATCTCAGGGACACCTTCACCATCCTTCATTTTGAACTTGTCAAGTTGACTTTGAAGCACATCCAATTTGGATTCCTTGACGGAGTCGGTACCTTCGTGCATGTCAATCAAAGTATCCCAAATTTCCTTTGCATTCTCAAGACGGCTGATTTTGCTGAATTCTTCGGGGCACAATCCGTTGAAGAAAATATCACAAGCTTGAGCATTGTATTGCGGCATCTTCAACTCTTCTGCGGTAGCTTCACAGTTTGGTTCTTTCCCATCAAAGAATTCACCTTGCAAGCCAATACACACAATAGCCCAAATGGCGGGGTTATGTCCAAGAATATGCATTTTCATCTTATGCTTCCAACCAGCAAAATTTGTACCATCAAAGGATCTCTACGGTGGTAATTTCCCTCGCTAGACGCCATACTCTCCTAGGTTGTGAAACCAAGGCTATGGTCACCAAAAGCTATGGAAATCAAAGCAAATGGACAGTAAAGCTTTGATACCACTTGTAGTATCGAAAGTATGTCTAGAGGGGGGGGGGTGATTAAACTACTTGACCAAATAGAAATCTAGCCTTTTCCCAATTTTAGTTCTTGGCAGATTTTAGCAACTTAGCACAAGTCAAGCAATCAGCCTACACATGCAATTCTAAGAGTATAGCAGCAGAATGTAAAACAATTGCGGAAGCAAACACAATGTTGACACGGAGATTTTTTATCCGTGGTTCTGATAGGTGGTGCTATTGTACATCCACGTTGATGGAGACTTCAACCCACGAAGGGTAACGGTTGCGCGAGTCCACGGAGGGCTCCACCCATGAAGGGTCCACGAATAATCAACCTTGTCTATCCCACCATGGCCGTCGCCCACGAAGGACTTGCCTCACTCGGGTAGATCTTCACGAAGTAGGCGATCTCCTTGCCCTTACAAACTCCTTGGTTCAACTCCACAATCTTGACGGAGGCTCCCAAGTGACACCTAACCAATCTAGGAGACACCACTCTCCAAGAGGTAACAAATGGTGTGTTGAAGATGAACTCCTTGCTCCTGTGCTTCAAATGATAGTCTCCCTAACACTCAACTCTCTATCATAGGATTGGATTTGGTGGAAAGATGATTTGAGTGGAAAGCAACTTGGGGAAGGCTAGAGATCAAGATTTATGTGGTTGGAATGGAATATCTTGACCTCAACACAAGTGTAGGTGGTTCTCTCTCAGAAAATGTATGTTGGAAGTGTAGGCATGTTCTGATGGATCTCTCCACGAGTGAAGAGTGGGTGGAGGGGTATATATAGCCTCCACACAAAATCTAACCGTTACACACAATTTACCAAACTCGGTGGGACCGAATCATGAAACTCGGTCAGACCGATTTAGTTCATAATGTGACCGTTAGGCATTTCAGTGGGACCGACATGTCAACTCGGTGGGGCTGACATCGTTAGGGTTAGGGCATAACGTAATCTCGGTGAGACCGATTACACAAACTCGGTGAGACCGATTTTGGTAATAGACAAACAAAGAGTTTGTCAGGCAAACTCGGTGGGACCGATTCCCTCATCTCGATTGGACCGAAATGCTATGAAAGGGAAACAGAGAGTTTGCATTGCAATCTCGGTGGGACCGATCGCTCATCTCGGTTTGACCGAAACGTTACGAAGGGAAACAGAGAGATTACAATCCCATCTCGGTGAGACCGAGATCCCTATCGGTGAGACCGAAAAGACTAGGGTTTCTGGCAGTGGCTATGTCAACTGAACTCGGTGGCGCCGGATAGAAAGTTTTGGTGGGGCCGAGTTTGACTTTTGGTTTGGGACATATGTGGATGTGAGAAAGTAGTTGAGGGTTTTTGGAGCATATCACTAAGCACTTTGAGCAAGAAACTCTTTAAGCAACACCTCACCCCCTCTTAATAGTATTGGCTTTTCCTGTGGACTCAATGTGATCTTGGATCACTAAAATGAAAAATGTAGAGTCTTGTGCTTTGAGCTTGAGCCAATCCTTTTGTCCTGAGCATTTTGAGGGGTCCACGTTTCTCATCCATGCCATGCCAAACACTGAGCTTTCCTGAAATATTTATCTTGAAATAGCATTAGCTCAATGAGCTATATGTTGTTAGGAATTACCAAAACCACCCAGGGATAGTTGCACTTTCAGGTAGATATCCCTTATGTACCACTCCAGTGCTATGGTATTAATAATGTTGGTTTCAACATTTATGGGAGTACGTGAGATATAATGTTTGATTCTTTGCCTGTTTACCACATTTGGGTTATTTCCTTTGGCATTGTTGATTTTGATGGCATCGGAACAATAAACTTCCTCGACAATGTAAGGCCCTTCCCATTAGAGAGAAGCTTTCCTGCAAGAAATCTTGAACGAGAATTGTATAGCAAGACATGATCACCTACATTAAATTCACGCTTTTGTATCCTCTTGTCATGCCATCTTTTAACTTTTTCTTTAAACAGTTTGGCAATCTCATAGGCTTAGGTTCTCCATTCATCAAGTGAGCTAATGTCAAATAACCTCTCCTCACCAGCAAGTTTGAAATCATAGTTGAGCTCTTTAATTGCCCAATAAGCTTTACGTTCTAGTTCAAGAGGTAAGTGACATGCTTTTCCATAAACCATTTTATACGGAGGCATACCCATAGGGTTTTTGTATGCAGTTCTATTAGCCCATAATGCATCATCAAGTTTTTTAGACCAATTCTTTCTAGATCTATTAACAGTCTTTTGCAATATAAATTTTATTTCCCTATTACTCAATTCTACTTGACCACTAGACTGAGGGCAATAAGGTGATGCAATTCTATGGTTAACATCATACTTAGCAAGCAATTTACGGAAAGCACCATGAATAAAGTGTGAACCACCATCCATCATTAAATATCTAGGCACTCCAAACCTCGGGAAAATAACTTGTTTAAGCATTTTAATAGAAGTGTTGTGATCAGCACTACTAGTTGGAATAGCTTCTACCCACTTAGTAATGTAATCAATAGCACAACACTACTAGTTGGAATAGCTTCTACCCACTTAGTAATGTAATCAACAACAACTAAAATATGAGTATACCCATTAGAGGATGGAGAAAGTCCCATATAATCAAAACCCCAAACATCAAATGGTTCAATGACAAGTGAATAATTCATAGGCATTTCCTGACGTCTACTAATATTACCAATTCTATGACATTCATCACAAGACAAGACAAACTTACGAGCATCCTTGAAAAGAGTATGCCAATAAAAACCAGACTGTAATACCTTCTGTGCAATTCTATCTCCAACATGGTGTCCTCCGTAGGCCTCGGAGTGACACTTGCGTAGGATCTATTCATGTTCATGCTCAGGTATACAATGTCTAATAATACCATCTACTCCTTCTTTATAAAGGTGTGGATCATCCCAAAAGTAATGTCTTAAATCATAGAAGAACTTTTTAATTTGCTGGTATGTGAAACTAGGCGGTATAAGTTTAGCAACGATATAGTTAGCATAGCCTGCATACCAAGGAGTACTACTAGAATCATTTATGACAACTAATTGTTCATCAAGGAAGCTATCATCAATAGGTAGTGGGTCATCAAGAATATTTTCTAACCTAGACAAGTTGTCTGCTATGGGGTTCTCAGCTCTTTTTCTCTCAATAATATGCAAATCAAATTCTTGCTGCAAGAGAACCCATCTAATAAGTCTAGGCACTGGTACAATGAGGTGCTATACAAATGATTTTAACCCGTTTCCACGACGGAATTTTGAACCATCGCTAAGTGAGTGACTGCGATAGGGGGTCCTACCCACACGACCCAGAAACCATCGGGGATAGGGAGCCTTGAGGCATATAGTTGTCCCTATAAAATTGTTTCTGATATCTAGAATATTCAAAACGCTTCACCCTTACAACTCATTTGTGCTTGCATTGCCATCACAGTCGGTATTCTGTGGTGCTACATTTATGATGTGCGACCATCACAAATAGTTCATGATTATAGAAGCAGAGAATCACACACATTTACGTTTCCTCGACTATATGTGATTTGATGTGAGAGCGCACACAGTTGTCGCTTTAAAATTGTATGCGAAGCTTGGATACATCCCACACGATTCATCCGGCGTACCCGCGTCGGATGAAGACCTATCGCACGCGTTCTTCTACGACCAAACATTTTTGATGCACACAACATCACACACAGAAGCGTGTGTGATAAGGTGACTATCGCAAAATTTAATAAGAAAGAACTGTGTGCGATGTTGTTGTTAATTGCACACATTTTTTCTTGGCTGATCGTTTGTGCAGTAGAGATTGATTGCACACGTAGTGGATCCTAGAAACATGTCTGATCTCCACGTCTATCGTAGACGTTTCTCTTTCGGAAACCGTGTGCAGTGTAATCCCTAATTTAAAAATCACATGTTTTGAATTTGAAAGTAGGCAATCACTTATTTCATATCCAACCATGTTTATTTCAAATATAGGTTCAACCACGAATGCATAATTTGATGCACAGGTACATATAATGAAGAACTACAGAAGCACCAAGTAAAGAATGATGAATCACAGTTGTACTAAAGACTGTAAAGAGAGAGGAGAAATACATTCTGGTTGCTGGAGAAGGTGAAGCGGAATGCCCATATTGTGCCCTCCTCCATGCGTAATATGCGCATGACTCTAGGCCAACCGCTTGTGTTGGTTGCCCGTCCATCCTTCACTGTCTTCATTAGGACTTCTCGACACTCATTGTAGTCTGGATGAAATACTTTAACCTTCATTGCGTGTCCACCAATCATGTACTTTGCGAGGTAATCTTGAGTGAACTGCTTCGGGAACCACTGCAAACAAAAAATATTCAGACATTGTTGTGTAACAAATCATTATGGGCAGTAAAAAGAGAAGGTTGTAGGGTTTGTAGTTACCATCCTAAAGCTCACTATTGTGTTGGATAGAGCATAAACAAATAATTTGCTTGCCACCATTCGTATCTTTTTGCTAATAATCCTTATCAGTTTCCTCACTTGATTCTTGTTCATGAATATCTCATTGCCTCATACGCAAAAAGGGTCGATGCGTGGATCCTTGCCAAGGGCATATGTACCTACAAGCAACAAGTCAATATTAGAAGCTAACAAGTGTCCAGGCCTGGATCTATATGCACTACATTATGGAACGACAGGGTGAGTACAAGCTGAGGGATGAAACTAACCTTGGCGGAAAATGGTGGCCACTCCCGTTGTTGTCCTACATAAGTAGTGGAAAGGCATGATAAGTACAGCAACCTTAACATCAAACAAATATAGCAAAGGTAAACAACATCATCTCCAAATAATAACTTGAATGTGTTGGTTTCAGCATGCTTTTAAAGCAGATATAAAATGGAAGGCAATGTTACCTACAACAGGCTCAACAGCCATAAAATATTGCAATTCAAACTAGTATTGTTGAAAATGAATAGATACTAGGTAATGCTTAAACATCACACTGGATAAATGTGTAAAACTGAAATCAAGGGCATGTGTTAACAACACTAGGCATAACTGGAACCAAATATAGCTGTTCAAGCTGGTATTGATGCAATCGAGCGGCACAGTTCCAACTTGCACATAATGAACATCACATTGTGAATGAATGAAATAAACTAGGCATAAATGATCAGTATAACAACCAAATATAGCCATTGAAAACTAGGCAGAGTCTCACTGCAACCAACCTAACAAGCAAATACAGATAAACATGGCATATGCTTGAAAACTAGACAAATGCTCACTGCAACGAACCTAACAAGCAAATACAGATAAAGAAGACATCTTCTTGAAAACTGGACGAATGCTCACTGCAACCAACCTAACAACCAAATACAGATAAACAAGACATCTGCTTGATAACTGGACAAATGCTCACTGCAACCAACCTAAGAACCAAATACATATAAACAAGGCATCTGCTCGATAACTGGAAAAATGCTCACTGCAACCAACCTAACAACCAAATAAAAATAAACAAGGCATCTACTCACTATAAACAACCAAATATAGCCATTCATGAAACTAAAGTGGACAATTCATACTTAAACATCACATAGCCCTATTGAACAATACATTTTTGCATAACTGAAATAATTAAACACAACACAGTTAAAACACCGCATGGAAAATGCTACTACAACAAAGGGTACGGGTTGGCAAGCTATAAAAGGTAAGATTTGCTGATAGGATGTTGCCTCACATGTCATGGACAGGATCCTTCCAGTTGGAAGAGCATAGACCCATGGTGCGCTCTCTGATGTCACAGATGGGCTGTTTCACCTTGGAAGAACCTTTGTGGGTGCCCTCCTTGTGGTCATGGTCGATGAGATCTGATTTGGCAATTGAGGATCCCAAGCCGCTGCCGTAGAACTGTCCTTTAGAAATGACAAAATGGGCTCAATGGCATATAAGGATCGCAAATCCTTGACCGTGTGGCGGAGGAAATCACCGGCAGGGCCGTCGAAGAGATCGACGACGGTTGAACCAGATGGGTTGGGGATGGACCACTTAAACTGTGACATGGCGCGCGTGAAGCCATCGCTGTCGACGAGCTTGATGTCATAGCCAGCTTTCTCGAGATACAATAATACGCTAGTCGGCTGACATGAAGCCTTCGGCATGGCAATGTAGTCAATGTCTTCGCCGGCTTCTGTGGAGAGGTGTTGCTCTGGGATCGACAGGTCGGGGCGAACGGCGGCTACCTCGCCAACGTCTGCGGAGAGGCCATGATAAACCTCTTCTTGGCCGAACGCTTGTCGGGCTCCCCGGGATAGGTGGTCGAGCTTAGGTTGCGACACCTGGAGCAGGGGATGTGGATCTGGCGGGGAGGGGCACCGCAGGCCTCATCTAAAAACTCAGGGGAGTGGGGTGATGGTATGGGAATAGCTGGGTAACCTGAACTTTATTATCTAAGCTTGGAGGAACGAGAAGGCCGGCAAGGGTTGGCGGCGGCGGCTGATACGTCTCCAACGTATCTACTTTTCCAAACACTTTTGCTCTTGTTTTGGACTCTAACTTGCATGATTTGAATGGAACTAACCTGGACTAATGCAGTTTTCAGCAGAATTGCCATGGTGTTATTTTTGTGCAAAAATAAAAGTTCTCGGAATTACCTAAAAATTCACGGAGACACATTTTGGAATTAATAAAAATTATTGGCGAAGGAATCAACGTAAGGGGGCCCACACCCTGTCCACGAGGGTGCACGACGCGCCCACCCCCGTAGGGCGCACCCCCTGCCTGGTGGGCCCCCTGGATCTCCACCGACCTCAACTCCAACTCCATATACTCACGTTCGGGGAGAAAAATAAATCAAAGAGAAGGATTCATCACCTTTTACGATACGGAGCCACCGCCAAGCCCTAATCTTCCTCGGGAGGGCTGATCTGGAGTCTGTTCGGGGCTCTGGAGAGGGGAATCCGTCGCCATCATCATCATCAACCATCCTCCATCACCAATTTCATGATGCTCACCGTCGTGCGTGAGTAATCCCATCGTAGGCTTGCTGGACGGTGATGGGTTGGATGAGATTTACCATGCAATCAAGTTAGTTTTGCTAGGGTTTGATCCCTAGTATCATCATGTTCTAAGATTGATGTTGCTATGACTTTGCCATGCTTAATGCTTGTCACTAGGGCCCGAGTGCCATGATTTCAGATCTGAACCTATTATGTTTTCATGAATATATGTGAGTTCTTGATCCTATCTTGCAAGTCAATAGTCACCTAATATGTGTTATATCCGGCAACCCCGAAGTGACAATAATCGGGACCACTCCCGGTGATGACTGCAGTTTGAGGAGATCATGTATTCACTAAGTGCTAAAGCTTTGGTACGGTACTCTATTAAAAGAAGGCCTTAATATCCCTTAGTTTCCAGTAGGACCCCGCTGCCACGGGAGGGTAGGACAAAATATGTCATGCAAGTTCTTTTCTGTAAGCACGTATTACTATATTCGGAATAAATGCCTACATTACATTGATGAACTGGAGCTAGTTCTTTGTCACCCTATGTTATAACTGTTGCATGATGAATTGCATCCGACATAATTATCCATCATTGATCCATTTCCTACGATCTTTTCACATATTGATCCTTGTTTAGTTACTTCTCTGTTGCTACTGTTACGATTGCTACAAAACTGCTACTATTACTTTTGCCACCATTACCGTTACGTCCATACTACTTTGCTACTAAATACTTTGCTGTAGATGTTAAGTCTTTCAGGTGTGGTTGAATTGACAACTCAGCTGCTAATACTTGAGAATATTCTTTGGCTCCCCTTGTGTCGAATCAATAAATTTGGGTTGAATACTCTACCCTCAAAAACTGTTGTGATCCCCTATACTTGTGGGTTATCAAGACCTTTTCCTGGCGCCGTTGCCGGGGAGCATAGCTCTATTCTTTGAGTCACTTGGGATTTATATCTGTTGATCACTATGAGGAACTTGAAAGATGAAAGAACCAAGATTTTTCCCTCAACAACGAGGGGAGGTAAGGAACTGCCATCTAGCTCCGCACTTGATTCACCTTCTGTTATGAGTAAATTTGCGACACCTACACCTGCTATTGATTCTGATATGTTGCATGTTGTTGATGATGCCACTTCTGCTATGCATGATGCTTATGATGAAACTACTTCTCTGCTTGATAATACCGTGCCATTAGGTGAATTTCTTGATGAACAACTTGCTAGGGTTAGAGAGAATGAAATTACTGAAACTGATGATATTAATGAAAGCGATGATGAAGATTCTCTCCCTAGATATGAATTGCCTATTGTGCCCGAGGGTTATGTTATGGATGATGAAACTGCTAGAGACCTTTTTGCTTGCAAAGATAGATATGATCTTAAGAAACTGTTAGCTAAGCCGAAAGAAAAGTCTCTGAATGCTAGAATGAAATATGACCCTGCTTTTGCTACTTCACCTATCTGTGTTACTAATAAGGATTGTGATTTCTCTATCGATCCTGAGTTAATTACTTTGGTTGAATCTAATCCTTTCTATGGCTATGAATCCCAAACTGTTGTGGCACATCTCACTAAATTGAATGATATAGCCACCCTATTTACTCATCAGGAAAAAAATCGCTATTATTATGTCCTTAAGTTGTTTCATTTCTCATTAAAGAGTGATGCTAAAATATGGTTTAATTCTCTTGCTCCTGGTTGTGTGTGTAGTGCCCAGGATATGATTTACTACTTCTCTGCAAATTATTCCCGCTCATAAGAAACAACCTGCCTGAAGGGAAATATTTAATTTTGTGCAAATTAAAGAAGAGAGTTTCCCACAAGCTTGGGGGAGGCTTCTCCAATTACTTAATGCTTTGCCTACCATCCTCTCAAGAATAATGAAATACTTGATATCTTCTATAATGGACTAACTGATGCTTCCAGAGACCACCTGGATAGTTGTGCTGGTTGTTTTCAGGGAAAGAACTGTTGAGCAAGCTGAATTGCTATTGAATAATATATTGAGTAATGATAATGATTGGACACTTCCTGAACCAACTCCTAAGCCAACTCCAAAGAAAAGGTGTATTCTATTTCTCAGTCCTGAAGATATGCGAGAGGCAAAGAAATCTATGAAAGAAAAAGGTACTAAAGCTGAAGATGTTAAGAATTTACCACCTATTGAAGAAATACATGGTCTTAATAACCCGACACAGGTAGTTAAGGTGAGTTCTCTCTATAGATTTGATGAAGGTGATATCCCTCATAATAAGTCTGCTAGTCAATGCTTGGATGAGTTTGATAATTTTATTGTTAAACAAGAAAACTTCAATGCTTATGTTGGTAGGTAATTGAAATGTAATGCTTATATGGTTGAACACTTGAGTGATTATATGTCTACAGTTAAAGGTAACCTTAAGCTTATTAGTAAACATGCATCCATGGTTACCACTCAAGTAGAACAAGTACTTAAAGCACAAGATGATTTGCTCAATGAGTTAAATAATAAGAATAATGATAATGCTGTTAGAGTTATGACTACAGGTGGCAGAAGGACCCAGGAACCTTTGTATCCTGAGGGCCATCCTAAGACAGTTGAGCAAGATTCTCAGAGAACTAATATTGATGCACCTAGTCCTTCTAAGAAAAAGAAAAAGAAAAATGATAGGACTTTGGATGCTTCTAGTGAACCTGTTATTGACACACCCGAAAATCCCAATGATATTTTTATTTCAGATGCTGAAACACAATATGGTAATGAGCATGAACCTAGTGATAATGTTAATGATGATGTTCATGTTGATGCTCAACCTAGCAATAACAATGATGTAGAGACTGAACCTGTTGTTGATCTTGATAACCCACAATCAAAGAATCAATGTTATGATAAGAGAGACTTCGTTGCTAGGAAGCACAGTAAAGAAATAGAACCATGGGTTCAGAAACCCATGCCTTTTCCTCCTAAGCCATCCAACAAAAAGGATGATGAGGATTTTGAGCGCTTTGCTCGAAATGATTAGACCTATCTTTTTGTGTATGCATTTGACTGATATGCTTAAAATGAACCCTTATGCTAAGTATATGAAAGATATTGTTACAAATAAAAGAATGATACCGGAAGCTGAAATTTCCACCATGCTTGCTAATTATACTTTTAAGGGTGGAGTACCAAAGAAACTAGGAGACCTGGGAGTACCAACTATACCATGCTCCATTAAAAGAAACTATGTTAAAACTGCTTTATGTGATCTTGGAGCCGGTGTTAGTGTAATGCCTCTCTCTTTATATCGTAGACTTGATTTGAATAAGTTGACACCTACTGAAATCTCTTTGCAAATCGCTGATAAATCAACTGCTATACCCGTTGGTATTTGCGAGGATGTGCTTGTTGTGGTTGCAAACGTTACTATTTTAACGGACTTTGTTATTCTTGATATTCCCGAGGATGAAAGTATGTTGATCATTCTTGGCAGACCTCTTCTATATACTACAAGGGCTGTTATTGATTGCAACATAGGCAATGCCAGTTTTCATGTTAACGGTAATGAGCATACGGTACACTTTCTGAAGAAACAACCGCAAGTTCATAGTATCAACTCTATTGGAAAAATCTCAACTATTACTATTGGAAGTTTCTTGTGACGACCCTATATGTCCTGAAGTTGTTCCTTGAGCTTCTGGATCTCAACATCGTTGGCATGAGACATGGTCCTGCTACTTTTCAGTTCCTGATGCATTCTCGGGATATCGAGGTTCTCCTCCTCCAGCTTGTCTACCTTCAGTCTCTGAGTCTCGACCTCTTCTCGTAGTGCTTCATTGTCAAATAGGGCTTCCAGGAGGTCCATCTAAAGATTCTTGACGTATTGTTCGAGATCTTGATTGTACACCAATAGTGGGGAGAACTTCATATTTTGCGCTTCCATCAAGGCAACAGTTGCTCCATCAAACTTCTGCGATCCAATCCTTCCAAAGAAGTGTGGGTTTAGTGCAGCACAATGACGATAGCATAAGCATGCAATAGCATCATGGACGGCAGTGTTGATGCCCATATCACAGTCACCATTTTACTACAAAAAAAAGACACATCCGTGACATTTTGGGCCGAACGAATTTTTTTCTGTCATACATATGACACTTCTATGATGATAATTGTGACAAAACCGGTATCATCATAGATGTGGTGGGCTCCTACTTCTATGACAAAAATCATGGCGAAATGGGCTTTTCATCTGGGCGGGCGAGACGCACTGCAAGACATTCTTTGGGCCGTCCATGACGGAAAAACCGTGGTAGAAGCGAGGGGAGGAAAATTTCGGGAGTTGCGGTTACGGTGGGAGAAGCGTCTGCGCGTTTCTCTCGTGACGCACGCTGCGTGTGTGCAAGGTGTTGGCCCTAAGCGAAGCCGGCGGCGTTGGGCTCTAAGCGAACGGCGATTGCTGCAGGCTACGTTCTTGAATCGAGGGATCGATCGATGGCTGTTAATCGAACCCGATGGGCGATTCGCCGCTCTGCGCTAGCGAAGCCGATCGATTGGATGAACAGTGTGTGTTGCGGGGGTGGATGAGCGATGGCGGTGGCATTGCCTCTGGATGAACAGGAACCCGTGGTGTGGAGGGCTGGATGAATAGTAGATGGTGGAGGGGTGGTTGAACAGGACCCCATGGTGTGGAGGGCTGGATGAACAATAGACGATGGAGGGGTGCCCGTGGAGGGGTGGTTGAATAGTAGCCGGTGGAGTAGCGTGTGGTGGAGGCTGGATGAACAGGAGCCCGTGGAGGCTGGAGGAGGTCGACGGTAGCCCGTGGAGGCTGGTGGAGGTCGACGGTGGAGATGAACAGTATCCCGTGGAGTCCCGTTTTGCGGTACGCCACCCCCCCCCCCCGTTTTGACCTTAGCGCTCCAACACAAGTCTGTTTCATCCGTTTTGCGCTACGCCACACCCCTCCTGATCAACAGGACCCCCGTTTCGATTGTAGGAGGTCCGTTTCCTCCGTTTTGCGGTACGCCACACCCCTCCCGATCAACAGGACCCCCGTTTCGACCGTAGGAGGTCCGTTTCCTCCGTTTTGCGATGCGCTAGGCCCCTCCGGTCAGCGGGACCCGTTTGACGTGGCGGTCGAACACAAGGCCGTTTCCTCCGTTGTGCGGTACGCCAGCTTGTTTCCATCGCCTGTTCCGTCCAAGCGCTCCCAATGAACACGACCACGCATTCCGTTTTGACCCAGCCGGTTGGCTCCCCATGAACACGACGACGACGCTGTTTCTCCGTTCCGACCCAGCCATGTACGTGTGCGTGATAGGCGTTAGAGACCCTGCCCGTATGTACGTACGTGGCCATATTTTCTTTCTTGCACCCTCGCCGCTGTACGTACGTGTACATGCTATGTGCGCGCCTCTACTACAACACGTGCGCGTCTCTACATCTACGACACGTGCACGCCTCTACATCGACCAGTATGTACGTACACATTCGCGACCAGAATGACAATGCTAAGTACGCTTCGACCAGGTGGGTCCCGACAGTCAGGCACTTCCTTGCGTGCGAAGATGTAGCTGGTGGGTCTCAGCAGTCAGGGGGCGAATCATTTTTTCTTTGCCCGGATGCACTTCCTTGCGTGTGAAGATGTAGCTGGTTGGTCCCAGTGGTCAGGGGGGCGAATCATTTTTTTTGCCCGGACGCACTTCCTTGCGTGCGAAGGTGTAGCTGGTGGGTCCCAGCAGTCAGGGGGGAAACGTTTTTTTCGCAAAATATGGTGGCCCGTCCGGTGGGTCCCCGCTGTTAGGTGGAGGAATATTTATTTTGCGCGTAATAAGGAGGCTCTTCCTTGCTGCGGCCGTGGACCCAGCTGTCAGCCTCTCCACATATAGTCCACGTCCGATGGAAGCCGTTCCTTGACCACATTGACCATGCCGCGCCAAGCGCACCAGGGCGGTGGACGATGGCGAGGCCTAGGAAGGGGAGGATGCGGAGCCGGGGAAGACGCTACAGTGGATGCCCACGCGTAGAGGAGTATGAGGGTTCACTGGTTCGCTGGGGTGTGAGGCTGCCGTCGCCGCAGAATAATAGGGGGGTGTGGGTGAGTAGAGGGATGGCCTGGCCAGTGGTGGGAGTAGTAGAGGGCGGTGAGGCCTCCACCGCACCGCAGCCGGCCATGGGAGGCAGGAGCACGAGGCACGACCGGCGCTGGTTTGGGCGGCTGGAGCAAGAAGACCAGAGGTTGAAGAAGCACTACGGCTGTTGGATGGACATCGTACGGTCACTGGAGCTAGAATCGTGCATATTGACTAAGTTGACAAAGCCCTTCGTCCCTGTCAACTTAGTAAGCCCACAAGTCAGCCTGCCACTATACTGTGTCCCAGCTAACAAGGGGAGTATTCAATTTTTTTGTGCGTAATAAGGAGGCACTTCCTTGCGTGCGAAGATATAGCTGGTGGGTCCGAGCTGTCAGCGGCGGTAACGTTTTTTTCGCGAAATACTGAGGCCCTTTCGGTGGGTCCCTGATGTCAGGTGGACGAATCATTATTTTGCGCGTAATAAGGAGGCATTTCCTTGCATGCGGCCGTGGACCCGGTATCGGCCTCTCCACGTCTGATCCGCCAGATGCATGTCGATCGTTGACCACGTTGACCATGCCATCTTTGAGCACACCAGGCGGTGGACGGCGGTGAGGCCTAGGAAGGAACGACACGGAGGCGAGGAAGACTCAGCAGATTGTTTCCCCGCGAGGGAATACGACTAAGCGAGGGTTCTTGGTTCGTCTGCCGTCGCGGAGAATAACAGCAGTGTGGGTGAGTAGAGGATGGCTAGGCCAACAATGGGAATCTGATGGGGCGGTGAGGCTGCTGGCGGCACAACCCGGCATGAGGAGGAGGAGGAGCAGGCGATCCCTTGGCGCTTGTTTGAGCGGCTGGAGCAGGAAGAGCAGAGATTGAAGAAGCACGACGGCCTTTGGATGGACATCCAACCGTCACTGCTTGTGCGTCAACCTTTTTTTAGGAAAGCCTCAAATCTGTGGAAATAGCATACAACCCATCTTCCATTATTTCTAATAATTTACAGCCCATTTGCTAATTCTTAAGGTTTTTTTGGAGCCCATATTCTTTTTGTTAGCATTAAAGCCCATATTGTGTCCACGGTTAAAAACTTATACGAAATTTTGCATATTTTGGTGCGGTCCGAACTGTTTTTAATCCCGAAATTTCGACTCACATTCAAACTGATTTTAAAACTAAATGTATATCAATATAAAATCCAACAAATTCTCCGCGCATAAAAATTAATGTAATTTAAAATCTCGAAATGAAAAAAAGATATTTGAAACTAATTGCCGTCTTGATGTGTTTTAAAAATGTACAGCCCATTTCTCATTACTGATGGGCCATTTTCTCGGCCAGCCGAATGAAATCTCTCCTCGTCTTGAAAGATTGCAGCCCAACAGGCCTGACAAAGCGACTTACTTGGCAAATCACAAAAAACTGGGTTGTGGCCGTGGACCCAGCTGTCAGCCTCTCCATGTACCGTACTCTTCCGATGGAAGTCGTTCCTTGACCACGTTGACCACGCCGCCCGGAGAGCACCACCGCGGTGGATGACGACGAGGCCTAGGAAGGGGACGACTCGGAGCCGGGGAAGACGCGACAGTGGAAGCCCGTGCGGAGGGGAGTACGAGGGTTCACTGGTTCGGCTATGGTGTGAGGCTGCCATCGCCGCAGGGCCTGGCCAGCGGTGGGAATAGTAGGGGCGGTGAGGCCTCCACGGCAGCACAATCAGCCACGGGAGGCACGAGCATGAGGCTTGACCGGCGCTGCTTTGGGTGGCTGGAGAAAGGAGACCAGAGGTTGAAGAAGCACTACGGCCGTTGGATGGACATCGTACGGTCACTAGATCTAGAATCGTTCATATTGACTAAGTTGACAAAGCCCTTCGTCCCCGTCAACTTAGTAGGCCCACAAGTCAGCCTCCCACCAAGGTGGGTCCCAGCTAGCAGTGGGAGTATTCATTTTTTTTGTGCGTAATAAGGAGGCACTTCCGGTGGGTCTGAGCTGACAGCGGGCGGGGGGACGTTTTTTTCACGAAATATGGTGGCCCGTCAGGTGGGTCCCAGCAGTCAGGGGGCAAGCGTTTTTTTTGCAAAATACGGTGGCCCATCCAGTGGGTCCCTGCTGTCAGTTGGAGGAATCATTATTTTCCGCATAATAAGGTGGCACTTACTTCTTTTTTTGCGGGCAAATCAGAGAGCTTTATTCAACAAAAGTGTTCCCCGGGCAATCAGCCAGAAGGCTGGTTACCAAAAAACTAGGGGTCTCCTCTAGCCAACATTCGGTCACATTCAATGTGCATGCACGTTTTGCACATAGATGTGCGGTAAGTTCTTGACCTTAATACATGTTGAATCTCAAAAACAGAAAAATCACAACTAAGCTCTCCAATTTCATCTAGGATAGGAGCCACAACCGAACGTGAGTTGTGGCGTGTATGCCAGAGTTGCACTAACTCCTGACAGTCAGTCTCCATTATCTCATGCGATAGGCCTCAAAGTTTTGCAAAAAGCGTTCCTTCTCGCATTGATAGGGCTTTCATTATAAGAGGATCGGATATGTTACCGAAAGGCTTGCACCAAGCACCCAAGAGCGCGGATACGGACCGGGCTATGCCACCCGCACCTCCTCGACCTTCCGCCACATTGAGTACTCCATCACATGAAATCTTGATCATACCTGGTTCCGGCGACGTCCAACCATGACCTGGTAGCACAGCTGCTTCGTTGCGGGGTAGCTCCAGCAGCCGTGGACCCAGCTGAGACTCTCCACGTACAGTATACTTCCGATGGAAGTCGTTCCTTGACCACGTTGACCTTGCCGCGTTCCGTTGCATGCATGCGTCCATGGGCGTGGTGCGTCCCCGCGTTCCGATGACTCTCGCTTGTTAACCATGTTAACCACACCGTGCCGAGCGCACCCAGACTGGAACGACCCGGAGATGGGGAAGACGGGGCAGTGGAGTCGCAGATGGAGAGGAGTGGGAAACTTCACTGGTTCGGGTGCGCGGAAGCACATCCGCGGTGCCGCCCACGGGAGACGGGAGCAAGAACAGAGGTTGAAGAAGGATCACGGCTGTTGGATTAACATCCAACGGTCCAGCTGCTAGAATCATTTGTTGATTAAGTTGACAAAGGCATGCGTACACGTCCGCTTAGCAGGCCCACAAGTCGATCACCGTCCGACGGGTCCCGGTATCAGCGGATGAATAATTTTTTTCGCAAAACAAGGAGGCACTTCCTTCCGTGAGAAGATACAGCCGGTGGGTCCCAGCTGTCAGGTGGAGGAAACATTTTTTTAGCTTAATAAGGAGGAACTTTCCTTGCGTGCGACCATGGACCTCATGGGTCCCAGCCGTTAGGCTCTCCACGTACAGTCCTCTTCCGATGACTCTCGTTTGTTGACCATGCCGCACCGAACATAGCGAGGCGATGGACGACGGCGAGGTCCCGGACAGGAACGACTCAGAGATGGGAAAACACGGCAGTGGAGTCGCAGATTGAGAGGAGGAGAAGGGTTATAACTGGTTCTGTTGCAATTCATATCAAACTCAGGTTCACAGGACACGTTCATATTCATAGCCAACATTCACTATCAACAACTCAAAAGATTCATATATACACAAGCTCAGCATATCTATGCATCCAAATGATTGATAGATCACACGACAATATTCATACATAATTCACAAAATGATTCAGATATACACATGTTCAGTATGTTTATGCATCCAAATGATTGAGATCACAGCCAATATGATCCATGGATGAAATTTAATTATCTAGGGTATGGACTGGTAAATGGTGTTCAATCGGAGGTACTTCTTGCTAAAATTAGTTCTTGTACGAGTAAACTTTCGAGTACATAAGAGGCAGCACCGACAATCTGAACTTTGCTTGTAGGTTTATCCTCAAATAGTGGCCTCGTGCCGAGGAGGTTTGAGCAACTTGGCCACTACTTTCATCCAACTAGTTTACTGGCTCATCTTGGTCCTGTATCTCGCCAAAATTCTACATTGCAGACAAGAAAGGAGGCGGTTGAGAAAATGAACCACCCAATTTTTTTGTGCAGTTCAACTGAAATGGAGCATCCTTGGTGTGCAGACTGATTAAGTCCCAGATGAATATCTGCGTCAACCAACATGCGGAATCTTTAGACTCCATGCCATATAGTTCACTACCATATGTGCCGATAACCAAAAGGCACAAGTTGGGACCAAAGACTGGATGCGTTTTTCGGGCTATGCACCAAGCAATATTTTTGGCGTTCACTCTCCTAATACTTGAGTTTGACAATTGGTTGGCGCCATTGATACTCGAATGAATATAGGCACTTCTTGTCAACATCGATGCTTATGCGAGTGAACTTTGGAGTACATAGCAGCAGCATAAGTACTGTCCATCGATCATTTTGTGCAGTTCTCTGAAATCACCCGATGTAATGATTTGCTGCGAGTTCGGGCTCCAAATTACTCCTTTATGAAATCGGTAAACAATAGCACAATACCAAATTACCAATACATATGACAGCACAATAATCGGGATAAAGACCAGTACCAACTTGTGTGAGGTGGCATATCAATTACTATTTCCTTTATTTGGAAGCGAGATAAATAGCGGTCGACAACAAAGGAATAAAGCAAGCGGAGATTAGCGGTGACAGGAAAGGACGGAAGCTGTCGAGGCAATGAAGCACCCAAAGTTTTTGTGCAGTTCCACCAAAATCGAGCATCCTGTTGGCACATATATTGAGAGAGTGAGATTACTGTAATAGTGGGACTAGTTGATGAAACATACACTAACAAATAGAAGCACCCTCATTATCTTAAAGGGTAAAGTTAGCAACAGAGTAGTCTTGCTTAAAGAGAGGTATTAGTTTATTTAATCAGTGCCAATTAGCTCAACTCAACACTCGAAGCATTGCCATTTATCATAGGTTGAAAAACTTAAAAGTGCAAAGATAAAGGAGTTTCTCATGACAGTAGCACGATACAAATAGAGATGACAGCAAACTAATATGGATGAAGGCCTTAGGCCCGTACCAACTGAGAAAAAAGCTTATTCATGTAGTCCCATAAGAGATGATAAAGCACTCTTTGGAATCACACAATAGTATATATTTTGTGCACTTCAAATGTATGGTTGAAATCACTCTTGTTTACCGATCTTTGAGATTATATCGAAAGATTATCAAGAACTTCCAGCAGAGTTAAAGCCTTGGCTGGGATACAGATTCATTGTATTGTCTTGTGAAGTTCCACTAAAATGTATGATTGGCACAACATGATCCCTGTTTGCACAAGTAGGAACAAGGTGAAACCTTCATTAGCTTAGTGAGAAAGGATAGGAAGACATTAGCATATTACTCAAACAGTAGCATCAAATTCATGATGGACAATACGCAAAACATTGCCTCATTGAACCAATGGCAATAAATTGACATGCAAAACAATAGAATTATTATGTCATGACACTAATAATATTCCCTCCCTGCTCCACCACATGATTCACCTCCATAGACAAACATTCACACGTACATGATTCAACATAGGGTCCTACTAAAGATTTGTTTAACTCCAACAGGAAAATTAGGCAGTAATAAATTAGTGGTACTTAAGTGCTCCTAATTAATTAAGTGAGACAACAGAAGTGGAAGGGCTCCCTGGAGGATCGTCTCACATGTAAGGTAGTCGTTGCTGGAGCCCTTGAATAGCCTCAACTGAGGCCTCAGCTTCAACAAGATCGCCTTGGCCTCTGTTTCTTCTTCTTCTTCTTCCTCTTCATGCTATGTTTCTCTTTCTCCTCACCAGTTGGTGAAACCAAGTACATGATTGGCCTTCTAATTCAGAATTGGTTTTGTCAGTGAGGGAGTACAAGTGTACTAGTAAAAAACAGCATTATTTTCTCATGGCAGTCGGAAAATAGAGATGAACACATGCATTAAATATCATTCTTACCTAAAGGAAGGTTATGGCGCCAATATGGATGATGAGGATTGGAACACAGATCTCCCTTTGTGCAGTTCCACCAAAATGAACCAATTGTTCCATCTGACATTCCAGTTAAACAGCACAAAAGTAGCTTCTTTTAAGAAGAGTTTTGTGCAGTGCACCAAAAGGTCACAACAGCAACCAGGTGAATTGGATATCCCTGTTTGCACAAAAAGGCACAGAGGAAACAGTCAGAGTCTCAAACAATTATAGGCAAAAACATTTGGCTAAACTTGTTAGAGCCTCAAACAATTACAGGCAAAAATAGTGGCATGACTTCATTTTACCAGGGACATTGTATTAAGAATAGCTAAGGCTGCGTTCGGTTCACAGGTTTGGTGCAGGATTTTCGTAGGAACACAATTCCTACCGTATTCTTTCCCTTCCAATCGTTCGGAACACGGGAAAGGTGAATAGTGTTTCATAGGAGAGCTGGTCTGGTAGTACTGATTCCATCGGATTAGAAACATCCACGCGCTGCTCATTTTTTGGGCGGAAGCCCGAGGCAGGCGCTCGCTGCCATGCGTTAGACAGGTTGCTGTGCTGTGTTTGCTGGAATAAAAAAGACAACCTATGTGTGGTACGTGAGGTGAGGACAAGAGTAGTCACTGTGCAGCTGAATAAACAAATAGCATCTCATACTGCCAAGCATGCTACTCTAAAAAAATAAATCTGTACATTTCGTAGTCCATCCGAACACATTCTCTTGAGAGTTTCCTTCGGTTCGCTGTTCCATAGTTTTATACCTACATTCCTTTCCTATTCCTCTATTTTCATCAAGACTTATGTTTTTTGCCCCTTTATTCCGACCGGAGCCTAAATATTTGGTATAAGGGCATGGGTCAGTGGGTGCACCAGTAGTACAGCACCATGTACGTAAATAGGGGCATAAAGTGGTGATTCGTAGTTTGTTGCCCCGAGAAACAAACATCCAAGAAACATACTATCTTGGTTGGTCCCATTTTTGTTCACTCTAGCCACCTACTCCTATGTGTGGATAGCAAATCTAGTCCTGGTCATACCACTATGTACAGCGTTACCCCTATATTTCCCTTTTCTACCAAGAGACCGGTTGGATGACCAGTCTGTACTACTTTCATCCCCTTTCCTTCCTGTTTGTACCAAGTCCGATGTACATACTAAATTCCCCCACCCCACTTTATTTCAATGACAAGTATTTTCGGACGGAGGGAGTACAAGATTCGACTCCATGAAGTAGCTTTACCTCTAACAATAGAAGAAAAAAATGGGTGACGTTGGACCATCCGATCGAGAGGGACTGAGAGGTAGAAAATGATGCACATGCAGCGAAGTAGCAAGCTGGGGAAGTAGAGCTAAGGCGGTTTCGAACGACGATATACCTGAAGGTCGTCGGGATGTGGATAGGTGGGCGGTGGGAGGCCGGATCCGCCCACAGGCAACGATGAAGGGATTGGAGGACCTCCCGCGCCGGCGCTCGGCTAGAGATAACGGCGCGACCGGCAGTGGGTCTCCTCCCTCGCTGTCGACGATGGCCTAAACGCTGCCCCTCCTCCCCTTCACCGGCGGAGGGGGATACGTCCAGATTTGTAACCAGCGGTGAGGATAGAAAGCCAGTCTTTTTTGAAGGGAGAAAGACAGGGTTACTACCCCTATCTTGTTTAGATCTGGAGAGGATGAGAGTGTGTGAATAGAGCAGCCCTAGCAAGCAAGCGCGGAGGCTCCGGCCTATATATAAGTAGTGGGGTAGTTTTCCTTTTTCACTCCATCAAAACAATCGTTTAAAATTGTGTACTATACTACATGCCAGGTCGCGGTTTTTTTGGTTGTTGACTGTTTTTTGAGATAGCTACCCGCTTGTTCCAAGTGGTGTTACGGTGTGCCAGGTCGCACTTTGTATCATTCAAGTCTGGTAGTACTACAAGTCCCTCCATTAAATGAACAACCACCCCCTCGTAAAAATTGTGAACAAGCCCACGGCTAAAATTAGCGAAAACGTGGGTTGCCCCAACATGCATTATTATTTATATTTTCTACTCCCTCCGTTCCTAAATATAAGTCTTTTTATTAGCCACACCTAAGACAAGAATTTTTTTATTAGCAGTGAACCCCACATGTCATAGACACAAATTTTTTGGCAAGATTCCCTTAGGCAAGCCAAAGTGTGTCTAACAATTTGAGCAACTCAGGTTAGGCAAGTGTGGCAAGTGTGTGAAAAATAATGTGGCAACATAAGACAAACATAGTCACAATCCAAACAGCCCCGTGATTTTTTGTGACATGCATGAAAAATTTGGTTAGTTAAATTTATAGTCAAAATTTGGCAAGGTGCATCAAATCAACACATGCAAGTATCAAAAGGAAAGTCACGGCATGCATGCATGCGTTGTACTCCCTCTGTTTCCAAATATAAGTCTTTTTAGAGATTGCAACAAGTGACTACTCCCTCCGTTCCTAAATGTAAGTCTTTTTAGGGATTCCACTACAAACTACATACGGATGTATATAGACATATTTTAGAGTGTAGATTCACTCATTTTGTTTCGTATGTAGGAGTAGTTCATAGTCAAATCTCTAAAAAGACTTATATTTTGGAACGGAGGGAGTACATACGAAGCAGAATATGTCTACTCCTACATACGAAGTAGCCCATTTGAAATGTGTAAAAAGAGTTTTATCTAATGCGGTTCTTTGATGTGTCACGTCAACACGTACAAGCCCGAGAAATTTGATTACTACGACGCCCTCTCCCTCGTGGACTGAGCTCCGGTGCCTTAACTGCACCTGCCTTTGGCTGCATGACAGGTGTGCCAACCACCTCTTGGGCCCACCTGTCATGGACACAAAGGCAGGAGCGATAGTAAGCTTCTACTACGCTATCCCTCCCGCACGAGGTGGACGGACATGCAGCAGTGCATTCGATACTGTAGAAGTAGGAGTAACATCATTGTTCGTCTTCTCGAAGAGGCGAAGAGCCAAGTGCAAACCGAACGTGGCAGTTGCGAATGCTCGCGTGGTGCGGTTCCTTAGAGTACTAGCCAGGCTCTTGCATGAGACAAAATTGCTATTGTTTAACAATTAAACTCCATTATCCATTGGTTGATACTCATTCTGCATAGGTCCATGCGCTTAGCACCATTTCTTCCTGGGGTCACCAATGTTTATTTGCTAATTAATAGCATTCCATGCAATGAACTAGCCATTCCAAGTCATTAAAAGCATGCACACCTCTCATCTCTTATTGGTTGATACGTATGTCAAGAAACAAGGTAGAAGTTAATGCACCACGCCTAAGTGTTTTGGGACTATTTGGTTTTCGTAAGATGACTTACACACCTAGACGGAGGGAGTAGTATAGACCTGTAAACCGGACCGGAGTATTTGCCTTTCTAGAGATTTGAACAAGTGACTAGACTTCAGCTCAAAAAAAACAAGTGACTAGACTACACCGTGTGCAGTACCCCCTCCCCTCCGGTTTATAGGGCTCAAATCTCAAATCTCATGAACCAAGGCATTTTGCGATTGGAGGAATGTATCTCGTACTTTACAGAACTACCCTAATTAAACTCATGCATTAATTACGTAGTTCTCTCGTTTTCCTCTCCGCCTTGCTCGCGGTGCACAATATTGAGCACTCCTATATGACTAGCCGCTCTATCTACATGCGGGACATTTCAAAGCATCCGGGCCCGTGTGCGATCCACCAAATCACAGCGAGGTGCTACAGTCGACACTCACCTGTCACCCCGGTGTGGCCGTCATGACCCGTCATATCACAAAACCCACACCTTTACCAGAAGTGGTAAGGTGGCCTCCAAGTTGGACTGGATGAAGCAACCATCATTTCATTGGAATGCTCGTTCAAGCCCTTTCTTCCCTTTCTTGAAGAAAACCTCACTCCAGGCTACTCACTTCTACCATTTTTCTTCTCTACCGACGAAGGAAAGGTGGGCGAATCAGTTATGCTGCTATATTTTCATTCTAATAATCTTCTTTTTGCAAAGCACCGACCGATTCTCACATCCTATTCTTTTCCCGTTTTCATTGCGATTGTGGTTTCCTTTAGATTGCTTTTTGTTTGTCAGTTCATTGATGGATCTTGGAGCACTAGGCAAAGAGTTGCCGGCGGACAACCCACTAGAGACAGCGATCTCCAGGAAGCGAGCACCGACCAACGAGTTGACCATGTTGGCGGGCCAACCCATGGAGACGAAGAACTCCAAGAAACAAGCACTGGCCAAAGAGTTGAGGACGTTGGCGGACGAACTCCTCAAAGAAAGTTGGAAGAACAGCAAGGGCCCCACCGTGCCTACCCCAGGAGCTCTGATTGCCACCTATGTGAGGCTCAAGACCGAGTTTGAGGAGATAGTCGCCGTTGAGAAGCAGTATTCCCCTGGCAAGGTGATGCCCCCATCGAGGACGAGGAGATGGCCCCGGAGGATGAGATCCCCGGTGAGCTGCACAAGGTAAAAATAATGGCTTATTACCATAGTTGTGGTTTTGATTATTTGCAATGTGCTTGCTTTTTGATTATTTGCAATGTGCTTGCTAATATGTTAGTGTTGTGCAGTGCGGTGGTTGTCCTTGATGATTCGATGTCGTGGCCCGTCCTATTGGCATCGCCCGAGATCGATTCGATGCGCTGTCCATCCTGTGGACATCGCCCGAAGATCGATTCGATGTCATGATCGATCTGTGGACATCGCCCCAAAATCGATTCCCATGCCATTGTCCGTCTTTGTGGTCATTGCCGAGAGATCGATGACAAGAAATAGTTGGTTGCTCTAATCCTTCAGGGTAGTTTGCATTGCCCTGTGTTTAATTACCAGCACGATGCATGTTATCAAACCATCTTAGGGCTAGTGCATTGTCTTGTGTGTGCGGATCTTGCTACTTTTGTTTGATAGTGAATCATGCGATGAATCATGCGAACCCTCTCCGAGTTATGGAAACAGATGTATCCTCACCAGCTTTTGATGTAATATATGGCATGCTTAGATGTAAGTTTGAACTATTTATCATATCAGCAGGGCTTGTTTGATGATTCTTGGTGTTAGTAGGCTAGCTACTGTGCGAGCTATAGTACTTGCAAAACACTCACCGAAGAGAAACGTTGGGGCTGATGAGCTCATGGTACCCTTATACTTATCCCTCGTCGATCGACCAATAGCCCTAGCTCCTAAAATTGTAGGCTTAGTGATCAATCAGACAATAGTCGACATACATTCAGGCCTCATTTGGTTCATAGGGTAGGAAAATCGTAGCAAAAGTACAGAGAACGTGCAACACAAAATCATAGCAGTGCAGAGACGTACTCCCTCCGTTCCAAAATAGATGACCTAGGCGGGCTAGTTTGGCCTAGTGGGTTTCGGTGATATTACGTGGTACAGTGCCGTCCGGTCTTGGCGTGTGGTAGCGATATTATGGTGCGATAAGTTTTCTTGAAGAAGCGAATTCAATGAAGTCATGATGGTTCCTTCGTCCGAACAACTTATGGTGGGAAAGGTTGGGCTGCGATCGACGGGGTAGACCAGGATAATTTTGTGCATGGCGGTGGACGGGATGGTCGACGTCCCACATTTCGCGAATGAAAGTATTCTTTCCGATATAGAGGACGAGCAACGAGTATTCATTGTTTATTTTGATGAAAGCTATTGTCTCCTTTGTTACTCCTTGACTTTATCAATGCCTCTCTCTCCTCCACATAAGCGGGGACTACTTGCTATGCATGCAGCGGGCATTTGGCGTCTTGAGGGCAGGCCGTGAGCGGGCTCGAAGCGGTCGGACTCGGCATGGCCCACCTCACATTATCACCATATATTTCTTGGAGTCCGTGCACGGCGGGCGGGCGATCTCTTCTCCCTCCCCCATTTCTCTCTTCTCAGCCGATGCCCGCCGAGCGATTAGATTTCGGCTATCGACGGTTTATTCAATTATGGTCCCACATGTCAGTGAAATTGCAAGAGAACGCGTGTCCCCTTTGGTGAGCGGCGTGCGAGCCGAACTGTCGGGGTTGTTACGCGTACGTGTCGTAAGTGTGCCGCCTTTTCCTTTAGAACTTGCGAAGCGTAACATTTTCGTGCGATCAATCGATAGAAATCCAGAACAAAATGACGAGGGCAGTGCTTTCCCGCTCGTTAGGCGGGCTAGTTCGAGTGATATGACGTGCTATAGTGCCGTCCACTTGCTCCATTTTTATGTAAGCAAGACTTTACACTCGTACGCGGGAGGAGTGCGAAACACCGCAGATCTGATTTTGATCGAGGGATAACTGTTCCTTGCCAAATAATAGAAGATTGTTAGCGATTATAGCATGATAGTTAGGGCATCTCCAGCACTGGCCCACAAATTTACACCGACATCTGTCCGAGGACACTGATGGATGACATCCGATGCTACCCGCATACCTTTCAACAACTATATGAACTAACCGGACGAAATTCGTGCAAACAAAGCAAATTTCAAATTAACCGGATGAAATTAACCGGATGAAATTCATTACATTTCGAAAACTTTTCCTACAAACTAGACGAAATTCATTACATATTTCGCACAAATCATACTAAACCTACTGTAAACCTAATCTAAATGATCGCCGGCGCCCGACCACCAAGTCCGGCCATGAACCCGAGAAAGCCGGCCATTGCCTTTGCCTCCTCCTCATCCGCCTCGATAACCTCCTCCTCCGGCCGGAGCACAAGGTTATGAAGATTTCTGCCTCCACGTCGCCGTCAAGCGGCTAATCGGCCGCCGATGTTTACCCCACCAAGCTTGGCGTCGACTGAGTGGAGTAGCGGTGGCCTTCCCGGGACCAGAGCGACGGCGACCTACCGTGTACTACTCTTCGTCGCTGCCGGTTGCGCATGTGCACGCGCGCTGGCTTCGTGGTCGTGGCGGCGGAGGCGGCCCGGGGGGTGCCGGCGATCTCCTTCGTTTGCTCCTGCGACAGTACGTCGAAGAGAGCTTTAGAGCGCGCCCGGAGCGGAGCCGCCGATGTCCCTCGTTTGCTCCTGCGACAGTATGTCCAAGAGAGCTTCGGAGCGCCACGAGGCCATGGTTGAAGTGGTGCCGACAGAAGGAAGGGGCCGGAGGAGAATAAGTGTGGGTCTTTGGCTATGGCTGGGAGCTGGGGCTCAAGTTAATATAGCGGGCGAATGGCAATGAGCCGCGGTAGACGGATGGACAATTGGCGCCGGAGTAGGTTCGTCGGGCGTGAATGCAGACGCTGCTTCAGTGACTTAATTGCAGATGCGTTTGGGTGTCTGGCATGTGGGCCCAACAGGCGTCTAGCCCGCATGTCAGTGACACACCAATTGCACGTGCAGTTAAGTCCAGTGAATGCGGCATTGACATTCTGGAGAGACGGTGACCGTTTCAGGCGCATGCGGACTGTTTGACTGGTCAACCATACACATACGGAGCTATACGCTGAGCCAGCGACCGTATAATCACCATATCTCGTATACAATGATCAAAGTGAGCTATCAAGACAAGTTCGATGACCGCCAATGCATTTTACTCGGTAATAAATGACCAGGATTGAAGGGGAATCCTAATTTGCTTCATCTTACGTCCTTGAGCTCTTGACAAACCAATGCACTATACGGTTGTCCGCCCTCCACCCAGAGCTCTCACCAAGCGTCGTTCATGCCACCGCGCTGCACACTAACCGGTAAGGCAGCGATGGCATCCCGCCGTGCTGAGTTCCTCGCTGCCCACGAACGCACACAAAATGGTAGGGAACCGATGGCATCCCGCCGTGTCAAGTTCATCGCCGCTCGCGACCTCACAACTATGTGGGAGGAATTTGAAGATGCCAAGGCCGAATGGGTGGTAGAGCAAGAGGCGGCCAAAGCCGCACAGAGGGAGCGGAAAAGTCAGAAAGCACTCAAGAAAAGAGAGGCCCGCCGCCACAAGAAAGAAAAGGATGCACGCGCTGCTGCGGAGAGGTTGGTGGAGATCCAAGCACGGTGGGGTGTCACCGACAAAGCCGGGAAGGAGAACGACGGCGTCTGGCCAGCATGTGAGAAGTAATAGTACTAGTAGTTAGTGTGTGTGTGCGTATGCGAGTGCGAGCATGTACCAGTACTACTAGTTACTCTTGTAGTTTTAGAGCAAATTACCATTACATTAGCCTAGACTAAGTGGAAAAATTCCTATCCTATGCATCAAATGGCATCTCTTTCTCTATAGGAATTGAGATGCATGTCATCTCACTTCCTATGATTTTCATATTCCTATCCTATGAGCGAAAGGAGGCCTTTGTTGGAGTAAACATTGTAGCTAGCGAGATCTGCTGGTACAGTAGTTTTCTTCAAGCGGAATTCAACGAAGTCATGATGGTTCCTTCGTCCGAGCAACTTGAAAGTGGGAAGTGGGCCTGTGATTTGACGGCTCATTAGTCATTATTATCGGCGCGACGACTGGGTGACTCTCCTTGGAGTTACGCATGCATGGCAAGTGGACGGGATGGTCGACATCCCACATTTTGGCGAACGGAAGTATTCTTTCCGATATCGAGGAGCAAGGAAACCGCGTGGTATAGTATCACTGCTGATTGGTTCGCAAAAAAAAGTATCACTGCCGATTTATAATTATTTTTTATTTCTGATGAATGCTAGCATTTCAAATCTTATGACGAAGGGTGCCAAACACGGCACGTGCTGGATGTCCCACACGTCAGCGAAAGGAGTGGGACATGAACAGCATGGTAGAGCCCGGCATAAAAAAACAGCATGGTAGAGCGTCTCCACTTCTTCCACTTCTGGGTCGGAGACCACACGTAGTAGTACTTAGCTGTATGAACGATACAAAGTGTGACCTGGAGAGAAAGACACGTCCACTTGGAAGGTCTCTGGACATACACGTAAACAAATATAAAAGTTAATACGTGCCTCCAACTAATATAGTAGTAGTAGAGTACTTAGACACGTACTCCATAACATCACCGTGCATTGCACGTACAACATTTAGTGGTAGTACGTAGTAAGAGACAAATGCCGCCCAGGAGTTCCCTTCTCGACCTTCTTTTGGGTGTTTAGTAGAGTGTATGGAGGGTGCGTGAGTCCACACTAGTTTAGCACAAATACACTAGAAGCATGCATGAAGAGAGCATGCATGAAGAGGGGTGTTGAGTTGAGCATGCATGAAGAGGTAACAACTACGCTGAGACGAGAACGCAACCAAACACACCCTGTATGCCACGCATGTTCATACTAGTTGTGCCTTTCTACTTCACTTACTGCGCTACATTACTCAGGTTCGTACGTCCACTCCTGGGTACATGTCCGTCTCGTAGTTCCAGTGCCACGTGTTCTTCATATAGATGGAATGATCGTTGCATAACACGTGCGCCTTGATGCTAGATGTCTTGCGTGTTGGCAAAAGGATGAACAAAGCTCACGTAAAAAAATAGAGTGGAAGAACATAGATTCCGGACGACCGAGAAGGAGCAAGGAACCTCGTGGTGGAGCGTCTGCACTCATAATATTTAATATTATTCAGTGATATAAAATTAACCAATCATCTCCAAAGTGGTCTGGAAGAGTACAAAACACGGCAGCCCAGTGTAGTTACATCATACACTAGTACATGGCTAACCCACACTATCACCACATTTCTTGGCTTCCGTGCGACACCTATCTCTAGTAATCCAGCAGCCTGTATCACTTCTCCCTCCTCGTCTATATCAAAGTGTGGCGGGCTGGCGTTTCTGCCGTCTATTGAGGTCGGTTAACTATCACATGTTAGCGACATGCCAAGAGCATTCTAAAAAAAATTCCTTTCACTTTCCGTTTTCAAAAAGAAAAAAATCCTTTCACTACGAATTTGCCTGTATGCTTTGAGCAACTTGCATGTCCTATACTACTCTTGTTTGATACTCTAACTTAGCTAGAGGTTAGACTAACTCAGGACTAACCATGAACTAACTGTAGCCAAAGAGGTGTTTGGGTGACAGGGTTAGATTGACAATAAATGCACTTCATGGAGAGAGAAAAGTGTTTTTTCAGTGGTCCCAATGAGAACTATCTCCAGTTAGCACCTCTTGGGTGGGATAGTTTTTTTTGGTGGGTTCGGTGCAACTTGCTCCAATTTAAACCCTCATGCTTGGATACTTTAGGGCTATTTGAGCCCCAACTAGCTCAAACTAACTCTAACCCATGGATCCAAATAGGGCCTATGGCCAGTCTCAACGCGGAGCAGTCGCGTGCACCGGGAAGCGGCGCTCTCTCGGCCGTCGCGCCACTTCAAAGCCGGCGCCAGTGAGAGATCGCCTCCGCTCTGGCCAGGCATTAATGTGGCACTGACGCTCTAGGCGACGCTGACCGTTTCTCGCGGGAAGCGCGTGCTGGCAAGGGAGTACTGGTTTTGAACCGTTTCAGGTGTAGTTGTAATGGTAGTTTGCAAAACTACTCAATTATTGCACTGAGTTTCCTAAGAAATTGTGGTAAAAAACGTTACTCCACAGCCCGCTTCCCTTCTCCTTCCTGCTCGTGATTTACGTGGCCATGTTAACGTGGTTGTGTCAAAAAAATGTCACTTCCTGCTCGTGATTTGCGTTATATAATTACAAGCAAGATTCTCGTGCATTGCACGGAACATCAATATGCATTTTTTTACAAAACACGTGTTGTGATTGACCCATGCAGGAGTAATCCCATATGTAAAAACTAATGATATCTCGAGAATTTTATCGGAAAACTGGTATCTCGAGAATGTCATCGAAAAAATGAAAGATGAGAGATAAGGCGAGGAGGAGGTGGGCGTGGTGGTGGTGGTGGTCGGAATGGGCGGAGGCATGGGGATGGACGGCGCCGGCAGGCGGCAGCGGCCACCATGCATGCTAGATTGTTCCAGAGACTTATTCCTTTTTTAATTGCTGAGCAATGAGGTTGCGGGAGATAATGATGTGGAGAGAGGTGCGGGTATCTTTTGTAAAATTATCATAGTTTGCTTCCTATCCGTCAGATATAGATCATACGGTCTGTATTACAAGATGGCAGGCACACCATCATCGCCAACTTGTTTTTTTATAAGGGTATACAGATGATAAGTTTGCCGACTACTAAAGTAAAGTGGAATCTGTCCATGTTATGCAAGTAAATAAAGGTGATTGTTTATCATACGGGTAAGGTTGGATGAAGGGTGGTAGGAACAAATGCTCCGCCTAGAGCATGTGCGTGTGAGATGGAGTCTTAGTGTATGGTGTGTGTGTGTGTGATTGTGTGTGTGTGTGTGAGAGAGAGAGAGAGAGAGTGAGAGAGAGATAAAGGAGAGAGAGAGATGGAGTCTTAGTTTGTATGTGTGTGTGAGAGAGAGAGAGATGGAGTCTAAGTGTGTGTGTGTGGGGGGGGGTGCATGTGTGTGTGTGTGTGTGTGTGTGTGTGTGTGTGTGTGTGTGAGAGAGATGGAGTCTTAGTGTGTGTGTGGGGGGGGTGCGTGTGTGTGTGTGTGTGTGTGTGTGTGTGTGTGTGTGTGTGTGGGGTCCTCTGTGGCGGATGTAATTTAAGTGTGCATGGCTTCATCATAGAGAGGTGATGTGTATGGCAGAGGCCACCAACGATTGGGGTGAGAGAGAAAATGCCCGTGGGAGGGAAGAGAAGGTGCGTCTTGGCGTGAGAGGAGTCGACATCGAGAGAACGTGTTTGTTCGAGAGACACCATGGAAGACTACTATATATCGATGGTGCATGTAGGCGTGAATTAAACAAAGGGATGGTCTTATTGGTTTGGGGATATAGGGAAGAGTGAGAGAGGCTGGGGGGGGGGTAGCCAGAAGGAGACTGTTAAGTGTGAGTGTGTGTTTTGCCCATCCAGGCGGAAGTTATGTGCACAAAAGAGGAGAATGATTCGATGTGGCGTTAGGATTGAGGGTAATTAACTACGTATGGAGACATAGAGACCTTGAACGTGCATGTGTGAGAGGTATACATGTATACGTTGGATGTGTGTGTGTGCGCGCGTGCATGATCGAGATAAAAGAAAGAAGACATAAGTCCTAAGATCAACGACATGGGAGAGACGGATCGGTATGACAATATGCATGCATGTGAGAATGCAGGGAAGAAGGCCCGACAATTGAGCATGTGTTTTTGTCTTTAAGAGATAGTGGCATGGGCTGGAGCATGCATCTATGGCGGCGAGAGGGGTGAGGCATAGCGATTGTGCAAAGAGATCAACCTATAAATGCATATGTATGGATAGACATATATAGTGTGGGTGATAGGAAGCAAGACTCCGTGCGAGAAAGAAATGTTGACGGAGAAACTACTGATTGATCTGAGAGATGGAGATGCTAGCTAGAGAGACATCCGTTAGTTTGGGTGTCGGAGATGACCATCGGGTGGTTCAAAGGGTGAAGTTATATATGTGTGTGAGAGGGCACTTGACTGCATGCATGTAGAGAGAAACATATGTAGTGTGCGTGATAGGAATCAAGAGTGAGGCGAGAAAGAAGGTTGATGGAGAAAGCAGATAAATAGAAAGATAAAGATGCTAGCTAGTGTGCGCTAGAGATAGGAGTCGAGTGGATCGGAAGGCTGGGTTATGTGTGTGGGTGTGAGAGAGATAGAGAGAGGGTGCATGTGAGTCACATACAAACAAATATCGAGAGAAATGAGATCCAGAGAGGCGGAGTTTTGTGTCTCTGAGAGAGAAAGATATTTCTAGAGAGTGATAGCTAGAGAGACATATGAGGGAGCGCAAGATATCTCTAGGGAGAGAGGGTGTGTTTGAGCGACATACAAGAGAACAATGGAGAAATATGAGACCACAGGAGACAGAGTTTGTGTTTGTGTGTGAGAAAGAGATATTGAAGAGGAAGAGTCGAGGTTCTCATATCTAAGGAGCGAAAGACATCTCTGTATGAGGGGTGTGCGAGTGGCACACATGGGAATAGTTGAGAGAAATGAGACTCGGGAGACAAAGTTTTGTGTTTGTGTGAGAGAAAGAGATTCCACATGGAGAATCATAGCTAGAGACACATAGCAGGGAGCGAGATATACTTAGAGAGAGAGATAGAGTGATGAAGATCGATGGAGAGAGTACCGTCAGTGTGTTACAAAGATAAAAGATCATTGTCGACATGCAGGTAGCACGAGAGATGCGTGAGAGACGATGAACGCGTATAGGTCCAGAGAGATAGTCCTATATAAGCATGAATGATAGCTATATGAGACGAATATCTGGATTAAAGGGGATTCAAATATTTAAACTGGAGATCACGACATCGTTAATATCATAACGCAAATTGGTGTATCAAACATGCATATTCATTTGAATTTGGGCACACGTGTAATGTTATATAGTTTATCAATATTGGTGATCCATAGATTCTTCAATTACAAACAATGCATGGTTTATATGCAATTAGTGTCTAAACGGGATTACACTATATGTTGCATGTTTGAAACACATTATACATGTTTGAGAAGTTAAAAAAACCCTGCATGAAACACACATTAATTCGAGACAGTTAGCGAGGAATGCATACATTGGATTTCAACGTAAAGTGGGTTCAAATATTTGAAAATCCAAATTGATGGATACAACCTTATGAATCTGAGATCATGCCATTTGTAAACCATATTTATGTATAAATGGTATTGTGCTTTTGAAAGTATATATGTAAAAAAATGATGTATATAGAATGTAATTCCAATTTAAAACGGATCCCTTCTGAAAAAATAGTAGAATACAAACGGGATTCTAATTGAGTTGGCACGGTAGACGTGCACTGTGCAAAATTTGAACGAAGCGGGGAAAGTCGCAGTAACCGCCCGAAACCAAAATCTGCGAGATGGAAATCACTACTGCCTATCCCTGCCGCGCAAAGCCTATCTGCAGGATTTCTATAGGTTTCGATAGGTGTAGGTTTGTAATTTCACCCGAACTTGACGTAACCGCCTCTCACCCGGATTCATACACGGTGGGCGCCAAAACACAGTGTGCCCTCGGCCGAAATCGACTCCCTCCCCGATTCATATTCATACACGGTGGGCGCCAAAAACAAACTCTCGTCGGCAAATATTCGGTGTATGCGAGATTACCGTCCTATCCCCAACCGACTAATGTAGCTATGATGTAGTAGAAATTTGAAACGGGGGCTAAGTTTGTAAATTTCCTCTCATTTGAGACAAGCGCGCCCTGACTACATGGTTCCCCCCTTCCTCTCTACCTCCCTTTTCCCCATTCGTACTCCGTGGGCGCCAAAACACCCTCTCCACCCCACCCTCCTCCGTCCGCCGCCGTCTGCCACCCTATCCACCGCCGTCCTCCTACACCATGCCGGAGCTGATACCCCGACGCCACCGTCCATTACAAGAGATCGACCTCTCTCATCCACGCCTTCGGACCGGGATCCTTGCATCCCGTCCTCTCGCTTCATCCCCGCCGTCGTCCACCTTGCCGGCGCCGCTCCAACGACCGTCTCGTCCACCGCGCCCCGCCGCCATCGTCTACCCTCCTAGATCTGCTTCCACGCCGCCGACAGCCATCGCTACCGCAACACTGTCAAATTCTCACCAGATGCGTACACGCGCCACACCAGAGGCGGTACTCTTTCGTATATGCTCAACTTATTTATCGTAGCAAGAAAATAGATCGCCACTGCTTTACTCTGATTTCTTGTCTTGGTTGCGAAGTTGCCTTTGCCCAGTTTGCACCTTCAGATCGGCCATGGCACGCTCAACACTATACTCCCAATGCTTATGGTTTTCCCCTTTTATATTCCACACTAGTTAAATCACATTAGACTAAATTTCAAAATTGGGTCAGTCGGTTTTTCAGAGCTCGCCGGAGTTCGCCGGTGCGATCCAAGGGGCTCGGGTGGTTGTGGGGCCTCGTCGAACAAAGAAAACTCGACGCGGGTGGGGGTGGGGGTGGCGGAGGAACACAGGCGGTGGGGGCCATTGGTCCGGGCGGCGGCCCGTGCGTTGTTCTGTATGGGAAGAATCACAGACGAGGAAGAAGAAGGGTTAGGAGACGTAGGATCTTCATCCAACCGCCTGAAATGGTCGAGAGGCAGCTGGGAGTTGCATTCTTAATGCGCTCTGGTTCATCATGTGTGGGCACTGCGCAACCAACATTTTATTATCCAAAATCTGCTTGCTCTTCTTTACCATGTTCGATAGTGCTGGCCTGTACGTGATCGATAGACTTTCAATTACTAGCGGCAATACAACACCGTATTTTCAAGCCAGTTCCACTTTCCCGATTTATATATCGTGGTTATGGTGTACCCCTATTATTACACTATGATCTGCCTAGTTGCTATGTGCTCTTGTTATCATGGTTTGGCAATAAACTATATATACAGTATATTATGAACCTATCATCTGCCAGCTATCCTTACTTCTGGAGCCTATTTTTTTGTGTACTTGTGCCAAATTATATAAATGCACGCACGATATTACAGCACACATGAGCTCTCTCATCAGAATCCAGTGATAGCACATAAGTGTTTCTGGCGCCCTATATTAGAATATCATCGCATTACAAAGATAATCTCACAACTATTTATGTTTTCATGGTTCTCGGATATTATATGCAATTACAGTGAATATCAGAATCCGCGCATCAGAAGAATATTGTGGAACACCGCAATGACTTACAAAATTGGCACCAAGGCATTGAGTGCCATTTTGGAAGCAATGAAACTCGTACGCTCCCCACCTGTTGATTCTCGTTCAGAATATCATTCTAATGACTATTCTAACCTCGAGGAGTCAAAGGCAGATGGCCTGTCCTGTTCACCCATCAAGGTGCCTGTTCTAATTTGGCAAGGTTTTATTGATTGCGCGTATCTTGCATATGTTGTCTTGCATTTCTTCTACTTTGTTGCACCACCATCTGCTTAGTTTACTCATCATATAACTCGAGATGCTATGCCCATCCATTATCAATACATATTCCATCTGTTGTCATACCATTTTTTCCACTCAAATGTTGTTCTTGTGCATCAGACATCAAAAAGGAAGAGGGTGATTACCGAACCTGAAGGAGCACCAGCAAAGTCCTTGAAAAACGTGGTGGTGCCAGAGAAATCAGACAGCGCCCCACTTATATTGGCTGTACAACCAGTGACACAAAACATAGGACCGACTCCAGCAGACTGTACCCATACTTCACTGGCCACACCACTAGCCCCACCACATAGAACCTGCACTGCAGCAAAAGGTATACCGATTTCATTTGCCATAGCACCAGCCGTACCACAGAAAAATCCCACTCCAGCAAAAAGTACAGCAAGTCCACCGGCCGAAGACCTATCCCAACTGCAGAGACGGCCAATTCCTGCAGATTGGAACCCCATTCCATTTATTCCCAGTTTAAAAGACAATGCTTTCAATGTTGTTAGGGACTACGTGCATATATTCCCATCATGGGAAGATTATAGTGAAGACAAACACCATTTTCACATCTTCCTGTCCAACTTACGTGTAAGTGCTATTATTCATGGTTATTATTTTCCTGTTTTCTGCTGATCGAACACATCAATGATTTACATTACACTATTATAACTAGGTGAGGGTCAATCTGGATAGTCATGACGAGCAAAGCTTGCTTGTGCTTTTCAAGGAAGCATTGCAGCGATGTCGGTGTTACCGAGGAAATCACACTTTGATGGCAAGTCTATAAACGAATTTCGGTGAAGTCTCCTGTGCTAAATTTAGAAGACATTGAATGGAAAAACCTTGTTATGCCTTGGTCTCGTTCGGGATGAGGTCTGTTTATGAAATCACATGACAATTTGAACTTCTACTTTTCGCATGTGCCTTACGGATCTTTTTGCGTGAAATCTGCTCAAGAAGAATTCGGTTTGAAAAGAACGACATGATATCGCAAATATGCTTCCCGCTGCTTTGCTCTTGTTAGTACTGTTGTCTGTATCACTTGTACTTGCATACATACAGTTCATTATGTGACAGCAGTATGCATGATAGCTTGCTTATCAATTTTTCGCCCAAATTATCGATATGTATGAATGGTTACATTAGTGTAGAATATATCCAATGCCAATGAATTTTTAGCTCTACATTGTTCTTGTAAGTACATGCTATCCTTTATCGATGTACTTATATTGACAGTAGTTGTTCATGTACCATCACTCTGCAGCTTATTTTCCTTTGCCCTCCATTTTCTACACATCGATCTATATTTACTCTTACCATAAGGTTGGTAATGAAGAAGTTTAGCATGTGCATTACTCTTGGTGTGCCTTTTGCCCTGTATCGCTGCACATACATTTATAACTACTTGGTTATGTAGCATCACTCTTCATCTTATCTTAAATATTCTCCATTTTTTCGTATATTATCACATCTATATTTACTCTTAACAAAATGTAGAATAAAGGCAATGCTTATGAAGAACATTCCGTGCTAAGCTTCTTGAATTGCCCCCCATCAGCATGGACAAGGGCTTTATAGAGCCTGTCTTCACCAGTAATGTAAGTTTGTCCTTCTCAAGCCTTCAAACTTTGTTGTGTATATTTGGTTAGGCATGACTGCAACAGCTGTTTATTTTTGGTGTTTGCATCAAATTGCATGTTTAAAGTTTATTATGTAGTTCATAAACAAAAGTTTGTCCTTCTCAATTTAAGTTTTCAGTTGTACAACCAAGTTCCTTCTTCATACCATGTAAATTAAACTATACAAATCAAGTGATCTTCTTTTGCACTGCATGTATGCTACATTCTTCATCCGTAATCCGGTGGTGTGGTGAACCTACCCACTACAAACACAATGTCATATTCTCGCAAAGTCTTAACTATGAACAATGTCATATCATTCTACTATTATTTAAACCGCCTCTTTATTTGCCAATCTGAATGGGATAAATTGATGACACACTAACCATTGATACTTATGAGTTCTTGATCGTAATCCGGTGGTGTTGTGAAGCTGCCAACTCCTTCACAATGTCAATTCCTGCCATGTCTTGACCTGAACAATACCATATTGTGTTAATGCAATTTTAAACTGTGTCACTTTATTAAATCAAGAAGAAATGTGATGAATTCTCAGCACTAATACTTTTATGTGAAAAACCTGTCATCTGTCTGCTTGTTTATCTTTCAGAGTGAGGAAGATATAAGTGTTGAACAAGCGCAGTCTCATCGTCTTGGTCAGTTGCTTGCGCTGCAGCTCCCCAGCAGGGCTAACCTTTCTTGAACTCTATTGAAGTGCTGTCGGTTTTGTATATTATTTTGTCGGCGTGTTTATTTGCATTGGTGGCGATCTTTGATGCCCAGTGTATGCAATCTGCTGTCTACTTGTGCTTTATTATCACAGTGGCGAACTTTGATGCCCAGTGGATGTAATATGCCATAATTTCTTTATTGTATAGTCTAGGTTTTTTCTTATTCACGATGCTGCAGTTATTTTACTGTATATATATCCTGTCTTCGTAGTAAACCAACCAAACCCTAAAATTACGGTACATAATCGGGCCATCATGCAATCACAATGTATGATTCGCATCATGGCCCCCGTCAAACTGGCCCACTAGTAGATTCGGGCCTTTAATAGGCCGAGTAACCCCCGGCCCTCTTTTCGCAAGAAAACTCAATGGGCTTTTAGGAGGCTGAGAAGTAGGTGGGCACAAACGCGTCGAATAGCTCACGGGCGGCGGCAGCTAAAATGGACCCCGCCCATGATTGTGCGAATCAATTCACGGGCTTTTAACAGCCAAAGTTGTCTCGATCCTTGTTTGGCCCAATCGATATCGGTGAAAGAAAGGCGGATGCAAACCAGGCCATAGTTAGGCCCAACTATATGACGGGCTTTTAACAGGCCGAAATTAATATAGGGCCAAAATGTTAAATGTGCCCTTAACACGCCGAAACTAATATTAGGCCGAATTACTAAATGGGCCTTTAACAAGTGGGCCCAAAAGCATAGCGTCCAGTCAACGGGCCGAATCTGATATGGGCCATAATTGAGCCCAAAGCCTCTTAAAGGGCCGGACCTGATCTGGGCCGTGATTTGGCCCAGAAAGTGGGAGGCTTTTAATTGGCGGGATCTTATATGGGCCATTACTAGGCCTGGAATGTGGCAGGCCATTAATGGACCGGATCAATTATGGGCCGGTATTTGGCCCAAAACATGGAAGCCAGTTAATGGGCCGGCCTACTAGGGTCCTCAAAATCTTGTGGGCCTATAGCTGGGCCAGCAAATTAATGTCGGTGAAATCTCGTGGGCCTTTAGCTGGGCCGGCCCATTATGATCCGCAAGAATTTTGTGGGCCTTTACCTGGGCTGGCCCATTATGGCACACAAAAATCTTCTGGGCCTTTACCTGGGCCGGCCTATTATGGCCCGCGAAATCTTGTGGGCCTTTAGCTGGGCCAGCCCATTATAGTCCGCAAAATCTCGTGGGCCTTTAACTGGGCCGGCCCATTATGGGCTGCCAAATATTGTGGGCCTTTAGTTGGGCCGGCCCATTTAAACTTGATTGGCCGTGCCACATGTCGACGTATCATAGGCGCCTTCTGTCCAATGAGTGGATGACATATGTCCCAACGATGAGTCGACACGTGTTTACTCCAGCCAATGATGATTTTACACGTGGAAAATCCCCATTAGTCGGGGTTGTTAACGGGTTATCGGATCCAAAACCCGACCTGATAGCTTAACGACATTCCGTTACGGTGGATGCCACGTGTCGGTCACCCTTGATGAAAGCACTTCTGTGATGCGCGATTTATCGTCATGGAAGTGGACACTTCCGTGATGATAATTTTGGTAATGTCATCGAACACTTCTACGACAGCACATGTATGACTATCTTGATTCTGTCATAAATTTGTCATGGATGTACATGCATGACAAAAAACGCGACCTACTGTGAACAACACATATCATCACGGAAGTGTATTTTTTTGTAGTGTTTATAGCTCCGAAGCTGATGTCTGCAGTCTTGGGGTCTTCTTTGTGGCCAAAAACTTGGGTCTTGACTCCCCATGATCTAGACGTCCTCTTAGTTGCCTTGATCTCAGGTATCAGTAGCTTCAACAGCCTGACTAGCTCCACAAGGAAGGGCCCTCCAAGAACCTTCTCGTAGTGTTCTCTTTTGTTCAGAATGTAGCTCTCCATCTATAGTTTGAAATAAGGAAGGTTCAGTAAAAGATATCAGGTGTTACGAGAGTAGTATAAAACAAAGGTCATTCGTATTGGGGTCTACATATTACTAGGTCATTTCCTAGGGTCACGTACTACAGTCAACATGTGCTCTGATACCATATCTGTAGCGACCCGACCTCAAACGGTTAAGCCTCTGTGTATTCGTGCCATCCCTGGATCAGTATGCTGGCACACATAGTACATCAATGTATATATCATATGCAATCACATGTATAAATAACCTAAAATTGATATATATATATATATATACACCTCATAATTGTCAGCGGAAACAAATAGTCGGGTGTGAAGTCCCATCAACGCTATCAGCAAGTTGAGTGTAGACCATAACCCTGTACCGTACTCTTACTCGTCGAAAGAAAGTATCTGCAACATGATACGTTGCAGCCGTGTAGGTCAGTACATTGAATGTACCAGCAAGATCACAATATGAGAAAACAGATGATAAAACTATACTATATGCAACATGGCTTCGTGGCTCTGTGTCTGAGTTTTGTTTTGCATAAAAGCTGGTTTTGTTATCCCTACATCAAAGGAATAACTAGAGTCTGTACTATGGAGTTTTCTATCATGACATGGTTCCGCCAACCGATGTCTCATAGCCCAAATCATCATAAGTTGCCCATAATTAAGTTATTAGTCCAGTGTTGAGATTTCTGAGATAGGTCCAAGTCCAGATGCTCAAATTGTCCGTAACCGGGGAGACGGCTAATCGATTAGGTTTTAACCCTCTGTAGAGGTTTGTACACTTTACTTGCAAGATTCGATCCCTCTTTTTACGTTCTCGCATTTCAGGGTGTTTGAGAACAAGACGACTGAAACATGGTCTTCCGAAGAGTTCCACTGACCACTGTCCGGTGCTCATCCAATCCTACCGTAGTTCTACATCTGCTAGCATCGTCCCAGCCAGAGTCACAACTAAGGTCAACCAAGCCAGAGCCCATAGTGACTTGCGGTTGCATAGGTAAGCTTCCGGGCATGAAGTATTATTTCGTCTCTTTGAGTCTGGGTGAAGCTTTCCACAAGATGTCATGGCACTTCTCCATGCATCCCGGCCATCCACTGGTTGCTCCAAGGTGCCCGTCAACCGTCCTCCACCTAGTAGTGTGTATAGAATTCTTGTCTTGAATCTTGAGGTCTTGAAGATGCAGTCCTTACAGATGCCATCATGAAGTTGTCGTCATTGATGTAGAGTCCTCCATTCTCACACCACTCCCGAGCACTCATACCAAACCCCGTCTACATTAGCATAGCATTGAAACTATATAACATCCCGGGCTTGGTAACAGGGAGATGGGTTCCTACCTCATGCATTCTACTCAACTACAAGAAATCAATATCACTACTAGAGGGATTATTGAAAGGGTGCTACTACATGCAAATAAAACATAGGTATGAAAAACATGGTCAAAGTGAACTTGCCTAGTAGTACTTGATGAACATAATAACACTCTCACAAAACTTGATAGAACTATTCGTCACTCTCCGAAGAAAATCTTTACAAGTCAAACATAGCATTCACATAAGCACTCATTCTAGCAAGCAACTTCTAGCACTCAAAATAACAATTGAAACAACAAAGAAAACTCAATAACAAAACTCAAACGAATTCCAAGGAAGGTTGGAATAAAACTAGAAAGAAAAACTACTAACTGTCAGGACCCCGACTCAATGCCACATTGATCTAGCATGTAACACCTCATATCACTTTGCGGCCTCACGCACGGTATTCCCACGGGTATCGCCTTACCTTTGCCCGGGACCATTTGCGAATTCATAACCAACACGCTAAGAATGAGAATTCATAACCAACATGCTAAGAACGAAATTATTGTCCTTTAACTACCAAGACACAAGGTTGCTATGAGTATTGATTTCACACATCATAGTTCACCTATCGGCATTCCGGTTGCAACAACACGGAAGCCGAGAAATGAATAATGAGGGCGAGAAGTATCACTGTATCAAGAGTTCATAGGATGGTGTAAAAATCTCACGATACTCTTGCTATGAAAGAGGGTGATACTCCAAGGTAGAACAGAACAAAAGCTGGATTGGCATTTTGATCTGCGGAATACAACTGCTTTGACCAAATCCTAGAAATGGACAAGGTACTGGAGTTTGTTTCTCCTAGTCATTCCGGAATAGAATGGTTTGACGAACCACAAGGGTAAAAATCATCGATGAACGAATGCATACATACTCTTGAATATCAATTGATAGACGAAGCTTAGAAGACAAGTAAAGAGGGACAACTCAAAGGAACATATGATTTTCTGAGTTGTGGATGCATGGACTAGCATGTCAAACGAATTCAACATATTTCTTCCGGATAACCCATGCAGAAAGGTAGAACTGGCAGGGTCACAACATAGAATCGGGAACTCATCGAGAGCACTTTTGTTGTGATCTTTTGGTTCAAAGAACTTCTGCCATAAACTGTTCATAGTATTTGGAAGAAGGAAATACCACGGACCTCAAGGACTATCGCAATGGTTACTAATATCCTAAAGGAACTAGCAATCACTATCAACATGAAGTAAGTAGGGGAATCTCGGGTTCAGAAACCCAGGAGTAGAATACCTACTAACTAAATGGCATCACGGGATGCTTTCGAGAATGATGGCCAGAATCATCACACTGGGAACACGAACATGGCTAGATTACTAGATGATCCCCTAAGACACCTAGGGTCATAATAATAACTCCAACATATATGTTGAGGCAATAGAGCACCACAACTCACTGATTAGTGTGGTTAACCTTGCCCAAAAAAACATTGGGAATGGGAAGAAGGGATTTGCAAATGCATCAGACTATTTAGAAACCTGGGATGACTCGGACAGCATAACGGCGGTAAATGCTCAAAAAGAGATTCTGAGACATCACACAAAAATGGTGGCATAACCACTCAGAAGCACAATAACAAGGTTCCGAGACCAACTATGAACACATAGGGGTAATAGAAACTGAACTGGGGCTTGAAATCCATCAACCCTATAAGTCTACGGATTAGTAACACGTTATCCTAATAGAAAGATGAGAAGCCTAGTTCCTTAACCCCGTAGGAAAGATAAGATGACATGGATCAGAAGGCATAAGGTATAAGGAGTAAAAAGAGCCTTACGTTCCATCCCACAATCAATTCCCCTACATATAACTAAAGCATTTCTAGACTCAACTTCGACCAATTTGGCTTGGTAATCCTACAGGCAGTCAAGCTCTGATACCAAAGCTGTCAGGACCCCGACTCAATGCCACATCGATCTAGCATGTAACACCTCATATCACTTTGCGGCCTCACGCACGGTATTCCCATGGGTGTCGCCTTACCTTTGCCCGGGACCGTTTGCGCCTTTTGGCACACGTATATGATAGTGTCACTAGCATCCATATGATAAGGATCCCGGGCTGACGTGGCTAGTCGTAAACCCAAAGTGGCACAAACTTACAGCGACAGGCATCCATGACCCAGCATCAAACGTGTCGGTCATCAGCGAGTGAATCTAGGCTGTAGCACTGGGCTAGCAGGACTCCGGTGAACCGAGTTGTAGCGGGCTAAAAGGACTCCGGTATTCATCGCGTGACATTTCCCTGAAGGGACAGACACAAGAACGAAGAAGGACACATGCCGGCCAGCCTAAGTGTTCCAGAGTAGTAGCAAGCTACCATGGCTCAGTGGAAGCACTAGGAGACATTTCCCGGTAAGAGAGGCTACTAAGGATAAACAACTAGATAGTCAGATCCCACACATACCAAGCATTTCAATAACATACACACAATATGCTCGATATGTGCAAATACAACATGGCATCACAACATGACTCTACAACTCAAGTATTTATTCAATAGGATCCAAGGAGCGAGATATTACAAACATGGGTCTCATGACCCAACATTCAGAGCATACAAGTCAAAACACAAGCGGAAGCTTAACTTGTTTGAGTACAGATAACTATAAATGAAAAAGGCTGAAAATCCTGACTATCTACCAGATGTTGCCGAGGGCACAAGATCGTAGCTAAGGTAACAAGCTAAACATCGAAGTCCAAGCGGAACTACTAATGCGACTGAAGTCGCTCTGCAAAAACATAAAATAGGCAAACGTGAGTACAAATGTACCCAGCAAGACTTACATCAGAACTAACTACATATGCATCATTATCAACAAAGGGGTGGTGGAGTTTAACTGCAGCAAGCCAGCTTTGACTCGGTGGCTATCCTGAACTACGACTGCAAGTAACTCTTTTGAGGTGGCGCACACGAGTCCACATATTCACCATATCAATACACCACTATGGATCCGCTCCCGTCTCCCTACGAGAACGCCATCCATAGCACTCACGCTTATCTTGCGTATTTTAGAGTACCCACTTTCAAGTTATCTATGAACTGTACAGGCAACCCAGAAGTCCTTTACCGCAGACATGGCTATTCGAATAGATCATATTAACCCTGCAGGGGTGTACTTCTTCACACACGCTCTCGCCACACGTCATGTATCTCGACAACCTTCAAGCGGAAGCCTAGCGAGGGTGTCGGCCATGACCTGACTAACCACACAAGTCTCTCGTCTAGGTTTATCGCCTATTCAGGTTCCATCCGCAAGGAGATCCGGCCGGGGTGTCGCTCACGGCCCCAAATGATGTGTGCAGGGTTCCCAAGCCCACCTCGACGGGTGGATCTACGCTTGGTACGCCGTGCCATGGTTCCTGGTCTGTCCGAAGCCCACCTGTACCGGGTGCCACTTGGTAGACTACTAACACAACCTACAAACACCAGAAACTAGTTGCGACTCCTGGACAGAGATCAAGTCGGTTAATAAGTCGAGAGAGTCAATTAAGGATCCCAATGTGTGGTAGTAGCTATTCATGGATCACAAACACAGAACTCAGTTCCTGAGGATGGCTTCAATGCGACAACCCACCATGTACTCCTACATGGCCTCTCACTGCTACCTTTACCAAATCGTGTTCTCACACTTAGCTCACACACAGTAGGACATGTTCACACACCTCCAATTCATCCCCGATGAATCAGACCTGACTCAACTCTAAGCAGTAGTAGGCATGACAAACAAGCATGAATTAGTAGGCACATCAGGGCTCAAACAACTCCTACTCATGCTAGTGGGTTTCATCTATTTACTGTGGCAATGACAGATCATGCAGAGGATAAAGGGGTTCAACTACCGTAGCAAGTAACAGTTGAATCGTTGTTGTCCTAATGCAGTAAAAGAGAGCAGGAGCGAGAGAGTGGGATTGTATCGGAATGAACAAGGGGGTTTTGTTTGCCTGGCACTTCTGAAGATAGTATAGTTCTTCATCGGTGTCATCGAACTCATCGTCGAAACCACGTCTATCGGGAGGGGACAAACACCGACAAACAAGGAAGAACACAATCAATGCAATGCACAATATGATGCATGATTATGACATGGCAATATGCTGTTGATTGGGCTAATGCAACTAGCAACAAATTAAATGAAGTTGGTTTGAATACAAGATTCATATTCAAACTCCATATGTGATTATTCAAATGCCACTTAATTAATTTGTGCTAAACAGCAGCTATAAGTTGTTCTAACATGCATGAAAATGGTACATATGGATAGATTGGATTTGTCTGATCATTTTTCATATATAAATTATTTCATTTGGAGTTACGGTTGAATTTATATGATTTTTAGAAGTTTTAGGGCATTTTCTCGAATTTCCTGAATAAGAATAAATCCAGTAAATGATTTACTGTGTCAGCCTGACATCACCCTGACGTTAGCAGGTCAGCAGGCGGTTCAGTCAAACCCGACCGATGGGGTCCATTGGTCGATGATCGAGGCGGATTAGTGTCGCCGACACGTGGGTCGATCAGCAACGGCCGTCACCGGGTCAATTTCGACGTGTGGGGCGACCAACGTGTGACGTGGCTAGGTCAAACTGACCTGTGGGTCCCGTAGGGTTAGTTTAACCTAAACAGTAGCTAATCCAGGGTTAATTAGTTAGCGGGGCCCAAGTGTCAGTGGCTGTAGGGTGTTTAGCTGGCTGGTTTAGCTCCTAATGACGGAGCCACGTCGGCTCGCCGGAGTTTGCCAGCGGCGACCATCCCGCGCGGCGGAGCTGCTACTGGGCGGTGCTAGGGGCTGCGTTTAGGTGCGGGGAGACCACCAGGAGGGGGCCCGTGCTCTTCCGCATCCAACGGAGTAGGAAGGAGCGGGCGGGGTGCGCTATGCTCGCTGGAGTTGAGCTCGCGGCGACGGCCGAAGCTCGGGCGAGCTCGGGGTTGGCGTTAGGGAGCATAGCAGAGGGTGCGGAGGGGCGCTATGGCGTCCTGGCGGTGCACTGAGCACGGCTGCATGCTCGGTTGCAACTCTAGGCAACGGTGGCTACGGCGGCGACATGGCCGGCGGCAGCAAGCTCTCGGGCGCGGCAGCGCTAGTGCTAGAGGGCGAGTTAGACTGCAGGGAGAGAGAGGAAAGGCGTAGGAGCTCACAAGGGGTCGGGAGAGAAGCTCGGTGGGCTCGGGGAAGCTTCTGCGTCGGCGAATTGACGACGGCGATCTCCGGGCACCGGAGATGAAGACGACGATGCTCCGGTTGACTGGGCCTCCTCTGGTCGCGTAGATCAACGGAGACGGCGTAGCGGATGACGACGGAGCTCATGGGCCGGTCGGGGGAGCGAGGGGGGTGCGGTGGACATGGCGGCGGTGGCGGCGGCTCCGTTCGGTGGCTGCGCGCAGGAGAGGCAGAGGAGGGGGAGAGAGAGCAACGAGTGAGGGAGAGGGGACAGGGGCTTCGAGGTGTCTCCGTGGTGCTCTCAGAAGAATCGGGGCATCGCGGTGGAAGCAGGAGCTGGCGCGCGCGCGGCGACCACACTCCCTGCCTACTGGCGCGGGGAGGAAGACGACAGAGGGGTTGCGGTGGTGGGCTCGGCCAGTTGGCTGGGCCGACCAGCTGCGGTACTGGGCCGCACAGGCAGGTGGGCTGCCCAGGTGAGGCCAGGTAAGCTCTCCCTCTATTCTGTTTTTCTAATTTGTTTTTGTTTTCTAATTATTTGGCTCTGTTTTGAGCTTAGGAAAAATACCAAGGCATTTCCTAAAATCCTGAAAATATTCATGGACACTTGCTGAATTATTTCATTGGCCCAAAAATAGTTCCAACATTATTTGAACATTTAAATTACTTATAGTATTTAAATGCCCAAAGTCAAATACAATAAGATTTAATTCAAAAATCCAAAATGGCCTAGAAATATGTGCATCATTTTGGCAGAGGTTTACACCTTTAACAAAAATCATGAACTTTTCTAAAGGGCGTTTGGGTTCATTGAAGATATTTTTATTGAACCTAGTTGAATTCATTTGGTGTTAGGGTTTCAACAATCCCCATTTCATATTTAAATGAAATTTAGACATGATGACATGATGGTCATGCAAGGACAAGCAAAGGCTAAGCTAGGGCTGTGACACTAACAAAGATCTATGACTTTGCTACAAACTTCTAATATAGTTTTGCCCTAAGTAAAAACTTAATAGCAATTTAAAACACTAAACTAATAAGTTTAACCGAAAATAAAAAGTAAAACAACTATGTAAATACAAAGTATTTTTTATAAAAAAATTATTTGCGAAAAGCACAAATAAAAAGCTTTTATAAAACTCTAACTATGACCTATACAACTTTCCATACAAACTAAAGAAAATAATTTTTAAAAAATAAAATAAAATTTTATTTTGTTGACTAACAGAAACAAAACTACATTTTTCAAAAGTGACAAAAAGAAATAATTTAAAACTAATAAAAACAATAAAGAAAAGACTAAAACAAAACTGTAACTAAAACAATATTGTTTTGCTAAAAGCCTGATTGAAAATAAACTAAAAATAAATAACTATATGCTACTCGATAGTCAAAAGTCCTAGTGACTAGGAGCAAAAAGAATCAACTTAAAATATACTTTCAAACTCTAGTTATGGCCAAAATAGTGTTTGAAGAAAATTCATGCAAATTCAAACTAAAACTACTCAGATTTGAAAACTAAGTACACAAACAGAAACTATTCGTGACACAATGCAAAAAGAATCACTCAATTTGGATATAAAACATAAAAGTTATGAAGTTTCTCAAACAGAAACTATTTCTGTAAACTAAAACAGAAAACAACAAAATAGAAAAAAACGGAAACGCTACAGATCGGACGTTGCCACGTGGAGGCTTTTGATTGGCTACGTTCGTGCGCTGCGGAAGATAAACAAGCGGACGACCGCCACTTAATTGAAAACGGTGTGCGGCGGCTAATAGAGGGAAACCGGGGGGAGCCGGTTCGACCTAAACCGGATAAACCAGACTAAAAACCGATCTAAGTGAAAAAACTAACTTAACCCTACGAGATCTACTCCTGACCATTGCAACAAGATCTAACGGACAGGGAGGGGGTGGCCGGCTTACAGTGGGTGGCGGTGAAGTCCGACGATGTCGGCGACGGTGGCGGCTCGGGGGTGATGCCGGTGAGGCCTCCGGTGATCCTCGGCAATGGGGAAGAGTAGCATGGGGTCTAGCAAGGTGAGGCAATGGCGATGGTGGCGACGGCGGAGTCGGAAACTTCCTGTAGAGACGACAGCAGGTGGCTGGAGCGATGGGCGACTCCGGTGAGATCGATGGTCATCGGATGAGCGTGTTCCAATAACGGTGGAGCTCAGGCGAGGGGTTGGGGATGTGCGGGTGAGCACGGCGGAGCGAATCATGGTGTCGGAAGTGTAGGGGAAGGGTGCTTGGAGAATGGGGCTAGGGGGATTCGCGATCCCGAGAAGATTGGGATTCCGGCGGCGGCGGCGCGACTTTGCGTGGGAAGGAAGAAGAGGAGGAGCGGGTCGGGTCGGACAGTGGGCCCCACGCATCAGCCACAATGGGGAAACGAGCGAGGGGGCAGGCAACCGATGCGGAGGTGGTTCGGGCGTGGGCGAGGTAAGTGGGCCGAGGGAGGGAGAGAGAGAAGGGAAGGTGGGCCTCGGTCCTTCGGCTTCGGCCATTTTTTTTCATTTTTTTATAAAACAAAGTACGAAACAAATCATAAACCAAACAAAATACAATTATTATATAGGCATATAATATATCAGAATGTTCATAAAAAGAAATCCTAAATTATGAACATTTTATCAGAGTCAAAGAAAATACACAAAAATTCAAATAAAGCAAACAGTGCTACCATTCCATTAAAACCAAACAAATCATTTTTAAAATACCAAAAAGATTTCAAATTTATTTTCTCCTAATTTTTCATTGAAGGGAATCATTTTACCCTTTTTCCATTTATTTATTTTTAGGAGAAAAATGATTTGACTAAAATCCAAATAATTCCAAATTGAAAGGGAGTTTCAAAATACTTCCAAATGACTTTCAATTTGATTCTTTGTAACTTCCAACTCATATTTCATATAATTGAAGAGGTCATTTTATCTTCTCTCGTGAAAATTATTGAGTTGCATAAAGTTTCAAATTTGAAATATTTTCAAATGGAATTTAAATCTTTTCAAACCCTTTTCATTTCAAATGGAAGAGGTCATATCATCTTCACTCTAGGGTTTTGTGATGAAATGAATTTGAATTCATGGACATCAAATTGGGAAGATGAAAGTTTTTGGGAAAGCCCTTTTGTTCGCTCTCATTCAACTTTCAAAGAGTTTCAAATTCCACTCAATTTCAACCAATCAATCACCCAAACAATCAAACAACAATCATAGTTATTTATTTAATATAACATTCCAAAAATTTAGAAATTGGGATGTTACAGGCATACTCTTTTGCCCAAGTCTGGAGATGACAAGATGATACGTGACGACTCCATCAACCTGCTCCATTTGTTTGACACCCCTCAGAAGTTCAAAGTCATGAGTTTGATTGTTGAGATGGTCAAGAGGACAACTACTGACCAGAAAAGATCTTGTGGATATGCTCCACACATTCAGATGCTCATCAACTCCAAGGTTGGAATGAGCATATCTACTTGATCATGAGCATCTCCCTCTTTAGCCTGAGTTTAAGGATAATGTGGTGGTGAAGGATCCTTCACACCCCACATCTGTTGAGGCTCAAGAGAAGATCTAGGCAGAAGGAGTAGCAAAAGCAGCTCAAGAGGCCACAACTCCCAGTGCTGCAATAGCAAACCTCAAGTCAAAGAATGACCAGATGACATATCTTCTAGAGGCAACCATGAGGATGTTGGGGAATTATGACGCCCAGATAATCAGGCTACAGTAATCCCACGTTAACGATGCCACGTCACCTCGCTTATTGTTGATAAACTCTCGATAGTTCAAAACCGATTCAGAATTCAAATTTAAAATAAAGTCAAACTAATAAGGTTTTCAAATTTCAAAACTAAAAAGTACAAACGGTGACAAATAATGCATAGGTAATTAAGGTGAAGAAAAGACACTTTTATAAAAATTTTGAATGCTCTAAAATGATTTAAGCAGTAGCTAAAACAACTAGATAAATGCCTTTTGTATTTAATAAAATACTAAACTATTTTATTTGGGGGTTAAACCTTTTTGTGACCAAGGTATAATTAGTATTACTAATTTAGGTGCAACTTTTATGTTTTAAAAAAATAAATAATATAAACTTGTAGAAAGAAAAATAAGGAAAGAAAAGCAAACAAAATAAATAAATCGAGGGAAAACCCCCAGGCCAACTGGGCCAAATGGCCCAGCCGGCCAGCCCATTGGCCCATCTGGGCCCCTCACTCCCTTAACCCCCACTCCCCACCGAACCATAGGCACCGACACCCCACCCCCCACTCGTGTCCCCACTCTCCCTTCCCCCTATCCAATCGGGATCGGGCTTGAACGGCTCCGTCACCTCGCCCCGACGCCGCCAAGATTGAACCCGTCTTCGCCGGACCGCCCCGGCGCCACTCGCCAGCATCGCCGGCGCCGCCCCATCGTCTCTTCCCCGCCGGCCTCCTCGAGGCACGCCAACCGGGACGACCGCACCGGACGCCATCGCCTACGTCCACCCCACCGCCGGATCTCGTCGCCCCACCGCACGTCGTCGTCGTCCTCCTCCCCATGGATCGTCCCCGAGTCCACTACCATGCCCCTCCCGCTCCCCTGTGAGCCGCCACCTCCCTCCTCCCTCTCTTCCTCTATGCGTGCATGTCGCCCTCACCGCGCGGTCGGGTGCCCCGCTCCGTCGCTGCGACGCACGGCCACGCGCAAGCCCGCACCCACGCCCGGAGCTCACTCCGTCGTGGCCTCCCCCCGTCACAGCCCCTGCCGTCCCGCTGCGCCCGTCGCCACTTGCACGCGGCGGCCACAAAGACTCGCTCGTTCGCCCGCCCACTGCAAGACGCAGCACAAGACGGCTCCGGTCCCCTCCGCCCCATCACCTGTTCCGGCTGGCGCTCGCGCGGCTCGGCGCCGCGCCGGCGCCCAGCTTCTGCCGCGTCACCTCGGCGGGTTACGCCGCACCCTGGGGCTCCGCCCCGTTTCGCCAGCGCCCCTGCGCCCCCATGCCCGTAACCCATTCGCCCATTAGGCCCCTAGGATCATTTGACATGTGGGGCCCGGCCCCAGAACGTTTTTAATAAAAAATAAAATAAGTAAAAATGAATTAATAAAATTTGTAATTAATTAATTAATTAGTGAATTAGTTAAGTTAATTAATCTTATTTAATTAATCTGATTGACTTGTTAGTTTAATTAAACAGTAATTAGTTTAACTAAACCCTAGTTACCTAAACAGATTATGATAGGTGGGTCCCGCTGGACTCACACGTCAGTTTGACCAATCAACACCTCTGTTGACATGACATCAACATGCACTATTCTAGATAATGTTGAATTAAATCAATTAAATAAGTTCTAAAAATGATTTAAAACTTTAGAAAATCATATAAAATAAACCGTAGCTCAGATGAAAATACTTTCTACATGAAAGTTGCTCAGAACGACGAGACGAATCCGGATACGTAGCCCTTTCGTCCGCCACACCTTCCTAGCATAGCAAACACGCGACTTTCCCCCTCCGGTTCACCTGTCCGAAAACGCGAAACACCGGGGATACTTTCCCGGATGTTTCCACCTTTCGCCGGTATCACCTAGTACCGCGTTAGGGCACACCTAACCCCGCTCATTATCATGTCATGCATCGTGATGCTTATGTTTGCATGGTATTTACTGTTTCTTCCCCCTCTTCTCTCCGGTAGACTACGAGACCGACGCTGCTGCTTGCAGATTCGACCACGGAGTTGACGACCCTCCTTTTTGCGAGCAACCAGCAAGCCCGCCTTGATCACCAGATACCGCCTATTCCTCTCTATCTGCTTGCATTAGAGTAGTGTAGCATGTCTTGTTCGGTTACTCCTATTACATTGCATAACTTTGTCATTATTACTACTGATCATTGATACCTTACCCGCAATCCTAAATGCTTAGTATAGGATGCTAGTTTATCATCATTGGCCCTACATTCTTGTCAGTCTGCCTTGCTATACTATTGGGCCGTGATCACTCGGGAGGTGATCACGGGTATATGTTATACATATATATATACTATACAGATGGTGACTAAAGTCGGGTCAGCTCGTTGAGTACCCGCAAGTGATTTCGATGTGGGGGCCGGAAGGACAGGTGGCTCCATCCCGGTAGAGGTGGGCCTGGGTTCCCGACGGCCCCCGACTGTTACTTTGTGGCGGAGCGACAGGGCAGGTTGAGACCACCTAGGCGAGAGGTGGGTCTGGCCCTGGTCGGCGTCCGTGGTTACTTCAAAATAACACGCTTAACGAGATCTTGGTATTTGATCTGAGTCTGGCCACTGGCCCATACGCACTAACCAACTACGCGGGAAAGATATGGGCACTCGACGTCGTGGTATCAGCCGAAGCCTTCTTGGCGTCAGCGATGGGGCGGCGCGCGCCGGGTTGGACTGCGTAACGCAACTTCCTTTGTAATGAAGGTTGCTAGGTCTGCGCACCGACCGCCCACGCAACATGCAGGAGTGCAAAGGTCGATGGGCCCAGACCCCTACGCGCATAGGATTTATACCGGCGTGCTGACCTCTCTGTTGTGCCTAGGTGGGGCTACGACGTGTTGATCTTCCGAGGCCGGGCATGACCCAGGAAAGTGTGTCCGGCCAAATGGGATCGAGCGTGTTGGGTTATGTGGTGCACCCCTGCAGGGAAGTTTATCTATTCGAATTGCCGTGTCCCTCGGTAAAAGGACGACCCGGAGTTGTACCTTGACCTTATGACAACTAGAACCGGATACTTAATAAAACACACCTAGACAAGTTCCACAGACAACCCGGTGATCGCTTTTCCACAGGGCGACGAGGGGAGGATCACCGGGTAGGATTATGCTATGCGATCTACTTGGAGGACTTCAATCTACTCTCTTCTATATGCTGCAAGACGGAGGCTGCCAGAAGCATAGTCTTCGATAGGACTAGCTATCCCCCTATTATTCTGGCATTCTGCAGTTTAGTCCACCGATATTGCCTCTTTACACATATACCCATGCATATGTAGTGTAGATCCTTGCTTGCGAGTACTTTGGATGAGTACTCACGGTTGCTTTGCTCCCCCTTTCCCCCCTTTCCTTTCTTTCTGGTTGCCGCAACCATATGTTGGAGCCCAGGATCCAGATGCCACCGTCGATGATGACTCCTTCTACATTGGAGGTGCCTGCTACTACGTGCAGGCCGCTGACGACGACCAGGAGTAGTTTAGGAGGATCCAAGGCAGGAGGCCTGCGCCTCTTTCGATCTGTATCCCAGTTTGTGCTAGCCTTCTTAAGGCAAACTTGTTTAACTTATGTTTGTACTCAGATATTGTTGCTTCTGCTGACTCGTTTATGTCGAGCACTTGTATTCGAGCCCTCGAGGCCCCTGGCTTGTAATATGATGCTTGTATGACTTATTTCACTTTTAGAGTTGTGTTGTGTTATGTTCCCATCAGTCCTTGATCTTGATCGTACACGTTTGCGTGCATGATTAGTGTACGATTGAACCGGGGGCGTCACAAGTTGGTATCAGAGCCAACTGCCTATAGGAATCCCCCTTCCACACTCCTTGGCCGAAGTTGAGTCTAGACATTGCAAAACTTTTTACTAACATGGCTGTGCGGTCCATGGGCCCACGTCGCCATTGGGTGGTATTAGGATCTTTTACTCCTCGTCTATACTCTGGGACTCTGATCTCTTTTCTATCCGGGTTAAATGATTTTACTAAATCAGACTTTAGGTTCTCGGAACTACTTTCCTTTCGGAGAGCCCCTTCAGTCCAGATGATCGCCTGCTGCACCAATATATTTTGAAGATACTCTCCGATGTTTCCCCGAGACCCTTGTGCCCTTCACCGTTGCAATTCCATACCACCGATAAATCCCTATGGAAAACTACATACACTTGTCGTCCATAACTTCACTTCCAATTGTTGTTGTTATTACAAGATACCCTGAAATACTTTGGATATTCCGAGAATCCTTTGTGTTTACTGCCTTGCAGTTCTTGCCTCATGAATACTCCCTACGGATAATTCCTCGCACTTCCGAGTATCCGTTCTTCCCCCGTTCTTCATATGATGCACAAGATACATTAAGATGTTACCTGATCCTCCGGTAATTCTCTGCCAACTATTGCTCTACAAATACTTGTCTGCTTGCAATCTGGACAATTCCATTTGTCTAGCAATAACCATTAAAATCCTTGTGATTGACATTTTGACCCTATTGATTCAACATGTGTGCGAATGCACACAATCATCTATCAACCCTTATAAATTATCTTTCCAGCTCAGACGTCATTTTGAACATGAGCTGGTTCTCGACCAAACTATTTGTTGTCAATTGTGCCTCTGGTCTATCCAACTTATCCATCCTTGCCAAAGCGCTTGCTTTTGATCCCTTGAATTGGGAAATCTTAATTCCTTTACATTTGAGCTCTGAATTAGTCAGTTGTTTCTACAATCTGATCTCCTTGCATTCCTTCTTCTTCTGATTGAGTACCGATGCTCACATCAGATCCCTTGAGGACCACCGGATCCTTTATTGGATTTTATCCGACATCGCACTTCATATTCAATAACCTTGTGAGCCTTTCCTAGGGTAAATAATGCCTTTGGTAAACTGTATCCTTTGCTTTGTCAACCATGTTGCACTTTCGAGCTTGTATTATCTACTCCTGAAGTTGTGGTATATGTTTCTACGATGCCCCGATGGGTCGAACCTATGCATTCCTTAATCCGTGTGAACCCAAAAGATTTCACGGGTCATACTTATCTGGTATTGCACCAGATAAATTTTTTCAACAACTAATGTCATTTTTGAAAAGCGAGAGGTGAATGGAAGGTTATACATTGAAGAAGTGGGAGTCGACCTTGAACTTGTGTTCATGCCCATGGACACGATGTAGATCCTACCATAGAAGCTTCTTGTAATAATAACTATTTCGTTGATATAATATCTTCTGGTATCTGTGAATTGATCCTATGCAATCGTGGTTCCGACCATATCTTCTCTTTGATCCCATTTCTCGGACAAGTTAAAGCACTTGTCTTTTGCAAGTCAATACACCAGTCCAACCTCTACCTTGATCCACCGTTGAGTATTACCCTCTGGTATCTCGAGAATATCTTAGAACTGTGTTGCATCTTATAAGTCTTCATCAGCTATTATTTCTCACTGATTCCAATTTTTTTTCATGAGTTCTGAGTTGTTAGTCGCTCAAGAACACCGGTAAGTGAACCGATTCCGCATTCTGGTTCGATAACTCTAAGTAATCTTCGTTGCTTATGAGTTTAATAATCCTTCAAGTCATTCCTAGCCTGATTGGCTATATCGTTATCGTGCTAAATTTTAACTGTGCTACCGGGTCCTTTCTTCTCGGAGCAAAATTTACAACGGTGAGCTAATCTTACAATCGATCTTCCTCGTCGTATCATTTCGCCTTGAACAACAAGCTTGCTTTGGAGTTTGTGTCGTACCCTCGGTTCCATTAACCTTTCACTTCATCATTCCTTTGACTTGATGTCATCGCCAATCTATTACATCTTCGTGGAGCCTCTCGACAAAATTTGTTGTGATCATCATCAACATCTTGACTCCTTCCTGGATATCAATTGAATTCATGATAAGAAATACCATCCTTTCCCTCGATGATTTGTGTGGTTATCGACCACTTTAATGCCTCCCCTCCAACACAAACTTGTTCGTGTTCTGTGTTATACCTTGAGTTCCTTGCTATCCAGCCTTTGTTCTTAGTTACCTTGGAGTATTACCATCTCTTTTGTCAAGAATGTGGTGAGAATTACTCCACCTCTTAAGAACTCTTGGTATAGTGATACTCCTCACCATAACCATTCTTTCTTGATCCCCGTGTTGATTCGATCGGTGGTGTTTGGGTTCTGCCCTTCTAGCAATCATATTGCTTTGAAGATTATGGTCGACATTTCATTCTTAGACCATTGGATATCGAATCACCATTCTAAACATTGAACATGTACCTATGCCCATATTCTGGGTGCACCTTTCAACCAATGTTTACTCGTGGATGTTCTCCTCGAGCATACATCATTATATCATTTGATCTGACAAGTGTTATCTCCTTGCTCAGATAATTATGGAAATCCATCTTTTGGGAATCTCAATGAATTGTCGTTGAGTCCTTCAGCCACCTCCTAACCCTCTCCTTGATTTAATGATGAACTCTTGTTTCGGAACTTGCTTCCATGGTTCATTTCCCAAGAATCTTACGATGTCTTCTCGTCAATTTGTGTCACACCTTTTTCTTCTCAAGCATCCTGAGTCTGAGGTATCCTGACCCCAATCAGATCTGAATCTTGGTCGGATATGATGGTTGGAACATTTTCCAAGAGTCATAATGTTGGTCCTTATTTGACTCGGTAAGGTGATGTCATGCCTAGCACACCTGGCCGGAGGACCTATTGTTATAGTTTCCTTTTCTGCAAGGTTATCCTTTCTTCCATGAGGAAATTGTAAGACTTATTCTACAAGTTATTCCTCATGGATCCTTTGTGTTTCCAAAGCCTGATCTCTACCCAGTGACCATGTCAATGCTATCTCGAAGCATGTCTGTGGTACTCTGATTTTCAACAAAGAACATTCGAAGCCCAATGTTAAATGTTTCCTGCTCAATTTTCCAAACACCGTTGTATGGGTAATGACATGAAATTCCTCTTCCCTTACCGAAATGGTTTTCTACTTTCTATCCTATCACGGATATCATGCTCTGCTTATCCTTGGGAAGGATATACCCCTGAAATATGTGTTTAAACACATTTTCCTTTCCATTGTTTTGTTTAACCTTTCTGGTGATCATTATGGTCTAAGCAGTATTAATTCCCTTCTTAAGTAAACCCCTCGGTGTACAATTCTGTCAGTAAGACCCTGTTACTTTTGTTGATGACATTCTGGTAACCACCGATGGACGAGAACTTTGCCTACTAATCCGCCTCGTTTCAACGAGAAGGAAAATGGTTCTCTTCGTCCCTCGCCCTTGATACCGATGTGGTTGTTGACATAACCGACAAACTAACCTCTAACATGCCTTGCTTACATGACTGTGCAAGATGTCAACACCCTTCCTACTTTTAATCCACATGGTGGGCCCATAACCCACACTGCCACAGGATCGAAACCCGACTCTCCGGTACACCCCCCGTTTCCAAGGTTATTCCTCACGCTTGGCTTCGTGTGTAATTCGCGAGCCACCTTCCTAGTGATCTATTCTGGTATCGGACATAATACTTATTCTCGTTACTCTGCACCCCTTTCACACCTTGTGTCAGTGATCGAACGATTGTCTACCCGTTTGAAACTTCTTATTGTACCATATTACTTTGCTCTTGACATGTTTTATTCGTTCAACTCAAGAGATACTCATATGATCATTCGTGGGGTAACCCCCGATGATTACCCCTGGTAGCGTTCTATCGTTGTCAAGCTGCCCCTTTCCTATTCATAAGTACGATGGAGCTCCCGAAGGAAGGACACCGACTTCATCATGATGACCTGAAGCAGAGAAATGAAGACATCAACGTAATGGATCGACCTCTTCGAGAAGAGCAAACAAGACCGAGAAGATCCGTTAGAATTTCACTACCACAAATTTCCCCCTTACACCACCTCTTAAATCTCGAGACGACATTTCTTGTAGTGGAGGAGAATTGTGACGCCCGGATAATCAGGCTACAGTAATCCCATGTTAACGATGCCACGTCACCTCGCTTACTGTTGATGAACTCTCGATAGTTCAAAACCGATTCAGAATTCAAATTTAAAATAAAGTCAAACTAGTAAGGTTTTCAAATGTCAAAACTAAAAGGTACAAACGGTGACAAATAATGCATAGGTAATTAAGGTGAAGAAACCACACATTTATAAAATGTTTGAATGCTCTAAAATGATTTAAGCAGTAGCTAAAGCAACTAGATAAATGAATTTTGTATTTTATAAAATACTAAACTATTTTATTTGGGGGTTGAACCTTTTTGTGACCGAGGTATAATTAGTAATACTAATTTAGGTGCAACTTTTATGTTTTTAAAATAATTTAAACTTGTAGAAAGAAAAATAAGAAAAGAAAAGCAAACAAAATAAATAAATCGGGGGAAAACCCCCAGGCCAACTGGGCCAAACGGCCCAGCCGGCCAGCCCACTGGCCCATCTGGGCCCCTCACTCCCTTAACCCCCATTCCCCACCGAACCCTAGGCACCGACACCCCACTTCCCCCCCCCCCCCCACTCGTGCCCCTACTCTCCCACTCCCCCGATCCAATCGGTATCGGGCTTAAACGCCTCTGTCACCTCGCCCCGACGCCGCCGGGATTGAACCCATCTTCGCTGGACCGCCCCGGCGCCACTCGCCAGCATCACAGGCGCCGCCCCATCGTCTCTTTCCCGTCGGCCTCCTCGAGCCACGCCGACCGGGACGACCGCACCGGACGCCATCGCCTACGTCCACCCCGCCGCCGGATCTCGTCGCCCCGCCGCACGTCGTCGCTGTCCTCCTCCCCACGGATCATCCCCGAGCCCACTGCCATGCCCCTCCCACTCCCCTGTGAGCCGCCACCTCCCTCCTCCCTCTCCTCCTCTGTGCGTGCGTGTCGCCTCTCCAAGGCTGCCTTTCGGCACCCGCTCCGTCAAGACGGCCACGCCTGTGAGCCCGCACCCACGCCTGGAGCTCACTCCGCCATGGCCTCCTCCCCCGTCAATACCCCCCGCCGTTGCGCCGCACCTGCTGCCGTGCAGACGGCGGTCACAAAGACCACGCCCATACGCCTTCGCCGCTTTGTGCATCGCGCCCACAGCTCCGGTCCCCTCCGCCCCATCGCCTGTTCCGGCGCTCGGGCGCCAGGCGGCTCGCACGCGCCAAGCTCTACCGCGTCACCTCGGAGGGTTACGCCGCACCCTGGGGCTCCACCCTATTTCGCCAGCACCCCTGCACCCCCATGCCCATAACCCATTCGCCCGTTAGGCCCCTAGGGCCATTGACATGTGGGGCCCGGCCCCAGAACGTTTTTTAATAAAAAATAACATAAGTAACAATGAATTAATAAAATTTATAATTAATTAATTAATTAATTAGTGAATTAATTAAGTTAATTAATCTTATTTAATTAATGTTATTGACTTGTTAGTTTAGTTAAATAGTAATTATTTTAACTAAACCCTAGTTACCTAAACAAAGTATGACAGGTGGGTCCCACTGGACCCACACGTCAGTTTGACCAGTCAACACCTCTGTTGACTGCTGACGTCATGACGTCAGCATGCACTATTCTGGATAATGTTGAACTAAATCAATTAAATAAGTTCTAAAAATGATTTAAAACTTTAGAAAATCATATAAAATAAATCGTCTTAGATGAAAATACTTTCTACATGAAAGTTGCTCAGAACGACGAGACGAATCCGGATACGCAGCCCGTTCGTCCGCCACACCTCCCTAGAATAGCAAATACGGTACTTTCCCCCTCCGGTTCACTTGTCCGAAAACGCGAAACACCGGGGATACTTTCCCGGATGTTTCCCCCTTTTGCCGGTATCACCTACTACCGCGTTAGGGCACACCTAACCCCACTCATTATCATGTCATGCATCGTCATGCTTATGTTTGCATGGTACTTACTGTTTCTTCCCCCTCTTCTCTCCGGTAGACTACGAGACCGACGCTGCTACTGCCCAGTTCGACTACGGAGTTGACGACCCCTCCTTCTTGCCAGAGCAACCAGGGAAGCCCCCCCCCCCCCTTGATCACCAGATACCGCCTATTCCTCTCTATACTGCTTGCATTAGAGTAGTGTAGCATGTTACTGTTCGATTGCTCCTATTCTGTTGCATAGCCTGTCATTGTTTCTACAGTCATAGATACCTTACCCACCATCCTAAATGCTTAGTATAGGATGCTAGTTTATCATCATTGGCCCTACATTCTTGTGAGTCTGCCTTGCTATACTATTGGGCCGTGATCACTCGGGAGGTGATCACGGGTACATGCATACATATATACATACTATACAGATGGTGACTAAAGTCGGGTCAGCTCGTTGAGTACCCGCAAGTGATTTCGATGTCGTGGCTGGAAGGACATGTGGCTCCATCCCGGTAGAGGTGGGCCTGGGTTCTCGACGGCCCCTGACTGTTACTTTGTGGTGGAGCGACAGGGCAGGTTGAGACCACCTAGGCAAGAGGTGGGCCTGGCTCGGGTCGGCATCTGCGGTTACTTCAAAATAACTCACTTAACGAGATCTTGGTATTTGATCTGAGTCTGGCCACTGGCCTATACGCACTAACCAACTACGCGGGAAAGATATGGGCACTCAACGTCATGGTATCAGCCAAAGCCTTCTTGACGTCAGCGACGGAGTGGCGCGCGCCGGGTTGGACTGCGTAACGCAACTTCCTTTGTAATGGAGGTTCCTAGGTCTGCTCACCGGCCGCCCACGCAACATGCAGGTGTGCAAAGGGCGATGGGCCCAGACCCCTGCGTGCATAGGATTTAGACCGGCGTGCTGACCTCTCTGTTGTGCCTAGGTGGGGCTGCGACGTGTTGATCTTCCGAGGCCGGGCATGACCAAGGAAAGTGTGTCCGGCCAAATGGGATCGAGCGTGTTGGGTTATGTGGTGCACCCCTGCAGGGAAGTTTATCTATTCGAATAGCCGTGTCCCTCGGTTATTGGACGACCCGGAGTTGTACGTTGACCATATGACAACTAGAACTGGATACTTAATAAAACACACCCAGACAAGTTCCACAGACAACCCGGTGATCGCTTTTCCACAGGGCGATGGGGGGAGGATTACCGGGTAGGATTATGCTATGCTATGCTACTTGGAGGACTTCAATCTACCCTCTTCTATATGCTGCAAGACGGAGGCTGCCAGAAGTGTAGTATTCCCCTATTATTCTAGCATTCTGCAGCTCAGTCCACCGATATTGCCTCTTTACACATATACCCATGCATATGTAGTGTAGATCCTTGCTTGCGAGTACTTTGGATGAGTACTCACGGTTGCTTTGCTCCCCCTTTTCCCCCTTTCCTTTCTTTCTGGTTGCTGCAACCAGACGTTGGAGCCCAGGATCCAGACGCCACCGTCGACGACGACTCCTTCTACACTGGAGGTGCCTGCTACTACGTGCAGGTCGCTGATGACGACCAGGAGTAGTTTAGGAGGATCGAGCGGGAGGCATGCGCCTCTTTCGATCTGTATCCCAGTTTGTGCTAGCCTTCTTAAGGCAAACTTGTTTAACTTATGTCTGTACTCAGATATTGTTGCTTCCGCTGACTCATTTATGTCGAGCACTTGTATTCGAGCCCTCGAGGCCCCTGGCTTGTAATATGATGCTTGTATGACTTATTTTACTTTTAGAGTTGTGTTGTGATATCTTCCCGTGAGTCCCTGATCTTGATCGTACACGTTTGCGTGCATGATTAGTGTACGATTGAATCGGAGGCGTCACAAGAATGTTGCATGGAAAATTGAAAAAAATCTACGCACACGCAAGATCTATTCATGGAGATGCATAGCTATGATAGGGGAGAGTATGTCTATGTACCCTTGTAGACCATTTAGCAGAAGCATTTATCAACGCGGTTGATGTAGACATACACCTTCATGGTCCGCCCGATCATGTACCGAACGTACGGCACCTCCAAGTTCAGCACACATTCAACTCGATGGCGTCCTCACCTTCTTAATCCAGCAAGACGTGCAGAGTAGTAGATAAGTTCCGGCAGCACGATGGCATGGTGACGGTCGTGATGTAACTATCTCTATAGGGCTTCACTGAGCACTACGAAAATATGACCAAGGATGAACTAGAGAGAGAGAGGGGCACCGCACACGGCTTGGGGATCGTGGTGTGTGTTTCCCCTCTCTCTCCACACATATATATAGGGGGAGGAGGGGAGGCAGCCTAGGGCTCCCCCAAGGGGACAACGGCCACTTTGGGCTCCTGCCATGGCCGTGCCCTGATATGTCCATTTTGCATCATGCTTTTATATCGATATTTATTGCATTATGGGCTGTTATTACACGATATGTCACAATACTTATGGCTATTGTCTCTATTTTACAAGGTTTGACATGAAGAGGGAGAATGCCGGCAGCTGGGATTCTGGACTGGAAAAGGAGTAAATATTGGAAACCTATTCTGCACAGCTTCAAAGTCCTGAAACTCCACGAAAGTCATTTTTGGAATTAATAAGAATTATTGAGCGAAGAAAGTACCAGAGGGGGCCCACAACCTGGCCATGAGGGTGGGGGGCGCGCCCACCCCTACTGGGCGCGCCCCTGCCTCGTGGGCCCCCTGGTGGCCCTCCGGTGCCTATCTTCTGCTATATGAAGTCTCTTACCCTAGAAAAAAATCATAAGAAAGCTTACGGGGCGAAATTCCGCTGCCACGAGGCGGAACCTTGGCGGAACCAATCTAGGGCTCCGGCGGAGCTGTTCTGCGGGGGAAACTTCTCTCCGGGAGGGGGAAATCATCACAATCGTCATCATCAACGATCCTCTCACCGGGAGGGGATCAATCTCCATAACATCTTCACCAGCACCATCTCCTCTCAAATCATAGTTCATCTCTTGTATCCAATCTTTGTACCCAAACCTTAGATTGGTACCTGTGGGTTGCTAGTAGTGTTGATTACTCCTTGCAGTTGATGCTAGTTGGTTTATTTGGTGGAAGATCATATGTTCAGATCCTTAATGCATATTAATACCCCTCTGATTATGAACATGAATATGCTTTGTGAGTAGTTACGTTTGTTCCTGAGGACACGGGTGAAGTCTTGCTATTAGTAGTCATGTGAATTTGGTTTTTGTTTGATATTTTGATGAGATCTATGTTGTCTTTCCTCTACTGGTGTTATGTCAACGTCGACTACATGACACTTCACCATTATTTGGGCCTAGAGGAAGGCATTGTGAAGTAATAAGTAGATGATGGTTTGCTAGAGTGACAGAAGCTTAAACCCTAGTTTATGCGTTGCTTCGTAAGGGGCTGATTTGGGTCCACTAGTTTCATGCTATGGTTAGGTTTACCTTAATACTTCTTTTCTAGGTTCGGATGCTTGCAATAGGGGTTAACCATAAGTGGGATGCTTGTCCAATAAAGGGCAGTACCCAAGCACCGGTCCACCCACATATCAAATTATCAAAGTAACGAACGCGAATCATATGAACGTGATGAAAACTAGCTTGATGATAATTCCCATGTGTCCTCGGGAGCGCTTTTCTCATTATAAGAAATTGTTCAGGATTGTCCTTTGCTACAAAAAGGATTGGGCCACCTTGCTGCACTTTATTTACTTTCATTGCTTTTTACCCGTTACAAATTATCTTATCACAAAACTATCTGTTACCAACAATTTTAGTGCTTGCAGAGAATACCTTACTGAAAACTGCTTGTCCTTTCCTTCTGCTCCTCGTTGGGTTCGACACTCTTACTTATTGAAAAGACTATGATAGATCCCCTATACTTGTGGGTCATCAAGACTCTTTTATGGCGCCGTTGCCGGGGAGTGAGGCGCCTTTGGTGAGTGGAACTTGGTAAGGAAACATTTATACAGTGTGCTGAAATTTTCCGTCACTTGTTACTATGGAAACTAATCCTTTGAGGGGCTTGTTCGGGGAATCTTCGCCCCGACCAGTAGAGCAAAGATTTGCTCCTCAACCTACTGTACCTACTGAAAATATTTACTTTGAGATTCCTTCGGGTATGACAGAAAAACTGCTAGCTAATCCCTTTGAAGGAGGTGGAGCATTGCATCCCGATTTACACCTTATCTATGCGGATGAAGTTTGTGGATTATTTAAGCTTGCATGTATGCCCGATGATGTTGTTAAGAGGAAGGTCTTCCCTTTATCTTTGAAGGGAGACACACTGACATGCTTTAGGCTATGTGATGATACGGGATCTTGGGACTATAAGTGATTGAAATTGGAATTTCATCAGAAGTTCTATCATATGCATCTTGATCATCTTGATCGTAATTACATATATAATTTCTGGCCTCGCAAAGGAGAAAGCGGCGCTCAAGCTTGGGGGAGGCTTAAGTCAATGTAATATTCATGCCCCAATTATGAGCTCTCAAGAGAAATGATTATTCAAAAAATTTATGCTCGGCTTTCTCTCAATGATCGCACCATGCTTGATACTTCCTATGTTGGTTCCTATATGCTGAAGACTATTGAATTCAAGTGGGACTTGTTGGAAAGAATTAAATACAACTCTGAAGATTGTGGTTCCGACGATGGTAAGGAGTCAGGTATGACACCTAAGTTTGATTGTGTTAAGTCTTTTATGGATACCGATGCTTTTCATGGATTTAGCACTAAATACAGACTTGACTCTGAGATAGTAGCTTCTTTCTGTGAATCTTTTGCTACTCACGTTGATCTCCCTAAGGAGAAGTGGTTTAAATATAATCCTCCCATTGAAGTAAAAGTAGTTGTATTATGGTTGAAGAAAAGACTATCACTTATAATGATCCTATTGTTCCTACTACTTATGTTGAGAAACCACCTTTCCCTGTTAGGACAAAGGATCATGCTAAAGCTTCAATTGTGGTTCGTAAAAGTAATACTAGAACATATACACCTCCTGAGTAAATTAAAGTTGAACCTAGTATTGCTATGGTTAAAGATCTCTTGGCTGATAATATTGATGGGCATGTTATTTACTTCTGTGAGGAAGCTGCTAATATTGCTAAACCCGATGCTAAGATACATAGACCTGTTGTAGGCATGCCTGTTATTTCTGTTAAAATAGGAGATCATTGTTATCATGGCTTATGTAATATGGGTGCTAGTGCTAGTGCAATACCTATTTCCTTATATAATGAAATTATGCATGATATCGCACCCGCTGAGTTAGAAGATATTCATGTTACAATTAAGCTTGCCAATAGAGATACTATTTCACCAGTTGGGATTGTTAGAGATGTTGAAGTCTTGTGTGGGGAAGTTAAATATCCTGCTGATTTTCTTGTTCTTGGTTCCCCACAAGATAGCTTTTGTCCCATTATATTTGGTAGACCCTTCTTGAATACTGTTATGCTAGGATTGATTGCGAAAAGGATGTTGTTACTATTGGTCTGGGGAATATGACACATGAGTTTAATTTTGCTAAATTTCATAGACAACCCCATGATAAAGAATTGCCTAGTAAGGATGAAGTTATTGGTCTTGCTTCTATTGCCGTTTCTCCTACTGATCTGTTAGAACAATATTTGCTAGACCATGAAAATGATATGTTTATGAATGAAAGAAGGGAATAGATGAAGTATTCCATAAACAGGGTCCTATTCTGAAACACAACTTGCCTGTTGAAATCCTAGGGGATCCTCCTCCACCTAAGGGTGACCCCATGTTTGAGCTTAAACCATTACCTGATACTCTTAAATATGCTTATCTTGATGAAAAAAAGATATATCCTGTTATTATTAGTGCTAACCTTTCAGAGTAGGAAGAGGAAAGATTATTGAAAACTCTGAAGAAGCACCGTTATGCTATTGGATATACTCTCGATGATCTTAAGGGCATTAGTCCCACTCCATGGCAACAAAAAATTAAATTGGACGAAGGCTCCAAACCAGTTAGAGATCATCAACGGTGTTTAAATCGTAAGATGAAAGAAGTGGTAAGAAAAGGAAATACTAAAGCTCCTCGAGGTAGGTATAATTTATGCCGTTGCTGATAGTGAGTGGGTAAGTCATGTCCATTGTGTCCCTAAGAAGGGAGGTATTACTGTAGTCCCTAATGATAAAGATGAATTGATCCCACAAAGAATTATTATAGGTTATAGGATGGTAATTGATTTCCGTAAATTAAATAAAGCTACTAAGGAAGATCATTACCCTTTACCTTTTATTGATCAAATGCTAGAAAGACTATCCAAACATACACATTTCTGCTTTCTAGATGGTTATTCTGGTTTCTCTCAAATACCTGCGTCAGCGGACGATCAAGCAAAGACTACTTTTACTTGCCCTTTTGTTACTTTTGCCCTTTTGGTTTATGTAATGCACCTGCTACCTTTCAAAGATGCATGGTGGCTATATTCTCTGACTTTCGTGAAAAGATTTTTGAGGTATCCATGGATGATTTCTCCGTTAATGGATCCTCTTTTGATGATTGCTTGAGCAACCTTGATCGAGTTTTGCAGAGATGTGAAGACACTAGTATCGTCTTGAATTGGGAAAAGTGCCACTTTATGGTTAATGAAGGCATTGTGTTGGGGCATAAGATTTCTGAAAGAGGTATTGAAGTTGACAAAGCTAAGGTTGATGCTATTGAAAAGATGCCGTGTCCCAAGGACACTAAAAGTATAAGAAGTTTCCTTGGTCATGCCGGTTTTTATAGGAGGTTCACTAAGGACTTTTCTAAAATCTCTAGGCCTCTAACTAATTTATTGCAAAAAGATATTCCTTTTGTCTTCGATGATGACTATGTAGAAGCATTTGAAATACTTAAGAAAGCTTTGATCACTGCACCTATTGTTCAGCCACCTAATTGGAATTTACCCTTTGAAATTATGTGTGATGCTAGCGATTGTGCTGTAGGTGTTGTTCTAGGGCAAAGAGTTGATAAGAAATTAAATGTTATCCAGTATGCTAGTAAAACTCTTGACATTGCCTAGAGAAATTATGCTAGCACTGAAAAAGAATTCTTACCAGTTGTATTTGCTTGTGATAAGTTCAGACCTTATATTGTTGATTCTAAAGTAACTATTCACACTGATCATGCTGCTATTAAATATCTTATGGAAAAGAAAGATGCTAAGCCTAGACTTATTAGATGGGTTCTCTTGCTCCAAGAATTTGATTTGCATATTATTGATAGAAAGGAGCTGAGAACCCGTTCTGAGACAACTTGTCTAGGTTAGAGAATGTTCTTGCTGACCCACTACCTATTGATGACAGCTTTCCTGATGAACAATTAGCGGTCATAAATGCTTCTCGTACTGCTCCATGGTATGCTGATTATGCTAATTACATTGTTGCTAAATTTATACCACCTAGTTTCACATACCAGCAAAAGAAAAAGTTCTTTCATGATTTAAGACATTACTTCTGGGATGACCCACACCTTTATAAGGAAGGAGTAGATGGTGTTATTAGACGTTGTGTACCTGAGCATGAACAGGAACAGATCCTACGCAGGTGTCACTCCGAACCATATGGAGGACACCACGCTGGAGATAGAACTGCACATAAGGTATTGCAATCCGGTTTTTATTGGCCTACTCTCTTCAAAGATGCCCGTAAGTTTGTCTTGTCTTGTGATGAATGTCAGGGAATTGGTAATATTAGTAGACGTCAAGAATGCCTATGAATTATTATGTTGTTATTGAGCCATTTGATGTTTGGGGCTTTGATTATATGGGACCTTTTCCTGCCTCTAATGGATACACACATATTTTAGTTGCTGCTGATTACGTTACTAAGTGGGTAGAAGCTATTCCAACTAGTAGTGTTGATCATAACACCTCTATTAAGATGCTTAAGGAAGTTATTTTTTCGAGGTTTGGAGTCCCTAGATACTTAATGACTGATGGTGGTTCACATTTTATTGATGGTGCTTTCTGTAAAATGCTTGCTAAGTATGATGTTAATCATAGAATTGCATCCCCATATCACCCATAGTCTAGTGGTCAAGTAGAGTTGAGTAATAGAGAGCTCATATTTATTTTGCAAAAGACTGTTAAAAGATCTAGAAATAATTGGTCCAAGAAACTTGATGATGCATTATGGGCCTATAGAACTGCATATAAGAATCCTATGGGTATGTCTCCGTATAAGATGGTTTATGGAAAAGCATGTCACTTACCTCTCGAACTTGAACATAAGGCATATTGGGCTATTAAAGAGCTCAATTATGATTTCAAACTTGCCGGTGACAAGAGGTTATTTGATATTAGCTCACTTGATGAATGGAGAACCCAAGCATATGAGAATGCCAAGATGTTCAAAGAAAAAGTTAAAAGATGGCATGACAAAAGGATACAAAAGTGTGAGTTTAACGTAGGTGATTATGTTTTGCTATTCAACTCTCGATTAAGATTTTTTTGCAGGAAAACTTCTCTCTAAATGGGAAGGCCCTTACGTTATCGAGGAGGTCTATCATTCCGGTGCCATAAAATCAACAACTTCGAAGGCACAAGTCCAAGGGTGGTGAACAGCCAAAGAATCAAACATTATATCTCAGGTAATACTATAAATGTTGAAACTAATATTACTAAAACCGTAACCCAGGAGGAATACATAAGGGACACTTTCCAGAACGTTTCAGACTCTGAAAAGGAATAGGTATGTGGTACGGTAAGTAAACCGACTCCAAAACAGTTCTAATGGCAATTTTTCTCTGTTTGAATATTTAAGAAAATAGGAAAATAAGAAGTAGTCCGGGAAGGACACGAGGCCTCCTCGAGGGTGGAGGGCGCGCCCACCCCTACTTGGCGCGCCCCCTGCCTCGTGGGCACCTCGAGTGCTCTCCGGACTCCATTTTCGTGCACGATACTTCTTTTGGTCGGTAAAAAATTCATTATATAATCTCCCAAAGGTTTTGACCATCGTACCACGCAAAAATCATGTGTCTTTGTTTTGAGCTGTTTTTCTGACAGATCTGGAGCACCATGACGTCTCCAAGTGCTCCCAAGGACAAGTTTTTCGAGAGGGTCATCAACCCCTATCTCGCGGAGGTGCTGCATCACCCTCAAACCATTTAGATGCGGGAGGGGGTGCTGCACATCCGCGATGTGGAGGGACCAAGGCGTACCAGAAGCATGGAGACAAAGCTCGAAGCTATGGAGCAACAAGTTTTCAAATGCCAAGGGATGGTGGAGCGTGGACTTAACGCCAACCAAATGATGATCGAGGAGTTCACCAACAACCACAAGATGGACGCCAAGAACATTGGGGAGACCATCTTCAAGCTTCATGAGAAAATCGAGCACCTCCAAGCCCAGATCTATGACCTGCAAAACCAAAACTGTGAGTATGAATATAGATTCAAGAGGATGAGTTTGGCTGTAGATTTGAGGATCCCGAAGACTCGATCATCCTTCTATGATGGTGAGCCTATGCCTTGGAAGATGGACGACAAGCCTATATCATCAACAACTCCTTCTTCACCACCTCCGAGGACATAATCACATGGGTATGGGCACTCCCCTTGCCAACTGCCAAGCTTGGGGGAGGTGCCTCGGTATCGTATAACCATCACACTCCTATCTTTACCGTTTTACTTAGTTCGATCATTTTAGTAATATCTTGATCTAGTAGAATAAAGTTTTGGTATGATTTACTTTTGAGTTTGCTTTGTGATCCCTCTATGTAATCGAGTCCGTGAGCTATATATAATAAAGATTAGTGTTGAGTCAAGGGCTTTGCTATCTTGCTATGATCTTGAGAAAATAGAAAGAACAAAAAGAAATAAAAGAGGTCATATAGATCTTATGGATAGTAATGACTTCACACATAAAGAGTATGATACATAAAAGTTGTTGAGAGTTGACAAACATAGTTTTGTCATCGTTGCAATTAATAGGAAGTAATAAAGAAAGAGAGGTTTTCACATATAAATATACTATCTTGGACATATTTTATGATTGTCAGCACTCATTAAAGTATGACATGTTAAAGAGTTGATGTTGGACAAGGAAGACAACGTAATGGGTTATGTTTTCTCACATCTTAGTTAAAGTATATTGTCATGGATCATCCAACATGTTGAGCTTGCCTTTCCCCCTCATGTTAGCCAAATTCCTTGCACCAAGTAGAGATACTACTTGTGCTTCCAAATATCCTTAAACCCAGTTTTGCCATGAGAATCCACCATCCCTACCTATGGATTGAGTAAGATCCTTCAAGTAAGTTGTCATGTTGTAGGCAATAAAAATTGCTCTCTAAATATGTATGACTTAATAGTGCGGAGAAAATAAGCTTTATACGATCGTGTGGTATGGAAGTAATAAAAGCGATGGACTGCATAATAAAGTTTCATATCACAAGTGTCAATATAAAGTGATGTTCTTTTGCATTAAGATTTCGTGAATCCAACCCTAAAAGCACATGACAACCTCTGCTTCTCTCTGCGAAGGGCCTATCTTTTACTGTATGTCTTTTACATTATGCAAGAGTCAAGGTGATCTTCACCTTTCCCTTTTTCATTTTATCCTTTTTGCAAGCACCCCGTGTTGGAAAGATCCTGATATATATATGAAGTCTCTTAGCCTGAAAAAATCATAAGCAAGCTTACGGGAGGAAACTCTGCCGCCACGAGGCGGAACCTTGGCGGAACCAATCTAGGGCTCCGGCGGAGCTATTCTGCCGGGGAAACTTCTCTCCGGGAGGGGTAAATCATCACCATCATCGTCATCAACGATCCTCTCATTGGGAGGGGGTCAATCTCCATCAACATCTTCACCAGCACCATCTCTTCTCAAACCATAGTTCATCTCTTGTATCCAATCTTTGTACCCAAACCTTAGATTTGTACCTGTGGGTTGCTAGTAGTGTTGATTACTCCTTGCAGTTGATGCTAGTTGGTCTATTTGGTGGAAGATCATATGTTCAGATCCTTAATGCATATTAATACCCCTCTGATTATAAACATGAATATTGTTTGTGAGTAGTTACATTTGTTCCTGAGGACATGGGTGAAGTCTTGCTATTAGTAGTCATGTGAATTTGGTATTCGTTCGATATTTTGATGAGATGTATGTTGTCTCTCCTCTAGTGGTGTTATGTGAACGTCGACCACATGACACTTCACCATTATTTGGGCCTAGAGGAAGGCATTGGGAAGTAATAAGTAGATGATGGGTTGCTAGAGTGACAGAAGCTTAAACCCTAGTTTATGTGTTGCTTCGTAAGGGGCTGATTTGGGTCCACTAGTTTCATGCTATGGTTAGGTTTACCTTAATACTTCTTTTGTAGTTGCGTATGCTTGCAATAGGGGTTAATCATAAGTGGGATGCTTGTCTAAGAAAGGACAGTACCCAAGCACCGGTCCACAAATTATCAAAGTAATGAACGCGAATCATATGAACGTGATGAAAACTAGCTTGACTGTCCTCGGGAGCGCTTTTCTCATTATAAGAAATTGTTCAGGCTTGTCCTTTGCTACAAAAAGGATTGGGCCACCTTGCTGCACTTTATTTACTTTCATTGCTTGTTACCCGTTACAAATTATCTTATCACAAAACTATCTGTTACCTACAATTTCAGTGCTTGCAGAGAATGCCTTACTGAAAACCGCTTTTCATTTCCTTCTGCTCCTCGTTGGGTTCGACACTCTTACTTATTGAAAGGACTACAATAGATCCCCTATACTTGTGGATCATCACACCCCCCCTTCCTTCTTGGGCGCGCGGGGGAAGGCGGGAGGGGGTGCCCCCCTCTCCTTTTTCTTATGTGGACGGAAGGCAGGAGTGGCTAGCCGTCCCCCCTTTCCTTCCATAGGGCCGGTGGCCTAGAGGTGGGGCGCGCCAGCCCCTTGTGGGCCGGTGTGCTCCCCTCATTTGGTTCATATGGCCCAATAACCTCGTGGGGCCTCCTGGAACCCCTTCTGGTGATCCGATGACTACCCGATACATTCCGAAACATTTCCAGTGACCAAATAAGATCGTCCTATATATCAATCTTTACCTCCCGACCATTTCGGAGCTCCTCTTTATGTCCGTGATCTCATCTAGGACTCCGAACAACATTCGTCATCAACTCACATAACTCATATAATACTATATCGTCAACGAACGTTAAGCGTGCGGACCCTACGGGTTCGAGAACAATGTAGAAATGACCGATACACCTCTCTGGTCAATAACCAATAGCGGAACCTCAATGCCCATATTGGTTCCTGCATATTCTACGAAGATCTTTATCGGTCAAACCTTTATGACAACATACATAATTCCCTTTGTGTGTCAGTATGTTACTTGCCAGAGATTCAGTTGTCGGTATTTTCATACCTAGTTCAATCTCATTACTGGCACGTCTCTTTACTCGTTCCTTAATACATCATCTCATAACTAACACCTTAGTCACTTTGATTGCAAGCTTCTTGTGATTTGTATTACTGGGCACAGAGATACCTCTTTGATACACGGAGTGACAAATCCCAATCTCGATCCATGCCAACTCAAAAGACACCATCGGAGATACCTGTAGAGCATCTTTATGATCACCCAGTTATGTTGTGGTGTTTGATATCACACAAGGTATTCCTCCGATATCCGGGAGTTGCATGATCTCATGGTTGAAGGAATATGTATTTGACATTAAGAAAGCAATAGCAATAAACTGAACGAGCATATATGCTAAGATAATGGATGGGTCTTGTCCATCACATCATTCTCCTAATGATGTGATCCCGTTATCAAGTGACAACACATGTCCATGATTAGGAAACCTTAACCACTTTGATCAACGAGCTAGTCTAGTAGAGGCTTACTAGGGACACGGTATTTGTTTATGTACCCACACATGTATTTAAGTTTCCGATCAATACAATTCTAGCATGAATAATAAACCTTTATCATGAATAAATAAATACAATAATAACAACTTTATTATTGCCTCTAGGGCATATTTCCATCAGTCTCCCTCTTGCACTAGAGTCAATAATCTAGATTACATTATAATGAATCTAACACCCATGGGGCCTTGGTGTTGATCATGTTTTGCTTGCGGAATAGGTTTAGTCAACAGGTCTGCAACATTCAGATCCCTATGTACTTTGCAAATTTCTATGTCTCCATCCTTAATCTTTTCACAAATGGAGTTGAATCATCTCTTGATGTGTTTGGTTCTCTTGTGAAACCTAGATTCCTTCGCTAAGGCAATTGCTCCAGTGTTGTCACAAAAGATTTTCATTGGACTCGATGCACTGGGTATTACACCCAGATAGGATATGAACTCCTCCATCGAGACTCCTTCATGTGCTGCTTCCGAAGCAGCTATGTACTCCGCTTCACATGTAGATCCCGCCATGATGCTCTGCTTGGACACTACAAGAAATATGTCAACTTATGACCTTCTGTCAGTGACCCTCGAAGAATTGGTCATAAATCTATGACCATTTTAGACCAATTGGTCAAAAGCTGTTCAGGGGGCTCCAAACCCTGAACCATTGCGACCATTTTGGTCGAAGGTCGTAATTTCCTTACGAAATGGTCACAAAGCAAATAGTGCTAGTCCGCTGCCTTATTTCTAGTTGTTAACGACCAATATAGATGGTCATAGCCTTGTAAATTGTGGTGGGTTCTTTGTGACTAGGCGCCACCTCATCGGTTTTGCCTATGTGTCATGTCCATGTGGCGGTTTTGCCCTAGGTTGTGAAGCAACCTATATTTCTATCATTCCCAAAATTCCCAAAAAATCTCATAAATTCTTTGGGTCATATCTTCGTCAAATATGTAAAAACCTTCCTTGCCTAGTTCAAAAATAATTCAAAAATATTCATTTTCCTATTTTGTTCAGAGTAACAGTTTGTGAAGGAAGTACCACTTTGGCATGTCCAAATAGTATCCATTTTCTACAGTGCTTTCCTATGACCAAATAACCATCCTCCACCAAATGCCAGCTCAATCCATTCATTATTTTGAGCCGAGCTTCAACATTCGTATTTTTGTCCAGTGTGGTGGTTTGCAAAGCAAGTACCACCTAGGCTCCTCCTTTTGAGCTGAAAGTTTGTGAAAACGGTCTTCTTAGTAACTGATCATCCTCAGCCAAAACTCACGCCCATTATCCATGTACATTTCCCGTACCACTAATCAAACACTTGGCTGCTAATTCATGTTTGAGCATCGATTGGTCTCCTCATGAGAATCTTATCTTGTAATTTTCTTCCTAGCACCAACCTGGGAGTGCCCAACCCACTAGACATGCCTAGGCCGCCTGAACACATGGCAACGTCCTTGGTCACGCTGGTGGACCACGGGCATGAGTTCTGGCAGCTCTAGAGTTGGGGCCCTCGGCCACCGCCCAAACCTCGGCGTATCGCCACCAAACCATGTATTTATGATTAAATAGGTCCTTATGTAACTAGAAATGATTTTTGGAAAAATACATAGCAAACTATGAGGCATTGCAGTTCAAATTTGACCCGCTTCGGTGAATCGACAACAATTTGTCTTTTTCACGAGAGGTGGATCAAAAATTTTACACGGACCATTTTGTCAATTGTGCATTAAATATGGACTAGTATTTTATAAAAATGATTTGGTCCAATTTTGCAACAATTATTTGGTAGTTCCTTCACAAAAAACCTCCTTTCGCACTCGAAAAATGGAAAATGGTTTTTCGTCCAACTAAAATGAAAACTTCCTTAGGCAACATTGTTTGCTATTCCAATATGCACCCTTGTGCACAATATGAGATCATTTGGACAAACTATGCCATGAATGTGGCCATAAGATTGATCATTTGGCTTGAAAGCCATGAATCTTCACACTTGATAGCTCATTTCTGAGAACACTTTTTTAAAATAATTACCATATTACAAGTTTATTATTTTTCCTGGAAACTTGGTCACATATAATGACACAATGCGAAGGTTTTCCAATTTTTGATTTTTTGAATTTTTATGCCTGTTTCAAAATGCGGTCAAAGCGCGGGCTTGACCGTTCCTAGCTAGTGGTTGAATCTTGGAATTTTTTGGTGTTTCTCTGATTAAATAGATACCTATGTACCTAGAAATGATTTTTGGAAAAAATAAATAGCAAACTATGAGGCAGCTACAGTTCAAATTTGACCCGCTTCCAGCTGAATCGACAACAATTTGTCTTTTTCACGAGAGGTGGATCAAAACTTTTTACACCGGACCATTTTGTCAATTGTGCATTAAATATGGACTAGTATTTTATAAAAATGATTTGGTCCAATTTTGCAACAATTATTTGGTAGTTCCTTCACAAAAAAACCTCCTTTCGGGCACTCGAAAAATGGAAAATGGTTTTTCGTCCACGAAAATGAAAACTTCCTTAGGCAACATTGTTTGCTATTCCAATATGCACCCTTGTGCACAATATGAGATCATTTGGACAAACTATGCCATGAATGTGGCCATAAGATTGATCATTTGGCTTGAAAGCCATGAATCTTCACACTTGATAGCTCATTTCTGAGAACACTTTTTTAAAATAATTACCATATTACAAGTTTATTATTTTTCCTGGAAACTTGGTCACATATAATGACACAATGCGAAGGTTTTCCAATTTTTTGATTTTTTGAATTTTTATGCCGTTTCAAAATGCGGTCAAAACGGCGGGCTTGACCGTTCCTAGCTAGTGGTTGAATCTTGGAATTTTTTTGGTGTTTCTCTGATTAAATAGATACCTATGTACCTAGAAATGATTTTTGGAAAAAATAAATAGCAAACTATGAGGCAGCTACAGTTCAAATTTGACCCGCTTCCAGCTGAATCGACAACAATTTGTCTTTTTCACGAGAGGTGGATCAAAACTTTTTACACCGGACCATTTTGTCAATTGTGCATTAAATATGGACTAGTATTTTATAAAAATGATTTGGTCCAATTTTGCAACAATTATTTGGTAGTTCCTTCACAAAAAACCTCCTTTCGCACTCGAAAAATGGAAAATGGTTTTTAGTCCAACGAAAATGAAAACTTCCTTAGGCAACATTGTTTGCTATTCCAATATGCACCCTTGTGCACAATATGAGATCATTTGGACAAACTATGCCATGAATGTGGCCATAAGATTGATCATTTGGCTTGAAAGCCATGAATCTTCACACTTGATAGCTCATTTCTGAGAACACTTTTTTAAAATAATTACCATATTACAAGTTTATTATTTTTCCTGGAAACTTGGTCACATATAATGACACAATGCGAAGGTTTTCCAATTTTTGATTTTTTGAATTTTTATGCCGTTTCAAAATGCGGTCAAAGCGGCGGGCTTGACCGTTCCTAGCTAGTGGTTGAATCTTGGAATTTTTTTGGTGTTTCTCTGATTAAATAGATACCTATGTACCTAGAAATGATTTTTGGAAAAAATAAATAGCAAACTATGAGGCAGCTACAGTTCAAATTTGACTTGTTTCCAGCTGAATCGACAACAATTTGTCTTTTTCATCAGAGGTGGATTAAAACTTTTTTCACCGGACCATTTTGTCAATTGTGCATTAAATATGGCCTAGTATTTTATAAAAATGATTTGGTCCAATTTTGCAACAATTATTTGGTAGTTCCTTCACAAAAAAACCTCCTTTCGGGCACTCGAAAAATGAAAATGAATATTCCGTCTGCGAAAATGAAAACTTCCTCGAGCAACATTGTTTGCTATTCCAATATGCACCCTTGTGCACAATATGAGATCATTTGAACAAACTGTGCCATGAATGTGGCCATAAGATTGATCATTTGGCTTGAAAGCCATGAATCTTCACACTTGATAGCTCATTTTCGAGAACACTTTTTAAAATAATTACCATATTACAAGTTTATTATTTTTCCTGGAAACTTGGTCACATATAATGACACAATGCGAAGGTTTTCCAATTTTTTGATTTTTTTTGAATTTTTTATGCCCGTTTCAAAAAAAACCTCCTTTCGGGCACTCGAAAAATGGAAAATGATTTTTTCGTCCAAAAGAAATGAAAACTTCCTTAGGCAACATTGTTTTCCATTCTACTATGCACCCTTGTGCACAATATGAGAACATTGTTTTTTGAATTTCTTTCAAAATGTTGTCAAAAGCAGCGGTATGACTACGTGTCTTGGTCACCGCATGAAGGTGACGACAGCGAACTCGCTTCGCGACCACCACCTCGATGCCTGCTCTTCTACGTGCGAGGTCCTTTCTTTGGCGGCTTTGCGATAAAAATCGAGCTTCTTTATTCAGTATTGCCGCCTCCGCCCTGAAGTCGAGACATCGAATGATCCAAAACCTAAGCTACTAGGACCCTAAAACATAAGCTACTAGGACCCTAAAACCTAAAGCTAAAATGATCCACACGCTGGATCGACGACCCTCCTCACCGCGGCGACCAAGAAGTCACCGGCGGAGGGGAACCGCCGAAAGACGGCGCAAAAGGAGTCGATTCTCTTAGCCAAAGAGATGTGCACTTTATTTTCAGCGGTTCGACCTACTTAAATGGTCATGGACGTCGCGCACATGTATTACATTTTGATTGTTTGAGAGGCATGTCACGCGGATTATGGATCGAGCACCGTCCGATCCACCCGGATCAACAGCAGCTCCTCGTCACGTTTATCCGCCACCTAGCCCAACAACCCACAGTCACACCTGCACTCCTCCCCATAAACCCTAGCACTCCCGATCCCTCCCACCTCCCTCCCTCGCCGCCACCCACCCTCCCTTGCTCTCCTCCCTCCCTCCTCCGGCAAGATCCAGTAGGCTCCAAGATCCCCATGCTCTGCTCCTCCCTCCCCTCCGGCAAGATCCAGCAGCGGCCTCCTCTCCTCGATCTGGATCGAGGCACCCCGCCACCCCCGCCGTCTCCTCCGTCTCCCACCCGATGGAGGCAGCGGTGGGGAAGCGAGGTCTCGGCTTCCCCTCCCATCACCGCACCACTCGTCCGCTAGCTCCCCACGCAGCGGATTCGGATGGGCGGCCGTCGCCGCACGGCGACTCCACCCGCCAGTCGTCGCCGCACGCCCAACAACCTCTTCCGCTTCAAGACGGACCGCTCCTCCGCACCCTTCTCCCCTTCGCCGAGAAGTTGGACTGCGCGTGGCGGCGCTCCCCACCCCAAGAAGGCACCCGCAAGGTCCCAAGATGCCCCACAAGGTTCGATCCGCCGCCCGCCCATTCCCGCAAACACCTCGCGGCGACCGAATTCTCCGATCTCGATCTACTACTAAGCGGTGTGTGGTCGTCGCGGCGTCTGCAGTCTTGGGACGCGTCGTCCTGCAGGGCGACTTCTACTGAACCTCGTCGGTTGGTCCTCGCAGAACATGCTCGCCGTCGGCCTCGGCACCTCGTCTACCTCTGGTACGCACCCAGCTGCAAGGTGCATTTCTTTCTTTCTTTCTTGCATCTTCTTGTTGCATCCATGGATCACGCTCAGGTCAGATTGCTAATGGCATCGTTGTCCGAGTTACCAGTTTGTGCGATCTGGGGCCGAGGGACAGCGTCTGCGGCGTGCACTGGACGCGCGAGGGCTCCTACCTCGCCGTCAACACCAACCTTTTAAATACTATACATTTCAGTAGTGCTATATGAGTGTTGTGGATGATTCCTTTCCATGTCATATTGGTCTGACTTCCCGTTGGATAACCAACTCGGTCTCCTGCCGTGCTCGCTGCTGCTATTTAGATTGAGAGAGGGATGCTGATTAGTGTAGTTTGTGATTGAGAGAATGCTTGTCTGCTGCTATTTGTGCTTCTTGATTGATTATCTGATGATTGACATGCTGCTATTTCTACTTGTTGATGTTATTGTTGCCATCCGATACATATTGTTGTCCGTAGCTGCATGTATACTTAGATATGCAATGAAATGCTTCTAGTATCTTACACATGTATATTTGACATGAATGTGTATTGCTTGGCTTAAAGTTGCAGCAACCATATTTTCTGAATAACTATAGTTGCTTTCAAAATCTCTTTGTGTAAATTTAGTGCTTTCTTTGTGTAAATTGAAAGTGAAGAAACACGATAAGTTAAACCCGGTGCATGATTGTATACCTAATCGATATGCTTTTAAAGCTGCACAGGTACTAAACCCAAGTTAAGTATACCCGAGTATTCTCACGCGTGCGCATAATATGCTGGATAGATATCTCATGGTTTGTTCCTCTATCGTTCTTGCTAAATGGGTAGCTCATGGTTCCGTGTAGCAGAATATGTTTAAATTTTCTGGGGTACCCTTTTTTTACTCTGAATAAGCAACAGAAGTGCTCAACATCCATCATGCATAACCCTGGTGTAAATCATTTGATTTGATGTGATTGGATTCAGTTTCCTCATGCCTCTCTGTTTGCATTGCAGGCTCTGTTGGTCGGTCTTCAATTCTTCATGCTGCTGCTGCTACTGCTACATGAGGACCCTCTTCAATTCTACATCCGCTATGCCGCCGCAGCTTCCACCTCCAGAAGAGCACCCGCTCCTCGTGCGGTTACCCGGCTGCCCGCATCCGCAAGTGTAAGCTCCCCCTCCCTCTGTCCTAGATCTCTAGGTCTATTGCTGTCATACGCCATGTTCTTGATGTTGCACGACCTCATGTGGATGCCATGAACGGCACTGCCAGACCACGACCACGGCAAGTGAAAGGATGCACGACAGGCTGGACGACAAGGTGGAGATCCTGGACACACGGAGGGGCTAACAAACCGGTCTTCTTTGCAAGAATGACTCAAGAGCCCATACAGGAGGTGGATCGCATCTTGGAACTGCCTCACATTGGATGACAAATTTGGTAACCACAGCGTAATGTCTTTGGCTCTTGGTCATCCTTGCATCTACTACGTGTTTGCTGGAATGTACCTTAGACATCACACTTCATTGTTGTCTTTTCATTGTTTAAGGTCCCGTGCCATCCATGGAGGAGTTTGAGGAGCCTACTCGACCTCTCTCCTTGCCGCGACCCAACCATAAAGTACCTTTCTTAACATGATTTGCCCGCTGCAGATTTTTAGTCTGCTTACACACGAACATAACACTCTGTTTAATAAACCAAACACATAGTTTACTTGCGGCACCATACGGTGTGATGATGAATGATGCAGATTTTCGATGCGCTTGCACCGGAACATAACACCGCGTGTTTTATAGCACCACTTTGTATCACAGGACAATGCATGGTTTTCGTATTAAAAGTTTGAATGTCATATTACTCGAATGCAAAAATTGACCCAAGGTATCAGTTGAAGTCATGTTATCATCATTCAGTCTGTTGAACATAACTTACGAGGGTTTTGGTCCGATTGGTGACTTGCTTAGCTTTGTGCTGAACCCGTAGAATATCTACTTTATGCTTTCGATGTATCATTCTTTGAAAACTCAGCTCCTACTATTCACCTTGTAGATTTTTATTCTGCAACATATTTGGATGATCGCTGAGTTAGACCACATGACAAGTGCTTTTGAATTCCAATGACAAGTGCTACTGAAAATTTTCTATTCTTGTTTCTTTAATATGCATGTTCATGAATAATCGCTTCAGCTTATTTGTTCTTCGAAAACTTGGTATGCAAGTACCTATTCTGCACAGCAAGTACTAGTTCTTGAGCATTTGCACGCTTTTCATTATTTGTTCTTTCGAAAATTTGCTCTAGTGTGAATCATAGTAGTATGCACTAGCGACAATCTGTCAATGTTTGATTGAAGCTTACTCTTGTTATAATGTATTGTGTAGTTGTTGTCTCAAACTATTTTGCTACAAGTACCATAATTTGCATTGAAGATATTGTATACATTCTTTGTATCATAGTTTAATAAAACCATAGCATGATGCTCACATGAGATATCCACATGTTTTTGTCTTTGTTTCTTTCAAAGCATGATGCTCTCGTTATAATGTATTATGTTGCTGTTTTGCTACAAGTCGTGTGTTGATTTGATAATGGAGTTTCCTTGTCTGATTTGTGGTTGTTCCTCTTTACGAGATGCTCAAGTGTGAAGTGTGAAGCAAGTGTGAAGCTGTGAAGTGTGAAGTCATCAAGTTCTACTTAGTGAAGAGTAGCATATTGTAGCATATATGTGTTGTAAAGATTGTAATAGATTTATTTAGTGGTATATTTGATGAAATTTATGTGTTCTTTTTGATTATGTATGTGATCTGAAAACTTGTGAAATGGAAACTTGACCAATGGGTCCACTTATGAAAATAATCATCAAATTTGTACATTTACGATATGTGGGACCAATTTGAGAGATGATCATGACAAGTGGGACCCATCGACTAGTGGGACCAGCTTGAATATATAATGGCTGAAAATAGAAAAGCAATAAATAATAAAGGCCATGGGCCAATAATAAAAAAGGCTACAACGTTGGGCTTGGCCCATGAAGCCGACCAGAATTACCAAGGAAAAAATAATAAAGGCTGAATAAATGGGCTAGGCCCATGTAGAAAATCGAATTGGACCGGGCTGAATCTTGTGCCACATCGACTTGCCACATTTGGATGCCTACGTGGCACAGGGAGGTTGCTAGTGACCAAAATTTTGGTCAAAGAACCAACGACCTTTTACATATCACGAGAGAAGGTCGCTATAGTCGATTAATGACCCTCGACTTTTGACCTTCGCATTTTTGGTCACAAAAAGGTCGCAAATGAAAAACTATGACCTTTCAGCGACCAATAGTGAGGGTCACAAGTTGACATATTTCTTGTAGTGGGAACTGCACCAACCGATAGCTCCACCATTCAATATAAATACATATCTGGTTTGTGACATAGAGTCATCCGGATCAGTGTCGAAGCTAGCATCGACGTAACCTTTTACGACAAGCTCTTCATCACCTCCATAAACGAGAAACATATCCTTGGTCCTTTTCAGGTACTTCAGGATGTTCTTGACCGCTGTCCAGTGATCCACTCCTGGATTACTTTGGTACCTCCCTACCAAACTTATGGCAAGGCACACATCAGGTCTGGTACACAACATGTAATACATTATAGAGCCTATGGCTAAGGCATAGGGAATGCCTCTCATTCTCTCTCTATCTTCTGTCGTGGTTGGGCTTTGAGTCTGACTCAATTTCGCACCTTGCAACACAGGCAAGAACCCTTTCTTTGACTAGTCCATTTTGAACTTCTTCAGAACTTTGTCAAGGTATGTGCTTTGTGAAAGTCCTATTAAGCGTCTTGATCTATCCCTATAGATCTTGATACCCAATATATAATTCACCGAGGTCTTCATTGAAAAATTCTTATTCAAGTATCTTTTTATGCTATCCAGAAATTCTATATCATTTCCAATCAACAATATGTCATGCACATATAATATAAGAAATGCTACAGAGCTCCCACTCACTATCTTGTAAATACAGGTTTCACTGTAAGTTTGTATAAAACCATATGGTTTGATCACCTCATCAAAGCGTATATTCCAACTCTGAGATGCTTGCACCAGTCCATAGATGGATCGCTGGAGCTTGCGCACTTTGTTAGCACCTTTAGGATCGACAAAACCTTCTAGTTGCATCATATACAACTCCATTTGCCAGATTTATAATCATAAAATGTGGTAATTGCTAACATGATTCGGACAGACTTAAGCATCGCTAGAGGTGAGAAAGTTTCATCGTAGTCAACCCCTTGAACTTGTTGAAAACCTTTTGCAACAAGTCGAGCTTTGTAGACAGTGACATTACCATCAGCGTCCGGCTTCTTCTTGAAGATCCATTTATTCTCAATGGCTTGCCTATCATCGGGCAAGTCCACCAAAGTCCACATTTTGTTCTCATACATGAATCCTATCTCAGATTTCATGGCCTCAAGTCATTTATCGGAATCTGGGCTCATCATAGCTTCTTCATAGTTTGTAGGTTCGGCGTGGTCTAATAACATGACTTCCAGGACAGGATTACCGTACCACTGGTGTTGAACATGTTCTGTTTGATCTACGAGGTCCAGTAGTAACTTGATCAGATGTTTAATGATCATCATCATTAGCTTCCTCTCTAGTTGGTGTAGGCATCACGGGATTGGTTTTCTCTGATGTGCTACTTTCCAATTCTAGAGAAGGTACAATTACCTCACCAAGTTCTACTTTCCTCCCACTCACTTTTTTGGAGAGAAACTCCTTCTCTAGAAAGGACCCATTCTTGGCAACAAAGATCTTGCCTTCGGATCTGTGGTAGAAGGTGTACCCAGTAGTTTCCTTAGGGTATCCTATGAAGACGCACTTGTCCGATTTGGGTTCGAGCTTATCAGGCTGAAGACTTTTTACATAAGCGGCTCATCCCCAAACATTAAGAAATGACAGCTTAGGTTTCTGGCCAAACCATAGTTCATACAGTGTCGTCTCAACTGATTTAGATGGTGCCCTATTTAACGTGAATGCGGCTGTCTCTAATGCATAACCCCAAAATGATAAAGGCAAATCGGTAAGAGACATCATAGAATGCACCATATCTATTAAAGTACAGTTACGACGTTCGGATACACCATTACACTATGGTGTTCCAGGTGGCGTAAGTTGTGAAACAATTCCACATTGTTTTAAATGAAGGCCAAACTCGTAACTCAAATATTCACCTCCATGATTAGTCGTAGAAGTTTTATATTGTTGTTACGATGATTCTCTACTTCACTCTGTAATTCTTTGAACTTTTCAAATGTTTCAGATTTGTGTTTCATTAAGTAGATATACCCATACCTATTCAAAGCATCTGTAAAGGTTAGAAAATAATGATACCCGCCGCGTGCCTCAACACTCATCGGACTGCATACATCGATATGTATTATTTCCAATAAGTCATTATCTCGCTCCATTGTTCCGGAGAACAGAGTTTTAGTCATCTTAGCCACGAGGCATGGTTCGCAATATCAAATGATTCATAATCAAGTGATTCCAAAAGCCCATCTGCATGGAGTTTCTTCATACGCTTTACATCAATATGACCTAAACAGCAGTGCCACAAGTATGTTGCACTATCATTGTGAACTTTGCATCTTTTGGCATCAATATTGTGAATATGTGTATCACTACGATCGAGATTCAACAAGAATAGACCATTCATCAAAGGTGCATGATCATAAAAGATATTACTCATATAAATAGAACAACCATTATTCTCTAACTTAAATGAATAACCGTCTCACATTAAACAAGATCCAGATATAATTTTCATGCTCATCGCAGGTACCAAATAACAATTATTAAGGTCTAAAACTAATCCCAAAGGTAGATGTAGAGGTAGCATGCCGATGGCAATCACATCGACCTTGCACTAATGGAGGATGCTGATAACGCGACACTATGATAAGAGACCCTTCGACGAAACTGCGTGCAATGCAATAATCGCAAACGGTGATGTAAAAAACCATCAAAAAATGTGGAAAACGTTTGTGATGACGGATGCATCAAACACAGTTCAGATTTTAGTTACATGTGCGATGCAGGGTATATGGTTCAGTTCAATGAAATATTTGCGATGAGGCGGAAGAATAGAAATGGGCAGCCAGATGAAGGTGTGTGCAATATACGGCATACGGTTCACTCGGATGAACTATTTGTGATTAGGTGGAACAAAAGAAACGGTCAACCAAATCAAGGTGTGTGCAATAGAGGGCAAACAGTTCACTCGGATGAACTATTTGCATTGAGCCAAGATAACAGACACGGTTCAATATAAAAAGATGTGTCTGATACGTGGCAAACAGTTTTGTAATCAGAAATGTGTGCGAAGACCGATAATAACAAAGACGATTGCTGCTAATAAGACATGTGTGTCGTGTGATGTCTACTACACAACTTTATTCTTGTAGACTCCTGTTGGGCATCCAAGCAAAGAGTATTGTAGGACAGTAGCAATTTTCCCTCAAGTGGATGACCTAAGGTTTATCAATCCGTGGGAGGTGTAGGATGAAGATGGTCTCCTCAAACAACCCTTCAACCAAATAACAAAGAGTCTCTTGTGTCCCCAACACACCAAATACAATGGTAATTTGTATAGGTGCAATAGTTCGGCGAAGAGATGGTGAGACACGTGTAATATGGATAATAGAAATTGATTTTTGTAATACGAACAATAAAAAACTGCAAGGTAGCAATTGATAAAATGGAGCACAAACGGTATTGCAATGCTTGAAAATGAGGCCTAGGGTCCGCACTTTCGCTAGTGCAATCTCTCAACAATGCTAATATAATTGGATCATATAACCATCCCTCAACGTGCGATGAAGAATCACTCCAAAGTTCATATCTAGTGGAGAACATAAGAAGAAATTGTTTGTAGTTGTTCTTTCCGATCGATCTATCCAAGTGTTCGTACTAAAATAACACCAAGTTATTGTTTTCGATCGATCTATCAAGAGTTCGTACTAAAATAACACCAAGTTATTCTTTTCGATCAATCTATCAAGAGGTCATACTAAAATAACACAAAGCAAATTCAGATTCATAATACTCAATCCAACACAAAGAACTTCAAATAGTGCCCCAAGATTTCTATCAAAGAAACAAAAGACGAGAACGTGCATCAACCCCTATGCATAGATTACCCCAATGTCACCTCGGGAATCCGCGAGTTGAGTGCCAAAAAACATATCAAGTGAATCAATATGATACCCCATTGTCACCATGGGTATTCATAGCAAGGCATATATCAAGTGTTCTCAAATCCATAAAAGTATTCAATCCGATAGAATGAAATCTCAAGGGGAAAACTCAATTCACAACAAGATAGAGAGGGGAAAACACCATATGATCCGACTATATTAACAAAGCCTGCGATACATCAAGATCGTGACATCCCAAGAACACGAGAGAGAGAGAGAGAGAGAGAGAGAGAGAGAGAGATATTAAACACGTAGCTACTTGTACAAACCCTCAGCCCGAGGGTGGACTACTCCCTCCTCATCATGGTGGTCGTCGAGATGACGAAGATGGCCACCGGTGATATCCCCCTCCGGCGGAGTGCCGGAACGGGGTCTAGATTGGTTTTTCATGGCTACAGAGGCTTGCGGCGGCAGAACTTCTAATCTAGGGTTACCCAGAGGGTTTTGAGAATATCTGTGAATTTATAGGGCGAAGAGGCGATGCGGGAGGCCACTGAGGTCGGCACAACCCATCGTGGCGCGCCTGGGCCCCTAGGCACGCCCTGGTGGGTTGTGCTCTCCTCGGAGCTCCCCTCTGGTACTTCTTTGGACCACCCAGTGTCTTCTAGTCCAGAAAAAATCTCCAAAAAGTTTCGCTGCGTTTGGACTCCGTTTGGTATTTTATTTCCGCGGTGTAAATAACAAGCAAAAAATAGCAACTAGCACTTGGCACTATGTCAATAGGTTAGTCCCAAAAAATAATATAAAGTTGCTATAAAATGATTGTAAAACATCCAAGAATGATAATATATCAGCATGAATACTTCATAAATTATAGATACGTTGGAGTTGTATCATTGTGCATTGGGATTGCATACAGAACAACAACATATATTACATGCATAACCAAATTAAACATCCAATTACATAGGTGGCTACTACACACATGACATTTGCACACACCGAAGTAAACTATTACATGCATAATTACATGGGTGGCTACTACACACATGACATTTCCACACACCAAAGTCAACTATATATTACATGCATAATTAAGTAGGATAAACGATCATCTGATCATCATCTACTTCTTGGGATGCTTTGCCGCTACTACTCTGCTTGTGGCTCGATCTGGCCTTGTCGATCGCGGTAACGAGACACTTCCTCATGTCAACGATCCGCATGTGCATCTTGTAGCATGTGTACATGCTCTTGGCCGCGAACTTGAGGTGAGCTTCATCCAGTTGCCGCATCCAGGCCCCGTGCCAGGATACGGGACGTGTTCTATTGGCATCCTGCTTCATCTTTTTGTAGTATGTGTCGATGATGGCCGAGGCGAGTTCAACCAGGGAGTCCTTCTTCGTGCTGCCCCAGAACCTATAGTTCGCAAGGATTTCTACAAGGGTCTTGCAGGCCAAGCCCGTAACCCTGAGCGCTTTTACATCGTCGGTGGTTTCCACCGTAGCGAACCTGTAGTCGGTGCTGTTGACAAACCTGGTCAAACTGTCGCAAGGCTCTGCAGCCATGTGGTAGTGGTAGATGAGGACATGATGGTGCATTCACAATTGGGCGATGGCAACCTTTTGATCTATGTTGGGACGACCGCCGGTGTACTGGAGGTTGATGCCGACCACCTTGTACTTGTCTCGAGCAAGCAACTGCTCAACAGTGTTAACTTAGTCGTCCACCATGGCTGGGTCGATGGTGTACACCACCGAGAGATCCGTCTCCCTCACGTGGGTCTCCACTTTATGCTCGCCGCACTCCACTGGAGCGCCGGTATACATCCCCTCTCTATTTGTCATCGTGGGTGTGCTTGTTGTGCTGTGGGGCACGATCGAAAGGTTGAAGATCCTAAGGTTATAATGGTCGCGGGAATGAAAGGGGAAGCCGGACGACCTGGATATCGGCACGCTCAGATGGCTGTTCTAATTTGCAGCGCATAACTCCATTGTGCCACACGTAACTGCATCGTGTGGTGATGCATGCGGCGCAACCGCATGCATATGGGCCCCCGATGTTATCATGTGCAGGTCTAAACGCTGGCAGAGCCCGCGCGGAGGGACGCGAGCAGAGCGCTCTGCGGTCGCCTGAACGGCGACCAACCATATATATGCATATAGCAGTTGAACACGCAAGGAAAAGCTGTCCACAAGGCGAGTGCACCGACTGATGTGCAGAGCGCACCGCAGCGCCTAACGGTGAGCAGAGCTTGCCGAGGGACGCGAGAAGAGGCTGGCACAATGATACGTGGCAAATAAGATGAACTCTGCGAGCGATGTCACAGACATCAAGCATGAATCAAATTAGAGTAGCGTGTGCGATACGTGGCATACAGTTGATCCAGTCGAGTTGTTTGTGATGGAATAAGTTGGATGTGTTGTGGGCAAACGCTTGCTGGTACACAACCATTTGCGATTGATGAATTCATCATCGACGGGTTCCCTAATGTGATCCGCGAGCAATGTGATATGCTCCATCTGCACAACATCTATGCTCTTTCTGCAGAAGAACATATATATACTTATAACAGGACATGATTGCAAAACCAAATTAAACCTCCAATTACGTTATATATCAAAACTTTTCTCAAATTTGAAAAATAATAATATCACAGTCTATTGGTGTCCATCTAACACCACGATAAGTTTCATGAATTTCAACTTAGTTTTGGATTTATTGGATTTTAAAATCAAGATTCTAGATGTCACAAATTTCTTGCATGGGGACGATTTTGCAATCCATTTTCGTGAACTATCACGGGTCTCATGTAGATCAAATTTAATTTTTGCACATTTAAATCCCTAGGAAATCAATCAATGTATAAAAAACCGATAGATGTTATCTATTTTTTTTCAATTTTTAACACTAAACTCCTTTGGTTGCATGTTCACCGCAGAAAAAGTTTGACATACATCTTTGGGCCACATGCACGCGGTGGTCCTAGGTCACCGTCCAACACTATGAAATGCGATGAGAAAGGTTAGTTTGACCAACAAGGATGGTCATTTTTTGGTTTTTGTTATACTTACAGTAGGAGTATCTATATAGTACGCATTGAAGAGGGTGGTCGGGAGCAATACTACCTGTCATATAGGACACTCACTCGCGTGCGATGCTTCCATCCATGGGCCCGCGAGGTTGTCCTCCATCACTTTGACCCAGCAAGGAGGTTTCTTTTTGGGTTGTGTTGCGATAGGAGTATATAGTACGCGGCGAAGAGGGGAGGAGGGGCCCGGGGCAGCACATATATACTATATACACACGTCATGAATCGATCTCGCTCCGTGTGGGAACTTTTCGGTTTCCGAGGCAGGTGCCGCAAAGAAGTTGTGCATATTAGGTATTTAAAACATAACCAACACACTGGGCCATGTTTGGATGATGGCTATCACTCATTCGCCTACGACTCTTCCCTCCATGGGCCCGCGAGTTCGTCGTCCATCTAATATATGACACAACAAGAAAGGTAATTTGACGAACAAGGAGGATTATTTTTGGGTTTTGTTACGGTAGGTAGGATTATATATTATGCGTCGAAGAGGGGAGGCGGGCAACATATATATACTACGTGTCATGAACCTCAGTTTGTGTGGAGGACTTAAAGGTTTCCGAGGCAGGTGCCACATCAAAGTTCTGCATATATATTAGGTATTAAAACATCGCAACCACATATCTCCATACATGTGTTTAGCCCACAAGCAAGTGATGGTGGTTGTCCTCTAGCACTCACTCATGAAATTATCACTGAGATGCTTCATCCATCTCTGTGTGCCCGCTTGGTCAATCACCTCGACCGGCAGCGATAGAGGTTAATTTGACTTATAATTAGAAGGGGATAAAATTTTGGTTCATCTTATACGGTTTGGTACATGCAACTATATACTTCGCGCGCATGTGTACGCACGAATTCCTCCCACCCGGTCGAAGTGGGGGGGGGGGCGAGCACGCGACGCATCATGAACCAGATCTGTGTGGGGACTGTGCGTTTTTCGATGCATGCATGCGCCACATCAAAATGTTGTGCTTTTGGTATTCAAACATATATGCATGCATCACGCATGTCCATCCATATGTTTGGGGCACATATATACATGCAGTGATTGTCTTTGGACACTCTCCCTCGCTTGTTTATCATCGACGGCCTATATATTCGTGGGCCCGCGTGGACGTCCATCACTTTGACCAACAACGCGAGAGAGGTTACCAGGGTGGATTCTTCTTCTCTTGGTTTGTGTTACCATGTATTCGTACATCGACCATGGTGAGATTCGAGATATATATATATATATATATATATATATATATATATATATATATAGGACTCCTCTTTTATACTCCCAAGAGTATGTACTCCCACCCCAATGGATAAAGTCAATGAGCGTTGATGGACGACCCTCCATGACAAGTGCTAACTAACCTGTGCAGGTAACAAGCCAATTAACGGAAGCGTGCGTACCTACTTCCTAAAATCGAGGCTCACAAGGCCACTAGCTTTGTTCGTTATGCAAAATGTACGTCACGGTTAGAGTTCACCTTAGACAATTTTTTAATAGGAAGGGGTATATTTCATATTTTTTAATATGAAGTCTAAGAAGGTATAGATATCCGCAAGAAATATATTGCAATTTTTAGGTGTATATGCTGCTTGTTTTTCCATGGAGTATATACTGTCATTTTCCCGTGGAGGGTATACATAGTGTCATTATTTTTTGCAGGAGTACTTATATACTCTATTTGTTAAGTAGTGCAAACTGCCATTTTTCTGAGGAGTATATACTGACTTATTCCAAAGTATATATACTGCATTTCGTAGGAGTAGATACTAATCTTTTTTTACAATGGGTATTGAGGGAGTCCTGGACTAGGGGGTGTCCGGACAGCCGGACTATCATCGTCCGCCGGACTCCAAGACTACGAAGATACAAGATTGAAGACTCTGTCCCGTGTCCGGATGGGACTTTCCTTGGCGTGGAAGGCAAGCTTGGCGTCTGGATATGTAGATCTCCTACCATTGTAACCGACTCTGTGTAACCCTAGCCTTCTCCGGTGTCTATATAAACGGAGGATTTAGTCCGTAGGACACAACATACATTACAACAATCATACCATAGGCTAGCTTTAGGGTTTAGCCTCCTTGATCTCGTGGTAGATCCACTCTTGTACTACCCATATCATCAATACTAATCAAGCGGGGCGTGGGTTTTACCTCCATCAAGAGGGCCCGAACACAGGTAAAACATCGTGTCCCTTGTCTCCTGTTACCATCTGCCTAGGCGCACAATTCGGGACCCCTACCGAGATCCGCGGTTTGACACCGACATTGGTGCTTTCATTGAGAGTTCCTCGTGTCGCCACCGATAGGCTCGATGGCGTCTTCAATCAACAACACCGTCTGTGGTGAGACTTTTCTCCCGGACAGATCTTCAGATTCGGCGGCCGCTGCGGGCTAATTCACTTGGCCATCTGGAGCAGATCGAAGCTACACCCCAGCCATCGGTCGATTCGAAACCTAAACTTCACGGCCGATATCCGGGGACTTGATCCTCGGCGGGCTCGAGCCTGCCAAGCAGCCCGCCTTTATTACGATGGGCATGATCTAGCTCTGTCGCTGAACAGTGCCTTGGTGGCCGCACAAGAATCCACTCCGGCCCTTAATCCGGAGCCAATCGCCCAGATCGAGGGCCGGTGGTTGGACACCGCGTCGGGGGCTGCAACTTCTACGGCGATGGAGCCAAACACTAACCTTGTCCCTTGCGAAGCTCATGACTCCAAGGTGCCGGACTCCCTGCCGGACTCCGGACCGCCCGCGCCCCTGCCAATCAAATCTGATCGGGCGCCGGTTATGGAATTCACCGCCATGAACATCTTCCAACGCTCGCCCTTTGGCGACATCCTAAATTCGTTAAATCACCTCTCGCTATCCGGAGAGGCCCGGCCGGACTACAGCCAGGACGGTTGGGATTCGGGAGACGAAGAAATTCAAAGCCCACCCACCACCCACTTTGTAGCCACTGTCAATGATCTAACCGGCATGCTAAACTATGACTCCGAAGACATCGACGGCATGGACGACGATGCCGGAGGCGAACAAGAACCAGCGCCTACAGGGCACATGAAGACCACCTCGTCATACGACGTATACATGGTGGATACCCCAAAAGGAAGCGACAACGAGGACCAACGGGGCGCGGCAGAAGATAATCCCGCCGACAAACAACCCAAACGGCGATGCAGACGCCGCCCTAAGTCCCACCTCGACAACAACAGCGCTCTTAATAACCCAGCAATACAGCAGGGCAGACCAGTGGACGACGAACACACAGACAAGCAACCGTCCGAACAGGACGAGTCAGATAATCAGTCCAGGCCCGGCGAAAACAATAGTCCAGACGACCTCACGCCGGACACACCGCCAGAAAATAAAAACCTTTGGAAAAGACTCGTCTCCACCGCAAGAAGTTTGAAGAAAGAAAAACGGAAGCTCAAAACAGCGGAAGATACACTCAGATGGAGGTGGAGCAAAGTGCTCAAAACCGCACACAAATACGGCAATGGCCATCAATCAAAGAGCTACCCGAAGCGCAAGCTACTGCGAGAATTTGATGAGGAGGCCATAGAGCCCCCACAATCAAAAAACAAAGAGGCCGCCTGGTTGGATAGACGGCCAGATGATAGGCCAAAATCTGAAAGCGGCGCCACATATAAACCGACTAATGACCCTGGAAGGACAGATGGCCCAACCAGGTCCATTTACGGGCCAAAGAAGAGGGCCCCAGGAAGCAATACAACACGCCAAGTGTCCGAAGACAGCGGTACACCCAAATACAGGGGCGCCGCACACCCACTATGTTTCACCGCCGAGTCTTTGGATCATGAATTCAGCAGGATTTAAACCCATAAACATAGAGGCCTATGACGGAACAACAGACCACGGAGTGCGGATAGAAGATTATATACTACACATACACATGGCTAGAGGAGACGATCTCACGCCATAAAATACCTACCCTCAAGCTCAAAGGGCCAGCCCGTCATTGGCTCAAAAGCCTCCCGAAAACACTTGTTGGAAGTTGGGAAGAGCTCGAGGACGCGTTTAGAGCAAATTTTCAAGGAACTTATGTCCGCCCTCCGGATGCGAGATGATCTAAGTCATATAACTCAACAGCCGGAGAGTCGGTAGCATAAATTCAGAGCAGGTTCCTCACCAAAAAGAACCAAAAGGTTGGTGTCCGGACGCGAAGCCTTAGCAGCTTTTAAACACAGCGTCCGAGACGAATGGCTCGCAGACACCTCGGCCAAGAGAAGCCGAGGACAATGTCGCGCTAACAAGCCTCATGACCAGCTTTTGTGCGGGAGAGGATAGTGGCTAGCAAGATGCGACACCAGCGACCCAAGTACATCCGAGATCGAGATGGAAATGGAAAATCACGGCGAGAAAAGAGCGGCGCGGAATAAAGAGAAAAGCCCAAAAGCACGGCGGTCGGCGCCGGATTCAAAAGCTCATGCCAAACAACAAAACACCGCCTCTTAAGGATAACAGCGATGAGCTATCCAACTTAAACAAGATTTTGGGTCGGATATGTCAAATCCACAGTACCCCCGGAAGGCCTGCAAACCACACCCACCGAGATTGTTGGGTTTTCAAACAGTCCGGCCGACTAAACGCCGAACACAAGGGGCTCGACGCATCAAGCAAAGATGATAAACCCCACCAGCAGAGCACCGGAAAACAAAAGAATTTCCCACAAGAGGTCAAAGCAGTAAATTCACTTCATGTGATGATACGAAAAAACAGTGCAGCACCCGTTAAAATGGGTCTCGCACGGTCCAACCTAGCGGAACATAGAGATTGGACATCAAAAATAATCACTTTCGACCACCTGGATTATTCCAGAAGCATTCGAAATGCAGGATGGACTGCCCGATATTGGATCCGATAATCGACGGACTGCAATTTACACAAGTCCTGATGGACGGAGGTAGTGACTTAAACCTGCTGTATCCAAACACAATCCGCAAGTTGGGGATAGACCTTACTAAAATCCAACGCAGCCGCACTTCCTTTAAAGGAGTGACGCCAGGCCCTTACGCCAAGTGCACAGGCTCCCTATTACTAGAAGTTGTGTTCGGATCACCGGACAACTTTCGACGCGAAAAATTAATCTTTCATGTCGTCCCATTTAAAAGTAGCTATCAAGCACTCTTGGGACGAGAAGCCTTTGTCCGCTTCAACGCCATACCACATTACGCATCTCTTACACTTAAGATGCCCGGTCCACGTGGCATCATTTCAAAGATCTGGTCATTTAAAGACCCGGACACGGTCGAACGAGTCCGGCATAAATAAGCGGGGCTCCCTCGCGCACATCCCTTCACAAGGGCTGCGGCGCAAGCAACAATGAGCTCACACAGACTCCGCTTTACTTATTTATATTTCTTCCTTCGTATATATTTTTCGACGAGTTCCTTTCAAACTAAGTTCCTCTCTTTTACTGGATGAACAACATGCACACCCGCCGGGATAACGCACAACGGAGACACGGTAGCGCAGCGTGCGGAGGGACCCGTCGCGAGGATTCTTTTGATTAAGACCCATGTAAACCTTTTTCTGTCTCTTGTTGTTATAATCCTTGGTTTCTCATTATAACCAAAGCGAGCTGACGTTTTGGCATCGGCGCGTCGAGAGGACCTTGCCGTGCACGGACACTAGGGGCTTAGGGCATTGTTCGCCCATTATTACAAAGACCGAACACCTTAGGGAGTGTTCGGCGTCTCGAGATTAGGCCTTATATGCATCAGCTCGAATCATGTCTTTGGTCAAATGTTGGGTTTGCCGGCTCCGTGTTTTGCTGCCTTACGTTTAGTATCATCGGCTAACGCGGCAGCAGGAGAACTCTGCGATTGTGCCCCAGTTAATTTGGCGAGCACCTCGATGAAAGCGAAAACTAATCATCATGATCTGAGAGACTGGTCAACCACTCGATCGACTACCGGAATGTTTAGAATTCCCCGCTTTGACGAAGGACCGTTTCCCGGCCAGGCACACATGCGCCCCGAATTCGGAGAAGCGCGGTGCCCTAAGGGGCTATATCATAGCCCCACCCTCGAACTCCACTGGCTAAGTGAAAGTGATAAAGCATTATAGTCCGGATTGCCTCGTTTGCTACACTACCACCTCCTTAACAGGACCGAGACACCTTGTGCGTGGGGGCTGAAGCCGAAGACTGCAATCTTTCAGGTTGTACAAATGTATACATAAACGGCCGCATAGGAGATATTTTAATACTTGGAACGCACAAGTATAAAAAGCGGTTACAACATAATCATTGTTTTACAAGATAAAGCGTTCATTTGAGCGTGACATTTTTCGAAACATCGCGACTCTATTACCGGCGCCATGCATAACTTCCCCAAAATATTGCTCGGTGGGTAACGGCTTCGTCCGAACCACGGGCTGCAATAGCGGTGGCATCCATCTCGCCCAATGTGTCTTCACACGGGCAAGGGCCATCCGCGCCCTCTATCAGCCGACGGCTTCATCTCCTTGATATGCGGCACCGCTCCAAGAAATTGCTACAACAAGCGAAATAGCTCGTCGCCTTGGTCCTCTCGGCGGACATGAGCCACGATATCGATCATGGCAAGTCCGGACAATCTGTTAAGCTCAGCCCATTCGGCTAACCGATCGATCAGCGGAAGTGAGCGATCCGGACTATGGAATTGAGACCAAAATAGCTCTTAGTCTTGTGATCCTACGGCTCCGGAAGTACTGCGGCATCAGCCACACTTGCCGCTAAGTCCATATATGGATCCTCCGGACCCCACAGCTGGCCAAGTTGGGCATACTTTGGATCCGTAAATCGGCGACGCAGCGTAAAAGGCCCGCCAGACCACAATATCTCGACTGGCGCAGCTCCTCCTTCATAGCCGCATTGCGAGCGAGCATCCTTGGCCTCAGCGGTGGCCTTCCCCAGGTCTTCCCGCTTTGATAGGCGCTCCTTTTCAAGAGCCTCATTGCGGTCGGCAGCATCCTTCAATTTCACGGCCAATTCGGCCATCTTTTCCCTGCTTAGGCAGTGTGCAGCCTTTTTGGCTTTCAACTCCTCGGCCGCCCTCGAGGCAGCCGCATCACTCCTTCGGGCTTGCTCCTTGGCTTGAGCAAGCTCGGCCCGAAGGCTCTCCACAGCAGCAGCACCGTCTGTATCACATCATATATATTGTCAGAAGCGGGCTTTGACTCCCTTAAATAAGTGACTGCGGAGAATTTATTTACCTTGCGACTCGTCAAGTCGCCGGTTGACAAGCGTGATGTCCGCATCCGCCACATCGAGTTGCCGCATTAACTCGCCAACTCCACTAGTCCGGCTAGCCCCCGGACTATCCGCCACCTGCACAGGAATGGCGACATTCATTACCTGCGATTTTGATCCTCTCACGCTGTCGCTTTCGACAACCTACCAAGTCTCAGGGGCTACTATCTATACAGGGCGCACTTCTATGTGCCAGACTATCAAAAAGGTGCGTCGTTCTTGCGTACCTCAAATCCTGCCAGCAAACTCCTGTTGGCACTATGCAATCCGATTTCGGCGGACGAAATCCTTCCCATCACCATACTCATCAAAGCACGGTGATCTTCTGAAGTGGACGCCCTCTCAAGCAGATCCTTCAGCTCCCCTGGCCGGACACTAGTTGGCGCCGAACTCTCCAGCCCCACTAGACTCTGGGATACCCTCCGGGACGATACTTCAGGCTCGTCTGCCCTGTCCGACGGTGCAGCAGACGGAGGCGTTTCGCTCTGCATCATCTCCGGACGAAGATCCCCCGAAGACGAGCTCATCTGAGAAGGCCGCAGATCCGAACTGTAAAATAAAAATTTCGGTTATCCACAAAAGCACAAATAGGGTTATTTTCTTATTAATGAACCCCCCTTTTCCTACTCACGGCTCGCTGGAGGGCTGATCTTTTAGAGACGATTGTACGTCCAGGTTCTCCCCAGAAGCAGGACCCTCCGACGAAATTTCTTCCCCGCTTAGGGGCTTTGGCCTCTGGGTCTTGAGGCGGTCCTCTTCTCCCCGAAGGAAGGAGGATTTTCGATCCCCCTCTTCAGCGCCCCTTGGGTGAGGTGATAACTCTTCTATTTTCCCCATCGCCTCCTTCTCTGGCGCGACCTCCAACATTCGACCAGCCACGGGCTCCGGTCACGGTCTCTGGGGGGGCGGACACCTTATCGGCCATTGCGCTACCCACTCGATGAAGAATAATGGGTTAGAAGGTGAATTTGAGAAAAACAAACAAATAGAACGTCCGGGACTCGAGCTATTTACCCGAGTATCAGGCGATTGCAGCTTAGGCTGCGTCCTCGGTCAATTCGGACCGCCACTGCGGTCGAAGAATAACTTGTACATCTCCACAGGCGTCATACCCATGAAGTGTTGGAGAATTCGTGGTCCCTCGGATTGAACTCCCATAACCGGAGAGGACGGCGTTGCTGAGGCGATCACCACAACCAGATTGATCTCCCTCGCTTGGAGGTCTCGAATCCGACCCGCAATAAAGGCACGTCTTGAGCGGCCCCAATTGAGCCCTTGGTTGACCCACGACATCAATCGGCGTGGAGGTCCCGGCGGAATGAAGGCGGCGGCTTTGCTTGCGCCCTTCGGATGGTGATATAGAACCACTCCTGCTGCCACGAGCCGAGCTCTTCTTGGAAGGAGCCCTCGGGCCACGGGCATCGGCCCTCCCGCTTCGGCCGCCGCGCCCGCACTCCGCTTGAGCGCCCCGGTCATCTTGGCTCCACATTAAAGGTCTTGACCACAGGCCGCCCGGGGGGTGACGCGGAGGAAGGCTTCGAACAATAATGAATGCGGAAATATGGAGGATGGACTCGGGCCAAGTCGTGAAAATCCAGCCCGTAGTAGAACATGAGCCCTCTCACGAAGGGGTCCGTCAAAGCCTAAACCCCGGCGGAGGTGGGATCTGAAGGCAGCGTACTCACCGGGCTCGGGAGTGGAGTGCGGCCTGCCCTTGGGCAGCAACCTGTCTTGAAATCTCGTGGGGCATGTACTTGGCCTCCGCAGCTTTAGCACGTCCTCCTCCATGACGAGAGGAGGGCATCCACCGACCACGAAGGTCGGAGCGGACATTGTTGAAGATCCGGCGCTCGAATCTGGGGCTCGGGTGTTGGAACTTGGAGCAAGGAGAAGATTCGATGGAACATTGAAGAAAAGCGAGCCTTGGTCCTCTTGTAAAGGGGAAAATACCAAGAGCCGTCTCGTTACCGTTCGGGATTCACCTTCGATAGAGGAGGTGTGGCGACGAGCGCGGTTGGGTTACCCACGCTCATATTGGCGAGAATCCGGAATAAGGGGATCACGATCCGCTTGACGGGGCGTGCCAAGAAACCGCCGCTAAGCGTCTACGAGGTGGTATAATAAAAACGATTCAAGTAAAGGCTTGGTAGCGGTGTGATGTCATGCCGCAAAATCGCCGCCAGATTGGACTTGTGTACATTTTATTCTCTACGATGGAATGTGGAATTTATTTTGCGAGCCGGACGCTATCTGGTGTTTATGATCTTCTCTAGATTATTCAAAGGAGGAACCCGCCTTGCAATGCGAACATTATGCACGCCGGACTTATCGTCATTGAAGCTTTGGTTCGAGGGCTCTTGAGGAGTCTGGACTAGGGGTGTCCGGACAACCGGACTATCATCGTCGCGGACTCCAAGACTAAGAAGATACAAGATTGAAGACTCCGTCCGTGTCGGATGGGACTTTCCTTGGCGTGGAAGGCAAGCTTGGCGTCACGGATATGTAGATCTCCTACCATTGTAACCGACTCTGTGTAACCCTAGCCTTCTCCGGTGTCTATATAAACCGGAGGGCTTTAGTCCGTAGGACACAACATACATTACAACAATCGTACCATAGGCTAGCTTTAGGGTTTAGCCTCCTTGATCTCGTGGTAGATCCACTCTTGTACTACCCATATCATCAATATTAATCAAGCAGGACGTAGGGTTTTACCTCCATCAAGAGGGCCCGAACCTGGGTAAAACATCGTCTCCCTTGTCTCCTATTACCATCCGCCTAGACGCACAATTCGGGACCCCCTACCCGAGATCCGCCGGTTTTGACACCGACAGGTATATACTGCAATTTTTAAGGAGTATGTAATGAAATTTTGGAGTATATATGCATATTTTTTTAGGTTGTAGATACAACTTTTGAGGTGGTTCATGCTGCTTACCAATTAACATATACTGTTGCGACTTGTGAGTATATGCCACTTTGGGTAATTAGGAGTATAACCCTTTGTAACTAGACTAGGAGTATATATACTACTCTCGAATCAGTGGAGTATATGCTATTTTTTCATGGAGTATACACTCCTTCGTTTTGTGATTTGTTATACACAACTTCTTTCTATCACTACAGAATAACCCACTATGCCGGTGGCTTTTTGTCGGGGCCATCGGCATAGTTGGAGCTATACGGACTATATACAACATTTTTGTGACTGAGTATATTGCTCTAGAACTGAATATAATTCATCTAACAGAAATTAAAAACTAAAAAAAGGGTGTAGTGCCTTTAGAAACAAAATATACAATAACATAGAGTATAACTAATTACAAAAGTATAGTACGTAAACAGCAGTATAATTAATAGAATAACAATACAACGTCCAGTCCCACAAAAAGATACAATATTGGAGCATAATTTATTTTCTATACTGGTATTTTCATAAGCAGATAACACGACTAAACTTGTCTATTTGAATCACTTATGTCTCGTAGTGTCCACGTATAGTTATGCATGGTAGATCAATCATGCCGGATCGATATAGATCGCCATGTCACATCATTGAAATCCACCGCCGTTGTGTAACTATACTCGTTGTGACGGAAAACCAAGCAGCTATGCATGCCTTGTACGGAGAAGAAGCGTCAGTGGCACACGGAACCCAGCTTGTACGCAGTTAAAAAAGAATGGATGAGAGATCCAGGTAATCCATGTATGCACGCGTGCGTGTCTATGAATTTGCTGATGGATAGAAGTAGCTCGTCACGATTGAATGCCAATTGGAATAACATGCATGCAAGGAACTCCGTTGATCTGCCTCTTCATGCAAGTCAAGGGTGCATGCATAAAATATATTCATACCTAGAAGGATATCTCCGGGAAGATCGGCTGCCGGTGGCATCTTATCTCCGGTCGTCAACGAACCGCTGCTGGGGCCGCATCTTGCCGCCGGCTGAGTTTGCCGCCGAGCCGCTCAGCTCAAAACAATATTTTTGTAGTTATCTGGCTGCTTCATCCAGTTTTTTGGGAGATTATAACCAATCTGTAGGTGGCTTATCCCGATAAATATGGAACAACTTTTCCAACTGCGCTATTGTGAAGCTAATAAGGCAGATGTGGAAAACTAAACAATCACAGGTGGCAAGGGAGTATGTACTCCTAGGAGTACTAACCCATTTTCCTATATATTTTGTTTAGCGTAGCAGAATATTATTCTGTTACCCAACTTGAAGTGACGGTTTCAGGCGGTTGTACTCATTATTTTCATCTCGCCGAAAAGATCGTCCTCTCCAGTGCAAAAAAAATTACGATTTTTTTCGTCGGAATGGGGCGTGTAATATATCGTTGGAAAGCTCTTGACAACTACATTACATGTACATAAGAACTTTTTGCATAATCATCACGGTTTAAGAGCAGTTTTGAGAAAACCATTTTTTTCAAAACCGAAAACGTGAATCATATTTCAGACTTAATTCTCAAATGGTTTGTCGGAATTGAGCAAATAAGGTGCCATTGGAAAGCTGGTAAAAATCCGCTTCTTCCATATATCTATTGTTTTTTAAAATTATATACGATTTAAAAGTAATTTGAAAAACGGTGAAATTGACGGTTGGTCGGATTGACGCAAACAATACGGGGTTGGAAAGATATGGAAATTGCTCAACGTTTTTGTATAGAAATGTTTTTCTATTTCTTTACGGTTTAAACTCTAATTTGAATACGGTCAAAATTGATTTCGAACGCAATTTTTTTAAAAGTTTGTTGAAATGGGGCAAATAATATACCGTTGGAAAGATATCAAAAGTGCGACACTTAGTCATGCTGAATATTTTCTCAAATTCGCAACCGTTGAAGAGTAATTTTGAATATGGTGAGACCCATTTTCCCGATCGAAAAACAGAGTACTCGTACTGATCTATTTGTGTGTTTGTACAGAGGTATTTTTCACAGTAGTTTCGAATGGTTTCGAAAAAAGAGTACTTGAACGGATGTCTGTATGATTTTGTATTGAGCATGTTTTCACATACTAGACTTTACTCTGTATTTTCGGTATAATTTTCCTCGTAACTTCTCAATGGTATCATCGTGCCCAAAATTGCATAGTTTATACTGTTTGAACTAAATTATTTTTTTAATAAAACAATTTTTTTTGAGTTTTGTTTTGAACTCAACATTGTTTTGCGATGATATTCTGGACTTCTCTCATTTTACCATGTGAACTTTTAGCATTTTGAATTTCCATTGTATTTTTTTGGTTGAGCTTTTTTCCAAACTTACCTGGGACGTCGTGTTCAACTTTTTTCTGTACTTATATGCTAATAATAATAGAACATTTCCCATACAATTTTTGTCCATTCATGGACATCAACCAAAATAGGCAGGAGAGAGCACTATCAAACTGATCGTTGTTTTCGACCAAACTATTGTGTTCTACTTTTCGAAGAATTGATCATGTAATACATATTGAACGACCACACATGTACGATATAATGAATTGTAGGGCCTTAAAAGTGTAGTGATAGTACATCTATAAAGCTCCATAAGATCACATGAAGCCTCTGCCAAATGAAATACAAAATACTGACAAAACTTCACACTTTTTGCACGAAGGGCATACTGAAGGAAATATGCCCTAGAGGCAATAATAAAGTTATTATTTATTTCCTCATATCATGATAAATGTTTATTATTCATGCTAGAATTGCATTAACCGGAAACATGATACATGTGTGAATACATAGACAAAACTATAGTCACTAGTATGCCTCTACTTGACTAGCTCATTAATCAAAGATGGTTATGTTTCCTGACCATACACATGTGTTGTCATTTGATTAGTGGGATCACATCATTAAGAGAATGATGTGATTGACATGACCCATTCATTAGCCTAGCACTTGATCGTTTAGTATCTGCTATTGCTTTCTTCATGACTTATACAAAGTTCACGCAACTATGAGATTGTGCAACTCCGTTTACGGAAGAACACTTTGTGTGCTACCAAAGCGTCACAAGCGAATCGGGTGATTATAAAGGTGCTCTCTGGTGTTTAGAAGGTACATGTTGGGTTGGCATAATTGAGATTAGGATTTGTCACTCCGATTGTCGGAGAGGTATCTCTGGGCCCTCTCGGTAATACTCATCACCTAAGCCTTGCAAGCATGTAACTAATGAGTTAGTTATGAGATGACGTATTCGGAGCGAGTAAAGAGACTTGCGATAACGAGATTGAACTAGGTATTGGATACCGGCGATCATCTCGGGCAAGTAACATACCGATGACAAAGGGAACAAAGTATGTTGTTATGCGGTTTGACCGATAAAGATCTTCGTAGAATATGTAGGAACCAATATGGCCATCCAGGTCCCGCTATTGGTTATTGACCAAAAATGGTTTTAGGTCATGTCTACATAGTTCTCGAACCCGTAGGGTCCACACGCTTAACGTTTCGATGACAGTTTTATTATGAGTTTATAAGTTTTGATGTATCGAAGTCTGTTCGGAGTCCCGGATGTGATCACGGACATGACGAGGAGTCTTGGAATGGTCGAGACATAAAGATTGATATATTGGAAGCCTATATTTGGACATCGGAATGGTTCCGGGTGAAATCGGCATTTCTAGAGAGTACCGGAGGTTACGGAACCCCGGGAGGTTAATGGGCCTACATGGGCCAAGAGGGAGAAGAGGAAGGAGCAAGGAGGGGGCCGCGCGCCCCTCCCCCTCCTAGTCCGAATAGGAGAAGGGAAGGGGGGCGGCGCCCCCCCTTTCCTTCCCATCCTCCCCTCTTTCCTCCTTCTCTCTTACTCCAACTTGGAAAAGGGGAGTCCTACTCCCGGTGGGAGTAGGACTTCCCTCTTGGCGCGCCCCCTTAGGCCGGCGGCCTCCTCCCCCCTGGATCCTTTATATACGGGGGCGGGGGGCACCCCATAGACACACAAGTTGATCTACGGATCGTTCCTTAGCCGTGTGCGGTGCCCCCTTCCACCATATTCTACCTCGGTCATATCGTCGTGAAGCTTAGGCGAAGCCCTGCACCGGTAGAACATCAAGATCGTCACCATGCCGTCGTGCTGACGGAACTCTCCCTCGACACTCGGCTGGATCGGAGTTCGAGGGACGTCATCGAGCTGAACGTGTGCTGAACTCGGAGGCTCCATACGTTCGATGCTTGGATCAGTCGGATCGTGAAGACGTACGACTACATCAACCGCGTTGTGCTAACGCTTCCGCTTACGGTCTACGAGGGTACGTGGACATACCCTCTCCCCTCTCGTTGCTATGCCATCAACATGATCTTGCGTGTGCGTAGGAATTTTTTTTGAAATTACTCGTTCCCCAATGATGGCATCCGAGCCTAGGTTTTATCGTTGATATTATATGCACGAGTAGAACACAAGTGAGTTGTGGGCGATATAAGTCATCTTGCCTACCAAAGCATGTCATACTTTGGTTCAGCGGTATTGTAAGATGAAGCGGCCGGACCGACATTACAGCGACGCTTCGCGAGACTGGTTTCACCGTTATGAGCACTCGTGCTTAAAGGTGGTGGCGGGTGTCTGTCTCTCTCACTTTAGTTGAACCGAGTGTGGCTCGCCCGGTCCTTGTGAAGGTTAAAAGCGAGTCTATTTGACAAACTATCGTTGTGGTTTTGATGCGTAGGTAAACGGTTCTTGCTAAGCCCGTAGCAGCCACGTAAAATTTGCAACAACAAAGTAGAGGACGTCTAACTTGTTTTTGCAGGGCATGTTGTGATGTGATATGGTCAAGGCGTGATGCTATATTTTATTGTATGAGATGATCATGTTTTGTAACGAAGTTATCGGCAATCGGTGGAGCCATATGGTTGTCGCTTTATTGTATGAAAAGCAAGCATACTGTAATTGCTTTACTTTATCACTAAGCGGTAGCAATAGTCGTAGAAGCAATAGATGGCGTAAGCGACAACGATGCTACGATGGAGATCAAGGTGTCGCGCCGGTGGCGATGGTGATCATGACGATGCTTGAAGATGGAGATCACAAGCACAAGATGATGATGGCCATATCATATCACTTATATTGATTGCATGTGATGTTTATCCTTTATGCATCTTATCTTGCTTTGATTGACGGTAGCATTTTAAAATGATCTCTCACTAAAATTATCAAGTAGTGTTCTCCCCGAGTATGCACCGTTGCCAAAGTTAAATCGTGTCGAGACACCACGTGATGATCGGGTGTGATAAGCTCTCGTCCATCTACAATGGGTGCAAGCCAGTTTTGCACACGAGAATACTCGAGTTAAACTTGCGAGCCTAGCATATGCAGATATGGCCTTGGAACACGGAGACCGAAAGGTCGGCGTGAATCATATAGTAGATATGATCAACATAATGATGTTCACCATTGAAAACTACTCCATCTCACGTGATGATCGGTTATGGTTTAGTTGATTTGGATCACGTGATCACTTAGATGACTAGAGAGATGTCTGTCTAAGTGGGAGTTCTTAAGTAATATGATTAATTGAACTTAAATTTATCATGAACTTAGTACCTGATAGTATCTTGCTTGTCTATGTTTGTTTGTAGATAGATGGCTCGTGTTGTTGTTCCGTTGAATTTTAATGCGTTCCTTGAGAAAGCAAAGTTGAAAGATGATGGTAGCAATTACGGACTAGGTCCGTAACTCGAGGATTATCCTCATTCTGCCTGACGAAGAGTTACGTCTGGAAGCACCGCTGGGTGCGAACTGCTTCTGCCGATGCAAGTGACGACGTTAAGAACGTCTGGCGAGCAAAGCCGATGACTACTCTATAGTTCGATGTGCCATGCTTTACGGCTTAGAACTGGGTCTTCAACGACGTTTTGAGCGTCATGGAGCATATGAGATGTTCCAGGACTTGAAGTTAATATTTCAAGCAAATGCCCGGATTGAGAGATATGAAGTCTCCAATAAGTTCTATAGCTGCAAGATGGAGGAGAATAATTCATCGGTGAACATATACTCGAATGTGCGGGTATAACAATCACTTGATTCAAGCGGGAGTTAATCTTCACGATGATAGTGTCATTGATGTAATTCTTCAATCACGCCACCAAGCTACAAGAGCTTCGTGATGAACTATAATATGCAAGGGATGAACAAGACTATTCCCGAGCTCTTGGCGATCTTTGAAAGCAGCGGAGGTAGAAATCAGAAGGAGCATCAAGTGTTGATGGTCAACAAGGCCACTAGTTTCAAGAAAGAAGGGCAAAGGGAAGAAGAAGGGAACTTCAAAAAAACAGCAAGCAAGTTGCTGCTCAAGAGAAGAAACCCAAGTCGGATCTAAGCACGAAATCGAGTGCTTCTCCGCAAGCGGTAGTCGTTTGGAAGCGGAACTGCCCCAAGTATTTGCGGATAAGAAGGATGGCAAAGTGAACAAAGGTATATGTGATATACATGTTATTGATGTGTACCTAACTAGAGCTCGTAGTAGCACTGGTATTTGATATCTTGGTTACATTGCTAATATTTGCAACTCAAACGGGACTCTTGAATAAGCGAGCATCGGCCAGGGCGAGGTGACGATGCGGCGTGGGAAAGCGGTTCCAAAGTCGATGTGATCGCGGTTGTACGCTACCTCTACATCTACCATCGGGATTAGTTTTAGACCTAAATAATTGTTATTTGGTGCTGCGTTGAGCATGAACATTATATCTGGATCTTGTTTGATGCGAGGCGGTTATTCATTTAAATTAGAGAATAATGGTTGTTCTATTTATATGAGTAATATCTTTTATGGTCATCGCCCTTGAAGAGTGGTCTATTTTATTGAATCTCGATAGTAGTGATACACATATTCATAATGTTGAAGCCAAAAGATGCAGAGTTGATAATGATAGTGCAACTTATTTGTGTACTTGCCGTTTAGGTCATATCGTGTAAAAGCATGAAGAAACTCCATCTTGATGGACTTACGGAATCACTTGATTATGAATCACTTGGTACTTGCGAACCGTGCCTCATGGGCAAGATGACTAAAACACCGTTCTCTGGAACTATGGAGAGAGCAACAGATTTGTTGGAAATCATACATCTGAGATGTATGTGGTCCGATGAATGTTGAGGCTCGTGGCGGATATTGTTATTTTCTCACCTTCACAGATGATTTGAGCAGATATGGGTATATCTACTTAATGAAGCACAAGTCTGAAACATTTGAAAAGTTCAAAGAATTTGAGTGAAGTAGAAAATCATCGTAACAAGAAAATAAAGTTTCTACGATCGATCGTGGAGGAGAATATTTGAGTTACGAGTTTGGTTTACATTTGAAACAATACGGAATAGTTTCGCAACTCACGCCACCGAACACCACAACGAAATGGTGTGTCGAACGTCGTGAATCGTACTTCACTTGATATGGTGCGATCTATGATGTCTCTTACCGATTTACCGCTATCGTTTTGGGGTTATGCTTTAGAGACGGCCGCATTCACGTTAAATAGGGCACCATCAAAATCCGTTGAGGCGACGCCTTATGAACTGTGGTTTGGCAAGAAACCAAAGTTGTCGTTTCTTAAAGTTTGGGGCTGCGATGCTTATGTGAAGAAACTTCAACAGATAAGCTCGAACCCAAATCGAGAAATGTGTCTTCATAGGATACCCAAAAGAGACTATTGGGTACACCTTCTATCACAGATCCGAAGGCAAGACATTCGTTGCTAAGAATGGATCCTTTCTAGAGAAGGAATTTCTCTCGAAAGAAGTGAGTGGGAGGAAAGTAGAACTTGATGAGATAACTGTATATACTCCCTTATTGGAAGGTAGTTCATCACGAGAACCGGTTCCCGTGACAACTACACCAACTAGTGAGGAAGCTAATGATATTGATCATGAAACTTCAGATCAAATTTCTGCTGAACCTCGTGAGGTCTACTAGAGTAAGATCCGCACGAGTGGTACGGTAATCCTATTCGGAAGTCATGTTACTTGACCATGATGAACCTATGAACTATGAGGAAGCGATGATGAGCCCAGATTCCGCAAAATGGCTAGAGGCCATGAAATCGAGATGGGATCCATGTATGAAAACAAAGTATGGACTTTGGTTGACTTGCCCGATGATCGGCAAGCCATTGAGAATAAATGGATCTTTAAGAAGAAGACCGGCGTTGATGGTAATGTTATCGTCTATAAAGCTCGACTTGTTGCGAAAGGTTTTCGACAAGTTCAAGGGGTTGACTATGATGAGACTTTCTCACCAGAAGCGATGCTTAAGTCTGTCCGAATCATGTTGGCTATTGCTGCATTTCATGATTATGAAATTTGGCAAATGGATGTCAAGATTGCATTCTTGAATGGATTTCTAGAAGAAGAGTTGTATATGATGCAGCGGAAGGTTTTGTTGATCCAAAAGGTCTTGACAAAGTGTGCAACCTCCAGCGTTCCATTTATGGTGGTGCAAGCAGCTCGGAGTTGGAATAAGCGCTTTGACAAGTGTGATCAAAGCATATGGTTTTATCTGAGACTTTTGGAGAAGCCTGTATTTACAAGAAAGTGAGTGGGAGCTCAGTAGCATTTCTAGTTTTATATGTTGATGTCATATTATTAATTGGAAATGATATAGAATTTCTGGATAGCATAAAGGGATACTTGAATAAAAGTTTTTCAATGAAAGACCTCGGTGAAGCTGCTTACATATTGGACATCAAGATCTATAGAGATAGATCAAGACGCTTAATAGGACTTTCACAAAGCACATACCTTGACAAAATTTTGAAAAAGTTCAAAATGGATCGAGCAAAGAAAGGATTCTTGCATGTGCTACAAGGTGTGAAGTTGAGTCAAACTCAATGCCCGACCACAGCAGAAGATAGAGAGAAAATGAAAAATATTCCCTATGCTTCAGCCATAGGCTCTATCATGTATGCAATGCTATGTACCAGACCTGACGTATGCTTAGCAATAAGCTTAGCAGGAAGGTACCAAAGTAACCAGGAGTGGATCACTGGACAGCGGTCAAGAACATCTTGAAATACCTGAAAAGGACTAAGGATATGTTTCTCGTATATGGAGGTGACAAAGAGCTAGTCGTAAATGGTTACGTCAATGCAATCTTTGACACTGATCCGGACGATTCTAAATCGCAAACCGGGTACGTGTTTATATTAAACGGTGGAGCTGTAAGTTGGTGCAGTTCTAAACAAAGCGTCGTGGCGGGATCTACATGTGAAGCGGAGTACATAGCTGCTTCTGAAGCAGCAAATGAAGGAGTCTGGATGAAAGAGTTCATTTCCGATCTAGGTGTCATACCTAGTGCATCGGGACCAATGAAGATCTTATGTGACAATACTGGTGCAATTGCTTTGGCAAAGGAATCCAGATTTCACAAGAGGACCAAGCACATCAAGAGACGCTTCAATTCCATTCGGGACCAAGTCCAAGTGGGAGACATAGAGATTTGCAAGATACATACAGATCTGAATGTTGCAGACTCGTTGACTAAGCCTCTCTCACGAGCAAAACATGATCAGCACCAAGACTCCATGGGTGTTAGAATCATTACTGTGTAATCTAGATTATTGACTCTAGTGCAAGTGGGAGACTGAAGGAAATATGCCCTAGAGGCAATAATAAAGTTATTATTTATTTCCTCATATCATGATAAATGTTTATTATTCATGCTAGAATTGTATTAACGGAAACATGATACATGTGTGAATACATAGACAAAACTATAGTCACTAGTATGCCTCTACTTGACTAGCTCATTAATCAAAGATGGTTATGTTTCCGACCATAGACATGTGTTGTCATTTGATTAGTGGGAACACATCATTAAGAGAATGATGTGATTGACATGACCCATTCATTAGCCTAGCACTTGATCGCTCAAGATATCGCTATTGCTTTCTTCATGACTCATACAAAGTTCTGCAACTATGAGATTGTGCAACTCCGTTTACGGAAGAAAACTTTGTGTGCTACCAAATGTCACAACGTAATCGGGTGATTATAAAGGTGCTCTCTGGTGTTTCCGAAGGTACATGTTGGATTGGCATAATTCGAGATTAGGATTTGTCACTCCGATTGTCGGAGAGGTATCTCTGGGCCCTCTCGATAATACTCATCACCTAAGCCTTGCAAGCATGTAACTAATGAGTTAGTTATGAGATGACGTATTACGGAATGAGTAAAGAGACTTGCCGGTAACGAGATTGAACTAGGTATTGGATACCGACGATCAAATCTCGGGCAAGTAACATACCGATGACAAAGGGAACAAAGTATGTTGTTATGCGGTTTGACCGATAAAGATCTTCGTAGAATATGTAGGAACCAATATGGGCATCCAGGTTCCGCTATTGGTTATTGAACAAAAATGGTTTTAGGTCATGTCTACATAGTTCTCGAACCCGTAGGGTCCGCACGCTTAACGTTTCAATGATAGTTTTATTATGAGTTTATAAGTTTTGATGTACCGAAGTTTGTTCGGAGTCCCTGATGTGATCACGGACATGATGAGGAGTCTCGGAATGGTCGAGACATAAATATTGATATATTGGAAGCCTATATTTGGACATCGGAATGGTTCCGGGTGAAATCGGCATTTTACCGGAGTATCGGGAGGTTACCGGAACCCCCCCGGGAGGTTAATGGGACTACATGGGCCAAGAGGGAGAAGAGGAAGGAGCAAGGAGGGGGCCGCGCGCCCCTCCCCCTCCTAGTCCGAATAGGACAAGGGAAGGGGGGTGGCGTCCCCCTTTCCTTCCCTCCTCCCTCTTTCCTCCTTCTCTCCTACTCCAACTTGGAAAGGGGAGTCCTACTCCGGTGGGAGTAGGAATCCCCTTGGCGCGCTTCCCCTTAGGCCGGCCTCCTCCCCCGGCTCCTTTATATCTGGGGCGGGGCACCCCATAGACACACAAGTTGATCTACGGATCGTTCCTTAGCCGTGTCGGTGCCCCTTCCACCATATTCTACCTCGGTCATATCGTCGTGAAGCTTAGGCGAAGCCTGCGTCGTAGAACATCAAGATCGCCACCCTGCCGTCGTCTTGTGAGAACTCTCCTCGACACTCGGCTGGATCGAGTTCGAGGGACGCCATCGAGCTGAACGTGTCTTTGAACTCGGAGGCTCCGACGTTCGGTGCTTGGATCGGTCGGATCGTGAAGACGATGACTACATCAACCGCGTTGTGCTAACGCTTCCGCTTATGGTCTACGAGGGTACGTGGACATACACTCTCCCCTCTCGTTGCTATGCCATCAACATGATCTTGCGTGTGCGCAGGAATTTTTTTTGAAATTACTACGTTCCCCAACACATACTTCTCAACATGCTTGACAACACCCATTGAAATTGCGCAATCTAAGGGTGGGAGCAAGAAGCAACTTTGAAGTATGCAAATTGGAAAGCTCATAAAGTAAAACATGGCATCTTGTTTTTTTTCCAAAAAAAACAACAGGAGCACATCCACATAGTTGTCCATCTCCATATCAATAATATTTGGTCACCAAAAACCTGGCAAATGTTTTTCCTGAAAACACACAACACATTTTTGGAATGCATCAGTACAAGCTGACATTTTTAGTTTTCAGAAGCAAACAAACTTGCTAATTAGTAGTCATGTACTTATAGGACCACACATATCCTAATATTAGTACTCATGCACTTACTGCGGCATGCAGTCAGCTCCTTGAGCGACTTGCCACAAAACATGACGTTGTACTGTTGAGCAGGAGGTCCTCGACCCGTGACTCCTCCAGCAGGCTCCACTATTTGCCATTGAAGCATAAGCCATGCCGTTCGAGTGGGACACGTCCACGCGGCGACAACTTGAGAAGCTGGTTCTATAGAAAATATTTTTCATTAAATGGACACAACTTTCAGTGCAATAGTGCAAACATTTTTAGTGCAAAAACCTACGTGCCAAAGATGTGCGTGTAGCTGGCAGCGATGCTGGTGTTTCCTTGTGGCAACGATGTGGACGGCAACGACTTTGGCATATCCCTATCGCCCATGAAGTAATACAAAGAAGAACTATAAGAAGTAACCATTGGAAGTTCGCTGATCCTCATTATCCTATCAAACTTGGACTGAAACAGTACTACTAAAAGAACAATTGAAAAATGGAATTTCCCTTTAGTCTTGACAGCGAGCCTCTCAAGATCATGATCTGCAAGGAAAAAAATGGAGAAAAATAGGTAAAAAAATCATACAGATCAGATGAACTATCACATGCAATAGATTATTTTCTTTCTTTCAGGAATAGGAACAAACACCCATGGAGCACAAAATGGAAGCCATCCGCAAGTAGATGCAATGGTCTTGAACTGTAATGCATCACCCATTTTTTGGATCCATTTGAACTAAAAGAGAGCTACTTTTTCACCTGCAAGTTGAATTGAAAAAGCACACAATGTTGATCTAGAGAACCACCATATGTCGAACTGAACATATACAAGAAAAGGACCGGCAGTAGATGTCAATATATAAATTGATGTTTTTTTGCAGGCTTTTGGGAATGAGAATTCATGTTTTGTAATTACATTAAATTTCAAAATATGTGTGCTGCTCCATAAGAAATGTTATTACTGCATATGTCCAGACTATTTAGCTTCTATTTGAAAATAAGGAAACATCAAAAGGATTATTGAAGTTCTTTTTAGGCATACAAACATATAGCTTGAGAGAAACAGGAATAGTACACATTCTCCAATGCAAACTGAACAAGGTTTACCAAGCATAAGAACAAAAAAGTAGAGTGCACCCAATATGTTCGGGCCTCCTTTTCTAAACTTTTCTGCATGCTAGATTTAACAAATGAGGATCCAACAATCAAAATATAAATTTAATCACACCAACTAGTAGAGAGAGATGTTGCAACACAAACATAGTCAATCTTTGAGAATACAGAGAGAGTTGTAGTTACAGATGTGGGTGTTTCATCCCAATGATCACTCAATTTTGCTTTTTCTAGTGTTCCATTCCCATGTATCAGAAGTTGACCTTCAGGAGATGGTGAAGAAGACTGGTCGACAACCAATGGTGACCAATGGGCATAGCCACTCACATCGTGACGGCCGGCGAAGACGGTAGCGTCCAACAACTCGCCTGTCCTGGCTCATTGCGGGACATGCACTAGACCAACAAGAAAAAGGATCTGAACTGATATAGGCAACAGACTCAAGATGACTAAAAATATTGTCACAACATAATTGAAAATTAACATCTAGCTTCTTATACAACACAGATCTACCCTACTAACCAACATATGCAAGGCCGATACAAACAAAATTGGTTGAAGATGATTACCAGAACAAAATGGATGCTATTTTCAAATTTGAATTTCTACTAATTGGACTTGTGTCCGGGAAGTAGATGGACTGAAAAGCATACAAAAGATGAACTAAAAACAATTGAAGCTCTTCTCTCAGCATTAGGGAGAGATAATAGCTTCAGGCTGTTTTTGGGGGCTCTTCTATCTACGACGTGCATGTAGGAAAAGATAGTTGTACAATATATCTACATGAACATACATATTGCATAGGATTGCATCTACCTTAGTTATACATTTACAGAAAAGAACATTCAAGACGTTCTATGTTCCTCAGTGATGTTCCCACCAAAAACACATTTTTTAACAAAACCAATCTTTTTCAATGAAATTCTTTTAGGTTTATGTGTTCGCACTTGCAAGCTTTCCAAACAAGTACTTAGCTCGCTTTTATTTTTTCACTTCACGAAGGGATCATAATTGCACAACATAGAAGCATTAAAAGAAGGATCAACTGGGGCAAACAAAAGAACACTAAACTAAAGAAATATATGTGCATCCAAAAAAATTGCATCTCCTTAATGGGCCATGATGCTGGCATCGCCGCCAACAATACTTGTTGCACCAGAGAACCTGCACTACTAGATTTGTCGAGAGAGAACTGAGGGCAGCACATCCCCGTGCCTTTTTTCTGTGGTATTCGCCATGAGAGGGAAAGGGAGGAGTTGCAGCACAGGGAGCAAGGGAGAGGAGAAGTAGCAGCATACGTGGCATCGACCAGTGGTGGCGTGGAGCAGAAGCGCTACAGCTGCGAGAACCACACCGGTGAGATAGGCATCGGGCACCGACTGGATGTTGCCCATCCTGGATCCATGCCTTGTTTGAGTCAAAACTGTCATAAACCTTTTCGTGGAACTACTTACCAAATTCCCATGTAGTGATTTTGCTATATTATATAATGCTAAACTTGTTTATTTAACACAAATTGAACTTATTTTAATACACACTGAACTATAGAATAAACAACTAGATTGGGGACACAAGCATGTGCTTATACTAGTAACGATGATCTACAAAATAAACCACCGGATGTGAAATTGCTTTTAGGTTAGGTTTGCTTTTTCTTATTTGACGCATGTTGTCACTAATGAACTGTTATTGGTTTTCAAGTTGGACTTCAGTACTTGTGTAAATTTGTGCATAGTTTACTGCCGAAATCTTCTCCGCAAAAGAAACACATATCATTACCACTTGCATAATTTAGCCAAAATGAAAATTTTGCATCTACTATTTGTTTTTGCAGAATGTACTTGTATTTCTTATGTACTTGAACTATTCAAGGTATTCAAAATTGCCACGGTCACAGGCATATCCATTTCACACAAAGAACAACATAAAATTCCACTCATTTTGGCAATATGGCAAAAAAATTCACATAGGAGCACATCACATGAGAGAGAGAGAGAGAGAGTAGAGAAGAGCAACAACCTACGCATGTTTTGTGGAGGACTCTTTCCCATGATTCGCGCTGACAACCAGAGATGATGGCCTGCCGGGGGTCAGGGGACAGGAGGCTCAGCTATTCGAAGGACGACGCCCCGCAGTTCGAGTTAGCGCCGGAGGAGCATCTCAAAGACAGCGCCGTGCCTCCACCACGATGGTGCAGCCGGAGGTGCGCCATCTAGGCGTTGTGGCACGAAAAGAAAATGGGGACAGGTGGCGGCCATAGCGGGTGTAGATGAAGCCCTCGGCGGCACGCTGGGGGAGAGGGGGTCGGCGGCGGCGCACTGGGGGAGATGAGGTCGGCGGCGGTGCGCTAGGAGAGGGGGTTGGTGGTGGCGCGCTCGGGTAGATGGGGCAGTCGGCGGGGTACAAGGGAAGGGTGATGACCCACAAGTATAGGGGATCTATCGTAGTCATTTCGCTAAGTAAGAGTGTCGAACCCAACGAGGAGCAGAAGGAAATGACAAGCGGTTTTCATTAAGGTTTTCTCTGCAAGCACTGAAATTGTAGGTAACAGATAGTTTTGTGATAAGATAAAGTGTAACGAGTAACAAGCAATGAAAGTAAATAAAGTGCAGCAAGGTGGCCCAATCCTTTTGGTAGCAAAGGACAAGCCTGGACACTTTATTATAATGATAAAAGAGCTCCCGAGGACACATGGGAATTATCATCAAGCTAGTTTTTATCACACTCATATGATTTGCGTTCGGTACTTTGATAATTTGACATGTGGGTGGACTGGTGGTTGGGTACTGCCCTTACTTGGACAAGCATCCCACTTATGATTAATCCCTATTGCAAGCATCCGCAACTACAAAATAAGTATTAAGGTAAACCTAACCACATCATTAAACATATGGATCCAAATCAGCCCCTTACGAAGCAACACATAAACTAGGGTTTAAGCTTCCGTCACTCTAGCAACCCATCATCTACTTATTACTTCCCAATGCCATCCTCTAGGCCCAAATAAATGTCATGTAGTCAACGTTCACATAACACCACTAGAGGACAGACAACATACATCTCATCAAAATATCGAACGAATACCAAATTCACATGACTCCTAATAGCAAGACTTCACCCATGTCCTCAGGAACAAACGTAACTACTCACAAAGCATATTCATGTTCATAATCAGAGGAGTAATAATATGCATTAAGGATCTGAACATATGATCTTCCACCAAGTAAACCAATTAGCATCAACTACAAGGAGTAATCAACACTACTACAACCCACAGGTACCAATTTGTGGTTTTGATACAAGATTGGACACAAGAGATGAACTAGGGTTTTAGAGGAGATGGCGCTGGTGAAGATGTTGATGGAGATTGACCCCCTCCCGATGAGAGGATCGTTGGTGATGACGATGGCGATGATTTCCCCCTCGTGAAGGGAAGTTTCCCCGGCAGAACAGCTCTGCCGGAGCTCTAGATTGGTTCCGCCAAGGTTCCGCTTCGTGGCGGCTGAGTTTCATCCCGTAAGCTTGCCTCTGATCTTTTCCAGGGTAAAAGCCTTCATATAGTAGAAGATGGATAGCGGAGGGCCACCAGGGGGCCCAGGAGACAGGGGGCGCGCCCCCACCCTCTTGGCCAGGGTGTGGGCCCCCTCTGGTGTTTCTTTCGCTCAATTATTCTTATTAACTCCAAAAATAAGTTCCGTGGAGTTTCAGGATCTTTGGAGCTATGCAGAACAGGTTTCCAATATTTGCTCCTTTTCCAGCCAGAATTCCAGCTGCCGGCATTCCCCCTCTTCATGATATACCTTGTAAAATAAGAGAGAATAGCCATAGGTATTGATAGATAATGTGTAATAACAGTCCATAATACAATAAATATTGATATAAAAGCATGATGCAAAATGGACGTATCAACTCCCCCAAGCTTAGACCTCGCTTGTCCTCAAGTGGAAGCCAAAATCGAAAAATATGTCCACATGTTTAGAGATAGAGGTGTCGATAAAAATAAAATACGGACATGAGGGCATCATGATCATTCTTATAACAACAACACATATAGATTTTATCATGTAATTTCTTATGCTCAAGTAACAATCAATTCACAATGTCAAGTATGGTTCAGAAACTTCATTGGGAACTAACAAACTATAATCTCAGTCATTGAAGCAATTGCAATTTATCATAACATCAGAAAGAGTCAAGAATAGAGCTTTTCAGCAAGTCCACATACTCAACTATCATGTAGTCTTCTATAATTGCTAACACTCACGCAATACTTGTGGTTATGGAGTTTCAACCGGACACTGAGAAAGATAGGGGCTTATTGTGTTGCCTCCCAACGTATTCACCTTCAGGTGATGTCAACAATAATAGTCCATGCTTACTTACATCCAATTGGATATATATATCAAGATATTTCAAACACGAGGAGCTTGCCAAAGGATAAAATGAAAAAGGGAAAGGTGAAGATCACCATGACTCAAGCATAAAGTAAAAACATAAAGTAAAAGATAGGCCCTTCGAAGAGGGAAGCAGAGGTTGTCATGTGCTTTTAGGGTTGGATGCACAAAATCTTAATGCAAAAGAACGTCACTTTATATTGCTTGTATGTGGACCTTTATTATGCAGTCTGTCGCTTTTATTGCTTCCACAACAAGATCGTATAAAGCTTATTTTCTCTGCACTAATAAGTCATACATATTTAGAGAGCAATTTTTATTGCCTGCAGCATGACAACTTACTTGAAGGATCTTACTCAATCCATAGGTAGGTATGGTGGAGTCTCATGGCAAAAACTGGGTTTAAGGATAATTAGCATGAGGGGGAAAGGCAAGCTCAACATGTTTGGAATGTCAATGACAATATACTTTAACTGAGATGTGAGAAAACATAAACCATTATGTTGTCTTCCTTGTCCAACATCAACTCTTTTAGCATGTCATACTTAATGAGTGCTTCACAATCATAAAAGATGTCCAAGATAGTATATTTATATGTGAACCTCTCCTTCCTTATTACTTCCTACTAATTGCAACGTTGACAAAAACTAGTTTGTCAACTCTCAACAACTTTTATGCCTCATACTTTCTATGTGTGAAGTCATTACTATCCATAAGACCAACATGAGCTCTTTTATTCTTTTTATTCCTTCTACTTTCTCAAGATCATAGCAAGATAGCAAAGCCCTTGACTCAGCACTAATCTTTATTATAGATAGCTCACGAACTCGATTACATAAAGGGATCACAAAGCAACATTCAAAACTAATTGATATCGAAACTTGATCTACTAGACCAAAATACTACTGAAAGGATCGAACTAAATAAAATGGTAAAGATAGGAGTGTGATGATGATACGATACTGGGGCACCTCCCCCAAGCTTGGCAGTTGCCAAGGGGGTTCCCATACCCATGTGATTATGTCTCCTTCATAGTTGGTGTTGTGATCTTCTTGGCGATGATGCCCCTCAAGATACGATTCTCCTCCTCGAGCTTATTGACTTGTTGTTTGAGGTCCATAATTTCTCTGCGGAGCTTGCACATAACGGCTAAAGCTCCCTTTACCCAAGGATGATGCCTAGCTTCTGGAGAACAAGTGACGCTCTTTTTCATTTTTTCATAAGAAAGAAATTTAACATCAGAAGAGATGAGCGAATTTGGGAGAACCGAGCTATGTAGTTCCCCCATTACGAATCCTGCTTGGAAGCGAGAAGTGACTTCTTGATCTTCCTCCATGGCATCTATCCTTTTCAAGTCGGCCTCCATCTCGTCCTCCGTTGATGGTCCAAAGTGATAAGCATCGCTATTTGCTCCTGGACCTGGTGTCGGGTGAGACACCCGACTCTCCCCGACTGACTCTTGAGAAGACATCTTCCTCTAAATCTGCAACAGGGACAGCTCGAAACAAAAACAGAGGATATTTGCGTCATACGATGGTCAAAGCCTTCAGGAGATTATATAATGAAGTTTTACAGACCAAAATACGTAACGTGTAAGAAAACAGAGTCCGGGAGGCACACGAGGTGGCCACGAGACAGGGGGGCACGCCCAGGAAGGGTGGGCGCGCCCTCCACCCTTGTGGAGGCCTCGTGTCCTTCCCGGACTACTTCTTTCTTTCTAAAATTCTTAAATATTCCAAAACTGATAAAAATTGCCATTAGAATTGTTTTGGAGTCGGTTTACTTACCGTACCACATACCTATTCCTTTTTGGAGTCTGGAACATTCCGGAAAGTGTCCCTTATGTATTCCTCTGGGGTTACGGTTTCAACAATATTAGTTTCAACATTGATAGGATTACCGGAGATATAATGTTTAATTCTTTGATCGTTCACCACCCTCGGACTTGTGCCTTTGAAGTTGTTGATTTTTATGGCACCAGAACGACAGACCTCCTCAATAACGTAAGAACCTTCCCATTTAGATAGAAGTTTTCCTGCAAAAAATCTTAAACGAGAGTTGAATAATAACACATAATCACCTACGTTAAACTCACGCTTTTGTATCCTTTTATCATGCCAGCGTTTGACTTTTTATTTGAATAGCTTGGCATTCTCATAGGCTTGGGTTCTCCATTCATCAAGTGAGCTAATGTCAAATAACCTCTTCTCACCGGCAAGTTTGAAATCATAGTTGAGCTCTTTAATAGCCCAATATGCTTTATGTTCAAGTTCAAGAGGTAAGTGACAAGCTTTTCCATAAACCATTTTATATGGAGACATACCCATAGGATTTTTGTATGCAGTTCTATAGGCCCATAATGCATCATCAAGTTTCTTGGACCAATTCTTTCTAGATCTATTCACAGTCTTTTGCAAAATTAATTTGAGCTCTCTATTTCTCAACTCTACTTGACCACTAGACTGCGGGTGATAAGGAGATGCGATTCTATGATTAACATCATACTTAGCAAGCATCTTACGGAAACCACCATGAATAAAATGTGAACCACCATCAGTCATAAGATATCTAGGGACTCCAAACCTCAGAAAAATTAACTTCTTTAAGCATTTTAATAGAAGTGTTATGATCAGCACTACTGGTTGGAATAGCTTCTACCCACTTAGTAACGTAATCAACATCAACTAAAATATGTGTGTAACCATTAGAGGCAGGAAAAGGTCCCATATAATCAAAGCCCCAAACATCAAACAATTCAATAACAAGATAATAATTCATAGGCATTTCTTGACATCTAATAATGTTACCAATTCTTTGACATTCATCACAAGATAAGACAAACTTACGAGCATCTTTGAAGAGAGTAGGCCAATAAAAACCAGATTGCAATACCTTATGTGCAGTTCTATCGCCAGCATGGTGTCCTCCATAAGATTCAGAGTGACACTTGCGTAGGATCTATTCATGTTCATGCTCAGGTACACAACGTCTAATATCACCATCTACTCTTTTATAAAGGTGTGGGTTATCCCAGAAGTAATGTCTTAAATCATAAAAGAACTTTTTCTTTTGCTGGTATGTGAAACTAGGTGGTATAAATTTAGCAACAATGTAATTAGCATAATCAGCATACCAAGGAGAAGTATGAGAAGCATTAATGACCGCTAATTGTTCATCAGGAAAGCTATCATCAATAGGCAGTGGGTCATCAAGAACATTCTCTAACCTAGACAAGTTGTCTGCAACAAGGTTCTCAGCTCCCTTTCTATCAATAATATGCAAATCAAATTCTTGGAGCAAGGGAACCTATCTAATAAGTCTAGGCTTAGCATCTTTCTTTTACATAAGATATTTAATAGCAGCATGATCAGTGTGAATAGTAACTTTGGAATCAACAATATAAGGTCTAAACTTATCACATGCAAACACAACTGCTAAGAACTCTTTTTCAGTAGTAGCATAATTTCTCTGGGCAGTATCAAGAGTTTTACTAGCATACTGGATAACATTCAATTTCTTATCAACTCTTTGCCCTAGAACAGCACCTATAGCATAATCACTAGCATCACACATAATTTGAAAGGGTAAATTCCAATCAGGTGGCTGAACAATAGGTGCAGTGATCAAAGCTTTCTTAAGTATTTCAAATGCTTCTACACAATCATCATCAAAGACAAAAGGAATATCTTTTTGCAATAAATTAGTCAGAGGCCTAGAGATTTTAGAAAAGTCATGAATGAACCTCCTATAAAAACCGGCATGACCAAGGAAACTTCCTATACCTTTTATGTCCTTGGGACATGGCATCTTTTCAATAGCATCAACTTTAGCTTTATCAACTTCAATACCTCTCTCGGAAATCTTATGCCCCAAGACAATGCCTTCATTAATCATAAAGTGGCACTTTTCCCAATTCAAGACGAGACTAGTGTCTTCACATCTCTACAAAACTCGATCAAGGTTGCTCAAGCAATCATCAAAAGAGGATCGATAAACAGAGAAATCATCCTTGAATACCTCACAAATCTTTTCACAGAAGTCTGAGAATATAGCCATCATTCATCTTTGGAAGGTAGCAGGTGCATTATATAAACCAAAAGACATACGTCTATAAGCAAAAGTACCGAAAGGGCAAGTAAAAGTAGTTTTAGATTGATCCTTTGCTGATATAGGTATTTGAGAGAAACCAGAATAACCATCTAGAAAGCAAAAATGTGTGTGTTTGGACAGTCTTTCTAGCATTAGATCGATAAAAGGTAAAGGGTAATGATCTTTCTTAGTAGCTTTGTGTAATTTACGGAAATCAATTACCATCCTATAACCCGTAATAATTCTTTGCGGGATCAATTCATCTTTATCATTAGGATCAATGGTAATACCTCCCTTTTTAGGAACACAATGGACAGGGCTTACCCAATCACTATCAGCAATGGGATAAATTATACCTGCCTCAAGGAGCTTTAGTATCTTTACCACTTCTTTCATCTTAGGATTCAGTCATCGTTGAGGATCTCTAACTGGTTTGGCATCGTCCTCCAAATTAATTTTGTGTTGGCATAACGTGGGACTAATGCCCTTGAGATCATCCAGAGTATATCCAATAGCAGCACGGTGCTTCTTCAGAGTTTTCAATAATCTTTCTTCTTCTTTCTATGAAAGGTTAGAACTAATAATAGCAGGATATATTTTATTTTCATCAAGGTAAGCATACTTAAGATTATCAGGTAATGGTTTGAGGTCAAACATGGGAATGGGTAGGTTGTGTTTCAGCATAGGTTCCTGTTGAAGGAACACTTTATCTATTTCCCTTCTTTCCTTCATAAACATATCATTTTCATGGTGTAGCAAATATTGTTCTAACGGATCAGTAGGAGGCACGGCAATAGAAGCAAGACCAATAATCTCATCCTTACTAGGTGATTCTCTATCACGAGGTTGTCTATGAAACTTAGCAAAATTGAACTCATGAGATATACCCTCTAAGCCAATTGTAACAGTATCCTTTTCACAATCAATCTTAGCATTAACTGTATTCAAGAAGGATCTACCAAAAATAATGGGACAAAAGTCATCTTGTGGGGAACTAAGAACAAGAAAATCAGCAGGATATTTAACCTTCCCACACAAGACTTCAACATCTCTAACAACCCCAATTGGTGAAATAGTATCTCTATTGGCAAGTCTGTTAGTAACATCAATACCTTCCAATTCAACGGGTGCAATATCATGCATAATTTCTTTATATAAGTCATAGGGTATTGCACTAGCACTAGCACCCATATCACATAAGCCATGATAACAATGATCTCCTATTTTAACAGAAGTAATAGGCATGCCTACCACATGTCTATGTATCTTAGTATCTGGTCTAACAATATTAGCAGTCTCTTCACAGAAATAAATAACATGCCCATCTAAATCATCATCCAAGAGATCTTTAACCATAGCAATACTAGGTTCAACTTTGATTTGCTCAGGAGGTGTATAAGTCCTAGTATTACTCTTACGAACAACGGTCGAAGTTTTAGCATGATCCTTTATCCTAATAGGAAAAGGAGGTTTCTCAACATAAGTAGTAGGAATAATAGGATCACTATAGGTGACAGTCTTTTCTTCAACAGTAATAGGTGCAACTACTTTTACTTCAATGGGAGGATTATATTTAAACCACTTCTCCTTAGGGAGATCAATGTGAGTAGCAAATGATTCACAGAAAGAAGCTACTATCTCAGAGTCAAGTCCATATTTAGCGCTAAATCCACAAAAAGCATCGGTATTCATAAAAGATTTAACACAATCAAACTTAGGTGTCATACCTGACTCCTTACCATCGTCGGAACCCCAGTCTTCAGAGTTGCGTTTAATTCTTTCCAATAAGTCCCGTCTGAATTCAATAGTCTTCAGCATATAAGAACCAGTACAGGAAGTATCGAGCATGTTGCGATCATTGAGAGAAAGCCGAGCATAAAAAATTTGAATAATCATTCTCTAGAGAGCTCATGATTGGGGCATGAATATAACATTGACTTAAGCCTCCCCCAAGCTTGAGCGATGCTTTCTCCTTCGCGAGGCCAGAAATTATATATGTAATTACGATCACGATGAACAAGATGCATAGGTTAGAACTTCTGGTGAAATTCCAACTTCAATCATTTATAATTACAAGATCCCATATCATCACATAGCCTATACCATGTCAATGCATCTCCCTTCAAAGATAAAGGGAAGACCTTCCCTTTGACAACATCATCGGGAATACCTACAAGCTTAAATAATCCACAAACTTGATCCACAAAGATAAGGTGTAAATTGGGATGCAATGTTCCATCTCCTGCAAATGGATTAGCTAGCAGTTTCTCTATCATACCCGAAGGAATCTCAAAGTAAATATTTTCAATAGGTTCAGTAGGTTGAGGAGCAACTCTTTGCTCTTCTGGTCAGGGTGAAGATACCCCAAACAAGCCCCTCAAAGGATTAGTTTCCATAGTAATAAGTGACAGAAAATTTCAGCACACTATATAAATGTTTCCTTACCAAGTTCCACTCACCAAAAGCGCTACACTCCCCGGCAACGGCGCCAGAAAAGAGTCTTGATGACCCACAAGTATAGGGGATCTATCGTAGTCCTTTCGATAAGTAAGAGTCTCGAACCCAACGAGGAGCAAAAGGAAATGACAAGCGGTTTTCAGTAAGGTTTTCTCTGCAAGCACTGAAATTGTAGGTAACAGATAGTTTTATGATAAGATAAATTGTAACGAGTAACAAGCAATGAAAGTAAATAAAGTGCAGCAAGGTGGCCCAATCCTTTTGGTAGCAAAGGACAAGCCTGTACAATTTCTTATAATGAGAAAAGAGCTCCCGAGGACACATGGGAATTATCGTCAAGCTAGTTTTCATCACGCTCATATGATTCGCGTTCGATACTTTGATAATTTGATATGTGGGTGGACCGGTGCTTGGGTACTGCCCTTACTTGGACAAGCATCCCACTTATGATTAACCCCTATTGCAAGCATCCGCAACTACAAAAGAAGTATTAAGGTAAACCTAACCACAACATTAAAAATATGGATCCAAATCAGCCCCTTACGAAGCAACGCATAAACTAGGGTTTAAGCTTCTGTCACTCTAGCAACCCATCATCTACTTATTACTTCCCAATGCCTTCCTCTAGGCCCAAATAATGGTGAAGTGTCATGTAGTCGATGTTCACATAACACCACTAGAGGAAAGACAACATACATCTCATCAAAATATCGAACGAATACCAAATTCACATGACTACTAATAGCAAGACTTCACCCATGTCCTCAGGAACAAACGTAACAACTCACAAAGCATATTCATGTTCATAATCAGAGGAGTAATAATATGCATTAAGGATCTGAACATATGATCTTCCACCAAGTAAACCAATTAGCATCAACTACAAGGAGTAATCAACACTACTAGTGTGACGCCCCCGATTCAATCATACACGCAAATGTGTACGATCAAGATCAGGGACTCACGGGAAGATATCACAACACAACTCTAGACACAAATAAAATAATACAAGCTTTATATTACAAGCCAGGGGCCTCGAGGGCTTGAATACATAGCTCGATACACAAGAGTCAGAGGAAGCAACAACATCTGAGTACAGACATAAGTTAAACAAGGATGCCTTAAGAAGGCTAGCACAAAAGAAACAATGATCGAAGAGGCAAGGCCTCCTGCCTGGGACCTCCTAACTACTCCTGGTCATTGGCGGTCTCCATGTAGTAGCATCCATTGGCGGTGGCATCTGGCTCCAAGGATCCACCATCTGGTTGCATCAACCGGAAAGAAGAAAGAAGGGGGAAAAGGGTAGCAAAGCAACCGTGAGTACTCATCCAAAGTACTCGCAAGCATCAGATCTATACTAAATATTCATTGGTATCAAATGGAAGGTTTGTATCCGTGGACTGAACTGCAGAATGCCAGAATAGAGGGGGAAGGCCTAGCCTATCGAAGATTAGCATCTTCAAGCAGCTCCGAGAATCTTGCAGCATGTAGAAGAGTAAAGAATAGCAGTTTATAATTATCAAGCATGTTGTAGCATCAATGCCCAGAGATCCTGCCTTGACTCCCTGCGAGAAAGCAATCTCAGAGCCACATATCCATCACATATCTCAAGTATCCATTTCTAGTTATATAAGATTAGGATATAAGTCTGAACGTCCATTACCCTGGACACGGTATTCGAATATATGTCTTCCCTGCAGGGGTGCACCACGTTACCCAACACGCTTGATCACTCTGGCCGGACACACCTTTCTGGGGTCAATGCCCGCCCTCAGAAGATCAACATGTCGCAGCCCTACCTAGGCTTAGCAGAGAGGTCCCCGTAGGTCTACAACCTAAGCACTCCAGGGTCTTGGGACCATCGCCCGCAACACTCCGGGTCGTTGTGAGCAGAGTGGATACCAGCACCGCCTCAGATGGCCAGCATGATCCGACTGTGCCGCACTGCTGAACTGGACGTCTGACAAAGCTTCGGGTGATACTGTGACGTCGAGGCCCATATCTGTTCTCGCATGGTGGTTAGTGTGTAAAGGCCAGAGGCCAACTCAGAACAAATACCCAAACCTGTTAGTGCATTGGGGGCTCGCGGAAACGAGCAGAGACTCACAATAAGGTGACCCCATCTCTCCGTCTCATGGACTTACGGCAAGGGCCAAGACTGCCCGGCCGTGCCACGTGGAAAACTCGCGGGTGCTCTATGGGCCTGCCTGACTTTCACATCAACTCGCGGGTACCCCTCAGGGCCGAACCAACTTCAACAATGGTCTCAAGTAAAGTCAAGGTAACCGTGTGTCCAAAACTTCAAGGAAGAAAACCCGAGGAATCACCCCCGGTGGATTCCACTCAATGTAATCATCAAGGTGAACGTAAGAGGGACCACCCTCGAGGTTCACACTTGAGGTGTCGAACGACAGAGCCGTATCGGGAATGGTGAAAGAGGAAATCACCCTCGATGACCACGACCGAATAGCTACACTACGTAATTATCATCGAGTGCGTTATGAGGATCACCCTCGGCACTCGATAGTAGCTCTGCAGAGTCGAGCAACTAAAGGGGCGTGATGTGATGTGAGGTGTCGGGCTCTGGTCATCGATCACGTCGATCGATGCATCGATGAAGAAGCAGGGGCAACAAGGACAAGTGGGGGGTCACTGATGGATCACTAACCAACCTATACTAAGCAGTTTAGGATAAGCATGTAAGATACAATGAGCATGTTACAAAAGCAGGCTATGCATCAGAATAGGAGCAAACAATATCAGTAGCAAAATCTAATTCAAGCATTAGAGTATAGAATGGGCGATATCGGGATGATCGAAGGGGGGGCTTGCCTGGTTGCTCAGACAAGAAGGTGGGTCGTTGTCGACGTAGTAAATCACGAAGCATCAAGCCACGGCCCTGGGTTCACCGAGAGAAGAGGGGGAAGAAACAGTAAATACACGCAAACATATACGTAACATGACAATAAACGATGCTAGAGGTGTTCTAACACAGGGTTACACGATACCGGTTAAGTGGGATAACATCCGGGAAAGTTTTCCCGGTTCCGGACGTCTATCAGACAGATGAACCGGAGGGGAAAAGTTCAATGTTTGCTATGCTAGCGACGTGGAGCGGATGAATGGACCGCGTATTCGGATTCGTCTCAAAATCCTGAGCAACTTTCATGTAGAAAACATTTTCATCTGAGCTACGGTTTAATTTCTATTATTTTTCAAAGTTTTATTAATATTCTAAAATTAATTATAATTCGAAAATAAAGACTAAATTGCTATGTGTACACAGAAGTGTACCCAGCTATTTTCACCAGGGGCTGCAGGTGGGGTCTAGTTGACTGCCAAGTCAGCAGTCAATTGAGACCGTTGACTAGTCAAAGGTCCCTGGGGACCCGCATGTCATTGACTGCGTTATCCCAGTCAGCAGTTTGACTGGTCAAAAGGGACCAGCGGGACCCATGTGTCATAGGAACATGTTATAAACAGAGTTTTATTAGCTTATTTAAGTAGATGGGGTCCACGAGTCAGTGTCTATTGGCTAAAATATCTAGGCAATTACATTAATTAACCTAACTAATTAAAGGGGGGGGGGGTCCAATGGTCAGTGGGGGTAGTAATAAAGGGGGATTAGCTCCCACTAATTAACAGGGGCCCGGCCTAGTTACCAGCGGCCTCAGCACGCACGACGTACAGGGACGCCGGCGACCAGGCGAGCAGCAACTCGTAGCAGCTGCAGATACACCGAAGTAGCAGTAGGGCGCAGCACTAGCCAAGGGTGGCGATGGCGAGGCCATGGCCATCCGCGGCCGGCCGGAGCAGGCGCGGCAGGGCGTGGGTTGGGGCCGGCGGCTAGCGGGCACGTGAAGTTGGGTCAACGACCGTTGCGGCCGCGATGAGGGCGCACGGAGGCAACAGAGCTCGGCGTGGTGGCCGGCATCGGGCAGGGACAGAACAACGGCAACAACGCACAATAGGAGAAGCGGAGCGGCTAGCGAGGCACTACGCACTGCGGGGATGATGATGCGTTCAGGCCTGTGACCATTTTGTCACCGGAGCCACGCCGTCGACGAGCTCGTGCGGTGGCGAGCTCGGTTGCGTCGGGGGCGACCATTAGCCGTGCGGGATGACGAGAAAAGGAGGAGGGAGACGAGTCTCATCGAGTAGGCTCATGGAGGCCCGGCGGGAGGTTTAGGAGCAGCCGGGTCGCTCAAATTGAAGGAGACGCCGATGTGGTCCGAGGTGGAAGAAGAGGCGGGGGGACATCTCGAGGGCGTCCGGGCTCAAACAGGTGGTCCGGGAAGACGTTGGAGATGACAGTGGACCGCTTGTACACGTCGGGGCGGCATGTGTGGTACGGTAGCCGCGGTGGCGGCGCGGAGATGGCGTCGAAGGCACTTGGTGCGAGCGGATCTGAAGGGGTATGAAGATGCGGAGAGGGCGAGGGGGAGCCTGCAGGTGAGTGGGTGGAGTATAGGAGGCGAGAGGAAGTGGGAGAGGGGATCGAGGGGGCGCGAGCGGCTGCCCTTATCCCCTCCCGACGCTGCCGGCGGGGTAGTCGGGGGCGACCTGCCCCTGTAGCGACCCGATCGCGTGAACAGGGGAGACGGGAGGGATCGCCCGGGTGGGCCGGCCTGGCTGTTTTGTTAGATGGGCCAAAACGGCTAGTAGATTAGGTCCTTTTTCTATTATTTTGGTTTTCCCTTTGAAACTTTTCTGTTTTATTTAAGTTTCCAAATTGTTTTAGATTTGTAAAACATACGGTTAGCACCTAAATTAGTAATACGGATTATACCACTACCACATTAAGTTTGAGGTTCAAATAAAATACTTTAGTGTTTTTATAAACTAATAGACACATAATAAATGTTTTAAGCCACTATATATTCACAAAAAGGCATGTAAATACTTTACAAAAATGTTGGGTCAACACCATAATTGGCCATGGAATATTTGCCACACTTTGAACATTTTTGTTTGCAAGTTTGAGGAATTTGAATTTTGGAATTTAATTTGAATTTGAATTGAATTATGATTTGGATCAAGCGAGGATTAGCAACAGTAATGCGATGACATGGCACCATTAATGGGGGATTACTGTAGCTTAATTATCCGGGCGTCACAATTCCCCTCCACTACAAGAAATCTCGTTCTGAGATTTAAGGGGGTGGAGTAAGGGGGAAAGACTCGGGAAGGACGGAGCTCAACACAAGATAGGTACCTGGGGGGCTATCCTAATGAACGTGGCATAGAGGCATATCTCGAGTTGAAAATAAAGAAGTCATTGAGAGCAACGTAAGGAGGTGCAATAAGAAGCTTCAACCGGGTAGGCAATTGTTTGATGTCTGCAACAGAGTGCGAAAGAGGCTCAGAGCATCGAGTATAAGTATTGCATTTTATACCAGAACAGATCACAAGGAAGAGGGCTTGCGAGTTACATACGAAGCCAAGCCCGAGGGATAACTTAGAAAACAAGGATGTATAGGAGAGTCAGGTTTCGATACTGTGGAACTGTGGGTTATGGGCCCACCATGTGGGTTAGAAGCAGGAAGGGTGCTAACATTTTGTACAGTTAAGGTAGCAAGGCATGTCAGAGGACAACCTGACAGTTATGTTGGCAACAATGTTGGTACCAAGGGCGAGGGACGAAGAGAACCATTTTCCTGCTCGTTAAGACGAGACGGACCAATAGGCAAAGTTCTCGTCCATTGATGGCTGACGGAATGTCATCAACAATAGTAACAAGGTCTTACAGACAGAGCTTGTACACCGAGGTGTTACATAAGCAGGGAATTATCACTGCTCAGGTATGTTAGGTTCCAAGAAAGGTTAAACAAAACAAGGGAAAGAGAAGTGTAGACTCAAATCAGTTAACAGTGTCCGCGAGTGTTTAACAACTCAGAACCCGTGGAAAATTTGAATCGCCGAGAAATAATAGTTGTGGAAGAACTCATCAGAAGTTATGTAGTTCCGTGATATTCTCGAGATACCAGAGGATAATACTCGAAGGTATATCAATGTAGAGGTTGAACAGGTGAAACGATCTGAAGAAGACAAGTACTTTAACTTGTCCGATAAATGGAGCAAACAAGAACAATATGGTCGGGACCATGATTGCAAAGGACCAAACATAGATACAAGATGGACTTATCACAAGGGGATTATTATTCTAACAAGAAGCTTCCATGATAAGTTCCACATCGGGTTTGTGGGCATGAACACAAAGGTTCAAGGTCAACTCCCACTTCTCTAACGCACAACTTTCCATTCACCTCTCGTGTTTGAAGAAGTTGTAGAACTGAAAATTTATCCAAAGAAACACCAGTAGATAGAACTCACATAATCTTCGGGTTCACACGGATTTAGGTAAGACAAAGATTCAACCCATCGGGGCATCTGAGGAACATATACCACAAACTTCACGAGTAAATAACTCAATCCCGAGAGTTGAGCATGGTTCAGGAAGCAGAAGATACAATTTACCAAAGGCATTATGTATCCGACGAAAACCTCACAAGGTTAATGTATATGAAGGAGGCTGTCAGATAGAACCCCACAAAGGATCTAGTGGTTCACAAGGGATCTGATGTGAGCATTAGTACTCAACCAGAGGTAGAAAGAATGCAAGGATATCAGATTATAGAAGCAACTGACTAATTCAGAGTTCAAATGCAAAGGAATTACGATTTCCAAAATCAAAGGATCAGAAGTAAACGCTCTGACCAAGGATGGTTAAGTTGAATAGACTTAGGGCACAATCGATGGCAATCTGATTGGTCGAGAACAAGCTCATGTTCGGGAAGACGTATGAGCCGGAAAGATAACCTATAAGGATCAACTGATGATTGCGACACAGACATATCAAATCGAAAGACTCAAGATGATAATGACAACGGGCGTCAATGGATACTGCTAGGCATATTGAATTAACCAGAGTGTACGCAGGTAAGACCTTCTAGAGCAATAGGCGATAGAGGTCATCGAAAGCTCGGATTGTATTAAAAAGTATCTTATGCAGCATAAGAATAACTGGGGATGAATGGATACTCGATAAGAGCGAGTAATTATCCGTAGGGGTATTCATGCGGCAAGGACTACAGGGTAGTAAGCGTAAAGGATCCTCGGAACATCGAAGAGTATTTCAGGACATCTTGTAATAACAAGAGCAACTGGGGATGAAGGTATGAACGACAATGTAGGTAGTTACGCATAAGGATTTATCGGTGTTAGGGATTGCAACAACGAAGGGCACAAGGGTCTCGAGAAAACTTTGGAGAGTATCTTTAGAAACTTCTGGTGCACCAAGTAATCATCTGGAGTGGGGGGCTCTCCGGGAGAAAGTATTTACGAGAACCTAGAGTTAGAGTTAACAAAATCATTTAACCCGAATAGAAGAGAGATTAGAGTCCCAGAATAAAGGTCGAGGAGTAAAAGATCCTAATACCACCCAATGGCGACGTGGTCCCGTAAGCCACACAACCATGTTAGTAAAACAGTTTTTCAAAGACTAGACTCAACTTCGGCCAAGGAGTTGGAAAGGGGGGATCCTACAAGCAGTTGGCTCTGATACCAACTTGTGACACCCCCGATTCAATCGTACACTAATCATACACGCAAATGTGTACGATCAAGATCAAGGACTCACGGGAAGATATCACAACACAACTCTAGACACAAATAAAATAATACAAGCTTTATATTACAAGCCAGGGGCCTCGAGGGCTCGAATACATAGCTCGATACACAAGAGTCAGCGGAAGCAACAACATCTGAGTACATACATAAGTTAAACAAGGATGCCTTAAGAAGGCTAGCACAAAAGAAACAACGATCGAAGAGGCAAGGCCTCCTGCCTGGGACCTCCTAACTACTCCTGGTCATCGGCGGTCTCCATGTAGTAGCATCCATCGGCGGTGGCATCTGGCTCCAAGGATCCACCATCTGGTTGCATCAACTGGAAAGAAGAAAGAAGGGGGAAAAGGGTAGCAAAGCAACCATGAGTACTCATCCAAAGTACTCGCAAGCATCAGATCTATACTAAATATGCATTGGTATCAAATGGAAGGTTTGTATCCGTGGACTGAACTGCAGAATGCCAGAATAGAGGGGGAAGGCCTAGCCTATCGAAGATTAGCATCTTCAAGCAGCTCAGAGAATCTTGCAGCATGTAGAAGAGTAGAGAATAGCAGTTTATAATTATCAAGCATGTTGTAGCATCAATGCCCATAGATCCTTCCTTGACTCCCTGCGAGAAAGCAATCTCAGAGCCACATATCCATCACATATCTCAAGTATCCATTTCTAGTTATATAAGATCAGGATATAAGTCTGAACGTCCATTACCGTGGACACGGTATTCGAATATATATATCTTCTCTGTAGGGGTGCACCATGTTACCCAACACGCTCGATCACTCTAGCCGGACACACCTTTCTGGGGTCAATGCCCGCCCTCGGAAGATCTACACGCCGTAGCCCTACCTAGGCTCAGCAGAGAGGTCCCCGCCGGTGTACATCCTAAGCACTCCGGTGTCTTGGGCCTATCGTCCGCAGCACTCCGGGTCATTGCGAGCAGGGTGGATACCAGCACCGCATCAGATGGCCAGCACGATCCGACCGTGCCGCACTGTTGAACTAGACGTCTCACAAAGCTTCGGCTGATATTGCGACATCGAGGCCCATTTCTGTTCTCGCGTGGTGGTTAGTGCGTAAAGGACAAAGGCCAACTCAGAACAAATACCCAAACATGTTAGTGCGTTCGGGCCTCGCGGAAACGAGCAGAGACTCACGATAAGGTGACCCCGCCGCCCCGTCTCATGGACTTACGGCAAGGGACCAGACTGCCCGGCCGTGCCACGTGGAAAACTCGCGGGTGCTCTACGGGCCCGCCCGACTTTCACATCAACTCACGGGTACCCCTCAGGGCCGACCCGACTTCAACAATGGTCTCAAGTAAAGCCGAGGTAACCATGTGTCCAAAACATCACGGAAGAAAACCCGAGGAATCACCCCCGCTGGATTCCGCTCAATGTAATCATCAAGGTGAACGTAAGAGGGACCACACTCGAGGTTCACACTTGAGGTATCGAACGACAGAGCCGTATCGGGAATGGTGAAAGAGGAAATCACCCTCGATGACCACGACCGAATAGGTAGACTACATAATTATCATCAAGAGTGCGTTATGAGGGATCACCCTCGGCACTCGATAGTAGCTCTGCAGAGTCGAGCAACTAAAGGGGCGTGATGTGATGTGAGGTGTGGGGCTCTGGTCATCGATCACGTCGATCAAGGCATCGATGATGAAGCATGGGCAACAAGGACAAGTGGAGGGTCATCGATGGATCACTAACCAACCTATACTAAGCAGTTTAGGATAAGCAGGTAAGATACAATGAGCAGGTTACAAAAGCAGGCTATGCATCAGAATAGGAGCAAACAAAATCAGTAGCAAAATCTAATGCAAGCATGAGAGTATAGAATGGGCGATATCGGGATGATCAAAATGAGGGCTTGCCTGGTTGCTCAGACAAGAAGGAGGGTCATCGTCGATGTAGTCGATCACAGGGGCATCAGCAACGGTCTCGGGGTCTATTGGAGAGAAGAGGGGGGAATAAACAGTAAATACATGCAAACATATACATAACATGACAATAAACGATGCTAGAGGTGTTCTAACGCAGGGTTACACGATACCGGTGAAGTGTGATAACATCCGGGAAAGTTTTCCCGGTTCCGGACGTCTGTCAGACAGATGAACCGGAGGGGGAAAGTTCAACGTTTACTATGCTAGGGACGTGTGGCGGATGAATGGACCGTGTATTCGGATTCGTCTCGAAATCCTGAGCAACTTTCATGTAGAAAACATTTTCATTCGAGCTACGGTTTAATTTCTATTAATTTTCAAAGTTTTATTAATATTCTGAAATTAATTATAATTCGAAAATAAAGACTAAATTGCTATGTGTACACGTATGTACCCAGCTATTTGCACCGTGGGTCTCTTGGTGGGGTCTAGTCGACCGCCAAGTCAAGATCAATTGAGACCGCTGACTAGTCAAAGGTCCTGGGGACCCGCATGTCATTGATCGGATTATCCGGTCAAGCAGTTTGACTGGTCAAAAGGGACCAAAGGGACCCATATGTCATAGGAACATGTGATAAACGAGTTTTATTAGCTTATTTAACTAGATGGGGTCCTGATCGGTGTCTATTGGCAAAAATATCTAGGCAATTAGATTAATTAACCTAACTAATTAACAGGGGGTCCAATGGTCGATGGGGGGAGTAATAAAGGGGATTAGCTCCCACTAATTAATAGGGGCCCAGCCTAGTTAGCAGCGGCCTCAAAGATGCAGCGCGCTGATGGGCGTCGGCGTCGAAGCGGCAATGACTCATAGTAGCCGCAGCTACACCGAAATACCAAAGAAGGCGGAGCACTAGCTGTGGGCGGCGAGGGCGAGGCCATGGTTATCCATGGCCGCCGAAGCTTCGGCAAGGAGTGGGTTAGGTCCGGCGGCGAGCGGGCACGTGAAGTCGGGTCAACGGCCGTGGCGGCCGCGATGAGGGTGCACGCCGGCTACGGAGCTCGGCGTGGTGGCCGGCATCGGGCGGGGACGGAACAACGGCAACAACGCGCAATAGGAGAAGCGGAGCGGCTAGCGAGGCGCTACGCACTGCAGGGATGATGATGCGTTCAGGCCCGTGACCATTTGGTCATCGGAGCCACGCCGTCGACAGGGTGAGCTCGGTTGCGTCGGGGGCGACCATTAGCCGTGCGGGATGACGAGAAAAGGTGGGGAGAGAGACGAGTCTCACCGAGTAGCCTCATGGAGGCCCGCCGGGAGGTTTAGGAGCAGCCGGGTCGCTCAAATTGAAGGAGACGCCGGCGTGGTCCGAGGTGGAAGAAGAGGCGGGGGGACATCTCGGGGGCGTCCGGGCTCGAATAGGTGGTCAGGGAAGACGTTGGAGACAATGGTGGACCGCATGTACACGTCGGGGCGGCATGTTGGGTACGGTGGTCGCGGTGGCGGCGCGGCGATGGCGTCGAAGGCACTTGGTGCGAGCGGATCTGAAGGGGGATGAAGATGCGGAGAGGGCGAGGGGGAGTCTGCGGGTGAGTGGGTGGAGTATGGGAGGCGAGAGGAAGTGGGAGAGGGAATCGAGGGCGCGAAGCCGCCTTATCCTCTCAACGCGCCGGGCGAGGTGGTCGAGGCGACCCGCCTCGTAGTGACCAGTTGCGTGAGCAGGGGGGAGACGGACGGATCGCTGTGGTCGGCCGGCCTGGCTGTTTTGTTAGATGGGCCAGAACGCCTAGTAGATTAGGTCCTTTTTCTATTATTTTGGTTTTCCCTTTGAACTTTTTTGTTTTATTTAAGTTTCCAAATTGTTTTAGCTTTGTAAAACATACGATTAGCACCTAAATTAGTAATACTGATTATACCTCTACCACATTATGTTTGAGGTTCAAATAAAATATTTTAGTGTCTTTATAAACTAATAGACACATAATAAATATTTTAAATCACTATATATTCACAAAAAGGCATGTAAATACTTTACAAAAATGTTGGCTCAGCACCATAATTGGCTATGGAATATTTTCCACACTTTGAACATTTTTGTTTGCAAGTTTGAGGAATTTGAATTTTGGAATTTAATTTGAATTTGAATTGAATTATGATTTGGATCATGCGAGGATTAGCAACAGTAATGTGATGACATGGCACCATTAATGGGGTATTACTGTAGCTTAATTATCCGGGCATCACAACTAGCAACCCACTGGTACCAATTTGTGGTTTTGATACAAGATTGGATAGAAGAGATGAACTAGGGTTTTGAGAGGAGATGGTGCTGGTGAAGATGTTGATGGAAATTGTCCCCCTCCCGATGAGAGGATCGTTGGTGATGACCATGGTGATGATTTCCCCCTCCTGGAGGGAAGTTTCCCCGGCAGAACAGCTCTGCCGGAGCTCTAGATTGGCTCCGCCAAGGTTCCGCCTCGTGGCGGCGGAGTTTCGTCCCGTGAGCCTGCCTCTGATTTTATTTCCGGGGTAAAAGCCTTCATATAGCAGAAGATGGACACCGGAGGGCCACCAGGGGGCCCATGAGATAGGGGGTGCGCCCCCACCCTCCTGGCCAGGGTGTGGGCCCCCTCTGGTGTTTCTTTCGCTCAATAATTCTTATTAATCCAAAAATAAGTTCTGTGGAGTTTTAGGATTTTTGGAGCTGTCAGTAATAGGTTTCAATATTTGCTCCTTTTCGGCTGAATTCCATGCCAAGCATTCCCCTCTTCATGGTAAACCTTGTAAAATAAGAGAGAATAGCCATATGTATTGATAGATAATGTGTAATAACAGCCCATAATGCAATAAGTATTGATATAAAAGCATGATGCAAAATGGATGTATCAAAGGGGTCGGCCGGCGGTGTGCTGTGGGAGGGATTGGCCAACGACGCGCTGGGGAAGGGTATCATTGTCGTGTGGGTTGGGGACAATGAGATCTTGGGTGGTTTTTTTCAGGATGGATCTCGGGAGGCTGCGTGGGGCTATTTTACTCTTTCTTTTGGGCCGGAACGATTAGCTGAGCTTTTGGGTTAGGTTGCACCGATCGCTCTATATAGGGCGCGGGAGTAATAGAATATTATTCTATTACTGGTAATAGAAAATATACTATGCATCATGAACCCTCGCTCCGTGTGGGGACTTTCCGGCTCCAAAAGCACGCGGCCACATCAAAGTTGTGCAACACTCCCTCGCATAGTTAAGCTAGCCTATTTTTGTGGGGCCGCGTGTGGAACATCAATGCATGACTTTGACCCAACAAACAAGAGAGGTTATAAGACCAAGGTGGTGATTCTTCTTGGTTAGTCTTAGAACATGCCTTGGTGAGATGCCCGGCCCCTCCCACCGACTCAAAGTGTCACTACTACAGGATGCTACTAACGCGACACTACAACCAGAGACCCTTCGACGAAACTGTGTGCGATGCAATAATCGCAAATGGTGGTGTAAAAACCCGTCAAAGAAGGTGCAAAACATATGCGATGACGGATGCATCAAACGCGGTTCAGATTTTAGTTGTGTGTGCGATGTAGGGCATATGGTATAGTTCAATTAACTGTTTGCGATGAGGAGGAAGAAAAGAAGCGGGCAGCCAAATGAAGGTGTGTGTGATATACAACATATGGTTGACTCAGATGAACTGTTTGTGATTAGGAAACACAAAAGAAACGGACAGCCAGATCAAGGTGTGCGATATACGGCATGCGGTTCACTCGGATGAACTGTTTGCGTTGAGACAAGAGAACAGAAATGGTTCAATATAACAAGATGTGTGTGATACGTGGCAAACAGGTCTGTAATCAGAAATGTGCGTGAAGACCGATAATAACATAGACGACTGCTGCTAATAAGGCTACTACAACCATGGCATTTGCACACACCAAAGTAAACTATTACATGCATAATTATGTAGGTTACTACTACACACATGGCATTTCCACACACCAAAGTAAACTATATATTTACATGCATGATTAACTAGGATAGACGATCATCTGATCATCATCTACTTCTTGTGATGCTTGCTCTACTTGTGGCTCGATCCGGCCTCGTCGATTTGGGTAACGAGACACTTCCTCATGTCAAAGATGCGCATGTGGATCTCGTAGCATGTGTACACTCTCTTGGCCGCGAACCTGAGGTGAGGTTCATCCAGTTGCCGCATCCAGACCCCCGTGCCAGGATACAGGTCGTGCTCTGTTGGCATCCTGCTTCATCTTTTCGTAGTATGGGTCGATGATGGCTGAGGCGAGTTCAACCAGGGAGTCCTTCTTCGTGCTGTTCCAGACCCTGTAGTGCTCATGGATTTCGACAAGGTTCTTGTAGGGCAAGCCCGTAACCCTGAGTGCTTTTACAAATTCGCTGGTTTCCACCGCAGAAAACTTGTAGTCGGTGCTGTTGACAAACCTGGCAAAACTATCGAAAGGCTCTGTGGCCATGAAGTAGTGGTAGATGAGGACATGATGGTGTACACACAACTGGGCGATGGCAACCTTCTGATCCATGTTGGGAGGACTGGCGGTGTACTAGAGGTCGATGCCGACCACCATGTACTTGTCTCAAGAAAGCAACTACTCAACGATGTTGATGTAGTCGTCCACCACAGTCGGGTCGATGGTGTACACCACCAAGAGATCCATCTCCCTCCCGTGGGTCTCCACTTTATGCTCGCCGAAATCCATTGGAGCGCCGCTAGACATCCCCTCTCTAAGTGTCGTCGTGGGTGTGCTTGTTGTGTTGTGGGGCGCGATCGAAAGGTTGAAGAGGCTAAGGTTATAATGGCCACGGGAATTAAAGGGGAAGCCGGATGACCTGGAATGTCGACACGCCCTGATGGAAGTTCTAACTTGCAGCGCATAACTCCATCATGCCGCACGTAACTGCATCGCGTGGCAACGTGCGCGGCACAACCGCATGCATATGGGCCCCCGACGTGATCGTGCATAGGCCCAACCGCTGGCAGAGCACATGCAGAGGGACGCGAGCAGAGCATTCCACGGTCGCCTCACCGATGAGCAACCATGTATATGCATATGAACTCATCGCTGACGGGTTACCTAGTGCGGTCCATGTGCGATGTGATATGCTCTGTCTGCAGAACATCTATGCTCTGTGTACAGAAGAACAACATATATATACTTGTAACATGGCATGATTGTAATACTGTTGGCGTTCTGGGAACGGGGGTCCCAAAACTTGCCTGCCTGCGGCCTGCGGCATGGCTCAAGGGGTGGCCCAGTATGGCCCATCTTCATCAACTCAAGCTCAATACCCTCGCGAGGGGCCAAGCCTCACGGGGCGGACGACGCAAGGCTTCCTCAGGAAACGGCCTCACCAGGCAGGCTCGCGAAGAGGTGGAGAGATCAAGGCAGGGGTACCTGGCGAGGTGCTCGTGACGCAAGCCATGACGATCAAGACCAGGCGGGCGCCAGCCTGCGCAGTGTCCTCATTTCCTCTTTGGTGCAAAGGGGGCAAGCGCATGCGCTGAGTACCGAGGCATCAAACAAAGGTTACCATTTCGGTGCAACGAGACCAAGACCAGCAGAGCGGCAGGACGGAGGTCACCGTGGAGCCCAAGACGGCGTCATCGCCAGTGCCTTTGGCAGTCGAAGACCAACTTTAGTCAGGATAACTTGTACTAGATGTTCCCCTTCAAAATAGCCGTTGTTGGCACCCTTCCTGCTCAATATTTGGGAAGAGGACCAGGGCCTCTATAAATAGAGATAGCCACCACAATAGAGGGGGGGGGGCTCCGATCCGATCCAGATACGATCAAACCCACCTAAGTAGAACACCACGCCAGCTCAAGAACACCTCTCGCGAGGCTGTTCTTCCTGTGTATTGTTCATCATCAGCCCCTGAGGCAATCCACCCGACCACAAACTAGAGTAGGGTATTACACCACAACGGTGGCCCGAACTAGTATAAACCTTGTGTCCCTTGTGCTGTTCATCGTGTAGCTTAGATTCACAACGAGGCGTTGGGACGTGGATCGGTAGGGGGAAGATCTTCGCGCGCACCCCAGAGTTCGAACCTTAAGGGTTTTGTCGAAACCCGATATCCGACATTTGGCGCGCCAGGTAGCGGTGTGCTGAAACCCTCTTTCCGCCGACCTGCGTTCCACTGCTTCGTTGAATCCATGTCCAGCGACCCGACAGCCAACACCGACCGCTGGGCGGCGTGGCCTGCCCACGCTGCGCTACCTGCCCAAGGTGATCTCAACCCCACGCCTCAGGCAGCCCGCGCTCCGCAGAACGCTGCATGGCGCGGGCAACACAATCAAGCGCCCCCTGCCCTCACCCCGCGGCAGGTATGATCAGCAGCAAGGGCCTCAAACCACGCCGCGGCCACAACGCCGCACACCCGACGGGAGCAGGCGAACGTGAAGGCCGTGCTCACGGTGGCTCGAGAACTCCTACGGTGCAGGCTGCAAGAAAGCGGCCACGACGTGCTGCTGGAGCGCGTGGCTGAGCTCCTGGATGCCGCTGCTTCAGGGGCACCTCCATTCTCTGTCCAGTTTCCACCCCAGGAACCGGGCGGATCACACGGCGGGCCCATCCGTGCCCGCGCGCCCCCAGGCGTACCCCAAAGCTTCTTTAACACTAGCCCGACCATTAGCGTCGGGCACCAGGCTATACCAGCACCACCCCTGGTGAGCGAGGGCATGCGCACCGCTGCCTACAGCTCTGGCGGGCCACTGCCCTATCACCCCCAAGATGGTGCATTGAGCCAAGCCGCGCGGAGCATGGGGCACTACGGCGAAGCTTTCGGGGCGGTGACCCCGGAGGCTTATGTGCCCCACATGGTGGATCCGAATACGACCGAAGAAGACCACGGCTGCCTCCTCGGCCAGCCGGGAGGAAGAGACACCTGGCCGAAGCGCCAGAGCCTCAAGGAAGCCTCGCCGACCGCGCCGGCGGCAGCAGCTATCGGGTACCGCTAATTCCTCAGGAGCAAGCTTATGCTAACCATGGGTCGCAGGAAGTCCAGGTCACTGTAGCGGAAGGCTACCCCAGTGCGGCAGCCTCCCACCCCTCAGGAGGAGGGCACTGGGGGCTGCAGGAGAGGGGCCGAGAGCCAGCCCCTCCCCACTGCGCTGGAGCAAGGTGTTCTCTGAGGTAGGCCCTCTGCGGGAGGTGCCACAAGGCTGCCCCTGTAGAGGACCCGTGGTCGTCGGGGAACACTGGCGCCCCTTTTTCCCCATTGGCGTCGTCCTTGGTTTCCGGTCGCCGTCAATTGTGGTCAAGGGTGGCGCAAGGCGGGGCCCTCATCTGGCGATATGAAGCAAGGCCGGTACCTGTGAAGAAGGCCCAGTGCCTATGAAGCTCGCCGCCCGTGACACTGTCTTGTAATAATGAGTTGGGGTTGTACACGCCCCGGAGTCTCCGGAGAGCCGCCCTCGGGCCTCGGGGGCTCCCTCCCACGCCCAGTGGCAGCACTTAGCTCCGTATTGGTGAGAAGATGTCGAAGACTAGACTAGGTGCCGGACGCAACCTTTTGCTTTTGCTTCCTTTTATGTGGTCGAGCTTTCTCGTTTCGGATCTAAGTTGAAGTTGAATTTGTGTTTGCATATGCGGGGAGGGGTGTCTTGTCTTGTTCGCGTGCTTTCTCATTCTCCGTTTCCTGCCCAAGTTGGAATTCGCACTAGCTACCTCCCCCTCGCGAGCCCCTCGCGGGCGGGGCTGGGCCCAGCACGTGCGCGCCCGCCGTCCCACGGCCGGAACACGCTCTCGCAAGGCTCTCGCCACGTGGTCAAACAGGTATCCCGAGGGACCCCCGGAAAGTCACCACAAGCCTACTCGAGCCTCACCCAGGATAAAGGTAAAATCACAGCAACCGACTCATCACAGGGCCCGTAACATCATACGGGCACCCATTCAGCGCCGTCCTTAACAACGCGTGGACAACAATCCTTTTTACATGAGGGGCTTCCTCTCCCAAAATGCTCTTACAACCTTCAGGGCCACGCCCGAGCTTTTTCTGCGTAGGATAAACAGCAAGGGGGCGCAGGATCGATCAGACATGTCGCTCACCGCATCCCCTTGGTCGTCTCCAGAAGCGTCGCTGGTGCCACTATCATTGTCGTCGGCCCCACCATCGCCGTCGTTGGCGCCGTCTTCACCGCCGTTCACCACGTCGCCTTCATCAGCAGCGACAACCACCCTGTCATCATCAGAGGGGAAGGCCCGGACGAGTGCATCCATGTTGTCCTCCACCCACCATGCCAGGTCGCCCCAGATGGCCTCAGGCACCGGGGTGATGGCGGCATCGAAGTCAAAGTGGGGGTCGATGTTTTGATGATGGCTGAAGACAGGATAGAATGCCCGTGCGGGCAGGCCGCGGCTCCTCTCCTCGACAAGTTGACGAGCCCTCTCAGAGCGATTCTCCAGCTGTGTCACCACGTCAGTGAAGAACTGGAGATTACCGACGTAGTTGGTCACATGAGTCTGCTCAGCGGTAGTGTCGCAGATATTGCCTAGGGCTGTATTGGCCCTTTCCATGGGCCTTCGGAGCATGGGGCCATGCATGTGCCCCAGCGTCTGCCGCTGGCGAATCTCATCTTCGTACCGCCGCGCAACGGACTCGGCGTCATCGACCCTCCGCTGGAGGAGAAGCAACTTGTCACGGGAGGAGGCCAACTCAGCTTGCACCGCGGCTAGGGCGGCTGCGGTGGCCTCGGCACGCTACGTCACTTCAGTCAACTTTGTCCTCAGGGCAGTAGTCCCGCCCGTAGCCTTGGCCTTGATAAGCTCCAACCTCTCGTCGTACTCGCGCTCAAGGCCCGCGCAAGCTTCCGCCATGCGGCGGCCGATCTCTTCTTGGATCCGGACCACCCGCGCGCCAATGTCGTCCTCCGCCTGGGTAACCTGGCGCTCCCTCGGCTCCAACCGCTCAAGATCGAGGTTGTGCTCGACAGCCTCCAGCGTCAGCGCTTCCTCGCGCCTCCGGAGCTCCTCCTCTTCGGCGGGCGTCCCCTTCAGCGACGCATGGGCAGCTTGGTGTAGCTCCACTTGCTGCTCCAAGGAATTGCACCAGGCATGAAGCTCCCACGCTCGCTCCTCCATGATCTCGCGTCGTCGTTCTGCCTCCTGAGCCTCCTTAATGGCTCGGAAGTAGGCCTTCCGCGAGGCCACCAAGGATGCTTCGTCCTTAGCGTTGTCAAGATCACGCTGATGACGCGTAAGGCTGACAGCCACCTTCACCTTGAGCCGTTCCTCAGCCAGCCTCAGGCCTTCGGCTTCAAGACGCGCATCCTCACCCGTGAGCTCTACACAGAGCTGGCTCACCGCATCCGTCGCCTTCTGGAGAAACTCTTGGCAGATAGCGCTGCGTTCCCTCGCTCGTTCGAGCACGTCGTCGACGTCGTCCTCCGCCACCAGTGCTGGCGGTGGGCCCTCAGGAGGTTCATCCCCACTCGGTAGGGGGCTGGGGACTAATGACCCCACAATCACCGGACGGACCCCGCAAAGGACCCAACCCAGCGCTGATCCATCACCAGAAGTAGAGGCGAAGATAGACTTCAACCATTCACCATCCACAATCAGAAAAGGAGCCCGGGGCAAGCTGGTCATGTCCCTGGCAAGGTCGCGAAGGATAGGCAGCGAGGACACGAGCTCGAGGCACCGTGAGGGCTGGCTTGTCTCTCCGGACGAGTCGCGCTGTGGGGCTGCATGCGTGCTCGGGCGCCAAGGCCTGGCGATGGAGGAGAGGCTCGAGGAGGTGGCTGCTCGGTGGCTCCGCAGCTTAAGGTGAGGGATCCTGAAGGGCCACAACAAGCAAAGGGAATAGTGAATGAGGAATTACAAGAAGGAGGGACTTACTCATCCATGGCGAAGTACTTCCTATGCTTCAGCGGCCAACAGGGGCACTCGTTGCCACTCGAAGACTCCTTCCTCTTGCGGAGGGCGTCGTAGTCTATGCGGAAACGACCCAAGCTCTCACGTGAGGGCCGGCGCATGGCATGGACGTTGAAGCGCTAAGGCGGCCTGCCTCAGGGGCACCAGGCCGGGAGGAGCAGGCAGGCGCCACCTCCCGGTGGCCTTCCGGGGCCCCGGGTGCTTCGGCCTCGGGAGCCATAGGTTGCGTCCCCTCACCAGTGACTGCCTCAGGATGGGCTTTGCAAGCTCCGGAGGATGACGCCTCGGGAGCCCCGCGCGAAATCAGCATCTCGACACCAGATCCCCTAGTCGCCAGCAATGCTTGCCTCCCTGCATCACCTCCTGAGGCAAGATCGACGTGGGCGACAAGGCGAGGAGCCACGGAGATGGGATTTTCACGGGGCCCCACGAGGTCAGTTGGGTGCAACCCCCATTCGTCGAAGCGGGGCATCTGCCTCGCGAACTCGTCCCTTCTTGACCAGAGATACAAGAGGCCGCCCCCATGCCGGATGCTGCCCGGAGAGGGATCGCCAGTCAAGACTTTCAGCACCTTCCTCAGCATTTTAGGCGCAAGATCCCCCTCCTAAAGCCTCATGCGGTCTTGATGTGCATTCAAGGTCCACATCGGACGGGAGTGGCGCTGGAGAGGGGTGATGCGGCACTGGAGGAACTCCTTCACCACCTGGGGCGCCGTCACGCCAAGCGTCCTCAACCTCTCGAATCGGTGCCAGATAAAAGCGAGCTAGGGGCTTGTGAGTTTCTCGTGACCCCAGCCTGGATTGGGGATAGAAGGCAATGTCGGGTGCATGAGCAGGGGGCTGGGCAACCCGACATCCATGTACAGCCACCGCTCTTGGAACCCGCTCATGGAAGATGGAAGGCCAAAATCAATCCCTAAGGCGGCCGTCTCTGGCACGGCATGGAAGCTCACGCACCTCGAGCACTGTGATGGTTCGGTCAGGCGCAGGGAGAAGAAGTGGCGCAGGAGAGCAACGGAAGGGGCAATGCCCACCATGGCTTTGCAGACGAAGGCGAAGACAGCTAGAAGAGTAATGGATTCGGGACCGAGATGCATCATATGGATCTGGTAGTGGGAAAGCACCGCATTGAAGAAGGCAGAGAAGGGGGAACCAGGCCCGTCCACTGTGCGTCGGCGAAGAATCGAACCTCCATGATGATCCTGTCGAAGGAGGCATGGGATGCGGGCCAAATCGTCGTCCTTCCGCACTCATTAAAGTTGGAGGCAACGGCGGAGCGGACCTTGTCCAAGGCTTCTGAATTAAGTATCAGCGACCGGTCGACAGCGGGTGCCGTTGCCGGAGGCGAGATGGACGAAGGCGCGGGCTTCTTCCCATTCTCCTTTTTTGTTGGCGCCATGGCAACGGGACGGGGGCAGATCTCAAGACGGATTGGAGGCAGAAACAGAGGCTCGAGGAAGAAAGAGGAATAGGAAGCACGCGGGCAGCAAGGAGGGAATAACTGCGTATAGTTTCGTGGCCGCCTAGCCAGGCGGATATTGGGGGAGCGGAGGCGCCCACGTCCAATCAACCGCCACGCGGTGACCAAGGCCGCAGGTTGTTGGGGCCCGCGGTGCTCTGCACTTGTCCTTTCGCTTTGCTGCTAAGCCAAGTCCGAAGCGCTTTGGGCCCGGGCTATCATTCAGGTTTCGGGAACGGGGTCCCCAGACTTTCTCGCCATGCGGCGTCGGGCGTGGTTTCAAGGTGGCCTAGTACGGCCCATCTTCATCAACTCAAGCTCAAGACCCTCGCGAGGAGCCAAGCCTCATGGGGCAAACGATGCAAGGCTTCCTCAGGAAACGGCCTCACCAGGCAGGCTCGCGAAGAGGCAGAGAGATCAAGGCAGGGGTACCTCGCGAGGTGCTCGTGACGCAAGCCATGACGATCAAGACCAAGCGGGCACCAGGCGGGCGCTAGCCGGCGCAGTGTCCTCATTTCCTCTTTCGTGCAAAGGGGGCAAGCGCAGGCGCTGAGTACCGAGGCGTCAAACAAAGGTTACCATTTCGGTGCAATGAGACCAAGACCAGTAGAGCGGCGGGGACGAGGTCGGCGTGGAGCCTAAGACGGCGGCGTCATCGCCAAAGGTTTTGGCGATCAAGACCAACTTTAGTCAGGATAAGTTGTACTAGATGTTCCCCTTCAAAATGGCAGTTGTTGGCACCCTTCCCACTCTATATTTGGGAAGAGGACCATGGCCTCTATAAATACAGATAGCCACCACAGTAGAGGGGGGAGCTCCGATCCGATCCAGAGACGATCAAACCCACATAAGTAGAACACCACGCCAGCTCAAGAACACCTCTCGCGAGGCTGTTCTTCCTCTATACTGTTCATCATCAGCCCCTGAGGCAATCCACCACACCACAAACTAGAGTAGGGTATTACATCACAACGGTGGCCCGAACTAGTATAAACCTTGTGTCCCTTGTGATGTTCATCATGTAGCTTAGATTTACAGCGAGGCGTTGGGATGTGGATCGGTAGGCGGAAGATCTTCGCGCGCACCCCAGAGTTCGAACCTTAAGGGTTTTGCAGGAACCCGATATCCGGCAAATACCAAATTAAACATCCAATTACGTTATATAACAAATACCATAAATATTGCAAGGTTAAAATTCAAAGGTTACAATGCCAAATTCAAACATTGCAAACCTCATCATTTTTGCAAAGGCTGACAAGTCATGTATGGGTTGGACACAATGACTAGAAAATTTAGAAAGCAATAAGACTCAACGGATATTGTTTTGTCCCCAAAGGTGGCACGTTCCCTATCGAAACCATCGGGCTTGTTGTGAGAAGCTTATACCCAAACCTGCCGCAATTGGGAAAAAATTACCACGACATGTTGATGCCGCCACGATAGCATGCCAAGTTTCATGAATTTTAGACGTGTTATGGATTTACTAGAATTTCAAAACAAGGCATCTCAATGTTTTGCCAGCAAACAGCAGTGCCCTGGAGTTTGAAATTCATTCCCATTTCTTGCATGGGACATAACCATGCACCCAACGACACATATTTTAATTTTCAACCAATTTATATGCATTGGAGCATGTGCATGTATTTGAAATTAGAATTATGCACATAAAATGCCTAGAAAACCGAGTTAATGTATAAAAATGTCCAAACGAACCCCGAAAAATTCCAAAACTTAACACAACAGTCCTATTGATCTATGTTGAAACAAGAAATTTTTTGAAAGCAATAAGAGGCAACGGATATCGTTTCGTCCCCAAAGGTGGCATGTTCCCTACCAAACACATCAGGCTTGTTGTGAGAAGCTTATACCACTACTTGCCCCAAATGGGAAAAAATTACCATGGCATGTTGATGCCGCTCCATGATAGCATGCCAGGTTTCATGAATTTCAGACGAGTTTTGTATTTACTAGAATTTAAAAACCAGGTATCTCAATGTTTTGCCGGCAATCAATAGTGCCTTGGTGTTTGAAATTCATTCCCATTTCTTGCATGGGACCTAAGCATGCACCCAAGGACACAGATTCGATTTTTCAACCAATTTATCTGCACTCGAGCATGTGCATGTATTTCAAATTTGAATTATGCACATAAAATGACTAAAAAACCCAGTTAATGTATAAAAATGTCCAAACAAACCCCAAAAATTCCAAAACTTAACACAACACTCCTGTTGTTCTATGTTGACACTAGAAATTTTTTGAAAGCAATAAGAGGCAACGGATATCGTTTCGTCCCCAAAGGTGGCACGTTCCCTACCGAAACCATCAGGCTTGTTGTGAGAAGCTCTGGTTTGTGAGAAGCTTATACCCAAACCTGCCCCAAATAGGACAAAAAATTTACCACAGCATGTTGATGTCGCTCCATGATAGCATGCCACGTTTCATGAATTTCAGACGAGTTTTGGATTTACTAGAATTTAAAAACCAGGTATCTCAACGTTTTGCCGGCAATCAACAGTGCCATGGTGTTTGAAATTCATTCCCATTTTTTGCATGGGACCTAAGCATCCACCCAAGGACACATATTTGATTTTGCAACCAATTTATATGCACTGGAGCATGTGCATATAGTTCAAATTTGAATTATGCACATAAAATGCCTAGTAAACCCAATTAATGTATAAAAATGTCCAAATGAACCCCGAAAAATTCCAAAACTTAACACAACACTCCTATTGTTCTATGTTGACACTAGAATTTTTTTTGAAAGCAATAAGAGATAACGGATATCGTTTCATCGCCAAAGGTGGCACATTCCCTACCGAAACCATCAAGCTTGTTGTGATAAGCTTTGGTTTCTGAGAAGCTTATACCCAAACCAGCCCCAAATGGGACAAAAAATTTACCACCAATGTTTTATGCCGCTCCATGATACGATGCCAAGTTTCATGAATTTCAGACGAGTTTTGGAGTTACTAGAATTTAAAAACCGGGTATCTCAACGTTTTGCCAATAATCAATAGTGCCTTGGTGTTTAAAATTCATTCCCATTTATTGCATGGGACCTAAGCATGCACACAAGGACACATATTCGATTTATCAACCAATTTATATGCACTGGAGCATGTGCATGTATTTCAAATTTGAATTATGCACATAAAATGCCTAGAAAGCCCAATTAATGTATTAAAAATGTCCAAACGAACCCCAAAAAATTCCAAAACTTAACACAACACTCCTGTTGTTCTATGTTGACACTAGAAATTTTTTGAAAGCAATAAGAGGCAATGGATATCGTTTCGTCCCCAAAGTTAGCACGTTCCCTACCGAAACCACCAGTCTTGTTGTGAGAAACTCTGGTTTGTGAGAAGCTCTGGTTCGTGAGAAGCTTATACCCAAACCTGCCCCAAATGGGACAAAAAATTTACCACTGCATGTTGATGCTGCTCCATGATAGCATGCCAAGTTTCATGAATTTCAGACGAGTTTTGGATTTACTAGAATTTAAAAACCAGGTATCTCAACGTTTTGCCGGCAATCAACAGTGCCGTGGTGTTTGAAATTCATTCCCATTTCTTGCATGGGACCTAAGCATCCAACCAAGGACATAGATTTGATTTTGCAACCAATTTATATGCACTGGAGCATGTGCATGTAGTTCAAATTTGAATTATGCACATCAAATGCCTAGAAAACCCAGTTAATGTATAAAAATGTCCAAATGAACCCCGATAATTCCAAAACTTAACACAACACTCCTGTTGTTCTATGTTGACACTAGAATTTTTTTTGAAAGCAATAGAGACAACGGATATCGTTTCATCCCCAAAGGTGGCACGTTCCCTACCGAAACCATCAGGCTTGTTGTGAGCAGCTCTGGTTTGTGAGAAGCTTATACCCAAACCTGCCCCAAATGGGACAAAAAATTTACCACCAATGTTTATGTAGCTCCATGATACCATGCCAAGTTTCATGAATTTCAGACGAGTTTTGGATTTACTAGAATTTAAAAACCTGGTATAACAATGTTTTGCCGGCAATCAACAGTGCCTTAGTGTTTGAAATTCATTCCCATTTCTTGCATGGGACCTAAGCATGCACCCAAGGACACAGATTCGATTTTTCAACCAATTTATATGCACTAGAGCATGTGCATGTATTTCAAATTTGAATTATGCACATAAAATGCCTAGAAAACAAGGTTAATGTATAAAAATGTCCAAACGAACCCCGAAAAGTTTTAAAACTTAACAAAACACTCCTGTCATTCTATGTTGACACTAGAAATTTTTGGAAAGTAATAAGTGGCAACGGATATCGTTTCGTCCCCAAAGGTGACATGTTCCCTATCGAAACCATCAGGCTTGTTGTGAGAAGCTCTGGTTTGTGAGAAGCTTATACCCAAACCTGACCCAAATGGGACAAAAAATTTACTACAACATGTTGATGCTGCTCCATGATAGCATGCCCAGTTTCATGAATTCGGATGACTTTTGGCTTTACTAGAATTACAAAAGCAAGTACGCCCATGTTTGCCGGAGAGTCACGATGCCATGCTGTTCGAAATTCATCCCCATTTCTTGCATGGGACATAAGCATAAACCCATGGACACATATATGATTTTACAACCCATGTTGGTGCATCGGAGCATGTGCATGCAGTTTAATTTTGAATTGTGCACCTGAAATGGCTAGAAAACCAATTTAATGTATAAAATGTCCAAACGAACCCTGAATAATTCCAATTCTTTTACGACACACATATAGTTGCATGTTCACTGCACATAAAAGTTCTAGCAATTCAAACACCGTCCATTGCCGCTATGACCCCATTATGTAGTTCAAATCAAGATGAAAAATCAAGTAGATCCCACACAGTTTCTTATCACCAACTGTGTGAGACGTAGTGCAAAATATCTTGGAGCACCGTTGGTGTATAGTACGCCTATGGCTTACGCGAGAAGGTGTGTCGGCTACAGTCCACAACCAGCGTGTCAAGCACACTTGCTTACTCCCCAAATACTCCCGCCTCTGCATCCCTCGCAATCTCGAAAATATTACTGGCTCATAATCTCGAAAATATATACCGCCTGGAAAGTTTTAATGTTTGATAGCACGTGATTAGTATGTGCGGACCGTGTGCGATGTCCGTTACTCCCGCTCTGCTTCAGTCCCTTGATTCGAAAATTTTAGTAGCCCCGGCATTTTACTCCCGCCTCTGCATCCCTTGCAGTCTCAAAAATATTTGCTCGCCCTTGATCCAAATTTTTAGTAGCCCCGCTTTGTTACTCCCGCCTAGTAAAATTTTCAGTTGCCGCAGTATTTCCTCAAACACCACCTTAGTCCCCCTCCACACACACCACACAATCCCCAAAACCTCCGCTCACACAAACACACACCACCCTCGAAACCATTGGTGGGTCACCGCCATCGCCGTCACCTCCTTCCTCAACCTTTGTCCGTGTGCCGGGGAGCTCGAGGAGCCAATGGCCAAAAAGAGGTTTATCGCGGCATTTTCACCTGACGCCGGCGAGGTGGCTGCCGAGGTGTCCCCGTCGTTCTTCGCGGGCACGATCAGCTGTCGCCGATCCCCCGATCCGCCAGCCGCCACACCCCTACGTCGGTTTGAGGACTTCCCCGTCCTCCCTCGGACCCGGCAGCCGATGAGGTCCTACCCTCGGGGTTGGGCAGTGGTGGTGGGGGACGTGGGTTGCCGATATTACAACTCGGGAGACCCACACCTGCCGGTGGGTCGGTAGCTTGCACACGTCCGAGCTCGCGGCCATGGTGTACAACCGCTGGCAGGTTTGCTACCACGACACAACGGCTAGGCTCAATTTCCCCTTCAGCACACGTCCGGTCAACCTCTTTCCGCCGGAGCCAGTGGTGGTGAGCTCGGCTATGGCGCGGGAGGATCGCGAGGCATGGGAGCGCCTCGAGGATGAGGCCGCCAACAAGACCTACATGAAAGAGCTCCGCCGGCAGCACCTGCAGCTCGTGGAGGCAGAGAGGGCGATCTTTGCCGGCGTGGAGGGTGGCGAGGTTATCGCGCTCTCCTCGGATGACGAGGTCAAAAGCGGCGAGGACAGCAGCATGGAGGATGTCGAGGTGGGCCCCGAGGATGAGGAGATCGACATTGGTGAGTAGAGGAGTGCCTTCCCCAACGACCCCAATGATGGCACCAACCCGGACCCGGCTCGCGGCACACCATACATGACGAGGAAGGATTGGCTCAACTTGTACTTCGACCGAAAGTAGTTTAGCTTAGTTTGAATTTATGTTTTATGTTCGGTTATGCAAAACTATCTATGTTTATGTTTGAATGCATGCTACTTTCGGTTGAACCTGCTTTGAACTTGATCAAATTGAAGTTTACAATGTTAAGTTTAGGGGATTCACTAGAAAGGGCCAAAAATTGCTGGAGTATATATATAGGGTGGGTCTATTATGATAACACCCTCTAGACTCTTATTCTGCACACCAAACCCTTATTCTGCTAACATCACCGCGCGACCCCACAACCCACAACTCCTTCCCACCAACCCCCACCTGCCTCCTACTCCTCCGGCGCACAACACCTCCATCTGCCCCACGATTCCCCTTCCCCCGATCCACTTTCTGCTCCGCCAGCGCCGCCCTCCCCCCATCACCTTCTTCCCCCACCGGCGCCGCCCTACATCGATCCACCTTCTTCCCCTGCCGGCACCGCCCTCCCCCCATCCAACTCTTTCCCAGCCGGCGCGGCCCTCCCCCAATCCACCTTCTTCCCACGCCGGCCCCGACCTCCCCGATCCACCTTCTTCCTTTGTCGGCGCCGCCCCACCCGTACCTGCTTCTTCCCCCGCCGACGCCGCAGTTGGCTACACCTCCGAGTGCCCTCAGCTTGGTCTCCCATCGCCCCTGCCCACCGTCACCCATCCCCCACGCCCGGATCCGCAGCTCCTCCTCGATGTAGATCAAGCCTGTGTCGCCGGACACTTCTCCTGGCCTACCTCCCTCCGCTTCTGCCACGGGACGGCGACCAGCCGTAGCGACGACGGGCTTTGCCTCTCTCGCTTGACATCCGCAGCGGAGGCGCACCTCCCCCGCGCAGCCCAGGTGCTCCCTTCCTCCACCCTGCTTCCCTGTCATTGCAAAGTTGACAAAAAGCGCCAGGTAGCCATGGAGTTTTCATCTTTGTTTTCTGATTTCCTTCCCAATTCCTTTCTTGCAGTGCAGTTCGCTCTGCCCACTGTGTCCATCCCCTCGCATGGCGTGCAGTTTCCCGGTGGTGCGCCGGTGGTTTCCCCAAGTTCAGTAGCTACTTGCCCATGTTGTCGTTTGAGTTCACTGGAGGGACAGAGGAGGTGCTCTCGTGAGGGGAAGCCAGCGTCGTGACCATGCCGTCCAAATGGCGCCGCACTGCAATCCCACTTCTTCATTGTGTTCTGGTGCCAAAAAAAATTCAGGGACCAAAAAATTCTTTTCAGTTTATGTTTGATGTGCACACAGTAACGCAGGAGAAGAGAGCAGATCGCACCCCAAGTACCCGCGCAGGGCCGCCAAGTTCGTGGTTCGCTGCCCCTCTGTCCCCCTCTTCCACCTCCCATCCTCCGTCGCTGGAGCAGCACGGTCGTGGGCGTGCAGTGCACTGCGACTCCTCGTGCAGTGCAGATCGGGCATCAGGTGGTTAGGTTGCCAGGTATGTGCAGTGAGAAGAGCCATCACATCGGATTTTTCGGACTTGCTGGGCCGCCGCACCTGAGCACCTGCGTCCTGAGCCATGAGATCAAGGACGAGCAGCAGCTTGCTAGGCTTGGGAGCTAACAATTTTTTTGTGTATTTGCTGTTGATTTTGGTTGTGCAGTCCACTATGTGAGTGGAAGCAGCACACCCGTCGGCACCATGCAGTCCCTGGGCTTGGATCTCACAATTTTGTGTGTGTGTTTTTCAGTTTTTTGTTGTTGATTTTGGTCATGCAGTCCACTGCGTGAGTGTAAGCAGCACAGCCGGCAGCACCATGCAGTCGAGTGTGTGGGTGGAAGCAAACCATGTGCACGACGCGAGCGTTTCGCCGGCGACGATGCCCTGGAACAGTAGCCGCCCATGCGCAATTCAGAAAGAGCTTCTTTTGCTCTTTTTTCTGTAGATTTCTAACAACATTTATTGCTCTATATGCTACCCAAGTTTGTTGCTCCACTGTGTATACTACCTGCTTGCTTGTGATGGACATTTGTTGGTCCATTGTGCTAGCCAATCATTTCACTACTGCAGTATGTTTCAACTTATGAGGTTCCATTAGTCTGCGAAAATGCATTCTTTCATGCACTTTGCCCTGTTGAAGCTAGGGTCCAGTGCAAATGTGCAATGCTTTTGCTGGGAAAACTTGTTGATGTAGTACTAAGCATGCAGCGACTGAAGCAAAGCAGTTGGTTGCTTGCTTGTTGGAGATCTCAGTCGGTCAGGTCAGTGCAGCAAAAGTAGGAGCTGGGCAAAGGTTAGCATTGACCTAGGAATTCATTTAAAAAATCATGTAGATGCGGTGCACTTTGGTCTTGAAAAAAGTCTACTATGAAGGACTCTTCAGTATAGTCCATTTCAAACAAAAAGTACTTAAAAATGCAAAAAATGCAGTGCTCTTTTGTCTGAAAAAATTCCACCACGAAGGACTTTTCAGTACACACATTTTAAAATAAAAATGCATTTAAAAAATCATGCAAACGCAGTGCGCTTTGGTCTTGAAAAAAGTCCACTATGAAGGACTTTTCGTACAATCCATTTAAAACAAAAAATGCATTTAGAAACCATGCGGCTCGCTTGCCCCGTTGCCCATCTGATGCAGTGCGGTTTTCATTCTGAAGTAGTGCGGTCGGCCGTATGATGTCGTTCATCCCGTAAGTGCAAAAAAATTGTTACGAAAGCGAAAAAAAGTAATGTGGTTCACTTCTTGATATTGTTGTGGTTCATTCACACCCCATGTGAAGTGCACTCTACTTTCTCGTCCTTAAAAAAAATTAGGTTTGAATAAAAGAAACCATGCAGTTCTCTTACCCGTCCGTTGCAGTGCGGTTTTTCGTCCGTTGCAGTGCGGTTTTCAGTCGGATGAAGTACCCACGTCGATTTGGGTGTCGCGAAAAACAGAGTGTCCGCATTTCGGCAAATTTAAAACTGCTCTTAAACCGTAAAGAATTAGAGAGAGTGTTCTACATGAAAAAGTTGCGCCTCATCGATACCTTTCCAACGACGTATCATTTGAATCATTCCGAGCAGCGGTTTGTAAAAATTTCGCGAAAACCATCAGCTGCCACTCGTCGTCCGCCACACGATTTTCAAAATTAACTTAAAACCGTAAGGAATCTTAAAAACATTGCAACATATGAAAGTTGCGCCTCGTCCATAGCTTTTCAACGATATATTACACGCCTCGTTTCGATAAACGGTTCAAAAACTGGACCGAAAACAGTACCGAAAATTTGAAAAATTTGAAAAGCAGAATTCCGCGATTTAGTAAATTTGAAACTGCTCTTAAACCGTAATGAATTAGAGAAAGATTTATATATGAAAAAGATGCGCCTCGATGATATCTATCCAACGGCGTATCATTTGCTTCATTCCGACAAGCGGTTTAGAAAAAAACGCGAAAAAACGCTCGCTGGCACTCGTCATCCGCCTCACTATTTTCAAAACTGCTCTTAAACCGTGTGGAATCTCGAAAAGTGTTCAATATGTCGAAGTTGCGCCTAATCCATAGCTTTTCAATGGTATATTACATGCCACATTCCGATAAACGGTTAAAAATTAGAGCGAAAACAGTACCGAAAAAACACCGCGTGCAATTTTTTTGGACAAGAAGTTCACTAGTCTCTATTGCAGTGCTCGTCGTCAAAATGATGCAGTGTGCTTCTATTGAGCGTGCAAAGGTCAAGTGGTGTGCAGAATAGTTATTCTGCTAATATTAGCAGAATAGACCGCTCAGATATATATATATATATATATATATATATATATATATATATATATATATCCACTAAGGGTTTTAGTCCTTTAACTTTTCAAGGATCAGCTAGAGATGGCCTTATGACTTGTTTATTTCAGTTCTTCACAATGTGATGCTCTATATGTGCAACTATTTGCCGTACAGTTCAATTTCATCAAATAGCAGTTTCAACAATACCACTATGAATTACGATATTTGGTTGTTGTTAAGGATATTGCAGTTAACATGCCTATTCATTTTTTAACAATAACTAGTGTACTTTAGACCTGCAGAATACCAGTTTGAATGACTATTTGCTTGTTTTTAAATGTTATGCCTGATGCAGTTAACCCACCTTTACACTTCTTGTTTTGCTTAACTAGCATGCTTAAGCCTGCACACTGAAGCTACATAACAACATGGATTATACTGAATGACTAAATATCCAATCCCAGGCTACATAGCAACAAGGAAGAGTGCTACCTTAATGTTCTGATGATGTCTAGATATACATGTAATAAAATCTTATATAATGGGATGGAGGAAGTGTTGTACTACATCATTTTGCAATTGTTGTTTAGCTTCTAATATTAACTTGGTGCTTTTAGGTACATATGTCATTGCCAAAGATCCACAATTCGACCGTTTCTGCGTATGGGGCAATGAGATATTCATGAACCAGCATCAAGTGAGGAAACTGATAAAGATTGATATTAAAATGGGTCAAAATATGTCAATCAAACTATTTGTTTACACTTTATGCAAGACAACAGTGAACTGCAGGATGGTAACTAAGAACCTTGTGGCCTTCTTTTACTACCCGTAATGAGTTGTGTTAGATGACAATGTCCGAATCTTTTTCCTTTGTAGTGGATCCTGAAGCAGTATACTCAAGATTACCTCTCAAACTACATGATTGGCGGCCGACCATCACAAGGGGTTGGACTAGAGTCGTGCGTGCCTTCTGCATCTAGGAGAGCACAATAGGGCCATTCCGCTTCACCTTGTTCAGCAACCAGAATGTTTGTCACCTCTTTCATTTCCATCTGTAGTAGTACAAGTATAGAACCCTGGTTCATCATTCTTTATTTGGTGCTCATGTCATTCTTAGATAAATGTACATGTGAATCGAATAATGCATTGCTTGTTTCAACCTGATGATATGAATAAAGCTGTAGCTTACTTTCAAGTTTAATTAGGTACAATTTTAAATAGCAACAATTAAATTAGGGCGAAATTATGGTGTGTAGGTCATTACAGCACACACAGTTAATACAACACAACGTGTGCGATAAACATCATAATCTGACATGGTTCACAGAGAGAAAACATGTGTAACAATGCACACAATTGTCGTTTGCAAAGCGTGTGTGATGTCAGACACTATCACATACGGTGCGGGAAAACTAAATGTGTGTGATTGTCTACCTATCATACATGGTTTATAATCATGAGCTGTTTGTGATGTGCTAGGCATCGTAAACGTAGAGCCAATTTGGTACGTGCCTGGAAAACTTCCGTGCCTGGAATCTGCCTGGTTTTAGGTAAAACCACAAAACTCCAACTACGATGGCAATGCGAGCACAAACGAGCAGCAAGGATGAAGCGTTTGGGATATTCGAGATATCGGAAACGGTTATATAGGGACAACTGTATGCATCAAGGCACCCTATACCCGACGGTTTTTGGGTCGTGTGTGAAGGACCCCCGTATCGCCCACACTCACTTGGTAACGGTTCCAAATGCCGTTGTGGAAAGGGGTTAAAAACCATTTGTATAGCAGCGATGCGTACCAGTGTGTGTGTGTGAGGGGGGGGGGCACAATACTACTTCGTACTAGATGAACCTCTGTGGGGTCGGGGATGTCCGGTTAATTTGCGATGCACATGTGCCACATCAAATTTGTGATTTGGTAACGCCAAAAGAATACATCTGTGGGCCTGCACAGGGTCCACATTTGATCAGAAGCAAGGGGGGGGGGGTTGATGTACTTCTTTCGGTTTTGTGTTACGATACAGTGAGATGTAAGACCTAGCTATTTGGGGGCATGTTCATAGCTAGGATCCCCCTCCCGGCAACACGTGTGTGTGTGTGTGTGTGTGTGTGTGTGTGTGTGTGTGTGTGTGTGTGTTTGTTTGGGGGGGCTAGCAATAATAACATGCGCTTTGTGCGACAAGTGCCACGTCAAAATTGTGCATTGGGTATTTGAACATCAAACCACTCTTTTCATACATATATTTGGCCCACATGCAAGTGTGTTTGTGTTGTGACCCTTTCCTGCCTTTTTTGGCCAAAGTTATAAACAACAGACGAGTCGGACGCAGCAACCGTCTGCTATCGGGTACGAAATAGACACGGTTCCCTAGGACTACCCTATGCCGCGCCCCTGCCCCTGTCACCCACATGATCATAGTAGATTGGGCTCCACGAGGCTTCCCTCCCCCTCTCAAAAATATCTACTCTGTCGCAATCTCAAAAATATCTACCCGCGTCCGCATAGATGGTTTTTTTATTTGATAGCACACAATTAGTATGTGTGGACCGTGTGCGATGTCTATTACTCCCGCTCTGCTTTAATCAGTAGATCCAAATTTTCAATAGCCCTAGCATTTTACTCCCGCCCTGCTCTACTTCAATCCCTTGATCCAAATTTTCGGTAGCCCCGCCATTTTACTCTCGCCTAGTAAATATTTCAGTACCCATGGCATTTCCTCAAATACCACCTTGGACCCCCTCTAGACACACACCCCAAATCCTAGACCACCCAAAATCCCCCGCTCACACACATACACACCACCCCTCCCTTGCTCCACACCTAGCTAGGTCGCCACCGCCGCCGCGCCACCTCCATCGTCAACCTTTGTCGGTTTGCCCGTGCAGTTTACCCATCGATATACATACCCTTGCCACCCTGAGTTTCTTAGATGACGCCTATGAAAAGCCCCCTTTCCCAGAGATCCCCACCCCTCCCCTACTCCAGAGCGTCGCAGCATAAGCCTGGCTACACTTCCCGGGGAGCTCGAGGAGCGAATGGCCCAAAAGAGCTTTACCGCGGCCTCTTCGCCCGATGTCAGCGAGGTGGTGATAACCCACAAGTGTAGGGGATTGCAACAGCTTTCGAGGGTAAAGTATTCGACCCAAATTTATTTATTCGACACAAGGGGAGCCAAAGAATATTCTTGAGTATTAGCAGTTGAGTTGTCAATTCAACCACACCTGGATAACTTAGTATCTACAGCAAAGTATTTAGTAGCAAAGTAATATGATAATAAAGGTAACGGTAGCAAAAGTAATGTTTTTGGGTTTTGTAGTAGTTGTAACAATAGCAATGGAAAAGTAAATAAACGAGGAACAATATGTGAAAAGCTCATAGGCAATGGATCAGTGATGGATAATTATGCCGGATGTGATTCCTCATGTAATAGCTATAACATAGGTGTCGGAGTAATGGGCCACGGGTAGCCTCACCCGAGTCCCTGAATGTATCAAAACTTTGGGCCGGCTTCGCCCCGCAATATCCCAAGCTGAAGCTCCGCCCTCCGGGGGCCGGCTAGCCCAACGGCCGGCCCCCAGAGGACGGCCGACCACCTACAAACGGCACCACAAGCAGTCGGCTCCAATCAGCCGGCGTCTAGAGAAGACGGCGTCGAGCAGGCGGCCACCTGGAGCCCTCAGAGTTTGTGCCCCCATCAAGAGGACAAGATGGGGCGTGGCTACAGTGAAGCCCCTCACCCCCGAATCTTGGGCTTGGCGTGGCCACAGTGCTCCGTACAGGCGGAGATCTCCGCACGACGTGGCACTGTTGCAACTTTCCCCTGATGTCACTCCGGACAAGCGGAGCCCTGTTCCCCACAACAACCTGTCGGTACGGCCGCATGCCGCGGGCCCTACTAGGTAGCGACACCTCGGAAGACGGCGTACGCCAAACCAGTCGGACCAGGGAACCAGCAGGCGACCATCCCTTCCCTCGAGGCAAGCGCACCATTAACCTGATGAGACCAGGTGTGGCTATGATGATCTCCGCCAGTGGCGGATCAGAGCCACACCGAAATGACTAAGCCCGTGTCATTAGCAAAGACGGCCATAAAGTGAGCGATCACCAACCGCACTCCGCTTAGCAGATGGGAGCGGCTTGTCACTCCATACCAGACCAGTCGGTGGGGCCCACCAGGCAGCGGGCCCTAGTAGTCGGCGGAGAAGCCGGAGGCCGGAGACACTGACAGCCGGGCCCAGCACCCGACCAGATTACCATTGTACCCCTAGGGGTAGGCCTATATAAACCCCCCAGGGCACCCATGAAAAGGGTTCCCACCCCATTAGACCTAGCCACTTCCCTAGAGCAGGAGAGAGATAGCCTTGCCTTCTCCTTCCTCTAGCATACAGCTCAAGGAGCAACTTTGTATCACTTGAGCCATAGAGATCATGCGGAGACCCCGCAGAGCAGGACTAGGGTTGTTATCTCCTAGGAGAGCCCCGAACCTGGGTAAAGTACGCCGACGTTCGTGTCTACGCCTCATCCCGCTTCCAGGCACCGGGGACGTTCTACTCGCTCCCACCATGATAAGCCATCCATTGGCATATGTCGCACCAAACCCCCGACATTTGGCACCCACCATGGGGCGAAGTGCACCATCTCCCGGAGATCTGCTCTGGACGGGATTCTTGTTCCTTCCTGGCGAGCGAAGCCAGCCTAGCACGCCCGATGGCATCATCCTCGATGCCCTGCATGGTGCGGAGATCGCCTGCGCGGCGATCTGCCTCGCCGACCTTGTTGGCGAGGTTCACCTATCCGGCGAGCGGGCCTTCGACACGGGCACCGGCTGCCTCGAGAGCCGTCTGGTCAGCCTCCTCGACCAGCTTCATGTCACCAGCGAGCCGGCTGTGGACCTAGAGTCTGTTGGCTCCACCGACCCGATGATCGTCGACTCCGACACGGCATCGCTTGACGCATTCCCCACCAACGTGGTGGTCTACGACGAGCCGCCTCCTCGCGAGCACAGCGGCAGGAGCACTGACACGGAGGTGCTCGTCATCAATAGCGGCGAGCGCTCGGCAGGAGACGCTCGAGACCCACTCAATGCGGCGCTGCGACCTGACGGCGCCCACCCTAGAAGACGCAGACGCTAAGGAGTTGGAAGCACGCCGCGTCCAGCTCTCAAGAGCACTGGCCGATTGGCCAGCGACGCCTCTCGGATGTCTACCGGCGCGAGATGGATCGGGCCATTGGCGGCACGCCGGCTCCTGAGGGGCCTAGCTGCATTGGCTCTATCCGGCAGCGTGGCGCGACCATCGCCAGCATGTTCGGGGCAGAACACCCCGTCTACGCCTCACCTGCAGAGAACATCCGGGCCACCCATGCGGTGACGGATGAGCTGGATAAGTATGAGGGCGACGAGCGTCGCCACATGACAGAGGGAGTCCAGCAGCTCCTAGACGCGGCCGCCACGCAGCACGAAGCCGGTTGCCGTGCTGAGGTGCCCGCCCCGCGGAACGAAGAACCGCCCCTTCGCCAGGACCATGGTGTGACATCCCGGACACCGACCGGCGGTGCCCACGGAAGACGAGGCAATGAGCCGGCTGCCAGCCGAAGCCGGACTCGCCTTTCCATCGAGCGTGACGAAGATGGCCGCCCTCGAGCGGTGGAGCGCCGAGGCGACCCTCCGCCTCCTCCACCTCGCGGAGCAAGGCATCCCACTCTGCCGCCTGTCACGCACCCGACACTCAGCGACCGCCTTGTCTGCCGAGAGGGAGGCGGAGAGAACGACGCCCGCCATCGGATCGACCACCTCAACCGATCCCTGGCGCTAAAAGAAGAAGACGCGCTGGTCCCTTCCTGTTTTGGCCCACGAATCTGAGACGAGCCCTATCCCAAAGGATTCACGCTCCCGAGAGATAAGCCCACGTACACCGGCTCCATGAAGCCGGAGGATTGGCTGGTCGACTACTGGACGGCCGCCAGCATAGCAAACGGCAACAAGCGCGTTGCCGTGAAGTACGTCCCGCTCATGCTTCAAGGCACAGCCCGGACATAGCTTAATAGCCTGAAGCCCCGCAGCATCAACAGCTGCGTTGATTTCACCAATGCCTTCATCTGCAACTTCACCAGCACGTACAAGTGGCCACCCAAGCCCCGACAGCTCTCCTTGTGCATCCAAGGGCCCAGCGAATCGACTCGCAACTACCTCACGCGCTGGGCCGAGCTGCGCAACTCCTGCGAAGGCGTGCATGAGGTGCAGGCAATCGAGTACTTCACAGCCGGGTGCCGAGAGGGCACCCTCCTCAAGCATCGACTTCTCTGTGATGAGCCTGCGACGCTCTACGAGCTGCTGATCATCGCCGACAAGCACGCCACGGCTGACTCCTCCATGAAGGCGGAAATCCTAGTCGACACATCCGGCAAGGTGGCACCCCAGGCCCCTCGGACTCCGTCTGGTGAGACCAGTCGGCGACAGCATCCAAGCGACAACAAGTGGAAGGCCACTCAGCCGGCTTCCACTAGCCGGCAGGTGGCAACAGTCGAGGACCAGCAGCCGGAGGGGCAGCCTGCACCCAAACGTCAGAAGGGCGACAAGTCCAATTGGTTGCCCGCCTTCTCTTATGAGCAGACCCTAGATGCACCTTGCAAGTTCCATAGCGGTGCAAAGCCGTCCAACCACACCACTCGGAAGTGTCATTGGCTCACCAGGATTGCCAAGGGATATGGACTCCTGCCTCCTCCACCTGCTGGGCCGCTGCTTCCTCAGCCCCAGCAGCCTGCGGCTCGACCAGTCCGCGCCATACAAGACGAGTATCCAGAGGAACATGGAGCTTATGTTGTGTTCACCAGCGTGGCTGATGACAAATGCAGCAGACGGCAGCAACAACAAGAAGTATAAGCGGTGGCATCAAATACTCCAGAATTCATGCATTGGTCTGAGAGGACTATCAGTTGGAGAAGGGCCGAGCACCCGGAAGTGATGCCTTCCCCAGGTTCATACGCCCTGGTCCTAGAAGCTACCTTTGCAACGGAGAGGCGGGCAGCATGCTTCTCCATAGTCTTGATAGATGGCAGCAGCAGCATCAATATCCTGTACCGCGACACAATAGAGAAGTTGGGAATCAAGCAGAAGCAGCTCCTTCCCAGTCAGACTGTATTCCATGGCATAGTCCCTGGCCTTTCCTGCTCACCAATCAGCAAGACCCAAATTGATGTTCTCTTTGGAGACAAGAATCATTTCCACTCTGAGCCAGTTTGGTTTGAAGTGGTGGACCTTGAAAGCCCCTACCATGCACTGTTTGGCCTACCAGCTCTGGCCAAGTTCATGGCAGTCCCCCACTATGCTTACCTCAAGATGAAGATGCCGAGTACCAAGGGGATCCTGACTGTAGTCGGAGACTACAAGAAGTCGGCCGCCTGCAACGCAGATAGCAGCCGGCTGGCCGAGTCCCTCGTGATTGCAGCTGAGAAGCGGCTCCTTGACCGGGTCGTGGCGCTAAGGTGCTAGAAGCCGAAATGTCTCGTGATCCCCAAGGAGTCGGAGGTTGAGGGCTCGCTCAAGCCGCCAAGGAAACAAAGAAGATACCTTGGACCCGAGCACCGGAGAGGCATGTTGTCATAGGTGCAAACCTTGACAGCAAATAGGAAAGCAAGCTCGTCGATTTCCTCCCTGAGAATCGGGACATCTTCGCATGGTCTCCCAAAGACATGCCGGGTGTTCCAACGGATTTCGCCGAGCACAAGTTACATATCCGACCTGACGCCAAGCCGGTCAGGCAGCCCTTGCGCCGCCTGTCGGAAGAGAAGAGAAGAGTTGTCGGAGAAGAGATAGCCCGGCTTCTAGCAGCCGGATTCATCATGGAAGTGTTCTTTCTAGAGTGGCTGGCCAACCCAGTTCTAGTGCTGAAGAAGAATAAGCAGTGGCGCATGTGTATTGACTATACTAGCCTCAACAAAGCTTGCCCCAAAGATCCCTTTGCTTTACCAAGAATTGACCAAGTGATGGACTCCACAGCTGGATGCGAGCTATTGAGTTTTTCTGATGCATACTCAGGGTACCATCAGATAAAGCTGAACCCAGCCGACAGGCTGAAGACCGCCTTCATCACACCATTTGGAGCCTTCTGCTACATGACCATGACGTTCGGCTTGCGAAACGCCGGTGCCACGTTTCAGCGTTGCATGTAGAAGTGTCCCCTCAAGCAACTCGGCAGAAATGCCCATGTCTATGTGGATGATGTGGTGGTGAAGACGGAGAAGCGTGGCATGCTGCTAGAAGACCTCAAGGAAACTTTTGAGAACTTGTGCCGATTCCAGATCAAGCTCAACCTGGAGAAATGTGTCTTTGGAGTACCAGCCGGCAGCTTCTTGGCTTCCTGGTCTTAGAGCGCGGCATAGAGTGCAACCCTGTGAAGATCAAGGCCATTGAGAAGATGGAGGTGCCCACCCGACTGCTGGACATGCAGAAGTTCACCGGGTGCCTGGCGTTAATTAGCCGTTTCATCAGTCGGCTGGGTGAGAAGGCCCTTCCCCTATACCAGCTCATGAAGAAGACCACTTTTTTTGAGTGGAATGACAAGGCGGACGAAGCTTTTCTCTAGCTCAAGAAGATGTTGACAACCCCGCCTATCTTGGAGGCTCCGACTGAGAAAGAGCCCATGCTTCTCTACATCGCTGCTACCAGTCGGGTTGTCAGCTCAGTTATGGTGGTAGAACACAAAGAGGAAGGCAGAGCATTGTCGGTCCAGAGGCCAGTATATCACTTGAGTGAAGTATTGTCCGCCTCCAAGCAAAACTACCCACATTACTAGAAGATGTGCTATGGTGTGCACTTTGCCGCCAAGAAGCTGAAGCCTTACTTTCAAGAGCACCCAATAATTGTCGTCTGCACGGCTTCGCTTGCCAAGATTATTGGAAGCCGAGATGCTTCTGGCCAAGTGGCCAAGTGGGCTATTGATCTGGCCCCTTACACCATCTACTATCAGCCTCGCACCGCCATCAAGTCGCAAGTGCTGGCCAACTTCCTCATCGACTGGGCCGAGACCCAGTACCTACCGCCAGCGCCAGACTCCACCCATTGGCGGATGCATTTTCATGGTTCAAAGATGCGCACCGGTCTGGGAGCCGGCATTGTCCTCACCTCTCCCAAAGGCGACAAGCTCAAATATGTGCTGCGAGTCCATTTTGCCGCCTCCTACAACGTAGCAGAATACGAGGCACTCATACACGGACTCCAGCTTGCCAAAGAACTCGGCATTCATTGGATCCTGTGCTACGGTGACTCTGACTTGGAGGTCCAACAGTTGTCAGCCAACTGGGATGCCAAGGACGCAAATATGGCAAGCTATTGCTTCCTCGTGCAGCAACTCAGTGGATACTTTGACGGGTGCGACTTCCTCCATGTGCCAAGAAATGATAATGAGCAAGCGGATGCCTTGGCACAGATCGGCTCCACCCGACAGGCGATACCAGCCGGCGTCGCCTTGCAGCGCCTCCTCAAGTCGTCTGTCAAGCCGTCTTCAGAGTCCGACTCCATCTTCGTGCTGGCCCCTCCTGAAGCAGTCGGATCCGACTTGAAGATAACATAGGCCGGCACAGGGACTTCGGTAGGCGGCCCGGGGACTGCAGCCATCGCACCCGGCCCGGGACTTCAGAGTCTGCCCGGGACTGCTGCGATCGGCCGGGACTTCTTCAAGACAAGCAAAGCGATACCGACCCAACCCGCCGCCTCGCAGCCCAACCGCCCTTCTACAAGTTGCTGTCGTGGCAGTCGGAGAAATAGCAGCACCATCCTAGGCTCAACCCATCCTCAACTTCCTGGTGAACAAAGAGCTGCTGGCTGACGAGACCCTGGCCCGACAAGTGCAACGGCGGTAGCAGCATACACCATAGTCAACAAAGAGCTGGTTCGGCGCAGTGTCACTAGTGTGTACCAGCGCTGTGTGGAGCCGGACAAGGGCCAAGCAATCCTCAGAGATATTCACCAAGGCGAATGTGGTCACCACACGGCCTCAAGAGCACTTGTTGCCAAAGCTTTCCGCCATGGTTTCTTCTGGCCGACTGCTCTAGAACAGGCCAAAGAATTGGTCCAGAAGTGCCAGGGGTGTCAGAGATTCCGCTCCAAGCCACACTTGCCAGCTTCTGCACTCAAGACCATTCCCATTGCTTGGCCCTTTGCTGTTTGGGGTTTGGATATGGTGGGGCCATTCAAGACAGCCCGTGGCGGCATAACTCATCTGCTTGTCGATGTGGACAAGTTCACCAAGTGGATAGAGGCAATGCCAATCAAGAAACTGAATGGGCCAACTGCCGTGACTTTCATTGCCGACATCACCACTCGGTACGGCATACCACATAGCATCATCACCGACAACAGCACAAACTTTGCCAAAGGAGCCTTGGCTCGTTTCTACGCGACTCAGGGCATCCGACTGGACTTAGCGTCTGTTGCCCATCCACAGTCAAATGGCCAGGTTGAGTGAGCAAATGGCCTCATCTTGTCCAACATCAAGCCCCGACTGGTTGAGCCTCTAGAGCGTTCGGCCGACTGCTGGCTCGATGAGCTGCCGGCCGTCCTCTGGAGCTTGCGCACAACTCCGAACAAGTCGACCGGCCTCATGCCCTTCTTCCTCGTCTACGGTGCTGAAGCCGTCATCCCGACGGACATAGAGTTCGACTCCCCGCGAGTCACCATGTACACCGAGGCAGACGCCAAGGAGGCCCGAGAAGACGGTGTCGACCTGCTGGAGGAGGGCCGGCTATAGGCACTCAGCCGGTCTGCCATCTACCAGCAGAGTCTACGCTGATACTACAACCGCAAGGTGAGGCCAAGATCCTTCCAAGAGGGAGACCTTGTGCTCCGGCTGATCCAGCGAACAGCCGGCCAGCACAAGCTCTCGGCGCCTTGGGAAGGCCCTTTCATCATCAGCAAGGTGCTGGGCAACGACTCCTACTACCTGATCGAGGCACAGAAGCCCAGAGCGCCTTGGAATGCAAACCTCCTTCGAAGATTTTACAGCTGAAAGCAGTATGTATCACGCTACCTTTTGCATTATGTACGAAGACTTCGGGTCCCTCGAGAAGAACTCGGGGACTACCAGTCGCCGCCCTTCTCGCGCGCCATGGCTCCAGGCGGGGCAGCAAGAGGAGGAGGAGTGTGTCGGCGGCGAACGGCGGCAGCACCACAGCGAGCTCGGTGCGGCAGCAGCAGCAATGGCGGAGAGAGCCAAAGGAGGAAGAGAGTGTGGGAGGGAGCGCGCGTGCTTCGCCGCACCCCTCCCTCCCCCTACTTATAGCCCTTGGGCTACGAAGCCGAGGGGGCGGCGCGTGGGGTCGTGGGATTAACTGCGCCCACGATCCCCACGACCCCCCATTTACCGCGCGACTTACTACGCCTCGAGCGATCATGGGAATCGCAACCGCCCCCCTCGGCATAGCGGATCCGCCCGCGTGCCGAGGCCTGGTACTGGTGGTCCCGGCCCGCTGTCACGTCCCATCAGGAGCGTGGGGTGGCAGGCTGGCCGGGGTGGCATGCGCCGCGTGGCGTGCCTGTGGCGGGCGGCGGCCAGGGAAGCTTAGCAGGCACGCCACCTGTTTTCCCGCCTTGGAGTTCAAAACTGGCCAACCATCCTGCCTTGTCAAAGCCGACCCCGGCAGTCAGCTCACGGCAAGGCGGATTGAACATTCTCCCAGAGCTCGGTGAGGGGGGAAGCCGCTGAGACTTCGTGGCCCCTCGACCACAACGCCTCACCGGCTTCGGGGACTGCTGTCGGAGTAATGGGCCACGGGTAGCCTCACCCGAGTCCCTGAACGTATCAAAACTTTGGGCCGGCTTCGCCCTGCAATATCCAAGCTAAAGATCCGCCCTCCGGGGGCCGGCTAGCCCAACGGCCGGCCCCCAGAGGACGACCAACCACCTATAGACTGCGCCACAAGCAGCCAGCTCTAGTCAGCCGGCCTCTAGAGACGACGGTGTCGAGCAGGCGGCCACCTGGAGCCCTCAGAGTTTGTGCCCCCATCAAGAGGACAAGATGGGGTGTGGCTACAGTGAAGCCCCTCACCCCTGAATCTTGGGCTTGGCATGGCCACAGTGCTCCGTACAGGTGGAGATCTCCGCACGACGTGGCACTATTGCCACTTTCCCCTGATGTCACTCCGGACAAGCGGAGCCCTGTTCCCCACAACAACTTGTCGGTACGGCCCACATGCCGCGGGCCCTACTGGGCAGCGACACCTCGGAAGACGGCGTACGCTGAACCAGTCGGACCAGGGGAAGGCCGGCCTCCAGTAGGCGGCTGTCCCTTCCCTCGAGGCAAGTGCACCATTAACCTGATGAGATCGTGTGGCTCTGATGATCTCCCGCCAGCGGCGGGATCAGAGCTACACCGAAATGACTAAGCCCGCATCATTAGCAAAGACGGCTACGGTGAGCAGCCACCAACTGACTCCGCCAACGGCGGAGCGGGCTGTCGGCTCATGCACTGCGGTCGGGCTGGGCCCACCAGGCGGCGGGCCCCAATAGTCGGTAGAGAAGCCGGAGGCCGGAGACGCTGACAGCCGGGCCCAGCACCCGGCCAGATTACCATTGTACTCCTGGGGGGTAGGCCTATATAAACCCCTAGGGCACCCATGCAAAGGGTTCCCACCCCATTAGACCTAGCCACTTCCCTAGAGCAGGAGAGAGCTAGCCTTGCCTTCTCCTTCCTCTAGCATACATCTCAAGGAGCAACCTTGTATCACTTGAGCCATAGTGATCATGCGGAGACCCCGCACAACAGGACTAGGGGTGTTATCTCCTAGGAGAGCCCCGAACCTGGGTAAAGTACGCCGGCGTTCGTGTCTATGCCTCATCCCGCTTCCAGGCACCGGGGACGTTCTACTCGCTCCCACCATGATAAGCCATCCATTGGCATATGTCACACCCAACCCTCGACAATAGGGTGACACACAACTAGCTCCAGCTCATCAATGTAATGTAAGCATGTACTCCGTAAATAGTCATACATGCTTATGGAAAAGAACTTGCATGATATCTTTTGTCCTACCCTCCCGTGGCAGCGGGGTCCTAGTGGAAACTAAGGGATATTAAGGCCTCCTTTTAATAGAGAACTGGGACAAAGCATTAGCACATAGTGAATACATGAACTCCTCAAACTATGGTCATCAACGAGAAGTATCCCGATTATTGTCACTTCGGGGTTGTTAGATCATAACACATAATAGGTGACTATAGGATCAAGAACACACATATATTCATGAAAATATAATAGGTTCAGATCTGAAATCATGGCAATCGGGCCCTAGTGACAAGCATTAAGCATAGGAAAGTCATAGCAACAACAATGTCAGAACATAGTGGATACTAAGGATCAAACCCTAACAAAACTAACTTGATTACATGGTAAATCTCATCCAACCCATCACCGTCCAGCAAGCCTACGATGGAATTACTCACGCACGGCGGTGAGCATCATGAAATTGGTGATGGAGGATGGTTGATGATGACGACGGCGATGAATCCCCCTCTCCGGAGCCCCGAACGGACTCCAGATCAGCCCTCCCGAGAGAGATTAGGGCTTGGCGGCGGCTCCGTATCGTAAAACGCGATGAAACTTTCTCTTTGATTTTTTTTCTCCGCGAGACGGAATATATGGAGTTGGAATTGAGGTTGGCGGAGCCTCAGGGGGCCCACGAGACAGGGGGGTGCGCCCAGGGGGAGGGGGCGCGCCCCCACCCTCGTGGACAGGGTGTGGGCCCCCTGGTCTTGATTCTTTCGCCAGTATTTTTTATATTTTCCAAAAAGTGCCTCCGTGGATTTTCAGGACATTCCGAGAACTTTTGCTTTCTACACATAAAACAACATCATGGCAATTCTGCTGAAAACAGTGTCAGTTTGGGTTAGTTTCATTCAAATCATGCAAGTTAGAGTCCAAAACAAGGGCAAAAGTGTTTGGAAAAGTAGATACGTTGGAGACGTATCAGGTGGCCGCCGAGGAAGCTGAAGACAACGACTGGACCTGGATTGAGCCTTTCAATCAGTGGGCTAGAGTATTCTTGCATGTCGCGGACGCCAGCTACGACATCGAGGTCATCGACACCGACGGCTTGACACTGGTTATGTCACAGGTTAAGTTGCCCACCCCCAACCCTTTAGGTTCGACAGCCATCGATCTCATCGATGCGCTGGCGCTGATCTCCTGCGGCTCGTTGTGAACAATTTGCCATCCTTCATCGCCATGGAACCCCTTTTTTCATTTCTGAAGGACATGTTCTACGACTCTGGCCTGGGATCCTCAGCTGGCAAGTCAGACCTCATCGACAGCGACCACGAGGAGGAGCCAATATATGAGAAGTGAGGGAACCCATGATTTGTTTTCTCGAACCCCTTGTGTAGTGAGAACCTGTCTAGTGTTTATTGCTATATTAGGTTGTTTGCATTACAACTTGTTTATTTCTATGGTTTATGGTTGTTCGGTTGTTTTTAGTTAGCATATGTCTAGTTTCAATTGCCATCTTTGGTTGTTCGTAGTATGCCTTTTTTATTTCAACTATTAAAAGTATGATGTTCTATATGTGCTAGTATGAACTGTGCAGTTCAATTTCATCAATACCAAATTTAACAATAGCTCTATGAATGACTATATATGGTTGTTGTTAAGCATGTTGAACTCCCTCCGAATCTTTTTAGTTCGCATATAAGATTTGTCTATAGTCAGGCCTCTTAAAGTTTAACCAACTTTATAGGAAAAAATACCAACATTCATAATATGAAATAAATATCAGTACATGTGTCATGATTTAAATTTTCATATTGTATAACTTTAGTGTGCTAAATGTTGATATTATTTCATACAAATAAGGTCAAACTTTATGAAGTTTGACTTCAAACAATTCTTATATGCAGAGTAAAAAGGACCAGAGGGAGTATTGAACACGCCTTTCCATTTGATTTAACAATGACACTGTTTGGATACTCTAACTTAGCTAGAGGTTAGAGTTAGTTTCTAGCTCATGATAGTTAAAAGGCAGAGAGAGAGAGATTGGTGGAATAGTTAATTGTATTGCTTGATCCTCGTGGGTCTATATATGAGCACATGGTCATCTTGGAGTACAGGTCAAGGTAGAATAAATCCTATGCTATCCTACATTTCCTAAATAACAATGATACTCAACAATGACTAACCCTGAACTAACTCTAGCCAAAGAGGTGTTTGGATGATAGTGTTAGATTGACAATAAATGTACTAGGAGAACTAGCCCCAATCTTCACCTCTTGGGTGGGATAGTTGTTTTGGGTGGGTTTGACACAACTAGCTCAAACTAGCCCTCGTGTTTGAATACTTTAGGCCTATTTAAGCCCAAACTAGCTCAAAATAACTCTAACCCATGGATCCAAACAGGGCCAATAACTAGTGTACTTAGACCTGCACAATACAAATTGAATGACTATGTTTGCTTGTTTTTAAATATTAGGCATGTTGTAGTTAATAACACACCTTTCCACTTCTTGTTTTCAAATATTAGGTTTTTAACAATTTGGTCTTGCACATGTAGGTCCTCTATCAGAGGTTTTCACCCACTATTTGACCCTTTTTGCATATGTGTAAATGAGTTGTCCATTAATATCAGTCAAGTCAAGACACTCCGAAAAAAATTTATGATAAAGAAATTAGTGACAAGAAATGATAAGATCTTTGTATGGACAATGAAGAAGACATCAATTCACTACGAGATGGTATTAACTGTTATACCTTGTCTTTTTAATTCCTTTGCGCCATTTCAAATCTGGAGAAGATATTTATGAATATCCTTATTTTCAGGCCTTTCCAAAGCAGTTCAGTGATGATTACCTCTCAAACCACCTGTATGGTCAGGAGGCGAGGAAGGTTTTCATACAACACCTGTGGTTAAATATTCAAGTGTTCCTAAAAAGGATGAAGGATGGACGATCAATCATCCACATGCACTGGACTAAAGTTGCAAAGACCTTCAACATCAATGAAAGCTCAATATTCGCCTTCCGCTTCAGCATTTTTCCAGATGAGATTCATATGTCTATGTTCCGTCTATAATGCTAATTTCGAAGGGTTGTAGATGTTGCATGTGAAACTTGGTGCTGGCGCAGTTGCGTAATGGGGTAGCTGAGTGATGAAGCTATATGATGTTGTACTCTGATGTATTTCAATTATGAAATCCTCCTTCCTTAATATTGAAATGAAATATATTATGTGCTTAATATGAAATGGAAATTATATCAATAAATGGATTATTAATAATAGGGTAATTAGCCCGCTAATGGCCAATTAGCCTGCTAATTGGGTTTTTCCATTGCAAAGGGTTATTAAGAAAACACCATGGGCGATGACCTCAAGAAACACACACAGTTTCTAGGAATAAACCATCTTGTATCAATGAACAATCACACACGACATCGTCTTGAAAACTGTTTGCGTTAGGCCACCTTGCGCAAACGTTTGCCACATAAAAAGTGTGTGTGATGGACAACCTTTGCCACACAAATTCTTCTAGGCACCGTGTGTGATGCATTCAATAGCGCAAACAATAAAATTGTTAATATTATGTGCAATGGCAACGCTATCACATACGATTTAATGGGGAAAATTGTGTGTGATGTACCTATGAACGAAAACGTTTTCCTTGGAGTGACAATGTGGGATGTATATACGAATGGAACGTACTTCTTGGATTAACTGTGTGGGATGTACATACTAACGGAAACATATTCCTTGGATTGATTGTGCGGAATGTACATAAGAACGGAAATGTTTAGCGGGGACTGACTGTGTGGGATGTACTTACGACCGGAAACGATTTCGTCTGTATAATTGTAATTTTTTAGCACTACTGTATGTATAACCGTATTTGAGCACTCGCCGGTCGCACACGAACTTATTTTGCTGGGTGTGTGTGCCAGGAGGGCATATCCCCGACGGTTTCTGGGTCGTGTGGGAAGGACCCCCCCATCACAGTCACTCACTTGGCGACGGTTCTGAATGCCGTCGCGGAAAGGGGTTAAAAACCGTTTGTATAGCACCTCGTTGTACCATTGTTGGAACCATTCCCGACGCGCATCGTTACCTCGTCCTTAGCCAATCTTCGTTTATTCCGCAGCTCCTGTTTCAAGTTACAAATATGAGCAATCGAATCAGTATCAAATACCAAGGTGCTACTGTTGGATTAAGGGATCCGCAAACCCTTGAGAGGTTTGAACTCTGGGGTGCGTGCGGAGATCTCAACCTACCCAGCCTACCTACTCGCGATCCTCCTAAGCCTAGCGCGTCAAGCTCAAAGAGACAAAGAGACACGACAATTTATCTTGGTTCGGGCCACCTTGCGGTGTAATACCATACTCCAGCGTTTTGGTGGATTGCCTCAGAGGGTTGTGGATGAACTAATAAAGTGGATGAACTGGTCTCAGGAGGTGAGGTGTTCTTGAGCTCAAGGGAGCTGGTGTGGTCTGAGCTAGTTCAACCTGTCCCCCCCTCTATGGTGGTGGCTAGTCCTATTTATAGTGGCCTTGGTCCTCTTCCCAAATGTTGGTAGGAAGGGATCCCACAATGGCCGGATTTGAAAGGGGAAAAGCAGTACAACTTATCCTAACAAAAGTAGTCTTCGCCTGCGAAAAGCCTCTGGTCATGACGTTGTGGTGGGCTCGTCGATGACCTCCGTCCTGCCATCCTGGTGATCTTGGTCTCGTTGCACAAGAATGGAAACCTTTGGCTGATTCCTCGGGACTCCGGACCTGTGGCTTGCCACCCTTGCACCAAAGAGGAAACCTGCGCTCTGCGCCCGCCTGGCGCCTGCCTGGCCTTGGTCGTCATGGCTCACGTCAGCTGAGCCTCGTGAGATAAACCTTGCATAGAACTCTCCGCCCCTCTGGAGCCAGCCTAAGGAGGTCGATCCCCTCGGGGGTCCTGGCATCGTCCGCCTAGCGAGGCTTGGCCCCTCGCGAGGGTCTTGTGCTGTTGATGCTGAAGCTGGGCCATACCAGGCCGTCGATGGAGCCACGTGATGGGCTGCAGGCAGATAGGGCTGGATACCCCCATATCCAGGACGCCGACAGCTACTATGAGAATTAGCTTCTACTGCAAAGGAAATGGTCACTGGAAGCAGAACTACCCCAAATATTTGGTGGATAAGAAGGATGGCAAAGCGAACAAAGGTATATTTGATCGACTAGATTCATTTTTTGTGTAATAAGGAGGCACTTGAGGATGGCTCTCCTCTCCACCACCGCTCCCCTCTCCCTCCCTCTCCTCCACCACATCATCCATGGCGATCTCTACCTCCTCCACCCATGGAGGTATTACTTCATTGGGATTTTGCACCAGGCATTGCCCTAGCCGATCAGGTGAGGCGAAGGTTTGGATCCATAGTTCATTTCTCACATTCTCGAGGCACCAAGGAGTTGTTTTTGGTGGTCTCTTTTTCTTCGACTTCCTTTCCCCTCTCGGTGGATTCTATTGGATTCGCTCTGCAGTGTTGTATTGGTGGTGTTTGCTCGGGTTTCAATGTGGTGCAAATAAATTCTCATTCCTTTCGGTTTTCTGTGGCAAACAACAAAGTGGGGCATTTCATCTATAAGCTCAAAGATCATATTTGGCCAAATTTTGTTTGCCACTTCCACTTGTCCAACGGGAGATTTGCCAAAGCCCCAATACTTTTCACTAGTTGGCAAGCAGACACAGAATTATCTGATATTTCTGCTCGTAAACCCTTGGCTATCAAGACTGATTTGAGGTTCTTACACTCCAGCAAGCAAGCATCACAGGGTTTGCCTACGGATTGCAATATGAGTAGTTTGTTACCTATTTCTTCTATGGTTTTCTCGGATAAAAATGCTCATGAGGCTTCTTCATCCTCCTCGATCCCAAAGATGATCATATCCAATTCTTACAAGGATGTTCAAATTAAGTTTGGATCTTTTTCTTCATTCGCAAAGGATTCAAACTCTCATGAACCCCATAATTCTTCCTCCGACAACATTGATCGTATTGCTTTGATGGAGTATTCATGTCAGAGGCAGAGTTAGAGGAGCAACAGTTGCCCAATCACATTAATTTGGGGGAATTTAAATGCCCATTAAATGTTCCTTATCCACCTCTTCCTCAGAATTATTTGAATTCGGCATTCCGTTATGCTCCCCCTCATACGTCTTGTCCACCTATGCTCACAGCACGTCACAAAGCGGACTTGGCCCAGGCCCATTATTCCTTTGATGATATTATCACATTATCTACTCACTGGGATACTCTTTGCCCACGATGCTTGCAATGGGGACACAACAAAATTGCTTGTCATGCCTGCACAATTTGTCTTAAATGTTCGGGGCCAGGTCACAAGGCAACAAATTGCCCAAGTTTTGGAAATTACCAGTCAATTCCTAAAAACGATTTGCTGAATCACAATCAAATTAGCTCGCCTGGATCTCATGCACCTTCCATTTGCAAAGGCCACAGATGGAGGAAGACCACGGTCACCGTCCGATGCACCATCTGTGCTTTCTATGGCCACATGGCCCGATCTTGCCGCAGGAGACGCTATGCACAAAAATGGAAATGGATTCGTAAGGGAACTAGTCTTTCCTTTCCTACCCCTCACGCTTCGTTTCCCGCACCAATTCCCCAAACGATGATGCCCAGTCCAGTCTCGTCACCATTACAACTCTCTGAGCAAACCCCACCTCCACCGAGCTCTATCGCAATGGCGAACTACCCGCTGAACCCGGTGCCGTGTCTCCCACCGGGGTTTGCAGTTGAACCTGGACCAGCCGACCGCTTGGTGCGCAGCGGCATGGTGGTTGGCCCAATTACGCTGCTCAATCATGACTTCCTGGCCATCGAGACAAATGAGTACGTTCCTCTTCACCGTCGAGCTGCTATCCGCAACTCGATCGTAGGTTTCTTCCATGAATCTCAACTCTTTACTACTGAAGTCAACGACCACCCCTTTGGCATTGGTATTTTTGGTTTTGTGGACTCATTCATGCGGGATACGGCGGTGTCCACTCCCATTGAGTTGGAGGATGAAGATCTGCTCATCTCTTTCATTCCCCACAATGAAGCGCTGAATGGGCGCTTGATACGTCTCCAACGTATCTATAATTTTTGATTGTTCCATGCTATTATACTACCCATTTTTATGTTTATGGGCTTTACTTTACACATTTATATCATTTTTGGGACTAACCTACTAACTGGAGGCCCGGCCCGTATTGCTGTTTTTTTGCCTATTTCAGTATTTCGAAGAAAAGGAATATCAAACGGAGTCCAAATGGAATGAAACCTTCGGGAGCGTGATTTTTGGAACAAACGTGATCCAGAGGACTAGGAGTGCAAGCCAAGAAGCAGTCAAGGCGGCCACGAGGGTGGAGGGCGCGCCCACCCCTACAGGGTGCGCCCCCTATCTCGTGGGCCCCTCAGGCGGCCACCGACCTACTTCTTCCTCCTTTATATACCCACGTACCCCCAAAACATCAAGGGAGCCAACGAAAACCTAATTCCACCGCCAACATCTCAGATCCATGAGATCCCATCTTGGAGCCTTCGCCGCTCCTCATGGGGGGAATCGACCATGGAGGGCTTCTACATCAACACCATAGCCCCTCCGATGAGTTGTGAGTAGTTTACCACAGACCTTTGTGTCACGCCCAATATGCGACCCTATCCAAAAGGAACTCGAAGGTCCCACCAAGGATAGACCCGCATATTGAGACGCTTTTGCAAGGTGGATATCATTACATCAACATTACATAATAGATGGGGATACATACATAAGGCATACAATGCCACACGAATACAATACCATCATACAAGAGATCAACATCTAACTATGAATGATACATAAACAGAAACTCAAACAATATCCACCCTGCTAGCCCAGGCTGCCGACCTGGAACCTATCCCCTGATCGAAGAAGCAGAAGAAGATTTCAACGCAAGCAAGCATCGCTCTCGCGTCGTGATCATCGCATAACCTGTACCTGCAACTGTTGTTGTAGTAATCTGTGAGCCACGAGGACTCAGCAATCCCATTACCATGGGTATCAAGACTATCAAAGCTTAATGGGAAAGGAAGGGGTAACATGGTGAGGTTGCAACAGCAACTAAGCATGATATGGTGGCTAACATACGCAAATGAGAGCGAGAAGAGAAACAAAGGAACGGTCGTGAAGCTAGCAATGATCAAGAGGTGATCCTGAACACCTACTTACGTCAAACATAACACAGAAACCGTGTTCACTTCCCGAACTCCGCCGAGAAGAGACCATCACGGCTACACACGCGGTTGATGCGTTTTAATTCGGATCTGGTGTCAAGTTATCTACAACCGGACATTAACAAATTCCCATCTGCCACATAACCGCGGGCACGGCTCTCGAAAGTTTATACCTTGCAGGGGTGTCCCAACTTAGCCCATGACAAGCTCTCGCGATCAACGAAGGAATAGACCTTCTCCCAGGAAGACCCGATCAGTCTCGAATCCGGTTTACAAGACATTTCGACAATGGTAAAACAAGACCAGCAAAGCCTCCCACAGCCGACAAATCCCGATAGGAGCTGCACATATCTCGTTCTCGTGGCACTTTGGATGAGCAAGACATCGGGTTGGCATAGACCCTGGTTGCCCAGGGGGCGCCGGACATCGCTCGGTTCGGACCAGCACTTAGACAAGCACTGGCCCGGGGGGGCTAAAATAAAGATGACCCTCGGGTTGGCCGACCCAAGGGAAGGGTATAGGTGGTGGTGAGGCAAATGGTAAAACCAAGGTTGGGCCTTGCTGGACAAGTTTTATTCAAAGCAAACTGTCAGGGGGGTCCCATAAATCACCCGACCGCGTTAGGAACGAAAAATCCGGGAACATAACACCGGTATGACGGAAACTAGGGCGGCAAGAATGGAACAAAACACCAGGCATAAGGCCGAGCCTTCCACCCTTTACCAAATATATAGATGCATTAATAATATAAGAGATATTGTGATATCCCAACCAAAATCCTGTCCACCATGGAGAAATCTTCAACTTCACCTGCAACTAGCAACGCTATAAGAGGGGCTGAGCAAAAGCGGTAACATAGCCAAACAACGGTTTGCTAGGAATGGTGTCAAAGGTTAGAGGTTCATGGCAATTTGGGAGGCTTGAAGAGCAAATGATAGGTAGCGCAGCATAGAGATAGAACGAAGCAACTAGCATAGCAATGATAGTAGTGAGATCCACGGTAGCGGTCATCTTGCCTGAAATCCCGCTAGGAAGAAGAACGAGTCCATGAAGAGGATGAAGCCACGAAGACGAACCAAGCGTAGACGAACGAATCCTCACGGTTGCAACGAAACGGGAACTATCGAGAAGAAGCACACAACATAGTAAACACACCACACATAGACAAGGCATGATGCACAACAAGCATGATGCATGACAAAGCTACATGAAGCTACTCATGGCAAGAGATGATGCAAACAAGAACAACACATCAAGGCAAGTTTAAATGAGGCCGGAAACAACATATAACAATTCCGGTAAGTCCTCATATGCAAATTTCGAAATTGGTCCAGATCTGAATAAACCTTATGTTCAAGTTGTTAAACAACAAGTTAAGATGCACCACGATGAACTACACGAAATTCTAGTCAAGTTACATATAAAGTTCATTAGATTCGGAGCTACGGCCTAGAAGATATGAGCAAAACAAGTTAAACATGGCATTGATGCAAAATGCATACAAACATCAAGCAAACACCTCAAAACAAGGATGCAACATGATAATATGAAACTACATGCAAAATCAAGCATGTTTCATATAGAGCACACTCAAAACAGAGCAACGGTTCAACACATGCACACTATACAAGTTATAGCAACAATCTGTCCAAAACAGCAACTAGGCATATTATAAGCATCAAAACGATATGCTACAGCACCCCAACATAATAACAAAAGGCATGGGCATGAAGTACAGGTAAAGCACAACAAAACATGAACACTGACTTATCTCCAGAAACTACTAGAACATGCTCAAACACACATGGTAAGATTGCAAATAATAACAGTTTCAGACTTTAGCAGAAATAACATCAGGTTGCAATGTTTAGAGCAAGCAAACAACATGTTACAGGAACTTATCATGTCAAACAAAGGCATGGCATTAATCTACTAAAATCATAGATCAAAAGTCCCTTACTGATCATGTGCCAAAAAGGCACAGAAAATATGATGGCACCCATGTAAACATGGCAAGTTATATGACAGATTCATACATGGCAGGAACAACAATAAGTAGGCATGTTCGTGAGCTTGAACCACTCACCACAAAGCAATACATGGCATGGCTAGGCAACCATCAGTAAGAAGGCATGTTTGTGAAGCTATACATGGCAAGAGAAAGGTCATAGGGTCCATGGAACACTAGCAAAACACATGGGAACTAGTGAACTTAATGTTAACAGGTTGACAGCAACATCATCAAGCAAATTTGGAGCAAGATAACAACATGATACAGCAGGCTATAAATGCAACCAAGGGCACGAATGTATAGAGCATGACATGTAGATCAAAACCTGTTTATAGAACATCTCCAGATTATGCATAGAACAACTAGTAGAAGCATGTTTACATAGCAACAAAATATAACAGAATCTGTCAGGAAAACAGCAACAGCAAGTACACTACTTAACAAGCTCGATTCACTCACCACAAGTCATTGCATGACAAGATAAGCATAGCATCATCAATAAGACATGTTTATGTAACCAACCAAGGCAAGAACAAGTCCATAGCATGCAAGGATCAACTATAGCAACCTTGGCTAATTTGAATAACAAGTAAACAATCTGCCAGGAAACATTTTGAAGCAAAAGTAGAGCACTCAAATGACATGCTAGAATACTCCATAATTGCAAAAAAAGGGCATGAATGGATAGACAATAACCATATGTTCAAAACACCCTTACTTAAGTATCTCAAAATATGCATGGATCTCTCTGTAGTATCAAGTTTACATGGCATCAAAATAATAGCAGAACAGGGACTAAAATCAGCAATATCACGAAGCCTAGTTTGCATGCTTGTGCTAGTCACCAAATTGATCACAAAAATACATGGCATACACCCCTGGAAAGATGGCATAGCATAGATCAAAACACATTTAGACATCAACCTCATAGGATGCACACATCAAACATAGCAAAAATGACAAATGAGCAAGTTATAACAGTTTCAGCAGATTAACAGCAACTTGCACTCTTCCAACAGCATTTAGGGCATCAAGATGAGCTCAAATGAAAATGATGCAATGGAACAAAATGAAGTACCCGTCGAGACGAACAATATGACATATTACACGCACGAAACGGAGCTACGGATGCAGAGATACAACATGATGAACATGGCATGATAATGTCAAAAATCTGGGACTTAGTGGATTTGGACCTCGGGGGAAAAGTCAACGGGCGGCGGATCTCGCCGGAGAGCTCGCCGGAGAACTCGAAGATGGCCGGGGAAGACGCCGGGGAGGCGCGGGAGGTGGCCGGGGAGGTCGGGGACGGCCGGATCCGGGCGGCTCGCCCGGATCTAGCCGGAGGAGGCCGGGAGGCGGAGGGAGGCAGCTGGAAGTGCTGCATCGAACCAGCGGCGGTGCTCGCCAAGGCGGCGGCGATGGCGGCCGATCGGGGGAGGCGTGGGCGGCGGGCGGCGGCGGTGCTGGCAGCGCGGGCGGTGGCAGGCGGACGGGCGGAGGCCGAGGGGGCGGGCGGGCGGGCGGCGGCGAAGCGAAACCCGCCAGCGGCGGCGTGGGGAGCGGTCGGGCGGCGGAGGCGGCGGCATGGGCGGCGGGATCCGCAGCAGCGGGCGCTGGAGCGGGCGGAGCGCTTGGCAATCGGTGGGTGGCTCGCCTGGGCCCGAAAGCGGGCAGCTATGGCGGCGTTAGACAGCGAGGCGACGTGGCGGTGGCGATTCGCCGAGGGACGGCGGCGGACGTGTCCGGCCGGGCGGACGTGTCCGGCCGGGGGCGGATGTGTCCGGTGGCGGCGGGAGGAAGAGGACTAGGGTTTCATCCGCGAATTTCGGAGGGGGAGGTCTATTTATAGGTAGAGGGAGCTAGGAGAGTCCAAATGAGGAGCGGTTTTTGGCCACGCGATTGTGATCGAACGACCGAGAGCATGGAGGGGAGTTTGGTGGGTTTTGGGCCACTTTGGAAGGGGTGTTGGGCTGCAAAGAGAAAGAGGCTTTTGCGGTTACCCGGTTAACCGTTGGAGTATCAAACAGACTCCAAATGGCACGAAACTTGACAGGCGGTCTACCGGTGGTATGCCAAGACCGCTTGGCAAACCTCGGTCCATTCCAAGAAAGTTTAATACCCGCTCACAATAGAAGACAAAAGGGGAACACCGGATGACATAGGAGTGCCGGATTGCAAAACGGACAACGGGGAAAATGCTCGGATGCATGAAACGAACACGTATGAAAAATGAAATGCACATGATGACATGATATGAAATGCAGATGATGACATGGCAAAATGCAACACACAAGCAAATGACATGGCAACGACGGCGAATAAGCTGGCAGACACCTGGCGCATCGAATCCGGGGCGTTACACTTTGGGTCCATAGTTATTAGCTAGATGGCTTCTTCTCTCTTTTTGGATCTCAATACCATGTTCTCCTCAATCTTCTTGGAGATCTATTCGATGTAACTCTTTTTGCGGTGTGCTTGTCGAGATCCGATGAATTGTGGGTTTATGATCAAGTTTATGTATGAGAAATATTTGAATCTCCTCTGAATTCTTTTATGTATGATTGAGTTATCTTAGCAAGTCTCTTCGAATTATCAGTTTGGTTTGGCCTACTAGATTGATCTTTCTTGCAATGGGAGAAGTGCTTAGCTTTGGGTCCAATCTTGCGGTGTCCTTTCCCAGTGACAGCGGGCGCAGCAAGGCACGTATTGTATTGTTGCCATCGAGGATAAACAGATGGGGTTTATATCATATTGCATGAGTTTATCCCACTACATCATGTCATCTTTCTTAATGCATTACTCTGTTCTTATGAACTTAATACTCTAGATGCATGCTGGATAGTGGTCGATGTGTGGAGTAATAGTAGTAGATGCAGGCAGGAGTCGGTCTACTTGTCACGGACGTGATGCCTATATAAATGATCATACCTAGATAATCTCATGATTATTCGCTTTTCTATCAATTGCTCGATAGTAATTTGTTCACCCACCGTAATACTTATGCTATCTTGAGAGAAGCCACTAGTGAAACCTATGGCCCCGGGTCTATCTTTTATCATATAAGCTTTCAATCTACTTTTATTTGCATCATTACTTTTCCAATCTATATTATAAAATACCAAGAATATATTTATCTTATCATACTATCTCTATCAGATCTCACTTTCGCAAGTGGCCGTGAAGGGATTGACAACCCCTTTATTGCGTTGGTTGCGAGTTCTTTGTTTGTTTGTGTAGGTGCGTGGGACTTTTGAGGAGCCTCCTACTGGATTGATACCTTGGTTCTCAAAAACTGAGGGAAATACTTACTCTACTATTGCTGCATCACCCTTTCCTCTTCAAGGAAAACCAACGCAAGCTCAAGACGTAGCAAGAAGGATTTCTAGCACCGTTGCCGGGGAGGTCTTCGCTCAAGTCAAGACATACCAAGTACCCATCAGAAACTCATCTCCCTCGCATTTACATTATTTGCCATTTGCCTCTCGTTTTCCTCTCCCCCACTTCACCCTTGCCGTTTTATTCGCCCTCTCTGTCCCAATCTCCTCTTCTTATTCACTTTTGTTTGCCATTATGTCTGAAATTGGGGAGATTATCGTCGATATGGACAATTAAATGTTAACATGGAAAATTCTGATGCTCTTGCTGAAGAACCCCCTATCTTGCATACTAAAAAGTTTCAAATCGGTAGTGGTAACATTATTGGAAAAGGCGTTATTCAAGATTTCTTTACTTGTGCCGGTGCTTTACCTTCTATGGGTGGTTCTATTCTTCATAGAACTAGTAGTCTTGTGGATGCTTTCGCTATGCTTGTAGTTGAGAATGAAAGACAATTTATGCATATGCATCCTTCCATACAAAGAATTTTCCTTGAATTTTCTAATATTGAGCATTCTTCTGTTAAGGACGTTGTTACTATATTTTTGGCTCATGAGTTTAGATTTATAACAAGAGAGGCCAAAGAAATCATTGTGCACTATAGGGTGGACGCCGGTCGTCCTCCCATAGAGGCAATCCTCTTCGATCAAGAGGAAATTAGGCGTTTGCAATCTTTGGACTATGTTGCTTTCAAAGAAAACCTTAGAAAAAAGGTTCCTACCAATGTCCTAGTTGATAGAATTTCCGAACTTAATAACGATTTTGCTCTTCGAAATAATGAGTTAGGATACTCTCTTGAGTATAGGCTCACGAAATTCTGCCAAAAGAATGCTTATAATGATGAATTAGTTGTGCAATATGAAGGGCCAAAGGACGAACCAATTCCTCCTGTGATTGACCATGGGGACTTTTGTCCCATCAAATTTAGCCCTTTTGATTATTTTTACTTTCCTCAAAGAAAACTTGCTGCTGAACATAGAGAATATGAGATGAGTTTTCAAGATCTATCTTATTATTATGGCACTACTTAGATCTATCATCGCTTTTATGCCTAGCTAGGGGCGTTAAACGATAGCACTAGTTGGGAGGCAACCCAATTTTATTTGTGTTTTTTGTTTTTGTTTCTGTTTATTAATAAATTTTGCATCTACCTTCTGTTTAGATGTGTTTTTATGTTTTAGTTAGTGTTTGTGCCAAGTAGAACCTATAGGATAACCTATGGTGATAGTTAATTTGATTCTGCTGAAAAACAGAAACTTTGCACGCACAAAATTAGTTTTGTTAAATCACAGAAACGTGCTTTTGCGTTGATTATTTTTTTTGTAGATCAATAGACAAATTTATCAGGACTTCCTATTTTGGTAGGAGTTTTATAGTTTCATAAGTATTCTAGGGTTACAGATTGCTACAGACTGTTCTGTTTTTGACAGATTCTATTTTTCATGTGTTGTTTGCTTATTTTGATGCATATATGGCTAGTATTAAGTGGTATGAACCATTGAGAACTTGAAATACAATAGGTTTTAAAACCAATATAAATAAAGAATGAGTTCATTACAGTACCTTATGTGATGGTTTTGCTTTCTTTCACTAACGGAGCTTATGAGATTTCCTGTTGAGTTTTGTGTTGTGAAGTTTTCAAGTTTTGGGTAAAATTTGATGGACTATGGAATAAGGAGTGGAAAGAGCCTAAGATTGGGGATTCTCATGGCACCCCAAGATATTCAAGAATAGATAAAAGCCTAAGCTTGGGGATGTCCCCGGAAGGCATCCCCTCTTTCGTCTTCGTTTATCGGTAACTTTACTTGGAGCTATATTTTTATTCGCCATATGATATGTGTTTTGCTTGGAGCTTCTTGTATGATATTATTATTTGATTTTTAGTTTTCCACAATCATCCTTTCTGTACACACCTTTTGGGAGAATCCCACTTTATTGTAATTTATTAAAATACTCTATGTGCTTCACTTATATCTTTTGAGCTAGATAGTTTTTGCTCTAGTGCTTCACTTAAATCTTTTAGAGCACGGTGGTGGCTTAATTTTGTAGAAATTGCTAGTATCTCATGCTTCACTTATATTATTTTGAGAGTCTCTTAGAACAGCATGGTATTTGATGGTTATAAAATTGGTCCTAGAATGGTAGGCATCCAAGTTGGGTATAATAAAAACTATCATAGGAAGTGAATTGGATGCTATGATCAATTTGATACTTGGTAATTGTTTTGAGATATGGAGGTAGTGATATTAAAGTCATGCTAGTTGGGTGATTATGAATTGAAATAATGCTTGTGTTCAAGTTAGCAAGTCCCATTGCATGCACGTATGGTTAAAGTTGTGTAACAAATTTGAAACATGAGGTGTCCTTGGATTGTGCATCCTTATGAGTGGTGGTCGGGGAGGAGCGATGGTCTTTTCCTACCAATCTATCCCTCTAGGAGCATGAGCGTAGTTCTTGGTTTTTTATGACTTGTAGATTTTTGCAATAAGTATATGAGTTCTTTTGACTAATGTTGAGTCCATGGATTATACGCACTTTTACCTTTCCATCATTGCTAGCCTCTTCGGTACCGTGCATTGCCCTTTCTCACCTTGAGAGTTGGTGCAAACTTCGCCGGTGCATCCAAACCCTGTGATATGATACGCTCTATCACACATAAACCTCCTTATATCTTCCTCAAAACAGCCACCATATCTACCTATTATGGCATTTCCATAGCCATTCCGAGATATATTGACATGCAACTTTCCACCGTTCCGTTTATCATCATGTCACGCATTTCTATTGTGATATTGCCATTGCATGATCATGTAGTTGACATCGTATTCATGGCAAGGCCACTCTGCATAATTTTTCATACATGTCACTCTTGTTTCATTGCCCATCCTGGTACACCGCTAGAGGCATTCATATAGAGTCATATCTTGTTCTATTTTTGAGTTGTAATTCATGAGTTGTAAATCAATAAAAGTGTGATGATCATCATTATTAGAGCATTGTCCCCAAAAAGAAAAAAAAGAAAGGCCAAAAATAAAAAAAGAAAGGCCAAAGAAAAAAAATTAGAAAGGCCAAAATAAAAAAAGGCCCAAAAAAAGAAAAAAGAAAAGAAAAGAAAATAAATAAAAAGGGGGCAATGTTACTATCTCTTTTTCCACACTTGTGCTTCAAAGTAGCACCATGTTCTTCATATCGAGAGTCTCATATGTTGTCACTTTCATATACTAGTGGGAATTTTTAATTATAGAACTTGGCTTGTATATTCCTACGACGGGCTTCCACAAAATGCCCTAGGTCTTCGTGAGTAAGCAAGTTGGATGCACACCCACTAGTTTTCTTTTTGTTGAGCTTTCATACATTTATAGCTCTAGTGCATCCATTGCATGGCAATCTCTACACCTCATGTTGACTCAGTTGATGGGCATCTCCATAGCCCGTTGATTATCCTCGTCAATATGAGACTTTCTCCTTTTTTGTCTTCTCCACACAATCCCCATCATCATATTCTATTCCACCCATAGTGCTATATCCATGGCTCACGCTCATGTATTGCGTGAAAGTTGAAAAAGCTTGAGATTATTTAAGTACGAAACAATTCCTTGGCTTGTCATCGGGGTGTATAATTTGGGAACATTTTTGTGTGACAAAAATGAAGCATAGCCTTACTATATGATTTTGTAGGGATGAACTTTCTTTAGCCATGTTATTTTGAGAAGACATGATTGCTTTGATTAGTATGCTTGAAGTATTACTATTTCTTATGTCAATATGAAATTTTATTTTGAATCAATTGGATCTGAACATTCATGCCACAATAAAGAAAATTACATTGAGAATTATGCTAGGTAGCATTCCACATCAAAAAATTTGTTTTTATCTCGAGGACGAGCAGGAATTAAGCTTGGGGATGCTTGATACGTCTCCAACGTATCTATAATTTTTTATTGTTCCATGCTATTATATTACCCGTTTTGGATGTTTACGGGCTTTACTTTACAGATTTATATCATTTTTGGGACTAACCTACTAACCGGAGGCCCAGCCCGTATTGCTGTTTTTTGCCTATTTCAGTATTTCGAAGAAAAGGAATATCAAATGGAGTCCAAACGGAATGAAACCTTCGGGAGCGTGATTTTTCGAACAAACGTGATCCAGAGGACTTGGAGTGCAAGCCAAGAAGCAGCCGAGGCATCCACGAGGATGGAGGGCGTGCCCCTATCTCGTGGGCCCCTCGGGCGGCCACCGACCTACTTTTTCCTCCTTTATATACCCACGTACCCCAAAAACATCAAGGGAGCCAATGAAAACCTAATTCCATCGCCAGAACCATACAGATCCATGAGATCCATCTTGGAGCTTTTCGCGGGCTCATGAGGGGGAATCGACCATGGAGGGCTTCTACATCAACACCATAACCCCTCCGATGAGTTGTGAGTAATTTACCACAGACCTTCAGGTCCATAGTTATTAGCTAGATGGCTTCTTCTCTCTTTTTGGATCTCAATACCATGTTCTCCTCTATCTTCTTGGAGATCTATTCGATGTAACTCTTTTCGTGGTGTGTTTGTCGAGATCAGATGAATTGTGGGTTTATGATCAAGTTTATCTATGCGAAATATTTGAATCTCCTCTAAATTCTTTTATGTATGATTGAGTTATCTTTGCAAGTCTCTTCAAATTATCAGTTTGGTTTGGCCTACTAGATAGATCTTTCTTGCAATGGGAGAAGTGCTTAGCTTTGGGTTCAATCTTGCGGTGTCCTTTCCCAGCGACAACAGGGGCAGCAAGGCACGTATTATATTGTTGCCATCGAGGATAAAAAGATGGGGTTTATATCATATTGCATGAGTTTATCCCTCTACATCATGTCAACTTTTTTAATGTGTTACGCTGTTCTTATGAACTTAATACTCTATATGCTTGCTGGATAGCGGTCGATGTGTGGAGTAATAGTAGTAGATGCAGGCAGGAGTCGGTCTACTTGTCACGGGCGTGATGCCTATATACATGATCATACCTAGATAATCTCATAATTATTCGCTTTTCTATCAATTGCTCGACAGTAATTTGTTCACCCACCGTAATACTTATGCTATCTTGAGAGAAGCCACTAGTGAAACCTATGGCCCCCGGGTCTATCTTTTATCATATAAGCTTTCAATCTACTTTTATTTGCATCTTTACTTTTCCAATCTATATTATAAAATACCAAAAATATATTTATCATATCATACTATCTCTATCAGATCTCACTTTCACAAGTGGCCATGAAGGGATTGACAACCCCTTTATTGCGTTGGTTGCGAGTTCTTTGTTTGTTTGTGTAGGTGTGTGGGACTTTTGAGGAGCCTCCTACTGGATTGATACCTTGGTTCTCAAAAACTGAGGGAAATACTTACGCTACTATTGCTGCATCACCCTTTCCTCTTCAAGGAAAACCAACGCAAGCTCAAGACGTAGCAGCGCTCTACTTCTTTTGGGCCCGAGGTTTGGCTTATGTTTTTTGGATTTCCGTATGACTATTGGACGGATTATTACCTCAACAAAGCGCTGGGTGGATTTGGCTCTCTGGTTTCCTAGTATAATCCACGGCAGGATAGGCGCTATATTCTTCGTAAAGCTCGTGTCATCCGCCTCAAGCTAATCCCCAAGAGTTTTGTTGTTTGGCAGTTGGGTGGCGCCAGGGATTGATGGACAGTTCAGATCACAATCCTTAGAAGCAATGACTGGAACGGCCTCCTGCCCGAGGTCCTGCCGACTGGGGAGGAGCCACCACCTCCGGCGGCAACCCGCACCCTCAGTTTGGACCTGATCTCACTGCTAAGCAACTTTACCAGCAGCAAGTACACAACTGGCTGGTTGAAAATGTTGCACCACCTGCTGGTAACAATGGTGACAATGTTGAGGTGGATGGGCATGCTCATGCTGGATGGGGTGCATTGCCAGCTCCACCGGCTCCTCCTCCCCCTGCTTTACCACCGCACCTGGTCAACTACCAAGCATGGCTGGCTACACAAGGTCTGACTGTTTAGCATGGTCTGGTACCTGAAGATAACCTCACAGACAGTGCCACGCAAGCTTGGAATGACACTATTATAGTCACTGATGAAAGTAGCTTCGAGAACTCTGCCATGCTCATAGTGCCACCCCTTCCTTCGCAACAATTGGATCCCCCAATGCCTAATGACTCTCTCATAGTCACAGTTGCAGTTCTTAATCAAGGTATTCAATTTGGTCTTTCTGCTGATGGCAATGAACTTCTGTCTCTCCTGGTCTCTGAACCTATTCCCAGGCAGCAGTTGAACACTTTTATCTTTGAGGTTCTAAGGCCTATGATCTCCACAATTGGACCCTGGTCTAATGGCTATGATATGAGGAACAATATCACTAAGATCTCAATTGTAGTGCCTTTTGATAATGTTGGCCTCCACTTTGCCCAACTGCCAGCTTCCTCAGTGATCATAGAAGAAGTCCAACCTGAGACCAATGCACCTTCAGCTCCACATCTTAACCTGGCTATGATGCAGGAAGTGCCAAGCAGACATGTTGCCACTGCCATTACCTTGCTTGATCCCAATGCTGATGAAATGGTAACCGACCTGCACCCCCTGTCAACACTGATGTTTTGTCTGCTCCATTTGCTCTCCCTCCATCTGCGAGAGGTTTCGAAAATCTTTCTGGACATACCGTCGGCATGTCTCAGCAGGGCCTGGGCCTTGCTGCTGTTGGCACTATCACCGCTCCTGCTGGGACTTTACTGACTCGCAGTTGTCGGCCCAAAGTTGTTGCACCCATCACGACTACAGATGTCAGAGGCAGCACTAGGACCAACAAGTACAATGGTTTTCGCATCAATGAGAATTCAGATAGTCGCACAGTCACTTCCGAGGTTCTCCACAGGATCATTCCTTCCATGGGCTCGTCTTCTACTATGAGAGGTCCAGGGACTGAGCGCAATGTGATCCCACCGCCAACTCCTATCTATGTGTTGCAAGCTATTGGCACCAACCAGTGCGTTGTCCCTGCATCTGAACTGACTAAAGAAGCTCTCCTGGCTGCCCCGAATGTGCCCATTCCTTCCAACACTACTTCATCTGATGATGTGCCTCGGCCTGAGGATGTTGGGGATGAAGCTGCCCACACTTCAGCTTAATCTTCTCAGTCACTAAATGCCACTTTTGCATAGCTGGAATGTTCTCTCCTAGAATATACGAGGTCTGAACTCCGAACCTAAACAACTTGCACTTCATAATGTCGTTCTCTCCAGTGGATGGTCTATTATATGCCCGCAAAAGACCAAAAAGACTGTATTTGATCTTACTTTATTAAGTCTTGTTGTTCTCACTAGTTTGATCGTTTTGCATTTGTTCCTTCTCAGGGTTCATCTGGAGGTCTTGTTACTATTTGGAAAAGTTCGATGTTTACCGGCACTATGTTGTTCTCTGACGTTTATGCGCTTGTAGTATGTTTCGTCAGTACGCAATCCACCCAATCATGGACTCTAGCTAATATTTACGGGCCTTGCATGGGTGACGATCGTGCCACTTACACAAACTGACTATATGACCTGGAGATCTCGAACACCCAGCACTGGTTGCTTTTGGTCAATTTTAATTACATCAGGGCCCTGGACAATCATAATAAACCAGGCGGTAGCACTCAGGACATGTTCACATTTAACGATATTATTCATCAGCAAAACCTTATTGAACTACATGTTAAAGGTCGCACCTACACATGGAGCAACATGCAGCTCGGCCCTCTCTTAGAACAATTGAATTGGTTCTTTACGTCGATTCACTGGATGAATGTTTACCCCAAAACCCTAGTCAAACCACTAGGAAAACCTGTCTATGACAACATCCCCTGCGTTGTCACTATTGAGGCCAAGATTCCACGCAGCAAACTCTACAAATTTGAATCCTATTGGATACAACACCCTGGCTTCATGGACATTGTCAGAGACACATGGGACAAACTAGTGAGATCACAAAATGCTGCAACGATCCTCTGCCGCAAATTCAAAGCTCTTCGACATGCACTCAAAATTTGGAGTAAATCAATATCCTGCCTTTTTATAGCCATTGACAACTGCAATAGAGTCCTAGCCGACATGGATGAGCTGGAAAATAAGACAACCCTATCCACTCCTGAAACCAACTTCAGAGGCATACTTAAAAAACACTTACTCAGACTTCTCCAATACCAGAAGCAGTATTGAAAAAAGCATTGCACTATTCGATGGGTCAAATTAGGCGAGAGAATACAAACAAATTTCAAGAGGTTGCAAATGAACATTACCGTAATAACAATATGGCCTGCTTTCAGGACAGTGGTGGAACCCAAATTGAAGATCACCCAGGCAAAGAGGCTCTACTGTTCCAAACTTATAATAATTGCCTGGGGACAGTCTCTCCCGCCGAGATGAAGTTTGATCTACCTGCCATCATTAAGCGAGCTAATAACTTGGATCAACTAATGGCTCCCTTCACGCATAAAGATATTGATCCGGTGATGAACGAGATGCCCACTGATCAGGCACCAGGCCCTGATGGCTTCAGTGGGGCTTTCATCAAAGCTTGTTGGCCTCTGATTAAATACGATTTCTATGCACTATGTGATCAATTCCATGCTGGTGACCTAGATCTTACAAGCATTAATGATGGCCTCATCATGCTCATCCCCAAGATCAACTCGCCTGAAACTATTAATGACTATTATCCAATCACCCTCCTAAACTGTTGTCTCAAGCTAATCACCAAGCTCTTGGCTAATCGGCTACCAAAAGTTATCCTGCAACTCATCCACCGTAACCAGTACGGCTTTATCAAGGGCCTGACTATACAAGACTGCATGGCTTGGGCCTTCCAATATATCCACCAATGCCATGCCTCGAGGAAACAGATTGTCCTACTGAAGCTTGATTTTCCCAAGGTGTTTGACACAATAGGTCATAGACCTATGATCAACATAATGAGACAAATGGGCTTCAATGACAAATGGATCAAATGGACTGAATGCATCTTCTCTTCTGTACGCTCCTCGGTTTTACTCAATGGTGTCCCTGGCTGACAATTTCTTTGCAAGAGTGGAGTCAGGCAGGGCGATCCCCTCTGGCCTCTGCTTTTTGTTCTGGCGGCTGACCTGCTACAAGCGGCAACCAATGATGCTTTCAGACAAGGTAAGATTGACATGCCGTTCCCTTGCCCGGGACAAACTGATTACCCTGTCATCTAGTATGTAGACGACACGATCCTAGCCTTACCCGCATGTCCAATTCAAGCCACCCTAATCAAGCAGATCCTATCTGACTATGCATCTTCTGTTGGCCTTAAAATCAACTTTCACAAGTGTACATTGATCCCTATCAACCTTGACTCAGCCTCGGCAACTGATCTGGCAAACATCTTTGGCTGCACCATTGGCACTATGCATTTCACGTACCTGGGCCTCCCCATAGGCATCTCCAAACCCATGGTTCAGGATCTCATGCCACCGGTCTGCAGCACTGAGCGTCGCCTCACATCTACCATCTCCATGATGTCATATGGAGGTAAGCTCTCATGGCTGAATGCAACGGTCACCTCTTTGCTCATTTACGCCATGTGTACACTCAAGATACATCCAAAGATCTTGGAAATGTTGGACAAAATTAGGCGTAGATGCCTTTGGACGAAGAAAACTGAGCAAGGAAACAAATGCAGCTCGTTGGCAGCATGGGATATTGTTTGCAGACCAAAAAAGCATGGCGGCCTTGGAGTGCTCAACCTCACAGTCCAAAATGAAGTGCTGCTATTAAAACTCCTGGACAAGTTCTACAATAAAAAGGAGCCCTTGGGTACAACTCCTCTGGGACACTTACTACACCAACAAGATCCCTCATGCATCTGACGCGGTGGGGTCCTTCTGGTGGCGGGATGTGCTCAAACTAACCCCCAAGTACAGAGGGGTGAGCCGCGTTCAAGTGGTCAATGGCACGACAACTCTTGCATGGAAGGACTTGTGGCTAGATGATGCACTAAAAAAATCCCATCCCCGTGCGTTCTCCAACGCCTTGCATGAAGATGCCTCTGTGAAAGATTTCTTGGAAAGCAAGTCACTACATGCAACCTTCCATCTTCCTCTCTCACCTTAAGCTTTTGATGAAGTTCATGACATCCAAACTATCACTGGACTATAGCCCTCTTCAACCAACAAAGATGTCTGGCACTATGCTTGGGGAAATCTGAATTCAAAGCGGCCGATTATTACAAAATTTGCTTTCGGGATGTTTAGGACCACCCCTCATTTCGTATCCTTTGGTGCTCAAGGTGCACCATGAAGATCAAAGTCTTCGGTTGGTTGCTTCTGCACGATAGGTTAAACACGCGCAACATGCTGAAACGCAGACACTACAACACTAGGGATGATTTGAATTGCCTCCTTTGTGGGCAAAACATTGAAGAAACAGTGGACCACATGATTTTCACTTGTTAGTTTAGCCGGGCCTGCTGGAGGAGACTTGACATCACCTGGCCTACGTCCTCCTCGCACCTTGATATGATCCATAGAGCTCGTGACGCCTCCCACAGGCCCCTCTTTGTTGAAATCTTCCTCACGGCCTCCTGGAGTTTGTGGAAAGAAAGGAACAACAAGCACTTCATAGGTGTTCACCCTCCCAAGCAACCTGGCTATCAAGGTTCATTGAGGATTTCAGCCTGCTGCAATATAGGGTGCACGAGGTCCATAAGGACATTATTTTCCACCGTCTGTAACAGTCATCTTTGAGGCCACACTCTCTACGCGCCCTACCTTTTGTAACTAGTAATAGTTTTGTCTGACCCCCCACACAAGTTGCTTGTGTGTGTGTGTGGGGGGGGGGGTTGTACAAGGATGTAACATGTGTAACACCGATTATAATTAATATATATACACAGTAGGAGCCTCTCCTACTGTCTTTCCCCTCAAGAAAAAAGCATGTATATAAAATATACCTTTGTTCACTTTGCCATCCTTCTTATCCTCCAAGTATTTGGGGCAGTTGTGCTTCAAGTGACCATTCCCTTTGCAGTAGAAGCACTCGGTTTCAGGCTTGGGTCCAGCTTTGGGCTTCTTCACGGGAGTGGCAACTTGCTTTCCATTCTTCTTTAAATTGCCTTTCTTTCCCTTGCCCTTTTTCTTGAAACTAGTGGTCTTATTAACCATCAACACTTGATGCTCCTTCTTGATTTCTACCTCTGCGGCCTTAAGCATTGTGAAGAGCTTGGGAATCGTTTTCGTCATCCCTTGCATGTTATATTTCATCATGAAGCCTTTGTGGCTTGGTGGTAGTGATTGAAGAACTATGTCAATAACACTCTCAACTAGAAGATCAATACCCAGCTGAATCAAGTGGTTATTATAACCAAACATTTTGAGTATGTGTTCACTGACAAAATTGTTCTCCTCCATTTTACAACTATAGAACTTGTTGGAGAATTCATATCTCTCAACCCAGGCATTAGCTTGAAATATTAACTTCAGCTCTTGGAACATCTCATATGCTCTGTGGCATTCAAAACGTCTTTGAAGTCCCGGTTCTAAGCCATAAAGGATGGCACACTGAACTATCGAGTAGTCATCAGATCGAGTCTGCCAGAGATTCATAACATCTGCGGTAGCTCCTGCAGCATGTCTGTCATCCAGCGGTGCATCAAGGACATAATTCTTCTGTGCAGCAATGAGGATAATCCTCAAGTTACAGACCCAGTCTGTTTAGTTGCTACCATCATCTTTCAACTTAGCTTTCTCTAGGAATGCATTAAAATTCAGGGGAACAGTAGCACGGGCCATTGATCTACAACATAGATATGCAAAAACTATTAAGACTAAGTTCATGATAAATTAAGTACAATTGATCAAATTACTAATGAACACCCACTTAAAATAACATCCCTCAAGTTATCTAAGTGACATGATCCAAATCAACTAACCCAGGTCCGATCATCACGTGAGATGGGGTAGTCATCAATGGTGAACATCTCTATGTTGATCATATCTACTATATGACTCACGTTTGACCTTTTAGTCTCTAGTATTCCAAGACCATGTCGGTACATGCTAGGCTCGTTAAGTTTAACCCATGTATTTTGCATGTGCAAAACTGTCCTGCACCCATTGTATGTGAACGTAGAGTCTATCACACCCAATCATCGCGAGGTGCTTCGAAATGACGAACTTTGGCAACGTTGCATACTCAGGGAGAACACTTCATCTTGAAATTAAGTGAAGGGGTCATCTTATAATGCTACCGTCTTTCTAAGCAAAATAAGATGCATAAAGGATAAACATCACATGCAATCAAAAATATGTGACATAATATGGCCATCATCATCTTGTGCTTTTGATCTCCATCTCCAAAACATCGTCATGATCTCCATCGTCATTGGCTTGACACCTTTATCTCCATCGTTGCATCGGGGTCGTCTTGCCAACTATTGCTTCTACAACTATTGCTAACGCATAGCGATAAAGTAAAGCAACTACATGGCGCTTACATTTCATACAATATTAAGAGACATCCCTAAGGCTCTTGCCGGTTGTCGATATTACAAAACATGATCATCTCATACAACAACGTATATCACATCACATCTTGACCATATCACATCACAACATACCCTGCAAAAACAAGTTAGACGTCCTCTACATATCGCAAGTTTTACGTGGCTGCTACGGGCTTCTAGAACCGTTCTTACCTATGCAAAACCACAACGGTGATTATCAAGTTTGCTGTTTTAACCTTCTTTAAGGAATGGCCATAGTCAAACTCGATTCAACTAAAGTAGGATAAACAGACACCCGCCAGCCACCTTTATGCAAAACAAGTTGCATGTCATTCGGTGGAACCGGTCTCATGTTCGTGGACATGTAAGGTTGGTCCGGGCCCCTTCATCCCACAATACTGCCGAATCAAACTAAGACGTTGGTGGTAAGAAATATGACCATCACCGCCCACAACTCCTTCGTGTTCTACTTGTGCATATCATCTACGCATAGACCTGGCTCGGATGCCACTGTTGGAGAACGTTCCATGGGAAACAAAGAAATTCTACGCACACGCAAGATCTATTCATGGAAATGCATACCTACGAGAGGGGAGAGTATGTCTATGTACCCTCATAGACCATTTAGCGGAAGTGTTTATCAACGTGGTTGATGTAGTCATACACCTTCACGATCCGCCCGATCAAGTACCAAACGTACGACACCTCCGCGTTCAGCACAAGTTCAGCTCGATGACATCCTCGCCTTCTTGATCGAGCAAGACGGGTGAAGTAGTAGATGAGTTCCGGCAGCACGACAGTGTGGTGACGATGGTGATGCAAGTATCTTCACAGGGCTGCGCCGAACACTACGAAAATATGACTGGGGATGAACTAGGGGGAGGGGGGCACCACACACGGCTTGGGGATTGTGGTGTGTGTTGCCCCTCTCCCTCCAAACATATAGATAGGTGGGGAGGAGGGGAGGCAGCCTAGGGCTCCCCCAAGGGGTCGGCGGCCACCTTGGGCTCCTGCCCTGGCCGCCCCCCTTCCTTCTTGGGTGCGGGGGAAGGCAGGAGGGGTGGCGCCCCCCCTCCCTTTCCTTTCTCTTAGGTGGAGGGAAGGCGGGAGGGGCTAGCCCCCCTTCCTTCCATAGGGCTGGCGGCCTAGAGGTGGGGCGTGCCAGCCCCTTGTGGGCTGGTGTGCTCCCCTCTTTTGGCCCATACGGCCCAATAACCTCCCAGGGCCTCCTGGAACCCCTTCCGATGATCCGATGACTACCCAATACATTCCGATCCTTCCTGGTGACCAAACAACATCATCCTCTGTATCAATATTTACCTCTGGACCATTCCGGAGCTCCTCGTCATGTCTGTGATCTCCTCTGGGAGTCCGAACAACATTCAGTCATCAACTCACATAACTCATATAATACTATATCGTCAACGAACGTTAAGCATGCGAACCCTATGGGTTCGAGAACGACGCAGACATGACCGAGACACCTCTCCAGTCAATAAACAATAGCGGAACCTGGATTCCCATATTGGTTCCTACCTATTCTATGAAGATCTTTATCGATCAAACCTTTATGACAACATACGTAATTCCCTTTTCCTGTCGGTATGTTACTTGCCCGAGATTTTATCGTCGGTATCCTCATACCTAGTTCAATCTCGTTACCGTCAAATCTATTTTTACTTGTTCCATGATACATCATCTCGTAACTAACTCCTTAGTCACTTTGATTTCAGTCTTCTTGTGATGTGTATTACCGAGAGGGCCCAGAGATACCTCTCCGATACACGGAGTGACAAATCCCAATATCGGTCCATGCCAACTCAACGGACACCTTCAGAGATACCTGTAGAGCATCTTTACGATCACCCATTTACATTGTGATGTTCGATAGCACACAAGGTATTCCTCTGGTATCCGGGAGTTGCATGATCTCATGGTCGAAGGAATATATATTTGACATTCAGAAAGCAATAGCAATAAACTGAACGATCATATGCTAAGCTAAGGGATGGGCCTTGTCCATCACACCATTCTCCTAATGACGTGATCCCGTTATCAAGTGACAACACATGTCCATGGTTAGGAAACCTTAACCAGCTTTGATCAACGAGCTAGTCTAGTAGAGGCTTACTAGGGACACGGTATTTGTTTATGTATCCACACATGTATTTAAGTTTTTGATCAATACAATTCTAGCATGAATAGTAAACCTTTGTCATGAATAAGGAAATATAATAATAACAACTTTATTATTGCCTATAGGGCATATTTCCATTAGAGGATTGAGATGAGTCTGGCCAACATCTCCAAGAACTAGGAGAGTCTAGAGTGGATTGTCGAGACTAAGGTTCATGATTTTGATATAAAGATCACAAAGGTTCAAACTATTGTGGAGAAGCTTAGAGACGATGTCGAGGCAAGCAATATTGCTGCAGAGGATAGTGGAGATGAGAGATGCACTACTCAGAGATTTCAAACGGTACATAGGGAACCCAAATCTTCAGTCGTGCCAGTTGCAGATAGGAGGACCACTCTTTCTGCAGGTATTGCTACTACCATAGTAGTGTCGGTGTCAAAACCGGCGGATCTCGGGTAGGGGGTCCCGATCTGTGCATCTTAGGCTGATGGTAATAGGAGGCAAGGGACATGATGTTTTACCCAGGTTCGGGCCCTCTCGATGGAGGTAAAACCCTACTTCCTACTTGATTGATATTGATGATATGAGTGTTACAAGAGTTGATCTACCACGAGATCGTAGAGGCTAAACCCTAGAAGCTAGCCTATGATGATTATGATTGTGTCTCTAAGAACTAAACTCTCCGGTTTATATAGATACTGGAGAGGGCTAGGGTTTACATGGAGTCGTTTACAAAGAAGGAAATATAATATCCGGATCGCCAAGCTTGTCTTCCACGCAAAGGAGAGTCCCATCCGGACACAGGACGAAGTCTTGAGTCTTGTATCTTCGTGGTCCAACAGTCCGGCCAAAGTATATAGTCCGGCTGTCCAGATACCCCCTAATCCAGGACTCCCTCAATAGCCCCTGAACCAGGCTTCAATGATGATGAGCGCAGTTTTGTCTTCGGCATTGCAAGGCGGGTTCCATCTCCGAATACTCCAAAATAGTTATCGAACACTTAAATCATGTACGGATTTGCAAGATGATCTTCTTATGCCACCGTAAGGAGAATGATATTTCACAAATGTAATCTGCTGACAACTTTAGACAACGTGACACGACACTATGGTCGGGTCATTATTCGAACCGTTTTCCCATAACCAGTCCTAGCGCATATTGCGAGGCGGTTTCCTAGGCACGTCTTGTCAAAGCAGAGATCATGTCCCCTTATCACGGGATTCCCATCAATACAGGTATGGGTAACCCAACCGCGCAATCAATCGTGGCGCTTGGGAAATAAGCGATTCTCAACAGGAAAGTGGGGAGGCGCACCATTCTTGTCGCCTCTATAAATGGATAAGGATTCCCCATTTTCCCCCACGCCTTCCCCCTCCTCTGCTTATCCATTCTCACACCCTCGAGCTCTAGCGCCCTAGTTCACGCTTTCTCCGCATAGACAAACATGTCCGGAGCAGGAGGCAAGTAGGTGGCCTCCACCATGAAGGAGGAGCATATTGCGAAGCTCCGGGCGGCCGGATACTTGGCCGCAGACATCGCGCACCGGCTACCGGACGAAGGGCAGATCATTCCAACTCCGGAAACCCACGAGAGGGTCGTGTTTCTCGCCCACTTTGTCCGTGGACTGGGATTTCCACTTCATCCCTTCGTCCGCGGGCTCATGTTCTACTACGGGCTAGATTTCCATGATCTAGCCCCAAATTTCGTCCTCAACATCTCGGCGTTTATCGTTGTGCGTGAGGCCTTCCTCCGCATCAAGCCTCACTTCGGCTTGTGGCTACGAATCTTCTGCATGAAGCCGAAGATCGTGAGCGGCCGACAAGCGGAGTGCGGAGGTGCCATGGTGGGCAAGATGCTCAACGTCACCTAGCTTGACGGCTCCTTTGCGAAGACCGTGAAAGGGTGGCAATCGGGGTGGTTCTACATCACCGAGCCGCACGATGCCAACTGGGCGGCGGCCCCCGAATTCCGATCCGGAATCCCCATGCGGCTCACCTCCTGGGAAAAGAAGGGCCTGGCCTGGGGCGAGCCAGCGGAGCTGACCGGACTTCAGAACTGCATCAAGAATATGAAGGACAAGAAAATCAAGCTTGTCAACATGGTCCAAGTCATGCTTGTCCGCCGGATTATTCCGTGCCAAAGGCGGGCATTTAACCTGTGGGAGTTCGACCCGGCCGAACACCAGATGCTTCAAAAGCTCTACGGCATGACACACAAGGGCGCATGGAAGGCGCTATTCAAGGCCTCCGTAATACCTCCTCCCACATCCGAGGATCGCGGACTTCACGCCACGCGGCTCCCCCGTCCGGTGAGTTTTCTGACTACCATCGGATGCAGTTTTTCCCAATGTACTCATGGGGGAATCTTAAGTCATTGTGTGTATTTGATCAGGAGTATGTGGAGACGGTGGAGCGGATTGACTGTCTGGCTCCACTGCCAGAAGGTCCAGCAGATGCTCTCCTGGCGGAGATGCTAGTCCCGGCACCCTACAAGGCACCGGAATAGAAGGCCAAAAAGAAGGCCCCAGGGACAAGGAAGGGTCTCCGGCGTAAGGTCGCCTCGTCCAAAAACGACGAGGAACACTCCTCCCCCGAAGGGGAGGAGGAAGAGGAGAGGGCCGCCCCATCCGGAGAGGACGAGGGGCCTAAGAAGGCGTTCCAGGGGACCGGGAAGGGTCCCCGGCGCAAGGCCGTCATACCCTCGTCGTCCAAAGACGATGAGGCAGATTCCTCCCGCGGAGGCGGGGGGAAACACGAATAAACTCGGCCTCCCCGCACTGGGAAGGAGAAGAAGAGGAAAGCCGCCCTGGAGGGGGAGGCTAGGACGCCCAAGAAGGGAAAGGCGTCCCTTCCGGATTACTCCACCACTGCCATCTATAGCGAGGAGTGGCAGCCTAGGGGGAAGCCCTTAGTAAGATCGTAAGTATCCACACTCTATTGTACTTTAGTACGACTTTGCTTCATAGTCTGTTATAACGCCGAACACGTATATGCAGTCCGGCCAGGGTCCATCCTGAGGTATCCTCTTCGGATGGGTCCTTGAGTGATTCGGCGATGAACTCGCTCCCGACGGCCACTACCCCTCGGCCTGCGGATGACACGGAGGTGTTGTCTCAAAGGTTCCCAGAGCAGGGGGAGTGACTCTGGAGACGCCCCAAGGCGGAATTCCAGACGCCGGGCACACGGAGTATAAGATCCCCGCGGATTGTGCCGACGAGAGCCGCAGCAAGCCGGGCTCTCAGCCGGATACTGTGTCAGAACCTCCAATGGTTCCGGATTCAGGCTGGCGACCCCTCGCTAGGGAGGGCGAGCCATCTGTGCCGATGACTTCCATTACACCAGAGGCGTCGGATAGTCTGCTGGAAGCGCTTTGCGGCGCTTCCATGGATGAAGAGCACCGTACTCTTATGAGTGCGGTGATTCAGAAGGTTCTATCTGCCAAGAGCGAACTAACCGAAGCCTGCACCAGCCTCCTGACAGGCTTTGAGGTTATTAATCAAAAATGTGTGAAATTATCACCCGATAGGTAGTAGCCCCTGATACTCTGTTTGGTGTTCGGAAAGAAAAGCCAAACGGAGGGTCAATTAAAATCCGCAGGAGTCTAATAGTAGGTGTGCATGTGAATAAGCAGGTAGTGTTGCTTGCCGCTGCTGCACGCACGGCCGAGGTCACCGGACTCAAACGGGACCTGGAGCAGGCACAAGGAGAGATCGGCCTCACGAAGAGGCAGCTCGAAGAGAACAAAGGTTTGTGATTCCCCGTTCGCATATCATAAAGAATATACAAAATTGGTGATACTAACGACAAAGTGTCATGACTTTGAAATAGGGGCCACAACCGAAGTGGCATCCCTGAAGAAAGCGTTGTCCGAGGCTGAAGACAAGGCGGCCATGGAGCGCAACGAGCGCGAAAAGCAAGATGCTAGAGTGGGCGAGGTACAGCAAGAGCTCCAGGAGCTCGGCAAGAAGTTCGAGTCCTTGGAGCACGATCTCAAGATAAAAGAGTCTGAGCTTGCGAAGGCCCTTGCGAGTATGAAAGACGCCAAGGCCGAAGCCGAAAAGGCATAGCAGGAAATCCAGGCGGCCAAGAAGATAGCTGCGGGTAAGACATTCTTTATGCAAAGCAAGCATGTGGAGGAGACATTTCTTTTACTTACCCGGATTCGGATCTCTCCAGGGGCATTCGCAGATCTGCCATGCAGTGTATCTGATGCTGCCGAGTTCTACCGTGCCGAGGAGGGGAGCTCAACGGAGAAGCTGTTCTGGTCCCAATATGCGGGAACCGAACACCCGGTGCCTCTGAGTGACCAACTGAAGCAGTTGGTTGAACTCCACAGGGCGGCCGAAGTGGCTATGAAAGATTTCATAGTCCGGATGTGGCCCGGTGAGCCCCTGCCCGCTAGCTACTTCGGCTTGATAAAGCAGATGGTAAATGCCTGTCCGTGGCTTGAAGTGATCAAGCAATCCGTTTGCATTAAGGGTGCCCGCCGGGCCTTTCCCGTGCGAAGGTGCATTGGGGCAAGCTGGATGCGGAGAAGCTGGTGAAGGACGGACCACCGGAGGGCAAGGCGCATCGCTGTCCCAAAAAATATTATGATGGCGTTATGAAAGGTGCTCATCTCGTGGCCGATGAGTGTACCAAGGACACGATCTTTGAGTGAATGTACTTCTGTCGTTGTTGTAATATAAAGACGAAGTTATTTATGCTATATAGCGCTTTGTTTTGATTTAAAATATTACCTTCTGTGCGGCTGTTTATAAGATTTTGAAAGTAGGCCATTCGTCGGCTTCCGCCCCCAGGTAACCAGTACCGGGGTGTTCGTGGAAAACCCAAAACACTCTTTTATCCAAATTTTTGGTCCATGAAGGAGGTGTTTGGCGCAGTGAACAAGGCGATCGGACTATGCAGCTTTATAACTTTCACTTAGCCATAGAAGTCTACAATTTTAAATTTCGAAGCCCTAGAATTGAAGCGAATTGGGGCGCTTATATCGCCAAATCGGACGAGGCGGATTCCTCGCCTAAAGCGGAAAAAATCTTTACGGATTTTAAGAACTCTCGAACAGCGACCAGCTCGCGCCGTGTCATGTCGGTCAGTTTTCGGCTTTATCTACTGAGGTGCTCATCCGGAAGAACCGGGACACAATTGCAGTAGTTCTCCCTGCGCTACCTTAGCCGATATAACGGAACGTAAGGTACCAAAACAAGGGAGTCGGGCAAACCCAACTATTGACCCAAGACATGATTCGGAGCTGATGCATATAATGCTATAAGTTCGGGGTGCCGCACTGTTGAAAGTGTTTGGACTTGTCTTGCCGTATTATGGGGCGCCATAAGGAGCCCCTGGCAAACTGATCGTACCAAAGTGTACGGATGCAATATTAAATAAACATTTATAGGAGAAATGTGCAAATAGGAATAATAAGCTGACGGTATATATTATCTCCCATTGATGAATAATACGTTTAAGCGTATGTTTACAATGAATAAGCAGAGGTAAATAGGACTATTTAACATGTCCTATCCAAGGGCGGGCTGCATGTAGGTATATAAAACAGGTATAACGATCATGAATAGATTCCACCTGGGTATTCCCTTTGTGCGCAAAGCCTGTTGCCTCCTTGGTTTTCTCTCCTGTGTAAGTCCGACAATTCGGCTCTTCTGAAGAGGCTGCCTGAAAGCAGTGTCCTGAAAGATAAGAAGGGGGGTTATTAAAGTATGTTGCGGTTATACCGCACTGTTGACTGAGTCACTGGTGCGTCTCCGCCTATGCCCATGGTATTTTGAGTACGTAATTGTGTATGCGTGGCACGAATGCTGCTTTGATGGGGCTTGAGCGGAGGCCGGACTGCTAGTCGCGCTCTTGGCGTGGCTGGCGATCCTGTTGCGGGGTGCTCCGGACTCGCTTGACGGTGTTCGGGGTTGTTGTCACCGGATTGGTGGTTTGTCGGAGAAGGCTGCATTGTACTTCTGCTGCGAGGGCTGCAGTATGCTCTTCTGTACGGAGAGAGCGGTCCATGTTTCCGTTGACTATTATGACCCCGTGTGGTCCTGGCATCTTGAGCTTGAGGTATGTGTAGTGTGGTACTGCATTGAATCGAGCGAATGCGGTTCGTCCAAGCAGTGCATGATAACCACTGCGGAAAGGGACGATATCAAAGGTTAACTCCTCGCTTCGGAAGTTATCCGGAGATCCGAAGACCACTTCCAGTGTTATGGAGCCCGTGCAACGGGCCTCTACTCATGGAATTACACCTTTGAAGGTGGTTTTGCTGGGCTTGATCCTCGAAGGGTTGATGTCCATTTTGCGTACTGTTTCCTGATAAAGCAGGTTCAGGCTGCTGCCGCCATCCATAAGGACTCGTGTGAGGTGGAATCTGTCGATGATTGGGTCTAGGACCAATGCGGCTGAACCGCCATGATGGATGCTGGTAGGGTGATCCCTACGACCGAAGGTGATCGGACAGGCTGACCATGGGTTGAATTTTGGGGCGTCTGGCTCCATCGCATAGACGTCCGGTAGTGCTCGCTTCCGTTCCCATTTGGGAATATGGGTGGCGTAGATCATGTTGACCGTTTTCACCTGGGGAGGAAATTTCTTCTGTCCTCCTGTGTTCGGACGCCAGGGCTCCTCGTCATCGACGCTGCGTAGCCCCTTGTCCTTGTTTTCGGTGTTTTATTTTACCGGCCTGTTTGAACACCCAACAGTCTCTGTTAGTGTGGTTTGCTGGCTTATCCGGGGTTCCATGAATTTGGCACGAGCGTTCAAGTATGCGGTCCAGACTGGATGGTCCCTGGTTGTTTCTTTTGAACGCCTTTTTCCGCTGACCGGATTTCGAGCCACTGAATCCGGCGTTGACTGTCGTGTCTTCAGTGTTATCGCCATTGTTCCGTCGCTTATGTCTGTTGCATCGTGGCTTGCCGTTATTGTCGCGGACATCCGAGGTGCCGGAATGTGGCGTGGTGCTACTGTGAGCCAAGCAGCTGTCCTCGCCCGCGCAAAAGCGGGTCATGAATGTCGTTAGGGCCGCCATGGACTTGGGTTTTCCCTGGCCAAGGTGTCGGGCGAGCCACTCGTCATGGATATTATGCTTAAAGGCCGCCAGGGCTTCGGCATCCGGACAGTCGACAATTTGGTTCTTTTTAGTTAGGAACCGGGTCCAGAATTTCCTGGCTGACTCTCTGGGTTGTTGGGTAATGTGGCTCAAGTCATCGGTGTCCGGTGGTCGCAAGTATGTGCCCTGGAAGTTGTCGAGGAATGCGTATTCCAGGTTTTCCCAACTGCCAATGGAATTTGCCGACAGGCTGTTTAGCCAGTGCAGGGAAGGTCCTTTGAGCTTAAGGGGAAGATATTTGATGGCGTGTAGATCGTCTCCGCTGGCCATGTGAATGTGGAGAACGAAATCTTCAATCCATACTGCGGGGTTTGTTGTGCCATCATATGATTCGATGTTTACGGGTTTGAACCCTTCTGGGAATTCATGATCCATCACTTCATCAGTCAAGCAGAGGGGGTGGGGGGTGCCTCTATGCCAGGCTATGTGGCTACGCAATTTGAATGATTCTGGTTGGCTGTATTCGGCCCGGCCGGACTTGTTCATAGTGTATCCGGCATGACGATCATCGTCACGTGTTAGGGCGCGCCCCCGCGATCCGTAAATCGACCTTGGCTGTCCTGCCTTGTTTTCCAGTATATCTTGCAGGTCCTGCCTATTGCCCCGGGACGTAGTGTATTGGCGTCGGGGTGCGGGCTGGTATTTGGGCTGACATGCCATTTTATCCCGGCCATGAGGTCGTCGGTCAGCCGTGTGGCATTCGAGTCTGTATTCCTCAGCTGCCAGGACTTCGGTCCATCTGTCTATGAGCAGGTCTTGATCAGCTTGGAGCCTGTTGCTACTTCATTTTTAGGCTCTTCGCAGTGGCCATAAACCAGTGCTTGAAGCGCTCCTGCTCCACGGGGTCCTCAGGCACGCCGAACTCGTCGTCGCCGAGGCTAATCTCATCTTCGGAGGGGGGCATGTAGTTGTCCTCCTCCGGATATCCGTCCGTCGCCTGTTCGTCTGGGCTGACCTGCCTGTCTTCCAGCTCGGCCTGCTCGAAGGCAGGCTGATTGGGGTTGTATTCATCTTTGGCGCCATCCGGATTGTTTTCGTCTCCTGTGCCGGTATTAGTGTGGCGGATCTTGGAGCGGCGCCGACGACGCCCATGCTTTGCTTTCTTCCCTGAGGGGTTATCCTCCATTGCCTCGCCGCCATTGGTTTCCTTCGGAGTGTCCACCATATATATATATATATCATATGAGGAGGTGGTTGTCCACCGCCCCGTCAGCGGTGGTTCCTGTTCTTCTCCTGCATCGTCGTCCATACCGTCGATGTCTTCGGAGTCAAAGTCAAGCACGTCAGTTAAATCATCGACCGTGGAAATGAAGTGGGTGGTGGGTGAGTAACGAATTCCTTCGTTGCCTGCTTCCCACTCGAGCCAGACATAGTTCGGCCGAGAGTTTCCTGACAAAGAGTGGGACTTTAAAGAGTTCAGCATGTCACCAAAGGGCGAGTGCTGGAAGATATCCACATCAGTGAACTCTATTACCGGAGCCCAACCAGATTCGGTGGGCTTGGAGGCGCGCGGACTGGAACCTACAACCGGATACGAGTCCGGGGGTCCGATGTCACATGCTTCCTTGGGGGTGAAGTCTGTGTTCGGCTCTACCGCCGATGAGTGTGCGGCCTCTGGGGCAGGGTCCATCCACCCGTCCTCGGGCGACGCAATCTGCTCCGGATTTAGGTCCGAGGCTCCTGCAGGGGCGATATCCCGAGCATTGTCCGACAGCAGGTCTAAGCCGTGCTCGTCGTGACTGTCCGGCGCTCCTGGCGCAGGCCCGAATCCGTTGAAGATGTAGTCTCCGCGGATATCGGCTGTGTAGTTCAAGTTTCGAACGACACGGTGGCGGGCGAGCTGTCGATCTGCTCCGGATGGCTGCGAATTGGCCCGCAGTGTGAAGCCGCCGAACACGAAGATCTGTCCGGGGAGAAAAGTCTCACCCTGGACCGCGTTGTTGATGATGATTGAAGGATCCATCAAGCCTCGCAGTGACGACATAGAGGAACTCTCAATGAAAGCACCAATGTCGGTGTCAAAACCGGCGGATCTCGGGTAGGGGGTCCCGATCTGTGCGTCTTAGGCTGATGGTAATAGGAGGCAAGGGACACGATGTTTTACCCAGGTTCGGGCCCTCTCGATGGAGGTAAAACCCTACTTCCTGCTTGATTGATATTGCTGATATGAGTGTTACAAGAGTTGATCTACCACGAGATCGTAGAGGCTAAACCCTAGAAGCTAGCCTATGATGATTATGATTGTGTCTCTAAGGACTAAACTCTCCGGTTTATATAGAGACCGAAGAGGGCTAGGGTTTACATGGTGTCGGTTACAAAGAAGGAAATATAATATCCGGATCGCCAAGCTTGTCTTCCACACAAAGGAGAGTCCCATCTGGACATGGGACGAAGTCTTGAGTCTTGTATCTTCACGGTCCAACAGTCTGGCCAAAGTATATAGTCCGGCTGTCCGGATACCCCCTAATCCAGGACTCCCTCAAGTACCACCTCCAGTTTGCACTCCACCAGCCTAGCAGACATCAGCAGAAGCTTTTGCATATGCACTTCTGTCAACGCCATCTACGCACACCGGAGCCACCAGCCAGAATTCACCTTCAGGAACTCCAGAGGATCGTGCCTAGAGAGACGCGTAGCTCTATACCTTTTCAAGATTTTTGGTACTTGTTGCCAAAGGGGGAGAAATTGGATAGATCATTAGGCTTTGAGAGGGAGGGAGTGTCTTGCTTTTTCTCTTTGGTTTTTTCTCGATTTCTCTCTACTATTTCGTTTGATTCGCGCTACTTGATCGTTATGCTTGTGAGATACTACTCTTGGTGTGTGATTGATCATACTATGCCTTATGTGTGCTTAATGCCTATCTCTTTCATTATTTATGTATGATGATTCACTTATATCTTTGGTGATGCGTGCATGTTATTTCACTCATACCATTTTGTTCACTCCACCAAGATGTATGTGACATGGAAGAGTGACCCATGATCCTAATCGATTGTGCATTTGCATTCAAACGCAAATCTTTAATAATGCACAAATTTAGGGGGAGCTCTTGCTTAACACATACTTCTCAAAGCGAAGACTTATTTCATTCATTTAATCATTTGTTGAAGCTTTGCTCTATATATTGTCATCAATTACCAAAAAGGGAGAGATCGAAAGTGTAACTAATCCCCGTTTGGTTTTGGTAATTCATAGCAACATATATCTCATTGAACTAATGTCCATTCAAGATAAATATTTAAGGATGTTCAATGTATGGCATGGCATGACATAGAGATCTGGACCCCCCAAAATGATAAGGACAAGGATTGGCAAAAGCTCAAGACTCTGCATTTTTGTTAAGTGATCCAAGATCACATTGAGTCCATAGGAAAGCCAATACTAAAAGGAGATGAGGTGTTGCTTAATGATCACTTTCTCAAAGTGCTTAGTGATATTGCTCCAAAACCCTCAGCCACTTTCTCTATCCAAATATGTCAAAACCCTAATTCACAAGTTGGCCCCACTGATATCTTCCATTCGGAGCCACCGAGTTCATCTTAACATAGCCACAGCCAAAACCCTAACAATTCGGTCACACCGATATGGATCTCGGTCTCATCTAGATGGCCCTGCCAACTCCCTGTTGCTTGTTGCAATTATTTCGATCTCACCGAGAATTGCAATCTGTCTCACTGAGATGGCTTGCCAACTCTCTCTTGCCTTATTGCTTCACTTCGGTCCCACCGAGTTGATGCAATCCACTACAAAAAAATACACTTCTGTGAATATACGTGTTTGTCACAGTAGGTCACGTTTTCTGTCATGCATGTACATCCATGATGATTTTATGATAGAATCAAGATAGTTATACATATGCTGTCGTAGAAGTGTTCCATGACATTACCAAAATTATCATCACGGAAGTGTCCACTTCCATGATGATAAATCGTGCGTCATAGAAGTGCTTTCGTTAAGGGTAAACGACATGTGGCATCCACCATAACGGGTCATCGTTAAGCTATCGGGTCCAGTTTTGGATCCGATAACCCGTTAACAGCCCGGACCATTGGGGATTTTCCACGTGTAAAATTGTCAATGGCCAGAGGAAGCACGTGTCGGCTCACCGTTGGGACAGATGTCATCCACTTATTGGACTGGAGGTGCCTATGATACGTTGACACGTGGCACGGCCCAACAGAGGCCCATTCCGGTGAAAAGGTCGGCCCATTTGACTTGGTCAATAGGTAGCGGGCCGGCCCATGAAAAGCATGTTAATGGCATGTTCACATATAGCCCATTTATAGCCCGCTAACTCACGGCCAGTTACGGCCTATCTAAATTAGGCCTAATAGTGTCATCTGGGCTGTCCAATATGATTCCAGCCTATTATAACTTCCGACCCATGTATGGCCCATGATGTCTTTCGGCCCATATGAGGTCCTTTGTAACTCTTGGCCCATTAACGACCCATGGTGAAACTGGCCTGTAATGAACAGTGTATCGCTATGTACCCATTAACGGCCCATTATTCCATTGGGTTGTTTCCAGCATGTTTTATCTTTCGTCCTTCTCAGGGCCCATTTATTTGTGGGCTCATTTCTAGCATTTGGTTACTTACGGCCTGTAACTGGCATTTTCTGCTTTTGGGCCAAATTCACCCCGTGGTTACAGTGGGCCCGTTTGTGGCCCGTTATCCGATGGGCCATTTTCATAGCGTCATCAAATTCAGCCGATTAACAACGGCCCGTTATGGTCGGCCCATGAACGGACGATTCCAACTCTAGCCCGTGTACGGCCCATAATGTGGTCTGTTATTGGCCCATGTTTGGCTAATCGATCATACGGCCCGTAGAAGGCCCATTGATGCTACGGCCCGTAGAAGGCCCATTGTTTCTATGGCCCGTAGAAGGCCCAATGTTGCTATGGTATGTAGGATTCCCATGGTCACTACAGTAAATATGTTGCCCATGGTTATTGTGGCCTAGTTTTTGAAAATAGGTTATTGCGGCCACTAGCAAACCGCGGAAAAAGAACATCACTGACTACAAGCAAACAAATAAACAATGTAACAAGGAAATAAATAGGCAAGCAACTTATGCTAGGCTATCACGGCTATTACACATATTACATCCAGTGGGCATCAAAGTTCGCCACCAGTGCAAATATAGGGAACAAAGCTTCATATCACATACACTGGTTGTCAAAGTTGGCGACCAGTGCAAATAAACTCCGCAGCAAAACAGGTCCAGAACTGAACCCGCTTTAGAAGAGCTCAAGAAACAATATCCTGGGTACCCATAATGCTGGCAATATGCTTAGCAAGCTTATTAACTTTCTCTTGTTTGGCGCTTAAATCCTCCAACGCTTGCTGTTGCACCAGAAAGTGTGCATCTGAATTCTGTAGGGACTTCCTCAGTCCTTCGGCTTGCTGTCATAGAACATTTGATTGATGTCTTTCAACTTGAAGTTGAGACTCAAGAAGCCGAACTGATTCAAGCAATGAGTTCAAAGAGCTGGTGCTAGCAGTAGTGGCAAGTAACTCGAACACTACATCAAGACACGACTTTGGGGTTGTCTCTGTGTCTTGAATATAGTTTTTGTCAGATTTCTTGGAGACCAATAGGGATGTCTCACTATCTTGAGCCTTATCTGCATTACTTCCTTTACCATTGCATAACGGGGTACTCTTCTCCAATATTTTATCCGCATTCTAAAAGAGAAACAAACAGATACATCACAGGTTTACCATGTTGTATATGAAACTCATTTTGGTAAACTAGTTTAGTAGTAAGCTGGACAGGATAACAACATGAAACAAACATATATCTATGCAGTATGGTCACTGTATGGTCTATATCATTCTAGTTTATGATGCCAAATCAAGATAGAGACAGTTCAAATCATATCTATTTAAGACGAAGCAGCACAGACAGAATATAAGTTATTCAAATCATATCTACACAGCAATAACAACACTTGTAATGTGCATGGCATGAGAACATAACTGTTTATTCAATTGAAACTGAAATCAACATAGAGCAAGGTACAACAGCTAACAAGTTAAATAAACAAGTTTAAAACATATATATTGCGCCATTGGAGTTTCAATTGCATCCTTCAAATTTGAAATTAGTTGGTATGAGTAAATATAGTGATGCAAGAGCAAAGGAGTATGAACCATAGCTATAGAACCGGACCTAAGAACAATTCTTCTTCTGCTTTAAGTGTTGACTTTGGATACGGAGTGGTGGTCCTCGTGCTTTGGGCACTACGGTTCCTTACTAACTGCTCATGTTTGGGTGCTCTGTGGTGGAGACGGTGTTGTGTCAATTAGAACTGGGTTACTATCTGCTAGGGTTGGGGTTAGAAGGGGTATAGCTGGTTCTCTGTCCAACTGGGTAGGGGTACAATCTGCATTAGTGTGGGTTATGTGTGGTGGGGTTGGTTCTTGGGCAAGTACAACTGTGGTTCTATCTGCATTGATAGGTAGCACAATCTTTTCTAAAGACCGTGTTTTTACTCCCATAGATACTGCCATCACCCCCTCTAATTCAAATGGCTGATAAATAAGAAAAGTAATTGAATGTACAGACATTGTAAGATAGACAGGTGCAATGGATAGTAGGGAAGAAAACAGGGCATGAAATAATTCACATTTATGTTGTCTAACCAAACATAATAGCATGACATAATTTCACATACATGATGGCTAATTAAACAGGATGGCATGACACAATTTCACATGTATGATGGCTAACTAAACAAGATAGAATGACATACTTCAAAAATATGATGACTATGTAAACAGGATGACATGATATAGTTGTACGATGTGTCTATTAAAGTGGTTGGCATGCCATAATTCACAAACATGCCGTTGATGGAAACATGATGGCATGATATAATTCATGGATAGAATGACATAATTCAAAATACGATGACTATATAAACAGGATGAGATGATATAACTATATTATGTCTTTAGAAAATGGGTTGGCATGCCATAATTCAGATACATGTTGTCTATGTAAACATCATGGCACGATATAATTCAAATAATATAATAATCAAGTGAGCAGAGGGCAATCGCATATATGATGTGTCAACTAAGGAGATGGTATTCAATATTGTGTATATGATGTAAAAACTAAGCATTGCAAGATAACATATGCATAATATGAGTAATATAACCCTGCCAAGTTTGAGCATACACCTCAGGGGGATAATAGGACTGGTCATCTTCCTCTGAATCCTCCTCTGAGGAGCTATCTGTAACCAGCAAGATATCTGCTTCAGCAGGTAGCATTGTCTTCTCTGAAGACCTTGTTTTCACTCCAAATTTCTCCATCACCATTTCAAATGGCTGATGCACAGGAAGAGCAGTTGAATATACAAACATTGTCGAAAAATGCAATGAGTAATACAAAAAAGGATTGCATGATATAATTCACATATATGACGCTTGGCTAAACAGCATGGCATTGCATAATTCACATACATAATGCCTTGCAACAAGATAGCATTGCATAATTCACATATATAATGTCTTGCAACAAGATGGCATTGCAAAATTCACATACATGGTAATTAGACACTAAACAGGTGGCAATCACACAAAGCATGTCTAAACTAAGCAAATGACATGCCAATGCGAGACACCATATGCATGATATGAGCAATATAACCCTGCCAAGTTAGAGCATGCACCTGGGGGGGGGAGGACTGGTCATCTATCTCTGAATCCTCCTCTGAGGAGCTATCCGTAACCAGCAAGGCATGCGCTTTGTCAGATAGCATTGTCTGCTCTGAAGACCTTGTTTCCACTCCAGATTTTTCCATGACCGTGTCGAATGGCTGATGCACAGGAAGAGTAATTGAATGTACTAAAATTGTTGCAAATTTAATACGTAATAAAGTATGATGGCATGATATAATTCACATATAAGATTGCTGGTTAACCAGGCTGGCATTGCAAAATTCACATATATGATGCCTGGCTAAACAAGATGGCATTGCAAGATTCACATATACGATATAGAAACTAAACAGATGGCATTCACACAATGCATGTCTAAACTAAGCAGATGCCATATTTTATGTATAAAGTAAGCAATGCAAGGCACCACATGCACGATATGACCAACATCAGCATGCCAAGTTAGAGCAAAAGACCTCAGGGGGTAAATAGGAGTGGTCTGCTCCCTCTAAATCCCCCTCTGAACTGTTATCTTCCTCTTGATTATAGTCTGGAACGGTGGGAGGGGGTTGCTTTTGCGCCAACCATGGAGCAACGTCTGCATGAAATTTTATTGCCACGCAAGGCTCACCTCTTTTGCTCTACATGTTCTGTACCATTGTGTACAATAACTGACATGCATATGAATAAAACATAGTGAGATTATGTAAGGGGTGCATGCACAAATCCAGAGTGATGGTAGCAAATTGTGGATAGACCCAAAACCAATGGTAGCAGACAAATAATAGCTTTAGTTAAAAAATATAGATAATGGCTCCTTTAATGTTTGTTTGCACCCTACATGAAACTCATAGTAGACACCCAAGATTAACCAGATAGTAGACAAATAGTATTAATTGTTGCCCCAATATGTACCCCACAACCATTTAAAAACTCAAGTTTGAGCATTAGTTCGGACCTGACTCGGAGTCTAATCGGTGAATAGGACGATAAAGTAGCATGTCATCATATTAAGCGATGCATAACGTAAGCAGACACGAAAGAGTGCGACCTCTATTGCGGACCCATGTAGTCCTCAAGGTCATCTACTCAGTGATGATGGTAATGCAGTTGTTGTGGCTGCCAGCGGCGGGGAAGAAGATCCGAGGCGGCGAAAGACAGTCTGGAGGGCGGATCCCTGCAGTGGTGAACCCTTCCATCGTTGGAGCAGCTGAGCTGGGGTGGAACACAGCACAGCAGGAGCGGGACAAACCACACAAGGTTTTCTTTGACACATATCTGTAACATAAGTAATTGTGCAAGGGCTTATTTGAATTTGAGGATTCCAACAATGCAGGGATAGGAAATATAGAGGAATAGGATAGTAATGCATGTGCAAAATAGAGAATTTAAAAAGACAGGATTTCTGCCTATCTAGGTGTTTGATTCACAAGAATTGGAAGATCACATGATGCAAAGAAGCATGGTGAGATTAAGCCAAACCACAAGAAAATGTATGGTTATAATGCTAATATGCTACTATCTATTATTCTTGTGCTTCATGATTAGGAATTTGAAAAGGAGGACAAGTGGATATTAAAATTCCTATGGTTCTTATTTGAAGGAGACACTAAAGGAACAAATCCTACAGTTTTACTTTGCTCCATTCCTTTGAACCAAATGCATGAATAGTATGTAGTACCATAGGAAACTTTCCAATTCCTATGTTTTTCCTTCACTTTTCCTTTCAAGCACTGGTGATTCTAGTAGGCAGGCTTGAGCAAGGAAAATCCCAACCTCAAAAATGATTTTGTGCTACTTCTACTACTTTGGACCCAGGCCACTGCCCTACTAGCTCAACTCCCAGGCCCATCTACAAATGCACAGCTCAAACGCGCAGAGATAAATAATGATGGCATTCAAGAGAGTCCATCATGGATAGCTAAGTTGCCTCGTACCTCACTGCTTTTCATATAGTAGGAGAAACTAATCATATTTCACGTTACTACATGTGCTTAGTGGACAATATATATAACATGTAGAGTAAAAAGTGATGCAACAAGTGTACAACCTCTTTGGCGAAGCCATTTCTATCTCAGCGTGATTGGGTTGGTCGGTGAGGATGCTCCAGCTGATTTGGCTGTCGGAGGAGGGAAGAAGATCTTAGGCATCTGGAGATGAAGCAAGGGGTACAACTCTGTTTTGATGGAGGGTTTCGTCATTGGAGCAGCTCTGATGAGTTGTACGACGGCGAGGCTGAAGCGGGACAAGAGAGACAATATTAACCTGAGTGGAATTATAATAGCATCTCCAATAGATGACGTAAAGTATATAACCACAAAATGCTAGATGTAAAATACATCAGCTGCTCATCTCTGAACTTAACTGTCAAAACTAAATTTAACTGACGAAACTGAATTTTGCTATCGAAACTGAATTTTACTGTCGAAAGTGAACGCACTCGTAGTAGAAAAGAAGTAGCAACAGCAGCAGCGCCCAGAGCAGCAGCGCATGCGAGAGCCAGGGCAACTGGTCATGTAGCAGCATCTTGGCTAGCAGCTGAAGGGGCTCGAGCGAGCAGGATCTGCTGCTCATGCAGCAGCAGTGCGTGCAAGAGTACAACAGCAACGCAAGCAAGAGCAAGAGCGAGAGCAGCAACACAAGCAAGAGCAAGAGCGAGAGCAGCAGCGCGAGCAAGAGTAAGAGCAGACCAGGCAGGGGACCGAGAGCAAGAGCAGAGCAACAGCGCGAGCGAGAGCTAAAGCTGTAGCATCTCCTACTGATGTGGACGTTGCCGCCGAGGGAGCGACGCCGTGGAGGAAGTGGCTGGCGACGCCGCCGTGGATAGAGCCGTGCTATGTCAGCTCAGGACCGGGCACCAGTAGCACCGTGAGACCGAATCAAGAAAAAAATGGGGCAATTAGTGTAGAACCTCTTTGGTGGCGCCGATTAGGCCTCAACTTCATCCGAGGAATCGATGATGATGTTGCTCTTTCCGCGGTGCAGGTGAAGACGGCGGTGTTGGAATGGAGGTGGCGCGAAAGACGAGGGGAACGTCGGGGCAACTCCTTGGAGGTGGAGAACGGGGTGGCTGAACCGGCAGGACGACGGATCCTCATCCGGTGCGGTGGATGAGAGCCGTGGAGGTGTTGCTGTGGACGATGTCGTCGGGGAAGAGGCTCCGGCTGGGTGGCGGACGGAGGAGGGTGTGGGGCATCGCGGGTTTTCGCGGCCTTGGTGTACAAATGGGTGGGCAGATGGGATGGGAGGGAGAACTATGGCTTAGGGACGCGCTTGTCCGAAATACGGGGTAAGTTATGAAAGTACCCCCACCGATTTGAGCTAGGCGGTTCTTTCGGTTCAGGGGTATCACGGGCATTTTACGTGTCGGGATTTCGCATGAGGTGGGAGTTTTCACGCGCGTTGTAATTTCGGGATAGCAAGGAGCGGGTTGAGATGGAGGGAGTTTTCGGAGCACAATGAGACAAAGATATATCTTAAAATTTCGGGGTGACAAGGCGCGGATTGAAGAGGCGGGAGTTTCGCAGCACGATAGACAAAGATGCTAGCTTGAAATTCTGGCATAACAAGGCGCGGCTTGAAATTTCGGGAGAACAAGCTTAACGTGTACAAAGAAAGACAATTCGCACCTCATCACTAGAGAGAGACATGTCCCGCTTTACTATATTACTAGAAATGCATTCAAATACAACTACAACAAAAAACTAAAAAAATCGGGACAACAAACATACCGTGTATAGTACCAAATCAATTTGCACTTCCCTCAACAATAAAAAAACAATTCATGTTGTCTAGCATATGGACTAAATTGGAGTACATTTTCCCTGTTTGAACGGGATTGTACTCGGGTTAGTTATACAACCATCTAAATATTATCTTCACAACACATGACATGAATATAGGAGTAGTAAATTCCTATATAAATACGAACAACATGTACATACGATCTCAAATTCAAATATATGTATCCATTTTATATTGAATTCAAATCATAGTACATGTATGCTCTAGCTAGATGTTCGAAATCTAAACCATGTCTGATACTACGTACAATGTGTTTAACAAGCACAACACACACACAAACACCATTTAGACTAGTAAGGTACACATGCATTGCACGCATGAGATTTGGCAACCAAATAATAAATAAATACCACATTATAGCATGTTCGTTTAATTCTTATAGTTCATCTCATACAAAATCAATTAGTTTTTATAAAAAACAAATCTATTTTAAGATTCATGGAATTGTGCGTTGTAAATAATGTAAAGTCATGTAGAATTGTTTTTGGGCGATTATGATACGAAAGATCAGAACAAAAGAGAAGTTCTTGTGTTTTGAGGTTTGTGCATTATCCTTAAGGTCAACCATGGAGTCTTCTAGATTGTACATGTGGCAAAATCTGGTGGAATGTAGAGGATATCCAATGACCAATAGTGCTTAGATTTGCCATCTCTGCACCGTCGGATTGGCTTCATCCAACGACCATCTTTCAAAGTTATTCGCACACTATATATGGGTATAGACTAGTAAGGTACATGTGCATTGCACGCATGGTATTTGGCAATCAAATTAAGAATAAATACGACATTATAGCATGTAAGCTTTGAGTCATATATGCATGATGTAGATGTTCGTTAATTCTTATAGTTCATCTCATTCAAAATCAATTAGTTTTTATAAAAAATCTGATCTATTTTAAGATTCATGGAATTGTGCGTTGTAAAGCATAAAGTAACAACAAATAATGACAATTCATGTAGAAAAAAATTGGGCAATTATGATACGGAAGATTCTATATTTCTAGTCAGGTCTCACCCTCTTTTCCACGTACACATCGATCAACCTATACCTCTCTATATAGGATTACATAGCTAATACACCCACACTATATATCCATCGCCCCCCTCTCATCACCCATGCCTTCCGCTTCACCTCTAAGATGCGGGCATAGTGGCAAAGGCAGGGGGCAGCAAGGGCCCTGGACCCCACTAACATTGAGGCTAATATGAATGTGATCAGTAGATAAATTGCTGCTAAAATGGTTTAAGTTGATGAATTGGCCTTCCCCGTAAAGTATTAGCAATGCTTGGCCCCCTAGCTCATTTATTTTCCATGGCTCCGCCATTGCACGCAACCGCGCACTCGCCCCTCTCTTTAAATATCGATCTCTCACTTGTGCACTCCTTCATAGTCTCCGTCCACTTGGCCCCTTGCACCATCTTCCAGCCCCCACCCCCATATCCCAGTGCTTGTACACTCGAAGAGCTCTTCCCTCTATCTATCTCTATTGATATCTCGCGCGGTCGACCCCTCCCCTCCCTTCTCATATATCACCCTGGCCCCATGCACATACATGTACGTATATAGGCCTCTCCTTCACACAAATTGCATTGACACGTATTCCCTCACCATATCTTAGTATCTCTCACACACACTGACTACGTGTGCGAAAGAGAAGAGGTGCACACAAGCACTCGTTCCCACATACACACGCATAGGTGCACGGTGGAGCACATTTGTATAAAAATGAGCATGTAGAAAGCATTTAAATGATGTGCCAAACTAGTCTATATCTATACCTCTATATCTATATCTATACCCCTATATTGAGTGCTAATAAATTTGAAAGATGGTCGTTGGATGAAGCCAATTAGACGGTGTAGAGATGGCAAATCTAGAAGACTCCATGGTCAAACTTAAGCATAATGCACAAATCTCAAAACACAAGTACTTATCCTTTGTTCTAGAATCTTCCGTATCATAACGTCCCAAACTTTTTTTCTAGTTGAATTGCCATATTTGTTTTTACTTTATGCTTTACAACGCACAATTCCAAGAATCATAAAATAGATTACCTTTTTTATAAAAACTAATTGATTTTGAATGAGATGAAGTATAAGAATTAAACGAACATCTACATCATGCATATATGACTCAAAGCTTACATGCTATAGTGTGGTATTTATTCATAATTTGGTTGCCAAATCTCATGCGTGCAATGCATGTGTACCTTACTAGTACTTCCTTTTTCAGTTAATATATTATGATTAAAATGATGTGGGGGCATCCATGAAGCCATGTGGCATATGTGGAGGCGTTGTCGTGACCTCCTTGTGTGGATTGATCACAGTGATGTGCTGCTGGTTCCAGAAGAATGTACTCATCCTCTCTCACGCACACTGGCAGTACATACACAAAGCGAAAGATGTGCACACACGCACTCATTCCCTCACACGCACACGTGAGTATATGGTAGGACACATTTTTGTACGAAGATCCACCCCATGTGACAATTTAACGCATGTAAAGTCATTCACTTCATTGATGGCCAATTAATACAATGCATGCAAATTTGAGTGGACATGAGGGAGTAAGTAGTTGAGAAAGACATTACTACTCCACTGCATGCATGTGAGTAGTTAAATAATGGGTTGCTACTTCCATTGGTATCCTTCATATTTTGTGCCAATTTTTTACCATAATTTTTATTTATGCATGTCATAAAAATTAATGTTGTAACATCCCAAATTTTCAATTTGGAATGTTATACAATAGATCATCATTGCATATCATATTTTATTGCTTTTGGCCTCATCCAGAAATTCTACGCAACTCAAGGACCCTCGGAGAGAGTTGGGATTTTCGTTATTTTCATATTTGAGTTTTCTCAAATTTTGAAAATAGGATCTTTTGATTTTATTTATTTTATCTTCAGTTATTTCTATTATAAAAATATGAGAGAGGGAATAAAATGACCTTCCCAAAATAAAGAAATATCGAAGATTTAATAAAAAATCAAATAAGTTTTATTTTGGAGTTTTTCGCTATTTTATTTGAATTTAGGAAAAATTGCACATTTTTCAAAACTGCATTTTAGGGCCAAAAAAATGTTCGTCTCGTTCTAAATATTTTATTTAGATGGTGAAAATTTGTTTTGGCATTTTTAGAATTTTATTTTATTTTCTAGAATTTTTTTTTCTGTTCAGCGGAATTGTTTTAAAAAAAATCCGCGCCCGACTGGGCCGATGGCCCAACCGAGCCAGGCCCCGCCGCGCCTTGATCCGGCCGGGCACGCCTCCCGAGGCCAACCCTGACCCGGCGCCCCTGCCCCTTCCCCAAGCCGGACACCACCCCCCCTCCATAAATAGCCGCTGTCGCCGCCTCATACCACCACCCCGACCCGCCCGCCACCGCCGCCAGGCCCCCCGCCGCCTCGCCCGCCCCGGAGAGCCCCCGCCGCCTCCCTCACCCGCCGAGCCCCACGCCTCCCCTCACCCCGCCGGAGCCGCCCCGCCTCGCCGGAGGTATACGCCGCCCGCCGCCGTGGTCCGTTTTTTTTTTAAAACCCGATCCGACTTTTTTAGAAATCCTAGTTTTCATTTTTTTAGAATAGATCGGTTTATTTTTTCCGGTTTATCTATTTAGCGAGCGTTCGCTCATTCGTTCGTTTTAACGGACGAGTTCACCGTTTAGTTTCAGTTATCAAACGTTCGTTCGTTAATTTGTTCTTCAGTTTTTTTCTTTTTTCGGATTTTCTGCGATTATTTCTGATCGCGATTTCTGATCCGATTTTCGTTCTAGTATAACTTCCCGCTCGTTTATTGGAATCAGGCGATTCAAGCGCCTAGAGTTTCGTCTTGAAACCCTCTTTCTGTTTAACCAACTCAAAGAAGTTTTTGCTTCTGAAAAAATTTGACTTAGGTCCAGTTTAGTAAAGGAAGCTTGTTTCTTTCGCCGATTGTCTTTCGTTGCTTCGTTCGATTTGATTCTTTTTGCAAACCGGAGTTCTTAAGTTGAACTTTCTGTTTAGTTCTCTTATTTGAGTTTTAGTTGTGCATTAGATGAGTACTTATTTTTTGCTTGTTTGTTTGCGATAGAGTACCCGGAGTGCGCCGCTTGCTACTTCGAATCTCTAGGTTTCACGGATCATCAGCAAGGCAAGTAACACTTTGATCATACCTCTTTATGACCCAGTTTTATTGCATTAGATCAATCCTCAAACAACTGCATGATTAGGATCTGAATAACATGTGGGTTTTGGGAAGTAGATGAGGTAGTACCTATTACCTGTTTTCTTATCAAACCCTTGGGAGTTACTTCTACGTTTGCTTATTATGCCATGCTATGCTTGTAGACGTGGATTGGGTGAGTGTATTCCATGACAGATGTGAGATTGTTATTTCATGGGTTATTTAAGGTGGCCACTTTAATACACATCTGGGTGGATTGAGGCACCTGGGTATTCTAGCGATTGCCTATTTTTCTTTATGGACCGCCACCCAGGATCAAAGGGATCATGAGATTATTCATGCTAGAAACTTCCGTGTGCAGCCACAAGCTACTATGGGCTCTAGCATAGTTGAGTAAGTCGTGCGAACTCTTATAGTGGTAGACTAGCAGATGTAGGGGAAAGTAGGTGTAACTGTCTACCCAATCGTAAGGTGCTAGTGCTTCTAAAAGACTATGTCTCGGTCATCCGTTTCTCAAACACCATGTAGTGTGAGAAATCCAACGAAGGAGATCGAGTCTTGTGGGGAAAAGTGTGCAAACCTCTGCAGAGTGTATAAACTAATCATGGTTAGCCGTGCCCCCGGTTATGGACATCTTGAGTATCTAGTACTTGGATTATCATGTGAATCTCATCATGTTACTTTAATTAATTATGTTGGGTTTAATGATGATGCTTAATTGGGATTGAGAGGATGTCTATCTTCTCAATGTTTAACAACCACCATGATAGTTAAATAAAATTTATTCCTTTGCAGTAGGGAAAAATTGGCTTTATGCAAAACTGTAACCATAGAGCTTTCCACCAACCATATATGCATGTAGTATAGCTTTATTCTTTCATTACTCTCTATGTGTTACATTGCCAGCATATTCCATGTGCTGACCCGTTTTCGGGCGGCAACGTTCATGTTGTAGACTTTTCAAACGACGAGTAAGGTGCCTTTAGGTCGTGGTTCTATACTCAGTGATGCCGTTTGAGTTGATGGACTCACTTATCTTCCAAGCCTTCCGCTGTTATCGTTATTAGATGGCCTTAAGCCATATTTATTGTAATAAGTTCTCTTTTGAGACATTCGATGTAATAAGAGTGTGATTGCTACTCTGTTATAAATCCTTCAAGTATTGTGCGTGTCAGCATTACTGATCCAGGGACGACACTAAAGCACAGAGATCAGACTGTTTGAGGTCTGGTCACTACAAGATGGTACCAGAGCACACGCTGACTATAGGACACGACCACTAAGCTAAAGCCCTAGATCACTACTCACTCTTCTCATTTCTGACTCCTCATCTTTTGTATTCTTTTAGGATGGCGGATGCAAGGAACAAGTTCACACAATCGGATGAAGATACACCCTTTGGACGCCAATTGAAGGAAGTCACTAGATACCTGAACATTGGAGTACCAAACTTCACCGGGACCTACATAGCCACTTTACCTGAAGAGGAGCGTTGGATGATTCAAGTTCAAGTTCCAAGAAGAACGTTCATGCCCGTCACTGAGCCCATAGAGTTTTCCTTCGATGCACCAACCTGGAGAATATGAAAGAGCATGGCAGCCCACATCACGATGGGACACATTGGAGAATTTTACCACAAGGATCTCAAGGATACTATCTACCAGATTAGTGGGCGCCGAGATGAGCAATGGGAGATGATCAGCACCAGGAAGGATAGATCAATCGCAGCCTTCATCCAGGAGTTAAATCAACACATTCGACGCTAGGAGAACCAGATGTGTGTAGGCATGATAGATCTGAAGAAGGCCATGACCAAGATCACGGAGTTGGAGGAAGAACACAAGTCTACACGCGATGGATATGAGGAGGAGATAGCAACACTCGTGGAGAAGAATGATGATCTGAGAAGAAGCTAAAAGTATTCATGGGATTTCCCGCGACTAGAGGAGAAGACCATGATTGCACATGTCCAGAGAACTACATCATCATCGACGACACCAACTCGGACCCAAACGATAGCGATGATGACTATGTTGATGAAGCTGGAGCAGATATCATGGAGTTTTCATCAGAGCAATTTTTCTAGTCGACCACCATAACAGTAGTAGTATTCCCCCATGTATCTAGTATAGTCCAAGCACTTTTATAATGATAGTTAGACCGTTGTATGCCCTTGTTTGATTGAATGAAGTGATCTTGTCTGCATTTGTCTCATGTGCATATGGGTAGTGTTTTCTCTCTAGACCTCATTCTATTCTATTTTCTCATCTATTCTAAACCCTCAGATGCCTCCGAGACGTGACAATGGATTTGCTTTCCCACTGTAGCTCACTCAGTTGATCAAGCAGCAGAATATGTTGATGCAGTTGCTAGTCCAGAATCAGAATCAGGGGAACAACAACAACAACCCACCACCACCACCACCAGTTGATCACTTACCCGTTTCCTTAGACTGAATCCGCCGGTGATCTCCAGTAGCACCGAGCCAATAGTTGCAGATGATTGGCTCTGCAAGACAGGGAGGGAGTTGACAGCAAGGGCAAATTGGATCGAGGAAGCTTCGCATCGATTGGAGACAAATTCAAAGGAGCTGCGCCTGGTGAAGCACAAGGCGGAGGCGCAAGTCGATCTCAAGGGAGAGATGCTGAGGGATGTCAGCATCTGGCAGCGTCGCGTTGATTTTGAGCTGGGTCCAATGGCAGAGATCATATTTATGGAGTCGAGTGCGGAGGAAAAAATGTGCATGCCTGTGGAATGGCATGAGCAGCTGGTGCAACTATTCAAATGGGCGGTGGGAGAAGCCAAATCCCGGGACCAGCTGCAGCGGCGCTGTTGGGCATGCATCGTAGGCGAGGTGAGCGGCCATTCTTTGCCGCCAGTGATGCAGTGACCTACTCGATTGCTGCTGCAGTGAACTTGCAATGCCATGTCGGTTTGCAACCTTGAAAATCACTCCATCTATATGTATTGTATTCCTGTGAAAATACTTGGTCGTTTGGAAAAAGATGCTAATTGATTTATCACTAGTTTTTTAATGCTTGGTCATGAAAATCACCCAAAGCCACAACCAGAAGTCTCCATCGCGTAATATTTATGGTCGGTCGCACCAACAAACGGTCGGTCGGACCCGCATCTCAGAAGGGACACGAATCATCTTGGTCTGACATCTACGACCAGTTACATCACTGACTTGTGCGACTGCATTTGAGCAGTAGTACTTGAAAATTATGTTCCACTAAACTCATTAGGAGCCATTTCTGGCCTCGAAAGCAAAGCCATCAATTAATCTTTAGCTTGTTCCCATCACATTACAAAGTAGTACTACCATGCTATAATTAAGTGCAAGCCTGCTCACACCTAGTACATACCAAACCTGAACGTGTTCCCACTATGCAGGTTTTAGTACTAGTGCTAGTACTAGGTTATAAAAAGGGGAACTACCTAGCCGAAATTACTCTACCTTCCTCCTCATAAGTCTTTCTTGTTTGTCCGTCCTTGCCATGCCCGATGTGCAGAGCTCTAGGTTGAGTACTACTCGTAGCAAGGCAGCAGCAACCAAGACTGCGGAAAAAAAGAGGGCTCACCGCCACGCAGAGACCTCGAAATATCTCTCACGGGCAGGCGAAGGCTCCCAGGAGTGCCCTAGCTGTGGAGGCGAACATGCCGAGCTGGCGGCGCTAGAGTCGTTATCCGTCGACGACATGCCCGATCATCTCAATAAGCAGAAGGAGTTCATCGATGGCTTGGTGGAGTTGTTGAAGGAGAGCCTCGATGAAATGTCCATTGAGCTCATTGAGAAGGGGGTTGACTGCCGGCTTGGTGATGCTGCTGAAGAAAAGCATTGCCTCGGATAAGAAGGCGACCAACAAAATCCTGCAACTTCAGGAGGACAATGCGAAGCTCCGCCCTGAGCTCGACCTGCTGGAGGAGAACACTGGCTGGAAGAACCTGCATGAGAAGAGTAGTTCCTTGGTGAAGATGTTGCACGCCCTCATCATGGAACAGAAGGAGGAGTTGGCGAAGATCCGCATCGAGCACCTGGCTGCTGTCAAGGTACGTAATGCGGCCACGGAAGAGATGATGAAGGCTCATGTCGAGAATTCTCGCATCATGGACAGAATAAAGAAGATGGTGGAGGAGATGAGCGAGCAGATGGAGGTCGTGGAGGCGATGAAGAAGCAGTTACGACTCCACGACCAGCAACCCTTCATGTAGTAGAGAGCAGCGCCCCAGACTTGTGTGTGTGTGTGTGTGTGTGTGTGTGTATGTCTTCCTTCTTTGGGGGGGATAATCTTCCTTCTTCTTTTGCTCTTGTGTTTCTTCTTTTGCTTCGGGTGTTTCACCGCACGGGTCACGTTCTCTGCGATGCATGAATATAACAATGCTAACGATGAGCGGCGCCGTGATGGCTAGCAAATTAGATCATTTTTATCGCCATATCACACTGGGCTGCCATGTTTCGTGCTCCTCCATCGTACTAGTACTCCAGTGGAAAACTTGAGTATATCGCACGGTTCTTTGCTCCTACTCGGGTCGTCGGCAACATTTATATGAGCAGTCAAATCACAAGGCCCCGCCTTCCAGCAGTAATGAGCCGTCAAATCACAAAGGCCCTCGCCTCTCGTGAAACCGACCAAGCGAGACTGCCCTGCCCTCTAGCCTTTTAAATGTATACTTTTGTACAGTAGTAGTATCGATGGATTGCGCCATGGAGAAAAACTAACAAGATGAAATTAAATAAAAAAGGTGGTACATATAGAGAGCGCTCATCGCCAAATTATGCATATAGTACTATTAAAAAAGCTAGTACGTGCTTAGATGGAGTGCTAAATTCTATTAAAGAAATTAGCAAACCTATTTAATTCTTAGGTTTTTATTATTTATACCACTAGTTGTGTCTCACTACTCAGATTTTCCATTAGAAGTTACAACTACTCAAAAATGCCATTGATCCGTGAGATGCTTGCTCAAAAATGTCATTAGATGTCTCAAAAATGCCATCGTTCCGTTAGATGTTTGCTCAAAAATGCCATTAGACATTGTTATTTTCACGTCAAACCCGTTGACCATGTTATATGACAAAAATAAGCCTAGACCCACATGTCGATTCTCTCTATCTCACAATGATAAGTGTGGCCCCGCTTGTCAAGAGTAACCAAGCGAATAATTTTACAGGAAAACAAAAATGTTGTTGGGATCAAGTAGGCCCCATAGTTTATTGTAGTGAGATAGAGGGAGAGCTGGCATGTTGGTCCATAGGTATTTATGTCATTATAACATGGCAAAAGAGATTTGAGTCACAATAATGGTGTCCAGTGGCATTTTTGAGCATGTGTCTAATTAAGCGATGGCATTATTGAGCAAAACTGAATAGTGGGACACAATTGGTGGCATAAATGATAAAAACCCTTAATTCTTTGACAACTCAGTTGCTGGCTATATGATGTTCGCCATATATATTGTACGTATATAATGTGAAGAAATGAGTGGTAGTACTGCCAACTAAAAGATGAACTATAAGAAATACTAGTATGTACATACTGAAGAGTTAAAGTAACGAGAAGGAACATAACATAGTTCTGCTGGGGGCTCGGCACAACACACCCCTGAAATTAAACTAAGCAACTACTCTAGTGGACATTGCATTACAACCACCATGAGCAATGACACTGCCACCTTAATTGGACGCCTCGTCCACGTGCTCGACTTCATCCTTGTCCCTCTTCCTCTTGGCCGATACTTCTTTGCTTGAGCCGCACACTTGGCTCTCGCTCTTCATCCAACCCTTGTAGATATTGAAACAAAGGTAGGCATCCATTGCAGCGTAATGGATGTGGTCTCTATCTAGTACATTCCACTGCCATGCAAGATGAAACTTGGGTGGAGGTTTCATCAGTTTACCGTACGAAGGATCAACCATGGTTGTGCTACCTCTTGAGCACTGGGTTGGTTTTTCCCTTGAAGAGGAAAGGGTGATGCAGCAAAGTAGCATAAGTATTTCCATCAGTTTTTTGAGAACCAAGGTATCAATCCAGTAGGAGGCTCCTCAAAATTCCCTTGCACCTACACAAACAAACAAGAACCTCGCAACCAACGCGATAAAGGGGTTGTCAATCCCTTCATGGTAACTTGCGAAAGTGAGATCTGATAGAGATAATATGATAAGATAAGTATTTTTGGTATTTTTATGATATAGATTGGAAAGTAAAGATGCAAATAAAAGATAGATGGGAAACTTATATGATAAAAGATAGACCCGGGGGCCATAGGTTTCACTAGTGGCTTCTCTCAGGATAGCATAAGTATTACGGTGGGTGAACAAATTACTGTCGAGCAATTGATAGAAAAGTGCATAGTTATGAGATTATCTAGGCATGATCATGTATATAGCCATCACATCCGCAACAAGTAGACCGACTCCTGCCTGCATCTACTACTATTACTCCACACATCGACCGACTCCTGCCTGCATCTAGAGTATTAAGTTCATAAGAACAGAGTAACGCATTAAGAAAGATGACATGATGTAGAGGGATAAACACAAGCAATATGATATAAACCCCATCTTTTTATCCTCGATGGCAACAATACAATACGTGCCTTGCTGCCTTTGCTATCACTGGGAAAGGACACCGCAAGATTGAACCCAAAGCTAAGCACTTCTCCCATTGCAAGAAAGATCAATCTAGGAGGACAAACCAAACTGATAATTCAAAGAGACTTGCAAAGATAACTAATCACACATAATAGAATTCAGAGGAGATTCAAATATTTCTCATAGATAAACTTGATCATAAACCCACAATTCATCGGATCTTGACAAACACACCACAAAAAGAGTTACATCGAATAGATCTCCAAGAAGATTGAGGAGAACTTTGTATTGAGATTCAAAGAGAGAGAAGAAGCCATCTAGCTAATACTATGGACCCGAAGGTCTGTGGTAAACTACTCACAACTCATCGGAGAGGCCTTGGAGATGATGTAAAAGCCCTCCGTGGTCGATTCCCCCTCCGGCGGAGCGCCGTCGAAGGCTTCAAGATGGGATCTCGCGGATACAGAAGGTTATGGCGGTGGAAATAGGTTTTCGTGGTCGCTTCTGATGTTTTCGGGGTACATGGGTATATGTAGGAGGAAGAAGTAGGTCGGTGGACGCCCGAGGGGCCCACGAGGGTGGGGGGCGCGCCCATCTATAGGGGGCGTGCTGGGCACCCTCGTGGCCGCCACCTTTGTTTCTTGACTTCCACTCCAAGTCCTCTGGATCACGTTTGTTCCAAAAAGATCGCTCCCGAAGGTTTCATTCCGTTTGGACTCCGTTTGATATTCCTTTTCTTCGAAACACTGAAATAGGCAAAAAAATAGCAATTCGGGTTGGGCCTCCGGTTAGTAGGTTACTCCCAAAAATGATATAAAAGTGTAAAGTAAAGCCCATAAACATCCAAAACAGGTAATATAATAGCATGGAACAATCAAAAATTATAGATAAGTTGGAGACGTATCAAGCATCCCCAAGCTTAATTCCTGCTCGTCCTCGAGTAGGTAAATGATAAAAATAGAATTTTCTATGTGGAATGCTACCTGGCATATTTCTCAATGTAATTTCCTATATTGTGGCATGAATGTTCAGATCCAAATGATTCAAAATAAAAGTTCATATTGACATAAGAAATAGTAATACTTCAAGCAAACTAACAAAGCAATCATGTCTTCTCAAAATAAGATGACTAAAGAAAGCTATCCCTACAAAATCATATAGTCTGGCTATGCTCTATCTTCATCACACAAAGTATTTAATCATGCACAACCCAGATGACAAGCCAAGCAATTGTTTCACACTTTAGTGTTCTCAAACTTTTTCAACTTTCGCGCAATACATGAGCGTGAGCCATGGACATAGCACTATTTGTGGAATAGAATGGTGGTTGTGGAGAAGACAAAAAGGGAGAAGATAGTCTCACATCAACTAGGCGTATCAACGGGCTATGGAGATGCCCATTAATAGATATCAATGTGAGTGAGTAGGGATTGCCATGCAACGGATGCACTAGAGCTATAAGTGTATGAAAGCTCAACAAAAGAAACTAAGTGGGTGTGCATCTAACTTGCTTGCTCACGAAGACCTAGGGCATTTTGAGGAAACCCATCATTGGAATATACAAGCCAAGTTCTATAATGAAAAATTCCCACTAGTATATGAAAGTGACAACATAGGAGACTCTCTATACTGAAGATCATGGTGCTACTTTGAAGCACAAGTGTGGAAAAAGGATAGTAACATTGTCCCTTCTCTCTTTTTCTCTCATTTTTTTGGGTGGGCTTCTTTGGCCTCTTTTTTATTTAGGCTTCTTTGGCCTCTTTTTTTATTTTGTAAAGTCCGAAGTCTCATCCCGACTTGTGGGGGAATCATAGTATCCATCATCCTTTCCTCACTGGGACAATGCTCTAATAATGAAGATCATCACACTTCTATTTATTTACAACTCAAGAATTACAACTCAACACTTAGAACAAAATATGACTCTATATGAATGCCTCCAGCGGTGTACCGAGATATGCAATGAATCAAGAGTGACATGTATGAAAGAATTATGAAGGTGGCCTTGCCACAAATAACTACATGATCATGCAAAAGCAATATGACAATGATGGAGTGTGTCATAATAAACGGAACGGTGGAAAGTTGCATGGCAATATATCTCAGAATGGCTATGGAAATGCCATAATATGTAGGTATGGTGGCTGTTTTGAGGAAGGTATATGATGGTTGTATGGTACCGGCGAAAATTGTGCAGCACAAGAGAGGCTAGCAATGGTGGAAGGGTGAGAGTGCGTATAATCCATGGACTCAACATTAGTCATAAAGAACTCATATACTTATTGCAAAAATCTACAAGTCATTGAAACAAAGTACTGCGTGCATGCTCCTAGAGGGATAGATTGGTAGGAAAAGACCATCGCTCGTCCCCGACCGCCACTCATAAGGAAGAAAATCAATAAATAAATCGTGCTCCAACTTCATCACAAAGTGGTTCACCATATGTGCATGCTACGGGAATCACAAACTTCAACACAAGCATTCCTCAAATTCATAATTACTCCACTAGCATGACTCTAATATCACCATCCTCATATCTCAAAACAATTATCAAGCATCAAATTGATCGTAGCATCCAATTCACTTTCTATGATAGTTTTTATTATACCCAACTTGGATGCCCATCATTCTAGGACCAATTTTATAACCATAGCAAATACCATGCTGTTATAAAAGAATCTCAAAATAATATAAGTGAAGCATGAGAGATCAATAATTTCTACAAAATTAAACCACCGCCGTGCTCTAAAAAGATATAAGTGAAGTACTTGAGCAAAATTATCTAGCTCAAAAGATATAAGTGAAGCACATAGAGTATTCTAATAAATTCCAAATCATGTGTGTCTCTCCCAAAAGGTGTGTACAGCAAGGATAATTGTGGTAAACTAAAAAGCAAAGACTCATATCATACAAAATGCTCCAAGCAAAACACATATCATGTGGCGAATAAAAATATAGCTCCAAGTAAAGTTAACCGATAGATGAAGACGAAAGAGGGGATGCCTTCCGGGGCATCCCCAAGTATAGGCTTTTGGTTGTCCTTGAATATCTGGGGGTGCCATGGTCATCCCCAAGCTTAGGCTCTTGCCACTCCATATTCCATAGTCCATCAAATCTTTACCCAAAACTTGAAAACTTCACAACACAAAACTCAACAGGAAATCTCATGAGCTCCGTTAGTGCAAGAAAGAAAAACCACCACATAAGGTACTGTAATGAACTCATTCTTTATTTATATTGGTGTTAAACCTACTGTATTCCAACTTCTCTATGGATCATACCCCTTGATACTAGCCATAGATGCATCAAAATAAGCAAACAACACACGAAAAATAGAATCTGTCAAAAACAGAACAGTCTGTAGCAATCTGTGACTTTCAAATACTTATGGAACTCTAAAAATCCTACCTAAATAGGAAGTCCTGGGAAATTTGTCTATTGATGTACTTCAAAAAGAATCAACTAAACATCACGTTTCTGTGATTTATTAAAATTATTCTCGTGCGAGCAAAAGTTTCTGTTTTTCAGCAGAATCAAATTAACTATTACCGTAGGTTGTCCTATAGGTTCTACTTGGCACAAACACTAATTAAAACATAAAACCACATCTAAACAGAATGTAGATGAATTATTTATTACTAAACAGAATCAAAAAGCAAGGAACAAAAATAAAATTGGGTTGCCTCCCAACAAGCGCTATCGTTTAACGCCCCTAGCTAGGCATAAAAGCGAGAATAGATCTAAGTGTTGCCATAATGATAAGATAGATCTCGAAAACTCATTTCATATTCCCTACGTTCAGCAGCAAGTTTTCTTTGAGGCAAGCAAAGTAATCAAAAGTTCTAAATTAATGGGACAGAAGTCCCCAAGATCAATCTCGGGAGGTATGTTTCCTCCTTTGGCCCTTCATATTGCACAATCAATTCATCATTATAAGCATTCTTTTGGCAGAACTTCATGAGCCTATATTCAAGAGAATATCCTAACTCATTCTTTTGAATAGGAAAATCATTATTAAGTTCGGAAATTCTATCAACTAGAACATTGGTAGGAACCTTTTTTCTAAGGTTTTCATTAAAGGCAACATAATCCAAAGATTGGAAACGCATTATTTCCTCTTGATCGAAGAGGATTGCCTCTATGGGAGGACGACTAGTGTCCACCATATAGTGTGCAAAGATTTCTTTGGCTTCTTTAATTATAAATCTATACTTATGAGCCAAAAAGATAGCAGCTTCACGCTTAATAGAAGAATGCTCAATATTGGACAATTCTAGGAAAATCCTTTGAATGCAAGGATGCATATGCATAAATTGTCTTTCAAGTTCAACTATAAGCATGGCGATAGCATCTGCAAGACTACTAGTTCTATGAAGAATAGATCCACCCATAGCGGGTAAAGCACCGACACAAGTAAATAAATCTTGAATAACCCCTTTTCCAATAATATTACCACTACCGATGCGAAAATTTTTAGTATGTAAGATGGGTGGTTCTTAAACAGGATCATCAAAAGTATCAAAATTTTCCATGTTATTACTATCGTTCTTATCAATGATATCCTCCCCAGTTTCAGACATAGTGGCAGCAAGCAAACAAAAAAGAGGCGAATAAGAAAGAGAGGGCGAATAAAATGGCAAGGGTGAAGTGGGGGAGAGGAAAACGAGAGGCAAATGGCAAATAATGTAACGCGAGGGAGATGAGTTTGTGATGGGTACTTGGTATGCCTTGACTTGAGCTAAGACCTCCCCGGCAACGGTGCCAGAAATCCTTCTTGCTACCTATTGAGCATTGCATTGGTTTTCCCTTGAAGAGGAAAGGGTGATGCAGCAAAGTAGCGTAAGTATTTCTCTCAATTTTTGAGAACCAAGGTATCTATCGGCGTTCTGGGAACGGGGGTCCCCAGACTTGCCTGCCTGCGGCCTGCGGCGTGGCTCGAGTGGTGGCCCAGTACGGCCCATCTTCATCAGCGCAAGACTCAAGACCCTCGCTAGGGGCCAAGACTCGCGGGGCGGACGACGCACGACTTCCTCAGGAACAACCTCGCCAGGTGGGCTCGCAAGGAGGCGGAGAGATCAAGGTAGGGTACCTCGCGAGGTGCTCGTGATGCAAGATGTGACGATTGAGACTAGGCGGGCGCCGGCCCCTGCAGTGTCCTTGTTTCCCTTTGGTGCAAAGGGGGCAAGTGCAGGCGTGGAGTACCGAGGCATCAGGCAAAGGTTGCCATTTCAGTGCAACGAGACCAAACCAGCAAAGCGACAGGATGGAGGTCACCGTGGAGCCCAAGACGGCGTCGTCGCGAGCGCCTTTGGCAGCCGAAGACCAACTTTAGTCAGGATAACTTGTACTAGATGTTCCCCTTCGAAATAGCCGTTGTTGGCGCTCTTCCCGCTCAATATTTGGGAAGAGAGTCGGGGCTTCTATATATATAGTGATAGCCACCACAGTAGAGGGCATCTCATCGAGTGCTCATTAGATCGAGAGGCGATCGAACTCATCCAAGCAGTTCATCGCACCAGCTCAAGAACACCTCTCGTGAGGCAGTCCTCCCCTGTACTATTCATCATCAGCCCTTGAGGCAATCCACCACACCTCACACTGGAGTAGGGTATTACACCACAACAGTGGCCCGAACCAGTATAAATCTTGTGTCCCTCGTGTTGTTCATCATTTAGCTTAGATTCTCGTGAGACGATCGGACGTGGAGTGGTAGGGGGAAGATCTTCGCGCGCACCCCAGAGTTTGAACCTTAAGGGTCTGCCAGAACCCAACATCTGACATTTGGCGCACCAGGTAGGGGTGCACCGGAATCTCTCTTCCATTGTTTCGCGTTCGATCTCCCGTCGTGCCCATGGCTGACGCTCGTCGGGCTCGCGCCAAGCGTCGGGCTGCTATCGCCGCCCGTGTTGCCCAGACGGCTCCCATCGGTAGATGTACCCGTTGTTCCCCGTCGCCTGCCGCCACCGGCCTGGCGGGGAACGAGCAGCAGGCCTCGTCGCTGCATCCTTTGGTGCGGCGGGGAGGCCGCACCGCCACCCCGTCGCTGACTCCAGCTGGTCCGTCGTCCCATGCCCGTCACGCCCCCACGGACGCGCATGCCGCGTTGCTCCTGGCGCGTGAGCTCCTGCACTACCGTCCCGTCGACGACCTCTATGAGGAGTGGCTCACTTGCATCACCGAGCTCGTCAGCACCGCAGGGGCCTCCCCCGCGCCATCCCTCTCACTGCCTCACCCTCCATCCTGCGTAGGAGGTGCGGATCAGGAGGCGCCTCCGCCACCTCCTCCCTAAGAAGGCACACCGGCTCCTAGGCGCGCAGCCCCAGGACGAGATCCACCGTGTCCAGCACCCGTGCGACAAGAAAGGAGCTGCCAAGAAACCCCTCGTCCCCAAGAAGGTGCACGCATGCTCCCGGCACCGGTGCGCCATGACCGCATCCCTGCGCCAGCACGTCAAGACCCCGCGCTGCTCCAGGCAGCGGCGCACAGGAGCCTCCGAGAGCAAGTCCCGCATCAGCAGAGAGCTCCGATGGCCATCGTAGGCTGCCGCGCCTTCACCACCGAGCTATGCAGTGTCGCCTGGCCAGGCAAGTTCAAACCTGACTTGCCTCCTTGCTACGACGGCATTGCCGACCCCGCGGAGTTCCTACAGCTCTACGAGCTGGGCATCAAAGCCGCCAACAGGGACGAAAAGGTCATGGCAAACTGGTTTCCCTTGGCACTCAAGGACGGTGCCCACACCTGTCTCCTGAACCTGACCCCTGGGACGATCTCCTCCTCGGACGAGATGCGCACTTGCTACATCGCCAACTTTCAGGGCACTCACGACCGTACGCCGGCCGTGGGTGACCTGCGCCGCATCAAGCAACAACCCGGAGAAACCTTGCAGAAGTACATCCAGCGCTCGCCTCAAAATTCCCAAGGTGACCGAGGAGGCCATCATCTCGGCGTTCTCTGATGGCGTCCGCGACGTCAAGATGAAGGAGGAGCTGGCAATCCACGAAGATCTGTGTACGTCTCTAGAGTTTTTCAACCTGGCAACCAAGTGCGCAAGAGCTGAGGAGGGACGCCTTTCCCTTCTCGAGCTCCCGGCTGCAGATCCAGAAGAGAAGAAAGCCAAGGCCAAGGATGTGAAGCGCAAGGGAGCAACTGTGCTCGCAGCAGAGCCGGACATGAAGCACGACAGGGATCAGCCGGAGTCGTCCAAGGGCAGCCGGTACTGTGTGTACCAGGATCTCCACACCCACAACACCAATGAATGCCAAGAGCTTAGGGACGTGCGAGAAGGCCGTGTCGGTCGATGCCCCGAGCACAATGATCGGGGCTATGGCCGAGGCGGAGGAAGAGGTGGAGGACGATGGGATGACCGTGGTCCTCGCCAAGGATGGTGCAACCGGCCTCGCGAGGACCGCTGGCAGGACCAGCCTCCCGAGGGGGCTTGGAGGGATCAGCCTCATGAGGATCGCCCGCAAGGCAATGCGGGACTTCCCCCTCTGCCACCACCACCAAGAAGGAATGACGACCATCATCAGGACGAGGGGGATGGGGGCTTCTAGGAGCCGCGTGCAATCGCTTGCATCTTGGGTGGCGCTCAGGCCCCAGCCTCTCAGCGCATCTTCAAGCAGTTTGCTCGTGAAGTGAATGCAGTCCTCCCCAAGCTTGAGGCCATGCGCCCCCTCAGGTGGTCTGCGTGCGCCATCACGTTCAGCTCAGCGGATCAGCTCAAGTGCGCGGCAACAGCCGGTGTCCTCCTGATGCTCTGCTCCCCAGTCATCAACAATGTGCAAGTTACAAGGACCCTCATCGACGGCGGAGCAGGGCTCAACGTCCTGTCCGTCGAGACGTTCAACAATCTTCGAGTGCCATACGATTAGCTTCAACCAACCAAGCCCTTCTCAGGAGTCACTAATGGTTCCACTATCCCGATAGGGCAGGTCCGCCTCCCTGTCACCTTTGGGCAGTGCAAGAACTACCGTACCGAGCTCATTGACTTCGACGTCGCCCACATTCGTCTGCCATACAATGCCATCCTCAGATATCCTGCTCTGGCCAAGTTTATGGCAGTGACTCACCATGGCTACAACGTCCTCAAGATGCCAGGAAGTGGCGGAGTCATCACGGTCCCCTATGAAGAGAAGGATGCGGTGTGCTCTCTCGAGCACGCCTTCCAAGCCGCGTCAATCGAGGACCCAGACAGCAAGAGTGTAAACCTTCCTGAAGCAACCCCCAGGAAGAAGAAGACGTCACCTGACTCAAGGCCTCAGGAGGCAGGCACCTCCGGAGGCGCCGCATCCGGACATGCGCCCATCCAAGGGGCGCCACCCTCCGTCGCATAGGGAGGCGCGCCCGGCGCCCTCCTCGGGAAAGGCTCAGGGGCTCTCTCCTGGGGAGCCACTGACTTTGCCAAGATCACGAGGGAGGCGCTCGGGCACCATATGGAGGCATGCTTCGCGGCACGCTTCCCTCGGGAAGACGTGAGGCAAGGAGGGCCCAACCCTCAGGAGTTCATCACCAAGGTCGCTCACGAGTTGCAGGGATCGAGAGTCATGTGCGGCAACCGCCGCCTGCCCAGCGTAGCTCCCCATCCAGGCGAGGATGGCGGGCTATGTGTCTGCATCGATTACCCAGGGCTCAATTGAATCGCATCGCAAGAGCGCTTCTGGCCTTCGCGCATGGGATGTTGCGAGGGTCCACCGCACAGCTACGTTCGCATGCCCTTCGGCTTGCCGAACGCGGTTGCTGCCCACCAGCGCCTGATGAGGAGCATTCTGGAAGCTCAGGTGGCCAAGCATCGCGCTCTCCTGGAGGAAATGGAGATGGACCTCGCCGAGCCGCCCGAGCCTCCTGAGCCTCCCGAGGCTCGGAGCTCCTAGGGCTCGTAAGGATTGGCTTCTTCACCACGCACCATCAACTACTCCGACACTCGCTCTGCAATGGTATCAGGTGACCTCTCTCAAGTTTCGTTTCAGCTGGGAGCGCCCTCAGGGCAGCATCATTCCCAGGTCGCGTGGGTCTGTCCCCGCGGCATGTATCCATTTTGCTTATGTCTTCAGCTTACCTTGTTGGGGGCGCCCCTCGGGCTGCATCATCCCCAAGCCGCTTGGGCCTGACCCAGTGGCGTGTGCCTTTCTCTGCATCTATCTAAGTTGATTTTCTTCTTCATGCTTAACTTGCTTATGATTATCGCCCGCTGCCTACCACGGGCCTCTCCGCTATCATGCATAGCGCTTGCACGTTAAAGGGGGGCCTGAGCATCGCGACTCAGGAGCCCTTACTGGCTCTCCAGCCCTCACCCCTGGCCTTGTCCACAGCATCGCGACTTGGCATACCAGCGGCGGCTGAGCTTGCTCGAGGGCCGGGACCTGAGGACGTATAGCATTTGCATTTTAACCACCTTGCAGGAACGTACCACCGACAAAGGCCCAAAGCCAGGCGCAACCCGCCTCGAGGTAGGGCCCCGTGAATCCCGCGCTGGCTCACGGGTGCCCAGATACACCTCTCATAGCCCTACCGTGCCGGCCATGTGTCGTATGGGCTGACACGCCGGGGGCTCCTCCCGGAGGGGAGCCCCCCTCCCACGTACCAGTGGAAGCACCATGCTCCGCGCTGGCTGACGACACTGCCGAGGAGCGGCTATGCCCATACACATACGGAAGTGCTATGATCCGCGCTGGTGATAAACAACTAAGGGCAGCCCACGGCTATATCAACCTCAGGGAGCCCAGAGCTCAGTGCCTGGCCTCATCGCAATGCCTCCCCTCGGGAGCGCCACGCGAGGGGGCTGGGCACGGGGGCTGCGCTCGGGCCACACCCGAGCACACGCCACACAGCCAGGTCCCTCGGACCTGGTCGTCGCATGCCCCTCCCCGAGCGGAGCCAAGGTATGAAGACCAGTTTGAGCGTCAAGGGGGACTCCTGAGCATCACGACTCAGGAGCCTAACTGGTCACGTAGCCCCTCACTCCTTAGTTCCGAAAGGCTAACGGCGGTCAAGGTATGTGCGGGGCCGGGCCCTGCCGACGTAGAACGACAGATCCTCTCTTCCACCCCCTCCCTATTTGTTGTTTGCGCGTCAAGGGGGACTCCTGAGCATCACGACTCAGGAGGCAAACTTTCCATGTAGCCCCTCACTCCTTAGTCCCGTCCAGGTGATCCGGTCGGGGCTAATGGCGTCTGAGGTATGCGCGGGGCCGGGCCCTGCCGATGTAGAACACAGGCAAATAGGAAGGAAATCGCAAAATCTAGCAAATCCAGAAGCAAATATTCCAGGCCATAGATTGTTCTCTCAATACCAAACACATATTTAAACGCCTCCACGAGGCACAGTGCATGTTGCAGGAATCAAAGCAGGAAAGAGGTCGCGAGAAGATCACCCCTGGACCACGCCACCGCTCGTGGTGGAGTCGCGCTTGTCAGCTCCACCCCCCGGGGCCGCGGAGCCAGCGGCGCCTCGCTTGGGCGCGGTGTTGAAGGCGTGGAACTTTGCTAGCAAGGCCTCCGCTCTACCATTGACGGCCTCGGCAGCAGCGGCGGAGCACTTGGGGTCTACGGGCTCCAGCAGGTCGTCAAGGTTGGCGTCGGGGTTGCGGAGGTAGACGTGGCTAAGGATCCACGTCAGCGTTGCGGAGGAAAGGATGCGAGCCTCAACTTCGGCCATGGGGACGATGCCAATCACGACCTCCTCAAGTGCCTCGACGAGGAAGGGAACCAGCTTAGTGGGGCCCTCTTTGGCTCCGGCCAGCGGTTTCTCCAGGCCCCCGTCATAAAGAGTTTTCAGCGTCGTGCGAGCCCTCTCCTCATAGCGCGTGAAGGCCGCGTTGTCCTCGGCCAAGACCTCCGCCTTGGCATCCAGCTCAACCCTTTCCGTCTTTAGCGCCTGCTCCAGCGTCTTCAGCCGGTCGCGGTCGGCTGAGAGTTTGGTGTCGCGGTCCTTGACAGCAGCCTCCCGAGCCTTCATCTCCTCCTCCTTCACCTGGCGGTCGCGGCTCTCCTTGGCAAGCTCATCACGCAGCCCTTGCAACTTGCCCTCCAGCGTCCTACAGCAGCCCTTGACAGTTGAAGCGTCCTTCAATGCCGCATCGCGAGCGGCTACGGCCTGGGAGGTGACTTGCTTCTCCCCCTCGGAAGACGTCACAGCCTAGCTCAGCACCGCTCAAACGGAGGCGTCAGAGCGAACCCAGCAGGAGACCAACTCCAGGCGCCCGGCCACCAGGCGGGGGTCCGCGCTCTGGAGATCCTCCCGCAGTCGGCTTAGCTCGTCGGCGGCTTGGTCCAAGGCGACGGAGGAGGCAGAGGATACGGGAGCCGGCGGAGTAGGAGGAGAAGACGGCAGCGTGATCACAGCTTGGGAGGCAGGAACCTCCTGAGCCTTGGTAACCTCGGCGACAGCATCAAGCGGAGGCGTCCACATCCAATCAACCGCCAGGTGGTGCCCAAGGCCGCAGGCTGATGGGGCCCGCGGCGCTCCGCACTTGCCCCTTCACTTCTCCGCTAAGCCAAGTCTGATTGCGCCTTGGGCCCGGGGGCTACTGTCGGTGTTCTGGGAACAGGGGTCCCGAGACTTGCCTGCCTGCAGCCTGCGGTGTGGCTCGAGTGGTGGCCCAGTACAGCCCATCTTCATCAGCGCAAGACTCAAGACCCTCGCGAGGGGCCAAGCCTCGCGGGGCGGATGACACACGACTTCCTCAGGAACGACCTTGCCAGGCGGGCTCGCGAGGAGGCGTAGAGATCAAGGCAGGGTACGTCACGAGGTGCTCGTGACGCAAGCCGTGACGCTCGAGACCAGGCAGGCGCCAGGGGGGAGCCGGCCCGCGCAGTGTCCTTGTTTCCCCTTTGGTGCAAAGGGGGCAAGCGCAGGCGTGGAGTACCGAGGCATCAGGCAAAGGTTGCCATTTCAGTGCAACGAGACCAAGCCCAGCAGAGCGGCAGGATGGAGGTCATCGTGGAACCCAAGACGGCGTCATCGCCAGAGCCTTTGGCAGCCGAAGACCAACGTTAGTCAGGATAACTTGTACTAGATGTTCCCCTTCGAAATGGCCGTTGTTGGCACCCTTCCTGCTCAATATTTGGGAATAGGGCCAGGGCCTCTATATATATATAGGGATAGCCACCACAGTAGAGGGCATCTCATCGAGTGCTCACTAGATCGAGAGGCGATCGAACTCATCCAAGTAGTTCATCGCACCAGCTCAAGAACACCTCTCGCGAGGCAGTTCTCCCCTGTACTGTTCATCATCAGCCCCTGAGGCAATCCACCACACCTCACACTGGAGTAGGGTATTGCACCACAACGGTGGCCCAAACTAGTATAAATCTTGTGTCCCTCGTGTTGTTCATCGTTTAGCTTAGATTCTCGTGAGGCGATCAGACGTGGAGTGGTAGGGGGAAGATCTTCGCGCGCACCCCAGAGTTCGAACCTTAAGGGTCTGCCGGAACCCAAAATCCGACAGTATCAATCTAGTAGGAGGCCCCTCAAAAGTCCCTCGCACCTACACAAACAAACAAGAACCTCGCAACCAACGCGATAAAGGGGTTGTCAATCCCTTCACGGTAACTTGCGAAAGTGAGATCTGATAGAGATAATATGATAAGATGAATATTTTTCGTATTTTTATTATATAGATTGGAAAGTAAAGATGTAAATAAAAGATAGATGGGAAACTTATATGATAAAAGATAGACCCTAGGGCCATAGGTTTCACTAGTGGCTTCCCTCAAGATAGCATTTGTATTACGGTGGGTGAACAAATTACTGTCGAGCAATTGATAGAAAAGTGCATAGTTATGAGATTATCTAGGCATGATCATGTATATAGCCATCACATCCGCAACAAGTAGACCGACTCCTGCCTGCATCTACTACTATTACTCCACACATCGACCGACTCCTGCCTGCATCTAGAGTATTAAGTTCAGAAGAACAGAGTAACACATTAAGAAAGATGACATGATGTAGAGGGATAAACTCAAGCAATATGATATAAACCCCATCTTTTTATCCTTGATGGCAGCAATACCATACGTGCCTTGCTGCCCCTGCTGTCACTGGGAAAGGACACGTCAAGATTGAACCCAAGGCTAAGCACTTCTCCCATTGCAAGAAAGATCAATCTAGTAGGACAAACCAAACTGATAATTCAAAGAGACTTGCAAAGATAACTAATCACACATAAAATAATTCAGAGGAGATTCAAATATTTCTCATAGATAAACTTGGTCATAAACCCACAATTCATCGGATTCTCGACAAACACACCGCAAAAAGAGTTACATCGAATAGATCTCCAAGAAGATCAGGAGAATTTTGTATTGATTTTCAAAGAGAGAGAAGAAGCTATCTAGCTAATACTATGGACCCGAAGGTCTGTGGTAAACTACTCACAACTCATCAGAGAGGCCTTGGAGATGATGTAGAGGGCCCCTGTGGTCGATTCCCCCTCCGGCGGGGCACCGGTGAAGGCTCCAAGATGGGATCTCGCTAATACAGAAGGTTGCGGCGGTGGAAATAGTTTTTCATGGTGCTCCTGGATGTTCTCGGGGTACGTGGATATATATAGGAGGAAGAAGTAGGTCGGTGGAGCCACGAGGGGCCCACGAGGGTGGGGGCGCGTCCACCCCCCTAGGGCGCGCCGGGCACCCTCGTGGCCGCCTCGTTGACTTCTTGACGTCCACTTCAAGTATCCTGGATTGCGTTTGTTCCAAAAAGATCGCTCCCGAAGGTTTCATTCCGTTTGATATTCCTTTTCTTCGAAACACTGAAAAAGGCAAAAAAACAGCAATTCGGGCTGGGCCTCCGGTTAGTAGGTTAGTCCCAAAAATGATATAAAAGTGTAAAGTAAACCCATAAACATGAAAAACGGGTAATATAATAGCGTGGAACAATCAAAAATTATAGATACGTTGGAGATGTATTAGGTTGTTGCCAGGGTCAGCATTGAAGGCTGACGGGAGGACACGAGCACATTCCTCTGGAGGTCGAAGGGCTGGCCTAAAACGAGGCCTATCCGACCCAGGACTTCTTTGTCGTTCGTAAATTCTACAGAAACGAATTTGACTTTGCCGCCCCTGAGGAAGTTCTTAAAATCCTCGCACTCAACGTCAGCATGGCATATGTGATAGACCAAGCACAAGTTATGCATGCAAAGCTGGATCACGGCGGGCTTCTTCTTCTCTTCCTCCTTTAGATTCTTCTCTTTTCCCAGGACTGTGGTGTACTCAACATCTAGCCCAACAACCCACTCATCACCCTTTGACTTTTTGAACATGCATCTGAAGCGAGCAAGGCATCCTTTCACCATCGCGGAAGAACAGGTGTAGATGACGTCGAACTCATCGTCGATGATGGTTCTAACCTTGTACTCACCGCCGATCATGGAGATTTGGGATGCCATGGATTTGGGAGGAGTGTTAGGATTAGTGGAACTGCTATAATGTGAAAGGACGGGACGACTAGGAGCGAACTGCCGTAATGTTAAAGGACGGCTGGGAGGAGTAGGAGCAAACTGCTAGCGGTTTTCCGATAGTAAAAATGCTGAGTGGGGCATGCGAACGGCAGGGTAGTGGCTTGGCCGGTGGATAAATGGATTCATGCACAGTACTATGGGGGCCCAATTAGATGTCATGTCTACTAGACGCCCAATTAAATGGCTTCATGCATCTGCGTGTTCGCACGTCAAGCGTTAGGAAAATTACAGGTGATACGAAGCTTTCCATGCTCCCATGATACGGGCTTCCGAGAGCCCTTGGATCTGAGATTGAACAATTGCATGGCGTGTTTCTAGACCTATGGGTGAATATCCTATCCTGGAGGTTTATTCTACAAATTTTCAGTAACTTAGCATGCGACCGTTCAATCTCAGATCCAAGGGCTGTTAGCAGCCCGTATCATGGTCGCGCCTACCACGACCGTCGCCTCGCTCGCGCGGTCGTGCCCTTGGAGATTTCAGACGGCTATAAATGAGCATTTTTTTGCCTACTTCGCATGCATGAAACTACTTCCTTCGTCCAGATGTGTTAGGCTATCTGATGTTGGCATGTCATACATAGTCATCACTTAGTCACTCATACAACAAGGTTAGTTGTAAGGTTCGCTGTAAGAGTATTTTTTTACTTCTCTATATCTCTTTCTTCGTAGTATTTATTGCATTTGCCCAGGAGTAAGGAGTATAGTACTTGGCACCTGTATACCATGGAGGAGGTCAGGAATCGGGAGACTCACGCCGGTCATAGCGTTGTAGTTAAAATAATAATGGCAAATTAAATCACAGGGCCCCACCTCTCCAGCAGTAACTCGCCATCAAATCACACAACCCTACGTTTGCAGCAGCCTACTCCCTCATCTTCTCACCTCTCTATTGAACCGACTAGGCGGAACTGCCCCGCCTACCACGTGGGAAAAACCCCGCCCTCGAATTTTAAATATAATTTTGTATCCATGGATTGTGCCATGGAGAATAGCCTCAGGAAAACGACGGTACACATGTATATAGCACACCCGTCACGTTCGCATTGCACCCCAAACGATCGGTCGGTCTGGCACGCCGCTCTTCGAGTGGAATGCGCATCATATTGCGTTTGCACACACATGTGGGACCGCAATTGAGAACCGACCATAGGCACACTCCCCGGCCCCGCAAGTTGGCTGAGTTAATAGAAGCGATAGGCGAGCGATAGTACTGGAGTAGTGTTGTACATACGTTGGTGCCTGGACGATCCCTGCATGACACGGAACAGTTTGTCCATGCATGTGACCAGACTCCAGCAGATGGTTGGATTGGCTATCGTCTACATATTGTGCAGGCTGTGTTGTACATGGCTGTAGTTCTAATGAGAAATCTAAAAAAAGGTTTCTTGTCATCTCGCAATATTAGGTGTCATGTGATTCAGATCACTGTGAGGGCTAAACAGCGACAACTAAGTTCCTCCCAGACGCTGGTCATTGGGGGCACATGCGCGAAGACTACTCGGCTGCCATCAAGGTCAAGCCGGCTATGTTAATTAGGACATCTATCGATGGACCCCTTTCTACGAGTTTATCATTATTTTGAGCTTTGATCCTCGTCTAGTTTGTCCGTCGGGATTCATGTTGTCTCCTTGGGGCAGTGAGGTTATGGTTTCTTGTCATGTGGCATTTTTTCGTGTTATATGTTAATCCGGTGCTTCAGATCAAAATGATGACAACTGTGCCTCCGGGGCACGTGCATGAAGACTTCTCGATAGTCATTGACGAGGTTAAGCCGGCTCCGATAGATAAAACAAAACTACTCCACTATATAGGCAGGAGCCTTCGCACTTGCTTGCTAGTGTTGCTCTCTTCACACTGTCTCGTCCTCTCCAGATCTAAACATGACAGCGGTGGCCATGCTCTCTCTCTCTCTCTGCTCACCGCTGGTCACAGATCCAGCCGGATCCCCTCCGTCGGGGAAGGTGAGAAGGTGCAATGTTCACGCGTTCGTCCTCGGTGATGGCTCTTACCCACTGCCGGCGCGTCCTGATTAGCATGCCTTGTTGTTCTCCCCACGCAGCGCCGACTAGGGAGGGCCTCCGACCCCTTCTTCCTCGTTGTCGTAGTGTGGACAGATCCGGCCTCCCGCCGCCCACCTAGTGACATCCCGGCGAACCTCAAGTATAACTTCCTTTGAAACCGGCTTTGCTCTACTTCCCCAGCTCCTGACGTCACTGCATTTGTATCTTTTACTATGTATCGGGACCCTCGTAGATAGGATCGATCGGCTGTCTGAAAGCCACCGAAATTTTTACTGTTATGAGGTAAAACTAGTTCATGCAGTCAAATCTAGTACTACTTGGTTCAAACAGGGAAGAAAGGGGGTGGGGTGGGGGAAGATTTGTTACCTGAATCTAGGACTTGGTCGAAAGAAGAAATAATGGGGGCGAAAAGTAGCAGAGACTGGCTATCCAACTGGTCTCTTGGTCTAATAGGGAAATAAAGGGAAACGCAGTACAAACTCAATATAAACCGATCTATTGGTTGAAAAAGTAAAGAATGTGGGGACTAGGGGAAAAGTCAACAGAGTATGTCCATCACTAGATTTGCTAGCCTCACACGGTATAAGGTGGCTATACCGAACAAAAATGGGACCAACCCAGATATCCTGTTCTGATGTTTGTTGCCCCGTGCCCCTCTTATGTAATGCCACTGGTAAAATGTAGCAGTCGCACTGTTAAAAGTAAGGACACGTTAAACCAATGTTGTTTTCAATGTAATGCATGCCTCCAGTAATATGAATCAATGACACTATTTTTGATGTCCTGCTAAATTTCCCATTAAGATAAGTTGCTTCTTTTCATTAGAAATGCAACTGTCCTGGTCCGCCTACTCTCCTGTGCCCAAATACCAACTCTTTAGCAACTGTTATTGTAATGTTGCTAGTAAAATGAAGCAATGGCACCATTAAAGTAATGTCATATTTAACAGTTGTCATAGTTAATCCTAATGCCCACACTAATATCTAGCAATGCTGCTGCTTTAGAAATTGCTACTGTCCTTGTAGGATCGCCATTCAGATAAGGAACATGCTTCTTTTCATTTGATGTATGTTTTATCACTTGTTAGTCACCCTTCTTTCCACCATTTTGTGCAAACAGAGATATACATTTCACACTTGATCTTAGTTGAATTGCACAAATGATATCCAAATTATAGTTGAACATCCCACGAGCTTCACAACCAACCTTGATGTTACTCAATTTTATTGCAACTAATGAAGAAGAAGTTGCTAGCTCATGGGACATTGCTTTGTTTTAGGTGAAATGCACAAAAAGGTCCCATGAATTGAATCATCCATGTTAGTGATTGGTGCCATCCCTTCTACGATGGCCTTGACTGCAGATATGGTTCCCATCACAAGGTAAGTTCCTTTTTGGTCTGACCGTTGGGCAAAGATCGTGCATGTTGAGTATGCTCTTGTGCTACTGTTTTGGCACTGCCATGATAAAGCAGTAATGTTATTATTTTGCACCTTAATCTAGTGGCACTATTGATTTGAGGCAATGTTTTGGTACCGCTAGTGCCACTGATTTTTTTCTATATCGAAAGAGTAGGTTTTCTCCGATTTTATTAAAGAAACCCAACCATAGAGAACCAATATCCTACAACATCTCAGTGTAAATAGGCAGTTATGTAACTACTACTAGAACGGACTGAGTACTAGCAGGAGACAAGTTCGCCACATAAGCTAGGCAGGTAGGGGGACACAGCACCAGCTTGACCAAGTTTGGATTACAACCCAAATGCTACCACAGAAACATCAGGGGGGGAAGATAGGGACTGAAAGAGCCAGCTTCAGCATCCCAGTCTAAGCACCCCCGGCCTCCATCCTTGTGACACACGGTACACCTCGCTTGCCACCTTCTCGACCCTAGTGCCACTGCTAAAATGAAGTAATAATACAGTTAAAATAGAGTGAGTGTCCTCTCTATCATTTCATTTCCAGTGTAGATAAAGAAAGTGCTTCTCTTTGTTAGTATATGTTTCATCAACTAGTCCCATTGTTAATGTTTAAGTGTTTCTGCAAACTGGGGTGCTTAATTTTAGTTGATCTGCACAAAAATAGAGATTGGAATGTCTCAAGGGCCTCCTTGTACTACCGTTGTACACTGATGTTCATCACTGGTAGAAGGTGTATCGGGGAGAATTGGGTCAATTTCTAGTATGAGGCCTACCATATGAGGCGTCGCAGGGCCCATATCGCCCTTGCAACATGGCATACTATGATACTATTGCAATATTTTGTTCTATTTATTACTGTATGTTTCATCAACTAGTGCCGCTATAATGTAATCATGCTTTTTCATTATCTGTGCAAACAGGGTTATTCAGCTACATTTTGGTGAACTGCACAAATGTACGGATGGAACCGACATATATGCAGAGTGCGAGGTCTGCCAAGTAAAAATTACCGACACCATCCATCCTCCATCTAAGCATTGGCATCCACCACCACCAGTGGGATGTGTGGCGCTCTCTATGGACGGATCTTTCTCGGCAGCAAATCCTCTAACCAAATACTAGTAGCTTATATTGGCACTTTTCTAGGGAGTACTCTTTTCTGAAAGAAGCACCAATCTATTTTTCTTTATTTGTACACAGTGTCACAACTTTTTTTGGTCCAGAGCTATTTTAGGGTGATTGGCGTAGTACTCGGAGACTGATTGTAAGCATGATTTTCATTAGTCGTCACACTGATTGTAAGCATGAGAAGATGGAAGATTAGGTTAGTGCGAAGCTTACGTTAAACCCTAACGCCGCCGTTGAAATGAGGCAAGCGGCGAGGGAACCGTGGAGAACAGCAGGGAAGCAATGTTGCGCCATCTGACCTCCTCTTCCGATGGGAGAACGAATACTCATGTGGCTCCGGCTGGTTTTGCACCCTCACGAATGGCACACCGTATTTGATCGATTCGTTATCCTCTGGATGCTAGACCTTCGACCTATACGCCCACCACCTCCGCCTGACTTTGCCTTGGGCGAATCTTTCTGCTCCATCACCCAGAGGAGATACTTGATGAACTTAAAGGACTGCAGCGTGACTGCCGTCGAGGAGTACATCGCCGCCCTCATTGTCGTTGTCTCGCTCTTTCGCATACATTGCCACATGGCCCTCACCGTCCTCAAAATCTCCCACTCATTGTTAAACCAAGTAAGGATCTCCTTCAACCTTGCTAACTCCGCCTGGTCGCTGTCGGCGATCTTCCCGTTTCACTACTGCATCCTCTCCATAGGTGTCCTTCTGAGAGGTCCGGTGCTAGCTTTGGAAGATGGGAGGAGAGACGATGGTCTTGCAATGGAGAAGAGGGAGGGGCAAGATAGTGGTTTTCCAATGGAGAAGATGGAGATGAGAGGGGTGGTTTTGCAATGGAGAAGAGGGAGAGGCGAGACGGTGGTCTTGCTGTGGAGAAGAGGGAGAGGCGAGACGGTGGTTTTGCAATGGAGAAGAAGGAGAGGAGAGGGGTGATTTTGCAATGGAGAAGAGGGAGAGGCGAGACAGTGGTTTTGGAATGGAGTTGATGGAGAGGAGAGGAGGTGGTTTTTCAATGGAGAAGAGGGAGAGGAGCGTGCGGCAGCGATTTAAGATTGGACGAGAGGGCTGGCGCGCTGTGACTGGATTAAAATCAAAATCAATTTACCCTTCAATTAAGAAAGCAACCCCACATTAACTAGTCTCCCCTTTATTCCGGGTCATAGTTGACCATGATTTTCACAAATAAAATATATGTTATACGTTGCAAAAATAATATAATTTGAAAGTACATTCAGATACGAACCAAATGATACAACTTTTGGTGACATGCATTCACATTTGCTTGTCAAATACAGTACATAGTCAAACTTTGACCCAAAATACGCAAAACAAAAAAAAACTTCCAAGGCCAGCACCGCTCCTCTCCTCTTAAACCACCGCCGCTCCTCTCATGTTCCAATCTAAATCTAGTGCCGCCCCTCTCCTCTTCCATTTCAAAACCACCGCCCCTCCTCTCCTATTCCAATCCAAAACCAGCGCCACTCCTCTCCTCTTCCATTCAAAACCACCGCTGGCGAGTGAAGGTCCTGTGGAGAAGTAGATCGAAATAGGAGTACAGCCGATACGTGAGGATTGCAGACGGCTTCCCTGTGAAGCTAGCTAGGATGTTGGAGATACAGTCTCAGTTTGACAACAAGAACCAACTAGCGGCGATGGCGACATCCATGGCCAAATATCTGCAACAGAGCAAAAAGGCGGTGATACTCCCGAAGGGAGTCGCGCGGGAGTACATAGAGCTGCTCCTCTGGGCCATGGAGCAAACACATTCACCGAATCCGATCGTGAGGCAGCGGTGGTGGTAGTATAGATCCACGATGGAGCATCCACCAGAGATTGAAGGATTGAGCATCTACAGGGTGCTGTTTGTGAAGGTGTTGTGTCAGAGCGAGCCGGTGGAGTCTTCGTCGACCAAACCCAACTGCAAGAGGAGAAAAGAAGTTGGCCCGACGACGCTTCCCCGCCATCCTCTCCCTTGCCGTTCACATCGTCTCACAGGGCGGATGTCTGCCACCGAGGAATAGGAGGGGACTGCCCTCCCCCCCCCCAATCCAATAGTCGGGCAGGTTGTGAATTGTCAGGAGGAGCTTAGGGTTGTCAGTATTTACAGGTTGTGAATTGTGTTTTGTGTTGTGTATTTTGAGAGTACTTTCAGATATGAATGTCTTTTGAATTTCAGATTTGTAGTATTGAGCATATGAAGTATTTTATGAATTCTAGAGATCTATTTTTAGCATTTAAAATGTAGTTTCATATAAAAGTGCAGACAATGTGATTCTCAGAGAAGAAACTGCAAGTTTTAGTTTCAGATAAGAAACTGCGAGTTTTAGAGGCAGAGCATTTATATTAACACCCCCTTTTCAAACAGGGATAACATCATGTTGGAAGTTTTATTCATGGTCAAAAATGGAACTACCAGCCAGTTGACATCATGCTGATCAGCATTCATGCATAGCACACCTTCATATGATGCACAGTCAAATATATATGCTATTTTCAAAATGCCCACACAATGTTGAGTGTGCGAAAAACAGAGAAAATGAGGGACGAAGTTTTGGCAAGTGTTGGACGTGGTGTGCGTAGATGACAATGGGGACCCACATGTCAATAATGGCAGAGGCAAAAAATTGGAGATATTTTCACCGCATCAGGTGGAATTGAACCCGGGAGAAACAGCGGTCGGGTAGTGTCACTTGGCCACTGGGCTAATTCAGTAGTTTCGCTAGAAATAAGGCACATCATCTACCATTACTGTAGCATGCCTTCCTTGGCTCCGGTTCATTCTTGTCCTCCGCCTTTGTGCGCTCACCGCGGCGCTGCTGTCTGCCGTTGTGAACATGCTGAATAAACGAGAGGAATGTGGAGAGGACTATACGTGGAGAGGCGGACAGTCGGGACCCACCAGGTCTATGGCCATACGCAAGCAAGTGCCTCATTGAAAAAATACTTCCTCCTAATGATATACTGACGTTGGGGCCCATGGATTTGTCAACATAGTTACATTTTTTAGGTGCTTCAACGTAGTTACTAAAGGAGATGAATTTACAATGAAGCCAGGGAGCTGGCAGGTATCATATATTATTAGTGGGCTAGCAAGTATTAGCTGGGTTGTGGGTTGCCCCGTCTAAGCTTTCTTTTTTAACATGCGCAGCCCATGACATGCCGGTTTGTATTTTCTTGAGGGTTGTCATGTATCGACCGGCCTATGGACCTCCCATCCTAGGTTTTATTTTTCCTGAAACATCCGCAGCCCAACTTATGTATTTTTTGAAGAAAACGCAGAGGACTGTTCTATTTTTCTATATAAGAACAGGAACGCCAGGTCCAACTTATGTTTCCCTTCTAACTATATTATATATATATATATATATATATAATTTTATATGTTATTATATATTATTGTTATTTTCATCATATATTTAACAGGTACTTACATATATAAGAAAAGAACATCCCACGTCTTATTAACTTATAAAAATAATTTTTTAACAATAAATCCTGGATTTTTTTACATTAAGGCAACAAAAATCCTGGTGATTGTGTACAAAAGCTTGGTAAGATTTAAGGACCAATGTAATGATAAAGCACTTATTATTTAAATATATTTATAACAAAATGCTCAGCCCCTGTTTATTTTTTGATAATATTGTTGTGCCCAACCCAACATTATAATTAGAACCGGCCCACCAAAATCGTGTATTTCGAGAAAGTGCAAATGGGTTGTAACTTTTAGGAAAAATAAATGGGTCGCATGGACGCTATATTATTTGTTCAGCCAGCCCAGCAAATTCGTGTATTTCGAGAAAGTGAGAATGGGTTGTACTTTAAACAAAATGGGCCGCATGGACGATACATTATTTGTTGACCCACCCAACAAATGGACCATAATTCTAAAAAAATCAAATGGACTGTAAATTCTGAAAAAATGGGTTGAATATGTGCCACCTTTTGGGAGGCTGAAATGTAGGCCAATAGGTCGAAGCTAACGCAAGTCATTGTCAACTTGGTCAACAAATGATTCTGACATTGATAGCCATTGGATTTACATCCAACGATCGACATCCATCTCCAATCTCTCATCTTCTTCCTCCAGCGCCACCAGGACCACCTGCTCCCACCTCCTGGTGCTAGCAGCTTTGCTTAGCATGCTTCGTTGTGAAGCGCTTCCCCACCGCCGGCCAGGCCATCCCTCCACCCCTCCACACCTCATGTTCTTCTCCACCGACTACCGAACCACGGTGCACTAGAACCAGTTACCCTCGTACACCTCTTTGTCTGCGACTCCACTCCCGCATCTTCCCATCTCTGGCTCATTGTTGTCCGGGGCCTCGCCATAGTCCACCACCTTGGATGCTCTCGGCACGGTGTGGTCAATGTGGTCAACAAATGAGAGTCATCGGAAGAGGACTGTACGTGGAGAGGCTGACAGTGGGGACGCACCAGGTCCATGGACGCACGCATGCAATCGCCTCCTTATTACGCGAAAATAAAATTATTCCTTCCCCTGAAAGCTGGGACCCACCATGTATATCTTCGCATGGAAGGAAGTGCATCCTTATTCCTGCCACTGCTGTGACCCACCAGCTACATCTTCGCACGCAGGGAAGTGTGTCCATATTAGGAAACAATGATTCTTCCCCCTCACAGTTGGGACACACCAGCTATAACTTCGCACACAAGGAAGTGCCTCCTTATCCTCCCTGACTGCTAGGACCCACCCGGTCGAACCATACGTAGGGTTGTCTGTTTGGTCGCAAATGTGTACGTACATACTGATCGATTGGTCTCTCAGCAGCGATGAACCGTGACCGAGTAAGGAGCAGCACGTGGCGTAGTAGAGGCGCGGACGTAGCATTTCACGCAATCCCTTCTATATCGCGTACATGTACGTACAACCACACTGCAAGAAAGTAAATACGGTTATGTACGTACATATGGGCGGGGTCTCGAACGCGTACAGTGACGGTGTCCTGTTCATCGGCAGCCAACTGGCTAGGTCAGAACGGAGAAACTGCATCATGTTCATCGGGAGGCAACATAATCTGTCCTGATCATCGGGAGCCAACCAGCTTGGACGGAACAGCTGAAACGAGGCCTGGTGTACCGCCGAACAGAGGAAACGGCCTTCTGTTCGACCGCTTACGGTCGAAACGGGATCCTATTCATCGGGAGGGGTCTGGCGTACCGCAAAGCGGAGGAAACATACTTCTCTTCGACCTCCTATGGTCGAAACAGGGTCCTATTGATCGGGAGGGGTGTGGCATGCCGCAAAACAGAGGAAACGGACTTCTCTTCGACCTCCTATGGTCGAAACTGGGGTCCTGTTCATCAGGAGGGGTGTGGCGTACCGCAAAACAGGACTCCACGGGCTAATGTTCATCCACCGTCTATACTGCCTCGCTCCAGCCTCCATAGGCTACTGTTCATCCACCGTCGACCTCCTCCAGCCTCCACCTGCGACTGTTCATCCAGGGCGTCACTACAGGAATCAGCTACTTTGTTGTCTGCCATGGCGGATGGCAAAGGCAGGAAAGGCGGATGGCAAAGGTCTTTGCCGTCTGCCGCGGACGGCAAAAGGCTCCAGCAAAGTAAGGATCGGCAAAGAGCTACTTTGCCGTCTGCTTTCTGAGGCTGACGGCAAAGGGGCCTTTGCCGTCAGCAGCTGACGGCAAAGAAAGCAAACGGCAATAATTACGCTGTTAGTCCGTTAGGTAGCTAACGGCAGCCTTTGCCGTCTGCTGTGGTAGGCAAAGCCTTTGCCATCCGCTGCTGTAGGCAAAGCCTTTGCCGTCCGCTTGTTGTAGGCAAAGCCCGACCAAATGGGTTGACCCACCAGAAGCAATTGGTGGCCGCGTGGCTTCTTTGCCGTCCGCGGCTGTCGGCAAAGGTGGCTTTGCCATCAGTGGCTGACGGCAAAGATCCTGCATTGCCTCTTTTTTCTGGTTTTTTTAATCCAACAAACATATATATATCACAGGGCTATTTAACAGCAAACATATGACATATCTAGCACATAAGTTTCATCGTACATACATATATAGTTCCATCCATTCATACATACCAAGTTGCGCATACACATTGTTCCATCCATACATATTACAATGCAAAGTTTCACCAAGATAGCAAGCTAGAAGAATACTTGAAGAGAATGAAAGAAAAAACAAGCACTCCATCATAGCAAGCTAGCTTCCGTGAAGTGAATGAAATCTGCAAAATGGCAAATAAGAAAGTTAGAAAAAGGTGACTACAAGAAGAAGAGTAGAACAAGAAGTATACGTCATTTATGAGCTAACTTAGGTGAAATGGATCATTTATGAGCTAATTTAGGTGAAATGGATCGTTTTTTAGCTAACTTCAGTGAAATGGATCGTTTATGAGCCAACTTAGTTGAAAAGGATCGTTTATGAGCTAACTTAGTAAAAAGCATCATCTTAGAGCTAACCTAGGTGTGATGGGTCATTTTGGAGCTAACCTAGGTAAGATGGGTCATTTTGGAGCGAACCTAGGTGAAATGGATCGTTTATGAGCTAATCTAGGTAAAATGGGTCATTTTAGAGCCAACTTGGGTAAAATGCATCATTTTAGAGCTAACCTAGGTAAGATGGGTCATTTCGGAGCTAACCTAGGTAAAATGGGTCATTTTACAGCTAACGTAGTTAAAATGGGTCATTTAGGAGCTAATCTAGTTACAATAGGTCATTTTAGAGCTAACTTGGGTAAAATGGATCATTTATAAGCTAAGTAAGGTTAAATGGGTCATTTTAGAGCTAACTTAGGTAAAATGGAATCGTTTATGAGCTAACTAAGCTAATTATGCCATTTTTTACATAAGTAAGCTAAGTGCATATCGTTTTAGAGCTAACATAGATAAAATGGATGGTTTTGGAGGTCAATAAGCTTATTAAGTCATTTTGGAGGAAAAGAAGCTAACTCTAAGTCATTATGGTAAGCATATTGGAGGAAATAAAGCTAAGTCTAGGTCTTTATGCATTTGTTAAGAAAAACACTAGAGACACTTACCGTGATCATGGAGGTGTAGTAGCGGGGTGGCTCATGCCGGTAGCTGGAGAAGGATCGTGCGATGCTTGTCTGGAGTTACGCTGCACCAAAGATCATTTCCAATGTCTCGTTAGCATGATGACACTCAAATGTTAAGACTAGCAAGTAATGTCCATTCAAATTAAACTCACCGTGGTCCTGTGGAGCAATCATCGGCATCGGCGGAGCGGTCTCGACCGGACTTCTCACACAGATCGCACATTTGGTTTTGACGACTCACCATACTAGTTAGTAATGAGACAAACACTACATGAATGTTTTGGCTAATGTGTAGAAAAACTTACCACAAGGAGCTCGTACATGGCCCTTGCTCGCATGTCATTCCGTGCCTCCCTCCTCCAACATCTTTGTCGCCCTCTCCTCCAACTCCCGCTGCCTCCACCAGAAGTTTCTCCGTTCTATCTCTCTCACTTTGTATAGAAGCCTGCAACACCACTCCTCGTTACCATTTGTAATCATTGATGGAAGCGCACACAATGTAATGGAGAAAGATAGCTGAGTACGTATAACTAACCTTGAAGGCGAGTTGGACTGGCCGTTCACGAGGCCTTATCTCAGGAGCGGAGCTCGACTGGCGCGCCTTGATCTCCGGGAGAGTGCTAGGACAACGGATAAGTCCATCTCCCATGGCTATGGAGCCATGGGACTTCCCGCCACCAGATATCATCAGCAGCTCTGTAAATGGGACCCTGGATCGGGTTAAAGTCCTCCCCTTTCCTCACCTTCCCATCATCTCTATATTTCACGAGCTTGTCGTGGAGATGTTGGTGAAGTTTTTTGGATCATCGAGGTCAGACGCAGAGAATGCCTTGACTTTCTTGTAAGAGCCAGCAGGGCCATGGCATACTGTGTATACACGTCTGGCACCTTATCCGCCTTATTGTAGCGTGTCTGAAAGAGATAAACAAAGTAAATTAGTAATTAAAGGGCGGAAGCTAGCATGACGAATGAATTGCATGAATCATGAAGCAAACCACATACCCAGTTCCGCCCGTACTGATATAAGTTGGAGCTGCCTTGATGGTGTGGCACACCTTCCATTTGGGCACGTTTGTCCTTGGCCTCATTGTGGAGGGCTAGCCATTCTTTTGAGCACCACTCATTGACCAACACCTCCCAACAATCCATCTGATCCGCACACCATCTCGGAGGGGCCTAAGTTAGGAAATAGAAACTTGAGCACTACGGCTATGAATTACTAAATGAAGGAAGTAAAGTACAAGGCCTTAAGAATTACCTTCATGTACTCCTCCTTACCCAAGAACTTCTCGCGGCACGCCGGCTTGGTCTTCTTGATACCACGCGAGGCGTAGTAGTCTCGAACAGCCTGCACCCGAGCCTCGTGCCGTAAGTTCTGTAGTAGGTGCTTCCTCCTCGTATCCCTCCTCACACTTGTAGAATATCTACAATCAAATGAGAGAATATTGATTAGTACAATTAATAACTAGCTAGTTGAAGATTTTTAATTGTGTAAAGGAGAAATTACCCAGAACTTTCTAATCACCATGTCTGCCCTCATCTTGCACAAGACACCGTCGATAATCTCACCCGGTGGGGCCGAGGCAGCCAAGTAGTGCTCCCAACTCAATCCAAGCTCTGGAAGCCAACCCTCACCAGGTAACGTGACAAACCCCGGGAAGTTTTGCCGACAAAGAACTCCAAGGATGGAGTTGGGCCGGCGGACACTATGATGGTGGTCCCAACCCCTGCAGCATGACAAGGCCAACACATTAGATATTTGAAGAAACGTAAATGCAGAAGGGTACAAAAAGATTAAATGCACTTCCCTCTCCCCATCAGGGAAAATTAACCACCTCTGCTCGCGGGTCGCCGGCACGTCCGGGAGCCATGTACAACCATGCTGGTAGACGGTGCCCCTTCCTCCTCAATATCAGTCGGCTCCCCGCCATCATCAGCATGGCCACTCGGCCCCTTAGGCTGATCCGGCCAGGTACCCCATCCAGACGTGTGTTCCTCCGGGGTCTCGTGGGCCGAACTCTCGTGGCCCGAAGGCCCATCCACCCGAGGCTCGTGGGCCAAAGGCCCGTGGACCGGAGGCTCGTGGACCGGAGTCCGTGTAGCCTCCTCCTCGGACGAGTCCACCCTAGCAGTCACATGCTCAGATGAAACAGCTGGGGGTAGCGGCGTGGAAGGCGCCTTGGCAGTCACCCTACCTCCTCTCCCGTGACCACGTGCTCTAGCTCCTCTCTTCTTCTTACCTCGTCCCTTGCTCGGCACCGCGGTCGACGAAGAAGGGCCCGGCAGTGTCGCCATACTGTCCAGCAACACTTGGCGGAGAGGTGTGTGTGGAATGGAAGACCTCGCACCACGCGCCACGAAGAAGGGTCCTCAGAGCGCTCCCGACCAGCGCCCACCATCTTTCAACACCTGCCATGACAAAGAGTAAACGAAATTAGTACAACATAAAAAAAACACCGACATGAATAATAATATGTATATCACTTAAGTGTATCATCATCAAGTACAACATAAAAAAATTGACTACCTGACACTACGTACTAATAATCTCGATCAGTATCATCAATAAATGCATAATCATCATCATCACTTTAATCAATGACGGGCTCAGGAGGGTCAGGGGGTCGGGGTGTCGGGGTGTGGTGTTGGGGTCGGGGTTTCGGGGTGTGGTGTCGGGGTCAGGGTGTCGGGGTCGGGGTGTCGGGGTGTGATGTTGGGGTTGGGGTCTCGGGGTCAGGGGGTCGGGGTGTTGTGTCGGGGTCGGGGTGTGGTGTCGGGATCGGGGTGTCGTGTCGGGGTCGGGGTGTGGTGTCGGGGTCGAGGTGTCGGGGTGTGGTCTCGGGGTCGGGGTGTCGGCGTCAGGGGGTCGGGGTGTCGGGGTCGGGGTGTGGTGTCGGGGTGTCGGGGTCGGGGTGTGGTGTCGGGGTGTCGGGGTCGGAGTGTCTGGGTCAGGGGGTCAGGTGGTCGGGGTGTCGGGGTGTCGTGTCGGGGTGTCGGGGTGTCGGGGTGTCTTTTTTCTACTTCTTTTCTTTTCTTCTTTTCTTCTTCTTCTACTTCTTCTACTTCTTTTCTTCTTCTTCTTTTTTCATCTTTTTTCAACTTCTTTTCTTTTCTTCTTTTCTTCTTCTACTACTTCTTCTACCTCTTTTCTTCTTCTTCTACTTCTTCTTTTCTTTTCTTCTTTTCTTCTTCTTCTTCTTCTTTTCTTCTACATATTCTTTTTTCTAACACTAACACTAAATCTTCTTCTTTTCTAACACTAACACTAACAATTAAACAGCAATTAAACAGCAAAAAAAGAAAAAAAGAAAAAAAATACTCACCGAGCTGCAGGCACTGGCCGGGTGGTGGGCGGGTGGGGGGCGGGGCTCTCGGGGGTGGGACGGCCAAGGCAAGGCGGGGGCGCGGGCGGGCGGCGGCGGGCAGGAGGGAGGCACCGGCGGCGGGATGGTGGGGGGCGGGTGGGGAGGGGGCGGGTGGCGGCGGGGGCGGCGATGGCGGGCGGGGGCGCTGGGGGCGGGCGGCGGATGGGTGGGTCGGTGGGGAGGGGGGGGGGGGGGCGGGCGGCGGGGCGGGGGGGTGGCGGCGGGCGGCGGCGGGGGGGGCGGGGGGCGGGCGCGGCGGCGGCGGGGCGGCGCGGTGGGTGGATGTGGGCGTCGGGGAGGAGAGAGGGAGAACAAAGAGAGTAACGGGCGGGGGGGCTCAGCCGTTAGTTAGGTTAGTTAGGCTAGCCTTTGCCATCCGCTGCGGACGGCAAAGAGGGGGGACGTTAAGTTTTTTCGTTAGTGGGTGCCACCTCCCTCTTTGCCGTCAGCCAGCGGACGGCAAAGATTCTTTGCCGTCAGCCAGAGGACGGCAAAGAAATGGCCGATGGCAAAGACCTTCTTTCCTGTCTGCTAGTTGTTTGTCGTCCGCTTCTTGGCAGCTGATGGCAAAGACCTTCTTTGCCGTCCGCTAGCTGATGGCAAAGAGATGGCAGACGGCAAATTCCCTATTTCTAGTAGTGTGTCTCCCTCCTGCCTCCACCAGCTACTGTTCATCCACTGGCTCCTGTTCATCCTGCCTCCACCGGCTACTGTTCAACCAGCCCTCCATGGGCTACTGTTCATCCAGCCCTCCACCGGCTACTGTTCAACCAACCCTCCACTTGGTCCTGTTCATCCATCCCCAACCGGCTCGATCGGGGTCCTGTTCATCCAGCGGCAACGGCCTCTACTACCACGGGGTATTGTTCATCCAAACCCCACCGAGAACTGTTCATTGAACCCCCAACAACGCTCATTGTTCATCAAGAGGCAACAGGTTCGATCGTCTTCATTTAGCAGCAGTAGCGAATGAATTGCTCGATCGGGTTCAGTTAACAGCCAGGGATCGAACGATCGCTCGGGTTCAGTAACGCGTAGCCAGTGCAATTGATCGGATTCAGTTAGAGCCCAACGCCTCGCACCCACGCGCGTACGTGTACGAGAGAACTGAGCAATCCCTCTATGCATCGCTCGGCCCCGACCACCCACTATAATTGGGAACTCCCTGATATTTTCCTCACCCTCGCTTCTACCACGGTTTTTTCTGTCATGGACGGCCCAAAGAATGTCATGCAGCTGCGTCTCCGACCCGCCCAGGACAAAAAACCCATTTTCCGTCATGATTTTTTGTCATAGAAGTAGGAGGCACCACATCTATGATGATACCGGGTTTTGTCACAATTATTGTCATAGAAGTGTCATAAGCATGACAGGAAAAAATTCGTTCGGCCCAAAATGTCACGGATGTGACTTTTTTTATAGTGGTCGGCGCCATCGAGACGAGGTTTGCCCTAAGACCTCAGTTCCACCGAGTTGTTCCCGTCGGTCCCACCAAGATTCCTAACATTCATATTTTTTAAACAGATCGGTGCCACCGAGTTTTCTGTTCGGTGCCACCGTGATGGGTCAAAAGTGTGTAATGGTTGGATTTTGTGTGGAGGCTATATATACCCTTCCACCACCACCCCCCTCTTCTCATAAGAGAGAGCCATCAGAATGTGCCTACACTTCCACCATTCATTTTCTGATAGAGAACCACCTACTCATGTGTTGAGATAAAGAGATTCCATTCCTACCATTTGAACCTTGATTTCTAGCCTTCCCCAAGTTGCTTTCCACTCAAATCCTTCTTCCACCATAGCCAAATCTGTGAGAGACAGTTGTGTGTTGGGGAGACTATCGTTTGAAGCACAAGAGCAAGGATTCATCATCAACACATCGTCTATTACCTTTTGGAGAGTGGTGTCTCCTAGATTGGTTAGGTGTCGCTTGGAGCCTTCGACATGATGTGGAGTTGAACCAAGAAGTTTGTAAGGGCAAGGAGATCGCCTACTTCGTGAAGATCTACCCGAGTGAGGCAAGTCCTTCGTGGGCGATGGCCATGGTGGGATAGACAAGGTTTCTTCTTCGTGGACTCTTCGTGGGTGGAGCCCTCCGTGGACTTGCGCAATTGTTACCCTTTGTGGGTTGAAGTCTTGATACGTCTCAAACGTATCTACTTTTCCAAACACTTTTACCCTTGTTTTGGACTCTAACTTGCATGATTTGAATGAAACTAACCTGGATTGACGTTGTTTTCAGCAGAACTGCCATGATGTTGTTTTATGTGTAGAAAACAAAAGTTATCGGAATGACCTGAAAATCCACGGAGATAAGTTTTGGAAAATATAAAAAATACTGGCGAAAGAATCAAGACCAGGGGCCCACACCCTGTCCACGAGGGTGGGGGCGCGCCCCCCTGTCTCGTGGGCCCCCTAACGCTCCACCGACCTCAACTCCAACTCCATATATTCCGTTTCACGGAGGAAAAAATCAGAGAGAAAGTTTCATCGCGTTTTACGATACGGAGCCGCCGCCAAGCCTAATCTCTCTCGGGAGGGCTGATCTGGAGTCCGTTCGGGGCTCCGGAGAGGTGGATTTGTCGTTGTCGTCATCATCAACCATCCTCCATCGCCAATTTCATGATGCTCACTGCCGTGCGTGAGTAATTCCATCGTAGGCTTGCTGGACGGTGATGGGTTGGATGAGATTTACCATGTAATCAAGTTAGTTTTGCTAGGGTTTGATCCCTAGTATCCACTATGTTCTGAGATTGATGTTGCTATGACTTTGCTATGCTTAATGCTTGTCACTAGGGCCCGAGTGCCATGATTTCAGATCTGAACCTATTATGTTTTCATGAATATATGTGTGTTCTTGATCCTATCTTGCAAGTCTATAGTCACCTATTATGCGTTATGATCCGACAACCCCAAAGTGACAATAATCAGGATACTTCTCAGTGATGACCACAGTTTGAGGAGTTCATGTATTCACTATGTGCTAATGCTTTGTTCCGGTTCTCTATTAAAAGGAGGCATTAATATCCCTTAGTTTCCGCTAGGACCCCGCTGCCACGGGAGGGTAGGACAAAAGATGTCATGCAAGTTCTTTTCCATAAGCACGTATGACTATATTCGGAATACATGCCTACATTACATTGATGAACTGGAGCTAGTTCTGTGTCACCCTATGTTATAGCTATTACATGAGGAATCGCATCCGACATAATTATCCATCACTGATCCAATGCCTACGAGCTTTTTACATATTGTGCTTCGCTTATTTACTTTTCCGTTGCTACTGTTACAATTCCTACAAAACTATTATCTTTACTTTTGCCACTGTTACCTTTACTATCATATCACTTTGCTACTAAATACTTTGCTGCAGATACTAAGTTATCTAGGTGTGGTTGAATTGACAACTCAACTGCTAATACTTAAGAATATTCTTTGGCTGCCCTGTTTGGAATCAATAAATTTGGGTTGAATACTCTACCCTCGAAAGTTGTTGCGATCCCCTACACTTGTGGGTTATCAAGACTAATTTCAAGCGCATTCTTTGGGAGCATAGCTCTATTCTTTGAGTCACTTGGGATTTATATCTGTTGATCACTATGAGGAACTTGAAAGACGAAATAACCAAGATTTTTCCCTCAACTATGAAGGGAGGTAAGGAACTGCCATCTAGCTCTGCACTAGATTCTCCTTCTGTTTTGAGTAAGCTTGCGACACCTAAACCTGCTACTGCTATGAATTCAGATATGTCGCATGTTATTGATGATGCCACTTCTTCTATGCATGATACTTATGATGAAACTACTACTGTGCGTGATACTACTTTGCCGTTAGGTGAATTTCTTGATGAACAACTTGCTAGGGTTAGAGAGAATGAAATTATTGAAGATGCTATTATTGATGATAGTGGTGATGAAAGTTCTCCCCCTGATTATGAATTACATGTTGTTCCTGAGGGTTATGTTATGGAGGAGGAAGCTGCTAGAGCTATTTTTGCTTGCAAAGATAGATATGATCTTAAAAAGTTATTAGCTAAATGGAAGCAGCAATCTCTTAATGCTAGAATGAAACCTGGCCCTGCTTTTGCTACTTCACCTATCTGTGTTACTGATAAGGACTATAAATTCTCTGTTGATCCTGAAATTATTACTTTAGTAGAATCTGATACTTTTTATGGCCTTGAATCTGAAACTGTTGTGGCACATCTTACCAAGTTGAATGATATAGCCACCCTATTTACTAATGATGAGAAGTCTCGCTATTATTATATCCTTAAGATATTTCCGTTCTAATTAAAGGGTGATGCTAAGACTTGGTTTAATTCCCTTGATCCTGATTGTGTGTGTAGTCCACAGGATATGATTTATTACTTCTCTGCTAAGTATTTCCCTGCTCATAAGAAACAAGCTGCCTTGCAGGAAATATATAATTTTGTGCACTTGGGGGAGGCTTCTCCGATTACTTAATGCTTTGCCTGATCATCCTCTTAAGAAAAATGAAATACTTGATGTCTTTTATAATGGACTCACCGATGCTTCCAAGGACTACATGGATAGTTGTGATGGTTGTGTTTTCAGGGAAACAACAGTCGACGAAACTGAATTACTATTGAATAATATGTTGACTAATGAAAATAATTCGACTCTTCCTGAGCCAATTCCTGAACCAATTGAGCCAACTCCTGAGCCTATTCCTAAACCCCCTGAAGATATGCAAGAGGCAAAGAAATCAATGAGAGAAAAAGGTATAAAAGCTGAAGATGTTAAGAATTTACCACCTATTGAAGAAATACATGGTCTTAATATACCGCCTGTTGATGAACCACATTGTCTTGATAACCCGACGCAGGTAGTAAAGGTAAATTCTCTCTATAGATATGATAAAGTTGAAATTCCCTCTACTAAATTTCATAGCCCATGCTTAGATGAATTTGATGACTTTATGGCTAGACAAGAAAGTTTTAATGCTTATGTTGGTAGAGAATTAAAGAATAATGCTTTTGAGATAGGACGCTTGAGTGATTATATGGCTAGAGTTAAAGGTCAACTTAAACTCATTAGCAAATATGCTTCTATGGTTGCTACTCAAGCTGAGCAAGTACTTAAAGCTCAAAATGATTTGCTTGATGAATTAAATAATAAACCTGACCTTGTTGTTAGAGTGGCTACTAGGACCGGTAGAATGACTCAGGAACCTTTGTATCCTGAAGGCCACCCTAAGAGAATCGAGCAGGATTCTTAGAGAAATAATTTAGAGGCACCTAGTTCTTCCAAAAAGAAGAACAAGAAAAACAATAGGACGTTGCATGCTTCTAGTGAACCTGTCGTAGACACACCTAAGAATCCCAATGATATTTCTATTTCTGATGCTGAAACTCAATCAGGTGATGAACATGAACCTTGTGATAAGATTAATGATAATGTTCATGTTGGTGCTCAACCTAGCAAAAACAATGATGTAGAGATTGAACCTACTGTTGATCTTGATAACCCACAATCAAAGAATCAACGTTATGATAAGAGAGATTTTGTTGCTAGGAAGCACGGTAAAGAAAGAGAACCATGGGTTCAGAAACCCATGCCCTTTCCTCCTAAACCATCCAAGACAAAGGATGATGAGGATTTTGAGCGCTTTGCTGAAATGATTAGACCTATCTTCTTACGTATGCGCTTAACTGATATGCTTAAATTAAATCTCTATGCTAAGTATATGAAGGATATCATTACAAATAAAAGAAAGATACCGGATACTGAAATTTCCACCATGCTTGCTAATTACACTTTTAAGGGTGGAATACCAAAGAAACTTGGTGATCCAGGGGTACCAACTATACCATGCTCCATTAAACGAAACTATGTTAAAACTACTTTATGTGATCCTGGAGCTGGTGTTAGTGTTATACCTCTATCTTTATATCGTAGACTTGACTTGAATAAGTTGACACCTACTGAAATATCTTTGCAAATGGTCAATAAATCAACTCTATACCTGTCGCTATTTGTGAGGATGTGCCTATTGTGGTTGCAAATGTCACTATCTTAACGGACTTTGTTATTCTTGATATTCCCGAGGACGATAGTATGTCGATTATCCTTGGTAGACCCTTTTTGAACACTACAGAGGCTGTTATTGATTGCAACAAAGGCAATGTCACTTTTCATGTTAATGGTAATGAGCATACGGTACACTTTCCGAGGAAACAATCTCAAGTTCATAGCATCAATTCTATTGGAAAAAGTCCAACTATCATTATTGGAGGTTTTGAATTTCCTCTTCCTACTGTCAAGAAAAAATATGATATTCTTATTTTTGGGGATGTTCATATCCCCGTTGAGGTAACTTAGTGTTATTCGAAATTTCTCCGGTTCCGTGTTATTCGGAATGAATTTGTTAACAAGACTTGATCAACCTTGTTAGTGGATTCATTTTGATGATCATGAGATGGATGAAACTAGAAGGCACAACCTTTTGTACCCTCTTTTTACTTTCTGTTATTTAGATTAAATAAAGCAAAAATAGTATTATCCATCTGTTTTTTGAATTATCCGTGCAATAAAAAAATATCCCAAAAATAAAAGTGCTCCAAATGCCCTGCAAATTTAGTATGGTTTTTATGGACTATTTGAGGATTTTAGGCACTGAAAACACTGCAGAGGGGGCAAGCACCTAGCCACGAGGGTGGAGGGCGCGCCCACACCCCCTTGGCGCGCCCCCTGTCTTGTGGGCCCATGGTGGCCCCCCTCCACTTATTCCTGCACCCACACACTCCATCTTCTTCCCAAAAAAATCCTCATCCAGCTCAAGCACGAGTTCTAGCTCATTTTGCTGCAATTTTCGATCTCCTTGCTCAAAGCTCCATTGACAAAACTGCTTTGGGAGATTGTTGCTTGGTATGTGACTCCTCCATTGGTCCAGTTAGTTTTTGTTCTAGTGATTTATCCATTGCAAATTTTTGCTGCATAGGTGACCATGTTCTTGAGCTTGCATGTTAAATTTATGAGGTTCCAAGTAATTCTAATGCATGATATAGGCTCTAGGCACTTGTAGGAGTAGTTGCTATCAATCTTGTTTAGTTTTATTCACTTTTATTTTGAAGTTACTAAAATTTTAGAAATTTTTCAGAAAAAGAAATATGTCTAGGAGAATGTATCAAGGTGGTTCCTCAATAAAGAAAGGACCTAGGCTTGCTATGCGTGAGCAAGACGATGAACTATTGAGGGACGTAGAAGTGCGAGCTTGTGAGCGACCATCAGACGATTTTATGGCCAATGCAGGCTTTAAGGAGGAATTTGACGCATATGTGCGCAATGCCGATCTTGAGGACTTCTTACAAGATAAGTGTCCTCAGTACTATCTATTGACTGATTCATTTGTGAGAAGGTTTAAATATAAATGTTCACATAATTCTCAGAGTGTCCTGTTTGATATTTATGATAGATCTTATACCATGGACTTAGAGGATTTTACAACTGCTTGCAAACTTCCACAGTGGGGCAATGTTAATGATCCCCACAAATCTGAATTTAGAGACTTTATTACTAGTATTACTGTGGGAGAATCTAGGGATATAACACAAGCTACCATAGGGAGCATTCATTTTCCTGCTATACATTATTTTGCTCTCTTCATTGGTAGATGCATTAACGGTAAAGATGAAGCATGTCACATGTGGGTCCCTGATCTTTGTGTCCTCAAGAGTGCTGTGTTAGGTAATAAAGATTATAACTTGGGGGCAATAGTTGCACGTAGGTTGCATAACAATGGTAGGGATGGAGATTTATTTGGAGGAATTTATGCGACCCATGTGGCTAATTATCTTGGTATAGCCCCATGAGAGGGAGATATGGTGTTGCCTCCTGCTTATTTAGATTATGACACTATGGTCAAACATCATTTTCTTAGGAGGAATGAACAATTCCTCCAGTATCAACTAATCTTTGACAGACATAGCTCTGCCCATGTTACTCTTCCTGCTCCTTTCCTTTTTGATTACCAGGCAAAAGGAAGATATGTTGTTACCAGGGAGGAAGCGGTGAACACGAGGGTAGAGCGTATGCTCGCCAACATGCCGCAGCTCAGGAGGCATTTGTTGCTGCATCTCAGTATGACCCCAGTTACAACTATGGATATCAGCCAGGCTACCCTTGGCCTTAGACCAACTTAGGCAAACGCCTAAGCTTGGGGGAGTACGTATTTCTCACCGACTTTACATTCATGTTCACACACTATTCTAGTCGTCGGTGCTCATACTTTTTCATTGTATTATCCATGCTAGTTTAATTTTCTTTTTCTAGCTTTCTTCTTGTGTGTTTGATAAACCTTAAGAAAAACCAAAAAAAATTAGTTAGTTTAATTTCTATGCTTGTAGTAGTAATTAAAATGAATACCCAAAAAGATTTCTCATTCTTCTTTTACTTGCTGGGAGCTTTCCCGTGTAAATAGTTTTATTTTATTTTCTTTCCTTTGGGGGTCGAGAGTAGAAGATCATATTGAAAATGTTTAGTGGCTCTCTTATGCATGATTGTTCATTTAACTTAGAGCCCATATTACCTTGTCTTCTCTCTTGAGTTGAATGCTTGCAGATTCCAGCTTAGTCCAATGCACGTGCACTATTATTATTATACACATCGTTCGTCGTGCAAGTGAAAGGCAATAATGACGATATATGATGGACTGATTGAGATGAGAAAAGCCGGTATGAACTCGACCTCTCTTGTTTTTGTAAATATGATGAGTTCATCGTTCCTGATTCAGCTTATTATGAAGTAAACATATTTGCAATGACATTTAGAGATTATAGTTGCTTGTGCCATGCTTGATTAGCTATGAGTTATAATGGATTACCTTGCGTGCCGACATGCTATTAAAATGATTATGATGTGGTATGATGGGATGTATCCTCCTTTGAATGAATTGAGTGACTCGACTTGGCACATGTTCACGCATGTTGTTGAAACAAATCAACATAGCCTTCCCGATATTTATGTTCATGGTGGATTATATCCTACTCATGTTTGTACTCGGTGTGAATAAATTTTAATGCATGTTCATGACTATTGTCGCTCTCTCAGTTGGTCGCTTCCCAGTCTTTTGCTAGCCTTCACCTGTACTAAGCGGGAATACTGCTTGTGCATCCAAACTCCATGAACCCCAAAGTTGTTCCATATGAGTCCACCATACCTTCCTATATGCGGTATCTACCTACCGTTCCAAGTAAATTTGTATGTGCCAAACTCCAAATCTTCAAATGAAATTCCGTTTTGTATGCTCGAGCAGCTCATGTTTCAACTAGGGCTGCCTATATCTTCCATGCTAGGTGGGTTATTATCAAGAGGATTGGACTCCGCTCCTCATTCACGAGAAAGGGCCGGTAACCGGGATGCCCAATCCCATGATCCAAAAAGATCAAAGCAAATCAATATAATTAAACAAAACTCCCCCAGGGCTGTTGTTAGTTGGAGGCACTCGTTGTTTTGAGCAAGCCATGGATTGATGCTTGTTGGTGGTGGGGGAGTATAAACTTTTACCATTCTGTTTGGGAACTGTCTATAATGCATCTAGTATGGAAGATATCGCCATCTCATAGTTGTTTCATTGACAGTGAAAGTATGCCGCTCAAAATGTTATTCATCTCTATTTTAAAATCGAGCTCTGGCACCTCTACAAATCCTTGCTTCCCTCTGCGAAGGGCCTACCTATTTACTTTTATGTTGAGTCCTCACCTTCTTATTAAAAAGCACCTGCTGGAGAGCACACTGTCATTTGCATTCATTACTATTGGTTTATATTGGGTATGACTTGACTGGATCTCTTTTACCATGAATTACAATGTTTAGTCAGTCCTTGATCTTTAAAGGTGCTCAGCATTTATGTTTTGCAGTCTCAGAAAGGGCTAGCGAGATACCATTTTGTTATATCATGTTATGGTTGTTTTGAGGAAGTGTTGTCATCCGAGTTTTATTATTATCGCTCGCTAGCTGATTATGCCATTGATATGAGTAATAGTGAGACCTAAGTGTTATTGTGAGTATGGTTAGTTCATAATATTTGCTGAAACTTGAATGCTGGCTTTACATGTTTACAACAACAAGAGCAAATAGAGTTTGTAAAAGTTTTTCTTTTTCACTTTCAGTTTATCAACTGAATTGCTTGACGACAGGCAAAGGTTTAAGCTTGGGGGAGTTGATACGGCTCCAAGGTATCTACTTTTCCAAACACTTTTGCCCTTGTTCTGGACTCTAACTTGCATCATTAGAATGAAACTAACCCGGACAGACGCTGTTTTCAGCAGAACTGCCATGATGTTGTTTTATGTGTAGAAAACAAAAGTTCTCAGAATGACTTGAAAATCCACGGAGATAAGTTTTGGAAAATATAAAAAATACTGGCAAAAGAATCAAGACCTGGGGGGCCCACACCCTGTCCACGAGGGTGGGTGAGGGAGTCCCGGACTAGGGGGTGTCCGGATAGCCGAACTATCATCTTCGGCCGGACTCCTGGACTATGAAGATACAAGATTGAAGACTTCGTCCCGTGTCTGGATGGGACTTTCCTTGGCGTGGAAGGCAAGCTTGGCGATACGGATATGTAGATCTCCTACCATTGTAACCGACTCTGTGTAACCCTAACCCTCTTCGTGAAGGAAATATGCCCTAGAGGCAATAATAAAGTTATTATTTATTTCCTTATTTCATGATAAATGTTTATCATTCATGCTAGAATTGTATTAACCGGAAACATGATACATGTGTGAATGCATAGACAAAACAACATGTCACTAGTATGCCTCTACTAGACTAGCTTGTTAATCAAAGATGGTTATGTTTCCTGACCATGAACAAGGAGTTGTTATTTGATTAACAAGGTCACATCATTAGTAGAATGATCTGATTGACATGACCCATTCCCTTAGCTTAGCACACGATTGTTTAGTATGTTGCTACTGCTTTTATCCATGACTTATACATGTTCCTGTAACTATGAGATTATGCAACTCCTGTTTACGGAGGAACACTTTGGTGCTACCAAACGTCACAACGTGAATCGGGTGATTATAAAGGAGTACTACAGTGTCTCCAAAGGCGATGTTGGGTTGGCGATTTGAGATTAGGTTTTGTCACTCCGATTGTCGGAGAGGTATCTCTGGGCCCTCTCGGTAATGCACATCATGAAGCCTTGCAAGCACTACAACTAATAAGTTAGTTGTGAGATGATGTATTACGGAACGAGTAAAGAGACTTGCGGTAACGAGATTGAACTAGGTATTGGATATCGACGATCGAATCTCGGGCAAGTAACATACCGATGACAAAGGAACAACGATGTTGTTATGCGGTCGACCGATAAAGATCTTCAAGAATATGTAGGAACCAATATGGGCATCCAGGTCCCGCTATTGGTTATTGACCGTGAATAGTTCTAGGTCATGTCGCATTGTTCTCGAACCGTAGGGTCCGCACGCTTAAAGTTTCGATGGCGATGTTATTATGAGTTTATGTATTTTGATGTACCGAAGAAGTTCGAGTCCCGGATGTGATCACGGACATGACGAGGAGTCTCAAATGGTCGAGACATAAAGATTGATATATTGGAAGCCTATGTTTGGAGTTGGAATGGTTCCGGTGAAACAGGAATTTACTGAGTACCGGAGGTTACGGAACCCCTGGGGTAAATGGGCCTCGGTGGGCCTCGAGGGAGAAGAGGAGGGCCGGCCAGGAGGTGGCGCGCCTCTCCCCCAGTCCGAATAGGACAAGGAGGGGGCGGCGCCTCTCCTCTTCCCCCTCCCCAATCCTATTCCAACTAGGAAGGGGAGTCCTACTCCCTGGGAGTAGGACTCCTCCCGGCGCGCCTAGCTAGGCCGGCCGGCCTCCCCCTCCCTCCTTTATATACGGGGCAGGGGGCACCCTAGAACACACAAGTTTGATCTTTAGATCGTTCCTTAGCCGTGCGGTGCCCCCTCCACCATATTCCACCTCGGTTATACCGTCATGAAGCTTAGGCGAAGCCCTGCGCCGATGAAACATCAAGATCGTCACCACGCCGTCGTCTCGACGAAACTCTCCTCGACACTCGGCTGGATCGAGTACGAGGGACGCCATCGAGCTATACGTGTGTCAAGAACTCGGGGCGCCGAGTGCTTGGCGCGGATCGGTCGGATCGCGAGGAGAACGTCGACTACTTCCTCTACGTTGTGATCGCTTCCGCCGGGTCTCACGAGGGTACGAGACAACACTCTCCCTCTCGTTGCTATACATCACCATGATCTTGCGTGTGCGTGGGAAAATTTTTGAAATTACTACGCTACCCAACAAAGGGTATCGAGCCTAGGTTTTTCTATGGTTTGATGTTTTGCACGAGTAGAACACAAGTGAGTTGTGGGCGATACAAGTCATACTACCTACCAGCATGTCATACTTTGGTTCAGCGGTATTGTGAGATGAAGCGGCCTGGACCGACATTACGCCAGACGCTTACGCGAGACTGGTTTCACCGCCACGAGCACTCGTTGCTTAAAGGTGATTGGTGGGTGCTGTCTCTCTCACTTTAGTTGAACTGAGTGTGGCTACGCCCGGTCCTTGAGAAGGTTAAACGAGTCTATTTGACGAAGTATCGTTGTGGTTTTGATGCGAGGTGAGACCTGGTTCTTGCTTAAGCCCGTAGCAGCCACGTAAAATTTGCAACAACAAAGTAGAGGACGCCTAACTTGTTTTTGCGGGGCATGTTGTGATGTGATATGGTCAAGACGTGATGCTATATTTTATTGTATGAGATGATCATGTTTTGTAACCGGTTATCGGCAATGGCAGGAGCCATATGGTTGTCGCTTTATTGTATGCAATGCAATCGCCCTGTAATGCTTTACTTTATCACTAAGCGGTAGAGATAGTCGTAGAAGCATAAGTTTGGCGAGACGACAACGATGCTACGATGGAGATCAAGGTGTCGCGCCGGTGACGATGGTGATCATGGTGGTGCTCCGGAGATGAAGATCACGAAGCACGAGATGATGATGACCATATCATATCACTTATATTGATTTGCATGTGATGTTTATCCTTTTATGCATCTTATCTTGCTTTGATTGACGGTAGCATTATAAGATGATCTCTCACTAAATAATCAAGAAGTGTTCTCCCCGAGTATGCACCGTTGCCAAAGTTCGTCGTGCCTGACACCACGTGATGATCGGTGTGATAAGCTCACGTCCATCTACAACGGGTGCAAGCCAGTTTTGCACACGCAGAATACTCGGGTTATACTTGACGAGCCTAGCATATGCAGATATGGCCTCGGAACACAGAGACCGAAAGGTCGAGCGTGAATCATATAGTAGATATGATCAACATAAGATGTTCACCATTGAAAACTACTCCATTTCACGTGATGATCGGTTATGGTTTAGTTGATTTGGATCACGTGATCACTTGGATGACTAGAGATGTCTTTCTAAATGGGAGTTCTTAAGTAATATGATTAATTGAACTTAAATTTATCATGAACTTAGTACCGATAGTATCTTGCTTGTTTATGTTTGATTGTAGATAGATGGCTCGTCTTTGTTGTTCCGTTGAATTTTAATCGTTCCTTGAGAAAGCAAAGTTGAAAGATGATGGTAGCAATTACACGGATCGGGTCCGTAATTTGAGGATCATCCTCATTGCTGCCTGTAAGAGTTACGTCTGGATGCACCGCTAGGTGCAGTGACTCTTTGCTAATGCAACTGCAGATGTTATGAACGTCTGGCGAGCAAAGCCGATGACTACTCTATAGTTCGATGTGCCATGCTTTACGGTTTAGAACCGGGACTTCAACGACGTTTTGAACGTCATGGAGCATATGAGATGTTCCAGAGTTGAAGTTAATATTCCAACAGAATGCCCGGATTGAGAGATATGAAGTCTCCAATAAGTTCTATAGCTGCAAGATGGAGGAGAATAGTTACATTAGTGAGCACATACTCGTAATGTCCGGGTACTACAATCACTTGACACAATTGGGAGTTAATCTTCCGGATGATTGTGTCATTGATGTAATTCTTCAATCACCGCCACCAAGCTACAAAGGCTTCGTGATGAACTATAATATGCAAGGGTTAGTAAAGACTATACCGAGCTCTTCGCAATGCTAAAAGCTGGAGGTAGAAATCAAAAGGAGCATCAAGTGTTGATGGTCAACAAGACCACTAGTTTCAAGAAGAAAGGCAAAGGGAAGAAGAAGGAACTTCAAGAAGAACAGCAAGCAAGTTCTTTGCTCAGAGAAGAAACCCAAGTCGGCCCTAAACCTGAAATCGAGTGCTTCTACCGCAAGCGATAGTCCCGAAGCGGAACTGCCCCAAGTATTTGGCGGATAAGAAGGATGGCAATGTGAACAAAGGTATATGTGATATACATGTTATTGATGTGTACCTTACTAGAGCTCGTAGTAGCACTGGTATTTGATCTTGGTTTCTGCTAATATTTGCAACTCAAAGCAGGACTACTGATTGCTTAACTCGCAAAGGACGAGGTGACGATCTGGCGTGGGAAATGGTTCCAAAGTCGATGTGATCGCGATCGGCACGCTACCTCTACATCTACCTTCGGATTAGTTTTAGACCTAAATAATTGTTATTTGGTGCTGCGTTGAGCATGAACATTATATCTGGATCTTGTTTGATGCGAGACGGTTATTCATTTAAATCGAGAATAATGGTTGTTCTATTTATATGAGTAATATCTTTTATGGTCATGCACCCTTGAGGAGTGGTCTATTTTGATGAATCTCGATAGTAGTGATACACATATTCATAATGTTGAAACCAAAAGATGCAGAGTTGATAATGATAGTGCAACTTATTTGTGGCATCGCCGTTTAGGTCATATCGATTGTAAAGCGCATGAAGAAACTCCATACCGATGGACTTTTGGAGTCACTTGATTATGAATCACTTGGCACTTGAACCGTGCCTTATGGGCAAGATGACTAGAACCCGTTCTCGGTACTATGGAGAGAGCAACAGATTTGTTGGAAATCATACATCTGAGATGTATGTGGGCCAATGAATGTTGAGGCTCGTGGTGGATATCGTTATTTTCTCACCTTCACAGATGACTTAAGCAGATATGGGTATATCTACTTGATGAAACATAAGTCTGAAACGTTTGAAAAGTTCAAAGAATTTCAGAGTGAAGTTGAAAATCATCGTAACAAGAAAATTAAGTTTCTACGATCGATCGTGGAGGTGAATATTTGAGTTACGAGTTTGGTCTACATTTGAAACAATGCGGAATAGTTTACGCAACTTCACGCCACCGGAACACCACAACAGAATGGTGTGTCCGAACGTCGAATCGTACTTTACTAGATATGGTGCGATCTATGATGTCTCTTCAGATTTACCGCTATCGCTTTGGGGTTATGCTCTAGAGACGGCCGCATTCACCTCGAATAGAACACCGTCGAAATCCGCTGAGACGACACCTTATGAACTATGGTTTGGCAAGAAACCAAAGTTGTCGTTTCTTAAAGTTTGGGGATGCGATGCTTATGTGAAAAAGCTTCAACCCGATAAGCTCGAACCCAAATCGAGAAATGTGTCTTCATAGGATACCCAAAGGAGACAGTTGGGTACACCTTCTATCACAGATCCGAAGGCAAGACATTCGTTGTTAAGAATGGATCCTTTCTAGAGAAGGAGTTTCTCTCGAAAGAAGTGAGTGGGAGGAAAGTGGAACTTGATGAGGTAATAGTACCTTCTCCTTACTTGAAAGTAGTTAAATCACGTAAACCGGTTTCGAGACACCTACACCAAGTAGTGAGGAAGTTGATGATGTCGATCATGAAACTTGAGATCAAGTTCTTCGCAGAACCTCGTAGATCAACCAGAGTAAGATCCGCACTGAGTGGTACGGTAATCCTGTTCGGAAATCATGCTACTAGATCATGATGAACCCACGAACTATGAAGAAGCGATGGTGAGCCCAGATTCATAAAATGGCTTGAGGCCATGAAATCGAGATGGGATCCATGTATGAAAACAAAGTATGGACTTTGGTTGACTTGCCCGAGGGTAGGCAAGCAATAGAAAACAAGTGGATCTTCAAGAAGAAGACCGACGCCGACGGTAATGTTATCGTTTACAAAGCTCGACTTGTCGCAAAGGGTTTTCGACAAGTTCAAGGGATTGACTACGATGAGACCTTCTCACCCGAAGCGATGCTTAAGTCCGTCCGAATCATGTTAGCAATTGCCGATTTTATGATTATGAAATTTGGCAAATGGATGTAAAGACTGCATTCTGAATGGATTTACGGAAGAAGAGTTGTATATGATGCAACGAGAAGGTTTTATCGATCCAAAGGAGCTAACAAAGTGTGCAAGCTCCGGCGATCCATCTATGGACTGGTGCAAGCATCTCGAGTTGGAATAAACGCTTTGATAGTGTGATCAAAGCATTTGGGTTTGTCTGCACTTTTGGAGAAGCCTCAGATTTACAAGAAAGTGAGTGGGAGCTCAGAGCATTTACGATATTATATGTAGATGACATATTGCTGATCGGAAATGATATAGAATTTCTGGATAGCATAAAGGGATACTTGAATAAGAGTTTTCAATGAAAGACCTCGATGAAGCTGCTTACATATTGGGCATTAAGATCTATAGAGATAGATCAAGACGCCTAATTGGACTTTCACAAAGCACATACCTTGACAAAATTTTGAAGAAGTTCAAGATGGATCAAGCAAAGAAAGGGTTCTTGCTGTATTACAAGGTGTGAAGTTGAGTAAGACTCAATGCCCGACCAACGCAGAAGATAGAGAGAAAATGAAAGATGTTCCTATGCTTCACCATAGGCTCTATCATGTATGCAATGCTGTGTACTGGACCTAATGTGTGCCTTGCTATAAGCCTAGCAGGAGGTACCAAAGTAATCCAGAGTGGATCATCGACAGCGGTCAAGAACATCTGAAATACCGAAAAGGACTAAGGATATGTTTTCGATATGGAGGTGACAAAGAGCTCATAAACGGTTACGTTGATGCAAGCTTTGACACCGATCCGGACGATTCTAAATCGCAGACCGGATACGATTTACACTAAACGGAGGAGCGGTTGGTGCAGTTCTAAACAAAGCGTCGTGGCGGGATCTACATGTGAAGCGGAATACATAGCAGCTTCGAAGCAGCTAATGAAGGAGTCGGATGAAGGAGTTCATATCCGATTTAGGTGTCATACCTAGTGCATCGGGTCCAATGAAAATCTTTCGTGACAATTTCGAGCAATTGCCTTAGCGAAGGAATCCAGATTTCACAAGAGGACCAAGCACATCAAGAGACGCTTCAATTCCATCCGGACTTAGTCGGTGGGAGACATAGAGATTTGCAAGATACACACGGATCTGAATGTTGCAGACCGTTGACTAAGCCTCTTCCACGAGCAAAACATGATCAGCACCAAGACTCCATGGGTGTTAGAATCATTACTATGTAATCTAGATTATTGACTCTAGTGCAAGTGGGAGATCAAGGAAATATGCCCTAGAGGCAATAATAAAGTTATTATTTATTTCCTTATTTCATGATAAATGTTTATCATTCATGCTAGAATTGTATTAACCGGAAACATGATACATGTGTGAATGCATAGACAAAACAACATGTCACTAGTATGCCTCTACTAGACTAGCTTGTTAATCAAAGATGGTTATGTTTCGACCATGAACAAGGAGTTGTTATTTGATTAACAAGGTCACATCATTAGTAGAATGATCGATTGACATGACCCATTCCCTTAGCTTAGCACACGATCGCTTAGTATGTTGCTACTGCTTTTATCCATGACTTATACATGTTCCTGTAACTATGAGATTATGCAACTCCGTTTACGGAGGAACACTTTGGTGCTACCAAACGTCACAACGTAATCGGGTGATTATAAAGGAGTACTACAGGTGTCTCCAAAGGCGAGATGTTGGGTTGGCGATTTTGAGATTAGGTTTTGTCACTCCGATTGTCGGAGAGGTATCTCTGGGCCCTCTCGGTAATGCACATCATCAAGCCTTGCAAGCACTACAACTAATAAGTTAGTTGTGAGATGATGTATTACGGAACGAGTAAAGAGACTTGCGTAACGAGATTGAACTAGGTATTGATATCGACGATCGAATCTCGGGCAAGTAACATACCGATGACAAAGGAACAACGATGTTGTTATGCGGTCCGACCGATAAAGATCTTGAAGAATATGTAGGAACCAATATGGGCATCCAGGTCCCGCTATTGGTTATTGACCGTGAATAGTTCTAGGTCATGTCGCATTGTTCTCGAACCGTAGGGTCCGCACGCTTAAAGTTTCGATGGCGGTTATTATGAGTTTATGTATTTTGATGTACCGAAGAAGTTCGAGTCCGGATGTGATCATGGACATGACGAGGAGTCTCGAAATGGTCGAGACATAAAGATTGATATATTGGAAGCCTATGTTTGGAGTTGGAATGGTTCCAGAAAACAGGAATTTACCGGAGTACCGGAGGTTACGGAACCCCTGGGGTAAATGGGCCTCGGTGGGCCTCGAGGGAGAAGAGGAGGGCCGGCCAGGAGGTGGCGCGCCCTCTCCCCCAGTCCGAATAGGACAAGGAGGGGGCGCCCCTCCTCTTCCCCTCCCCCAATCCTATTCCAACTAGGAGGGGGAGTCCTACTCGGTGGGAGTAGGACTCCCTGCGCGCCTAGCTAGGCCGGCCGGCCTCCCCCTCCCTCCTTTATATACGGGGCAGGGGGCACCTTGAACACACAAGTTTGATCTTTAGATCGTTCCTTAGCCGTGTCGGTGCCCCTCCACCATATTCCACCTCGGTTATACCGTCGCAAGCTTAGCGAAGCCCCGCGCCGTGAAACATCAAGATCGTCACCACGCCGTCGTCTTGATGAAACTCTCCTCGACACTCGGCTGGATCGAGTACGAGGGACGCCATCGAGCTGTACGTGTGTCAAGAACTTCGGGCGCCGAGTGCTTGGCGCCGGATCGGTCGGATCGCGAGGAGAACGTCGACTACTTCCTCTACGCCAGATCGCTTCGCCGGGTCTCACGAGGGTACGTAGACAACACTCTCCCCTCTCGTTGCTATACATCACCATGATCTTGCGTGTGCGTAGGAAATTTTTTGAAATTACTACGTTACCCAACACTTCGGTGCCTATATAAACCGAAGGGTTTTAGTCCGTAGGACGAACAACAAGCATACCATAGGCTAGCTTCTAGGGTTTAGCCTCTCTGATCTCGTGGTAGATCTACTCTTGTACTACCCATATCATCAATATCAATCAAGCAGGAGTAGGGTTTTACCTCCATCGAGAGGGCCCGAACCTGGGTAAAAACATCGTGTCCCTTGTCTCTTGTTACCATCGGCCTAGACGCACAGTTCGGTACCCCCTACCCGAGATCCGCTGGTTTTGACAACGACATTGGTGCTTTCATTGAGAGTTCCTCTGTGTCGTCATCTTTAGGCCCGATGGATCCTCCGATCATCAACAACGATGCGGTCCACGGTGAGACCTTTCTCCCCGGACAGATCTACGTATTCGGTGGCTTTGCACTACAAGCCAATTCGCTTGGCCATCTGGAGCAGATTGAAAGCTACGCCCCTGGCCATCAGGTCAAATTTGGAAGTTTGAACTATACGGCTGACGTCCGCGGAGACTTGATCTTCCACGGGTTCGAGCCACAGCCAAGCGCGCCGCACTGTCACGATGAGCATGATCTAGCCCTGCTACCGGACAGTGCCCTGGAGGCCGCACAAGTATCCGCTCTGACCCTTAGCTCGGAGCCGACTGCGCCGATCGAGGATGGGTGGCTGGACACCGCCTCGGGGGCTACTATCTCTACGGCGATTGAGCCGAACACCAACCCTGTTCTTTGCGAAGCTCGCGACTCCAAGGTGCCGGACTCCTCTCCGGACTCCGAACCTTCTGCACCCCTCCCAATCGAATCTGATTGGGCGCCGATCATGGAGTTCACCGCTGAGGACATCTTTCAGCACTCGCCCTTTGGCGACATCCTGAATTCGCTAAAGTGTCTCTCTTTATCAGGAGAGCCCTGGCCGGATTCTGGTCAGGACGGTTGGGATGCGGACGACGAAGAAATTCAAAGCCCACCCACCACCCGCTTCGTAGCCACTGTCGATGACTTAACCGGCATGCTAGACTTCGACTCCGAAGACATCGACGGTATGGACGACGATGCAGGAGACGACCAAGAACCAGCGCCTACAGGGCACTAGAAGGCCACCTCGTCATACGACATTTACATGGTGGACATCCCAAAGGATGTGAATGGCGATGGAACAATGGAGGATGACCCCTCCAAGAAATAGCCTAAGCGCCGGCGTCAGCGGCGCCGATCTAAATCCCGCCATAGCAAAAACGGTGATTCCGGCACGGGAGATAATAACACCCCGGACAATACCGAAGACAACCCCCTCCAGCAGGATTCAACGCAGGAGGATGGAGAAGCCAGCCCTCATGAGAGAGCGGCAGACAAAGAGGTAGAGGACGATAATTACATGCCTCCCTCCGAAGACGAGGCAAGCCTCGACGACGACGAATTTGTCATGCCTGAGGATCCCGTCGAACAAGAGCGTTTCAAACGCAGGCTTATGGCCACGGCAAGCAGCCTCAAGAAAAAGCAGCAACAACTTAGAGTGACCAAGACTTGCTAGCCGACAAATGGATCAAGTCCTTGCGTCAAGAGTATGAACTCGAACGCCTCCAAGAGCTACCCAAAACGCAGCTGCTTCCGATTAGAGGAGGAAGCACCTAAACCTACATCACCCGATATATCGGCCGACCGGCCACCTTGTGGTCATGACAGAGAGGCCTCTCGCCCTACACTCAAGCCGCGCATGCGCGCCGCTCAAAAATACCAAGGCCGGAAAATGCGCCGGACCTGCGGGATATACTTGAGGACAAGGCAAGGCAAACAAGATCGATCTACGGATCACGTGGGCGCCCCACGATACGTGATGATAACCGTCACGTCAGATATGGCAATTCCGGCCGGGCGAACACGATGAGACAAAGTTCATTTGAGTTGCGTCGTGATATAGCCCAATCTGAGGCGCCGCACACCCACTATGCTTCACGAGGCGAAGTGATGGATCATCAAATCCTCGAGGGTTTCAAACCCGTAAACATTGAATCATACGATGGCACAACAGATCCGGCAGTCTGGATCGAGGACTATCTCCTCCATATCCACATGGCCCGCGGTGATGATCTACACGCCATCAAATACCTCCCACTCAAGCTTAAAGGACCAGCGCGGCATTGTCTTAACAGCTTGCCAGCAGAGTCAATCAGTTGTTGGGAAGACCTGGAAGCTGCATTCCTCGACAACTTCCAGGGCACTTATGTGCGACCACCAGACGCCGATGACCTAAGCCACATAATTCAGCAGCCAGAAGAATCAGCCAGACAATTCTGGACATGGTTCCTAACCAAGAAAAATCAAATCGTCGACTGTCCAGATGTAGAGCCCCTTGCAACCTTCAAACACAATATCCGCGACGAGTGGCTTGCCCGGCACCTAGGACAGGAAAAGCCGAAATCCATGGCAGCCCTCACAACACTCATGACCCGCTTCTGCGCGGGAGAGGATAGCTGGCTAGCTCGTAGTAACAACATAACCAAGAGCCCTGGTGATTCGGATACCAAGGACAACAATGGCAGGTCGCGTCACAACAAGCATAAGCGCCGCATTAATGGCGACAATACTGAGGATACGGCAGTCAATGCCGGATTCAGAGGCTCTAAACTCGGTCAGCAGAAAAAGCCATTCAAAAGAAATACTCCGGGCCCGTCCAATTTGGACCGAATACTCGATCGCTCGTGTCAGATACACGGCACCCCCGAAAAGCCAGCCAATCACACCAACAGGATTGTTGGCTGTTCAAGCAGGCAGGCAAGTTAACTGCCAAAAACAATGACTAGGGGCTGCATAGCGACAATGAGGAGGAGACCCGGCCGCCGAACAATGGAGGACAGAAGGGGTTTCCCCCACAAGTGTGGACGGTGAACATGATATACGCAACCCACATACCCAAAAGGGAGCGGAAGCGTGCACTACGGGACGTATATGCGATGGAGCCAGTCGCCCCAAAGTTCAATCCGTGGTCCTCCTGCCCGATCACTTTTGATCGAAGGGACTAGCCCACTAGCATCCGCCATGGCGGATTCGCCGCATTGGTTCTAGACCCAATCGTTGACGGATTTCACCTCACTAGAGTCCTGATGGACGGCAGCAGTAGCCTGAACCTACTTTATCAGGATACAGTGTGCAAGATGGGCATAGACCCCTCAAGGATTAAACCCACAAAGACGACCTTCAAAGGCGTCATACCAGGTGTAGAGGCCAAGCTATGCAGGCTCGCCACACTTGAAGTGGTCTTGGATCCCGGATAACTTCGAGCGAGGAATTAATCTTCGACATAGTCCCGTTCATGGCGGCTATCATGCATCGCTCGGACGAACCGCATTTGCAAAGTTCAATGCGGTGCCGCACTACGATACCTCGAGCTCAAGATGCCAGCCCTTGAGGAGTCATTACGGTCAACGGAAACACGAACGCTCTCCGAACAGAGGAGCATCTGGCGGCTCTGGCGGAAGTACAAAGCAGCCTCTCAAGGCATTTCTCGAGTCTGGCATTAGCGGCGGACACATCAAGCGCGCCGAGTAACCTACAACAAGACCGCTCGCACGTTCCGAAACACGCATAGCAAGGCGGCTAACCCCAGCTCTCGCAAAAATGCGAAACCAATTATTACGTGTACATAATTACGCTCTGGAAATACCATGGGCGTGGGGAGGGCACGACCACGCAGCCCGCACGCGGCTCAACCGCACGGGGCTCCCAATTGTGTCATTCTTCTTTTTCTCTTACTTTCAGGACTCCTTTTTCAAGAAGCCCTGTCCGGCAGTAGAATTGCCGAACACATGATGCAACGTCCAGGGAAGCAGAAAGCTACGTCGAGTGTACAGGTGGTCTCTATAACGAGTAGTATACTTGTTTTACATATCATCCCGCAGCATGCTCCTGGAGGGCGACATGTCAAATAGTCCCGTCCCTTGCTTATCGCACTATTTGTATCGTTCTGCTTTTACCGCAGCTTTTTTAATAAACAATGCACAGCTTTTGCCTATTATTGCATTCCTTTTTTTATCTATATATGTTCACTTATGACATGTTGCATCCGTACGCTTTGGTACGGCAAAATACACCAGGGGCTTAAGTTCCCCAAAATACGGTGTGATAAGTCCGAACACTTTCACAAGTGCGGCACCCCAAACTTATAGCATTATATGCATCGGCTCTGAATCATGTCTTGGGTCAATAGTTGGGTTTGCCCGGCTCCCATGTTTTGGTACCTTACATTCCATTATATCGGCTAAGGTAGAGCTGGGAGAACCACTATGATTGTGCCCCGGTTAAGCTGGGTTGAGCACCTCAGTGGAGAAAGCTAAAACTGACCGTCATGATAGGGCGAGAGCTGGTTGCTGTTCGAGAGGTTTTTCGAGTCCCTAAAGACTTATGCCGCTTAGAGAGAGGAGCCGGCTTTGTCCGGCCCAGGCGTGGATAGCGCCCTGAATTCAGTCTTCCGAATACTAGGGGCTTCACCGAAATTTAAAATTATAGAATTCTATGGCTAAGTGGGAGTGTTCAAGCATTATAGTCTGGTTGCCTTGTTCGTTGTGTTGAGCCGCCTCAAGGACCCAAGAATGGGAAAAGAGCGCTCAAGTTTATCCCGAACACCCCAGCACTCGCGGCATGGGGGCAGAAGCCGACGACTCGCCATCTCTAAAATTTAATAAATGGCCGCACAGAATGTAATATTTTAAATTCACTAGCGTTGCTTAGCACATACGAACAAGTTTTCAAGCGTACAGGATAACAAATGCGAGTTTACTCAAAATTACATCTTTGGAGCATTCGCCGCTATAAGGCGGGCACCCTTGGCGCGCCAAGATAATACATCTCGGCGTGCGGTACTCCTCGCCCGGCGGTGGAGCGTCCGTCACAAGCTTCTCGGCGTCCATCTTGCCCAGTGCACTTTAGCACGGGCAAGGGCCCTACGGCACCTTCGATGCAGACGGAGCGCTGACGACTTCAATCCTGAACAAAGCGCCCACCAGCCGCCTCACCAGCCCAAGTAGCTCCTGTGCATGGCTTCTTTCGCCACAACCAAACTATGAGGCCCTTCATGGCCTGTTCGGCCACCTTATGGAGCTCGACCAGCTGCTTCAGCTGGTTGCTCATGGGCACCAGGTGTCCGGCCTCAGCATACTGAGACCAGAAAACCTTCTCCGTTGAGCTCCCCTCCTCGGCCCGGTAGAAGGCGGCAGCATCGGACACACTGCAGGGCAGATCTGCGAATGCTCCTAGAGAGCTCCGGATTCGGGTAAGTAACAAGTAATTCAGTTTCACGTGCTTGCTTTGCATGAATAATGCCTTACCCGCCGCTATCTTCTTTATCGCCTCAATTTCCTGGAGGGCTTTTTGGGCTTCGGCCTTAGCGGCTTTGGCGCTCTCAAGAGCCGAGGCAAGCTCGGACTCTCGAGTCTTCGAGTCACGCTCCAAACCCTCGTGTTTTTCCATGAGAGCCTAGAGCTCTTGCTGCACCTCCACCACCCGCGCCTCCTGCTTCTCTTGCTCGGTGCGTTCCGCGGCCGCATTGCTGTCGGCCTTGGACATCGCTTCCTTCAGGGTCGCCACCTCGTTCGTGGCCCCTGCAATTCTCACGGTATTCCTGTAATTTTTTGCAACCACATCTTTTATATACTTCCATAAGGTATTACTTACCTTCCTTGTCCTCGAGCTGCTTCTTGGCAAGGCCGAGCTTGCTCTCGGACCGCTCGAGGTTCTGCTTAAATGCATTGACCTCGGCCGTCAGTGCAGCAGAGGTCAGCAGCGCAGCCTGCATTCCCATATTGACATTCTTATGTTAGTCTCCACGATATCTTTTAGATCCTCGATTCGCTTTTCTTTCCTAACACCAAACCGAGCATCGAGGGCTACTTGTCTGCGGTAATATTTTTACATATCTTAATACATACCTCAAACCTGTTAGAAGGCTGGTATAGGCTTGGTCAGCCCGCTCTTGGCGGATCGAACTTTGGATCACCGCACTCATAATAAAGGCGGTGCTCCTCGTCGATGGAGGCGCCGTTAAGCATCTCCAAGAATTATCCGTGCCTCCGGTTGGACGGAGGTCACGGTGTCGTCAGATCTCGCCCTTCTCACGGCGGGCGCCACGGACTCGGAACTACTAAAGGTTCCGGTGCGGAGTCCGGCCCAGGGCCGAACTCAAAACCCCTTGGGGGTTGGTCCCCCTCGTACCCAAAGTCCAGGAGGTTGCCTTGCGGCACCTCCGGGGCCTCCTCCTCCTGGTTGGGCCCCTTTTGGGACCCCACCTCGGTGTCATCCGCAGCGCGAGGAGAGGAGACGGAAGGAAGTGAAGTGCTATTCACCTCTGATGATGCCAGGGAGCCGCTCGTTGAAGTGTCGAGCCCGTCCTTGGGCGGGCTGCAGGGTTATATTCGGCGTTAAGAGATTCAATGCGGCAAATGAAACACCATGAGTTATTCTGGTATCCGGACACTTACGAAGTCGCCAGGGGCTTAGTCCTTGGTGGCCACTCCTCTTCATCGTCGTCGATGTTGGTGGAGTGGTCCGGAGGGAGGGTCCTTCCTTCTTGACCTTTCGCCTCCCCGTTGGGGCGGCCTTCCTTTCTTCTCTCTTCACTGGGAGACGCTTTTTCCTCCTCCCCGTCTTCGTGGGAGGAGTCTGCCTCGGAGTCGTCGGACGATGAGTCCGACAACACCTGGCGCTGGGAACTCCTTCAAGTTCCCGTGGCCTTCTTCTTGGCCTTCTTCTCCGGTACCACGTAAGGTGCCAGAACCAGCAGCCCCGTCAATCGGGCGTCCGTTGGGTATTCTGGCAAGGGAGCTGGATAGTTAACCTGCCCGAACTTCTTTTGCCAGGCCTGTCAAAGGTAGGGGAGTTTAGATCCCGCATAGAGTCAAACTATGGAAAATAAGTGTCCTGTAAAAGGTAAAATAGTTTACCTCGCCGGCTTGATGCTGCGAGCTGAATCTGCGATCTTCAGTAGCGGATGTGGGAGCCTCGACGCCCTTAAACAGCACCTTCCAGGCATCTTCGTACGTAGTGTCGAAGAGCCTGCTCAAGGTTTGGTGTTGTGCCAGATCGAAATCCCACAAGCTGGAGGCCTGTTGTTGGCACGGGAGGATCCGGCGGATGAGCATGACCTGGACTACGTTGGCAAGCTTGATCTTCTTGTTCACAAGGTTTTGACGCAGGTTTGGAGTCCGGTCAGCTCCTCCGAATTACCCCATGTCAGGCCCTTCTCTTTCCAGGAGGTGAGCCGTGTGGGGATGCCAGATCGGAACTCGGGGGCCGCTGCCCATTCAGGGTCACGCGGCTCGGTGATGTAGAACCACCCCGATTGCCACCCTTTGATGGTTTCCACGAAGGAGCCCTCGAGCCATGTAACGTTGGGCATCTTGCCCACCATGGCGCCTCCACACTCCGCCTGCTGGCCCCCCACTACCTTCGGCTTGACATTGAAAGTCTTTAGCCATAAGCCGAAGTGGGGCTGGATGCGGAGGAAGGCCTCGCACACGACGATTAACGCCGAGATGTTGAGGATGAAATTCGGGGCCAGATCGTGGAAATCCAGGCCGTAGTAGAACATGAGCCCCTGGACAAATGGGTGAAGTGGAAAACCTAGTCCGCGGAGGAAGTGGGTGAGGAACACCACCCTCTCATGGGGCCCGGGGGTGGGGATGAGCTGCCCTTGTCGGGAAGCCGATGCGCGATGTCGCTGGACAAGTATCCGGCCTTCCGCAGCCTTTTGATGTGCCCCTCCGTGACGGAGGAGGCCATCCACTTGCCTCCCGCTCCGGACATGGCTGGGGAAGGTTGAGGCGAGATGTGCGGACTTGGGCGCTGGAGCTTGAGTGCGCGGAAATGGATAAGCAAAGGAGGAACAAGGCGTAGGTAAAAAGGTGGATCCTTATCCCCTTATATGGACTGACGAAACTATGCATCCCCACCGGCCTGGTAAAACTCGCTTCTCTCCCAAGCACCGTAATCAATGGCGCGGTTGGGTTACCCATGCCCGTATTGATGAGAATCCCGGGATAAGGGGACACGATCTCTGCTTTGACAAGACGTGCCAAGGAAACTGCCTCGCAAAACGCGCTGAGGTGGAACAGTAAAAACGATTCGAATAAAGGCTTGGCTATGGTGTGATGTCACGCCACGAAATATGTCAGCAGATTGAACTTGTGTAAATATTATTCTCTCTATGGTGGTATGTGGAACTTATTTTGCAGAGTCGGACACTATCCTTGTGTTCAAAATCTTCTATGAAGTATTCGGAGGAGGAACCCGCCTTGCAATGCTGAAGACAATATGTGCGCCGGACTCGTCGTCATTGAAGCCTGGTTAGGGCTACTCTTGAGGAGTCCGGACTAGGGCGTCCGGATAGCCGAACTATCATCTTCGGCCGGACTCCTGGACTATGAAGATACAAGATTGAAGACTTCGTCCCATGTCCGGATGGGACTTTCCTTGGCGTGGAAGGCAAGCTTGGCGATACGGATATGTAGATCTCCTACCATTTTAACCGACTCTGTGTAACCCTAACCCTCTTCGGTGCCTATATAAACCGAAGGGTTTTAGTCCGTAGGACGAACAACAATCATACCATAGGCTAGCTTCTAGGGTTTAGCCTCTCTGATCTCGTGGTAGATCTACTCTTGTACTACCCATATCATCAATATCAATCAAGCAGGAGTAGGGTTTTACCTCCATCGAGAGGGCCCAACACAGGTAAAACATCGTGTCCCTTGTCTCCTGTTACCATCCGCCTAGACGCATAGTTCAGGACCCCCTACCCGAGATCCGCCGGTTTTGACACCGACAGTGGGGGCGCGCCCTCCCCCCTGGGTGCACCTCCTGTCTCGTCGGCCCCCTGACGCTCCACCGACCTCAACTCCAACTCCATATATTCCGTTTCGCGGAGAGAAAAAACAGAGAGAATGTTTCATCGCGTTTTACGATACGGAGCCTCCGCCAAGCCCTAATCTCTATTGGGAGGGCTGATCTGGAGTCCGCTCGGGGCTCCGGAGAGGGGGATTCGTCGCCGTCGTCATCATCAACCATCCTCCGTCACCAATTTCATGATGCTCACCGTCGTGCGTGAGTAATTCCATCGTAGGCTTGCTGGACGGTGATGGGTTGGATGAGATTTACCATGTAATCAAGTTAGTTTTGTTAGGGTTTGATCCCTAGTATCCACTATGTTCTGAGATTGATGTTGCTATGACTTTGCTATGCTTAATGCTTGTCACTAGGGCCCGAGTGCCATGATTTCAGATCTGAACCTATTATGTTTTCATGAATATATGTGTGTTCTTGATCCTATCTTGCAAGTCTATAGTCACCTATTATGTGTTATGATCCGACAACCCCGAAGTGACAATAATCGGGATACTTCTTGGTGATGACCATAGTTTGAGGAGTTCATGTATTCAGTATGTGCTAATGCTTTGTTCCGGTTCTCTATTAAAAGGAGGCATTAATATCCCTTAGTTTCCGCTAGGACCCCGCTGCCACGGGAGGGTAGGACAAAAGATGTCATGCAAGTTCTTTTCCATAAGGACGCATGACTATATTCGGAATACATGCCTACATTACATTGATGAACTGGAGCTAGTTCTGTGTCACCCTATGTTATAGCTATTACATGAGGAATCGCATCCGACATAATTATCCATCACTGATCCAATGCCTACGAGCTTTTCCGTTGCTACTGTTACAATTCCTACAAAACTATTATCTTTACTTTTGCCACTGTTACCTTTACTATCATACCACTTTGCTACTAAATACTTTGCTGCAGATACTAAGTTATCCAGGTGTGGTTGAATTGACAACTCAACTGCTAATACTTAAGAATATTCTTTGGCTCCCCTTGTGTTGAATCAATAAATTTGGGTTGAATATTCTACCCTCAAAAGCTATTGCGATCCCCTACACTTGTGGGTTATCAAGTCTCCATCAACGTGGATGTACGACAGCACCACCTATCGGAACCACGCCAAAAATCTTCATGTCTCCATTGCGTTTGCCTTCTCCAAACCCTTCTATTTACCTTCATATGCAATATTTTACATTCCGCTGCTATACTCTTAGAATTGCATGTGTAGAATGATTGCTTGACTTGTCATAATTGCTAAAATCTGCCCACAACTAAAATTGGGAAAAGGAAAGATTTTTATTTGGTCAAGTAGTCTAATCACCCCCCCCCCTCTAGACATACTTTTGATCCTACACCATGTATGCATAAGTGAGAGTCGCTCACAAAACATTTATTTATCATAGGGACATGTTGTACGCTCTTCAGGCACACAGTCTTTCCTTTAGTAAACCTCGGATCCACCATACCAACACCATGAATAAAAGCATTATCATGTTTCCCATTAGAACGAATGTAGTCCTTGCGACCTGATGAGAAGAAAACATTGAGAAATCAACACATGCATATTATCACCTGTGTCAATCCACCAACCAGGAGAATGACATACGGAAAGAACAGTAGGAAATCTAGCATACCTGACATCTTTCATCGCAATATCACGAATAAAAGCATTAGTATTCTTGTCGTTGTTTTGAGGCTAACACATGTCATAGCGGTTCTCGCAATCGGGAGCCCATTGTCCTTCCTTACCACGGACATGGCATTTCATTTCTTCTTACAGGTCTCCTTGTTTTTTCTCATAAAAGGTCTCCTTGTTCTTCTTGAAGTTGGCAGGCTTGAGGCATTGCTCTTGCCTTCAAATTTTCCTTTACCCTAATAGTTGTTCTTGTTCTTGAATTTGTGGGATTGAAAATTCTTCTTGTGTACCAAGTTGGCACTAGAGCTCCCCTCATGGAAGCGAGCACGTTTGTCTTTCACCCTTGCCTTCTCTTCTAAATAAAGAGTGCCAATGAGATTAACAACAGAAAATCATGTCTCTTGGTTTTAGAAAAGTGAAAAAAAATCACCACACAGGAGGAAGCTTGGCAATGATGCGTTCATCAATAAACTCGTCTAGCAACTCACAATTAAAGTGCTCAAGTGACTTAGCGAGTGATTGTATCTCATGAGCCTGCTCAACCATAGAGTGGTCATCAGTCATCTTTTAGTCATGATTCGTTCCATGACATATAATTCGCTACATGCGTACGAGAGACCCCAATTTTGGCCTTGAGCGCATTCCACATATCTTTGCCGACCATAATGGTCATGAAGGGATCAACAATCTTGACGTCAAGAGCACTCAAAACAACAACTCGGAAGAGAATGTATGTAAAGTTTTCTCATGTTTAGGAGTAACAGGTCCCACTGGCTTGCCCTTGGAGGCATGAATTTTTTTTATAGTGGTAAGCCAAAGAACTACCCTTTCATGGCACCTCTTGTAATTCACACCCTCAATCACAGGAGGCTTGAGAGTCGCATGAAAGGAAATTGGAGAAAAATGCCTATACCCATCAGGTTTTTGGTTTGATGAATATTTGAACAATTTTCCATTAAGGTTAATACAAAAAATCGGTAGATAAAACTTGATATTCATAATATAGATGATAATAGGACAAAATAATAAAGTGATGAAACTGGTCATGCAGTCGAGAACATAAAGGAAAAACATCATATTCATCTCGATTGCTACTGCCATTATTTCAAACATGATCCCTAACAAAAGGGGCGGGAACACATACGGTGCGGTGGAAGAAGAGTCGGGCACATTAGTCGCCATGTCGCTGAATGGATCGGCGGCGTCAGGGAAGTAGTCATGGTGGGGAAAAGTCATGTGTTGGAACGATGAAGAAGAATCCAACAATCGCGCGAGAGCGCTCCCTAAAAACATGATAGCACGTCCGCACAGGATCACAGGAGGCGAGATTTTGGAGGCTCATTGTCTCACTTGGCGGTGGACACCGAGAAGCTAGATGGGAAAGTTGTAAACGGAACAAAGCTCTGGAATGAGGCAAAATGCATAGGAGCCGAGGTGAAATCGTCTACGAAAGAGAAGCAACCTCTAATAGACAGGAAATGAAACTGAAGGGACTAATTGTTAGTGCAAAATATGTTTCGACTTCTATTTTCCTACATGACAAAAAGAAACCAATGCGTACACGTGGCATAGGCCCTAGCTCCGCTCGATCACGATATACGACACGTGTGCGATGTGTGGCGGTTGACAGAGGAGGAGTGTGTGTGTGTGTGTGTGTCATCTTCTCAAGCTCTTACTAGTATGTGAGTTGAACAACCTTATATGTCGGTCCAACACATCCTCCACAATCAGGATAGGACTAAACTGTTCACACACCCTTGTCATGTATGAATAGGACATATGGACCTCTGGATTTTTCTAGGAATTACCGGAAATATTAAATAGGCTAAAGCTCAATAATTACAACAACCGTACCATGTTAATTGTCCATATAGACATATTTGTTAGAGCATCTCTAGCAGACCCCGTATAAATGGTCAAACCCGTAAAATAACCGTTTTTACAGTTTCAGACGTCAAAAGGGACCCGAGCAGACCCCTTAAAATCGTCCGACCCTTAAAAATTTTTACAGGGCCCGTGAACACATGCCCAAGACCCGTGTATCTTCAATTTCGAAGGCAATTTTGTCAGGGCCCCGAATACCAGTCAACGCTAGCAGTTGGGGAACTTCAGCTCCCGCCAACGCCTTGAAGCTCGCCGCCTGCAGCGACCGCACCGCCGCCGCCCGGCCTAACGATCACCCGCCCCTGGCCGCCGGCCTCCATGCCCAATCGTCGCATGAAGCTAGCTAGCTAGCTCCCAATCCGCTCGATTCAGAGCTAGCTAGCTAGCTTCCCGTCCGCTCGAATTGCTAGCTGGCTGTCCGTCCGCTCGATTCAGAGCATGCGAGTCGGCCGTGAGCACCTCGGCGGATGCTGCTGCTGTTGCTGCTGCAGTCGGCACTGCTGTTGGCCCCGGCCCGGTCGCACTCGGTGACGAGCACAAGGAGGCAGTCGCGGAGGCAGGACGCGCACATACCGAGGAGATGGAGGTCGAGATGGAAACGGCGTGAGGAAGAAGATAGTATATTTAGGGAATATTTTTTTTTACGGGTTGATTATACAGCATCTGTTCGGTCGCAGCTAAAATCGGCCCTTATAATGTGTTTTTCTCGACCTGTAAAACACTTATACGGGCCGCAGTTTTAAGGGGTCTGCTAGAGATGCTCTTAGACCACTAAACAATCTTTTCTATCGGATAGAATGAATGTAGGGCTCCTCTATTGTGTAATTACGGTAGAAGAAATGGTTGAGAAATCATCTTGCTCTGTTTGCACTGCTTCTTCACCGCGACACCACATCCAGTCAAGCTTCGTCGCAACCCGTATCATGATGTATTTCATGCTCCCACTTCCCGATAGAACTAAAACCACAACGAGTAAATCGAAACGAAGGGAGTATTTTTTTTTGACACGTCAACGGTGGGCTTACGCCTGTCTGAAGCATATATTACGTACTCCCTCTATTCGGAATTATTTGTCGCGAAAATGGATGTATCTAGACGTATTTTAATTCTAGATACATCCATTTCCGAGGCAAGTAATTCCGAACGGAGGGAGTAGCAGGCACCATTTTTGCAACGGCTTGACCAGAGCACGAGGTCAGCAGCAGCAGACCGAGCGATGATGTGGATTCCTTGGGTTTCATTCGGAAAAACCTTGGTGTTTCTGCGTTTCCAAATATTCCAGAGGATCCCAAAATAACCGAGGATCTGATTTTATTTGTCAGTGCTCACAAACGAAACACTTATACGTATCTGATTATAGCGAGCAGGAGAGTATTGGCTATCTTCTGTTCCACTGCCGATCACTCAAACCCCTCTGGGACGAGCTGGATAGTGTACATGATACCTTTAGTACTGTAGAACGGATTTGCTTATTCTCACTTAGCCCATGTAAAACAGCTTTCAAAAACGTCTTATATTGTGGGATGGGGGGTATGTCATTAGACTTTTACGCGAGTAGACATTTTCTAGCTAACCACCACCCTAGAAGCCTTTTCTAGCAGAGCTCTGCACTCCAAATGCATGTCTTTCTTCGAAAAACAAGGGTAACAATGAAACGCTTCAAAGGAAGAGGAGGGATATTGCTAAAGAGTTTTGTGGACCACACAAACCTCAAGGAAACCCGAGTCAAATTTCCCCCTCCGTTGGGTGGACGGACGGTTGCCCTGCTCACATCCTTCCTACATCCATGCGCAACCATGGAAACCCTCCTGCCACCTTGGTTATTTAAGCGCAGGAGGTGGCATGCAGAAACCGGTGAGTTTCTTTGCCCTCCTCTCTGCATTCACCCCCAGGTCATTCAGCCTCCGCCGAGGCAGACCATTCACCGGAGGTAGAGGGGAAACGCGCAACAGCCATGGCCTCGCTCCGCATCCTTTCAGTGATCGCCGTGGTCGCCATCTTTGCCCTCGCCGGCACCGCCGTCGCCAATGACCTCCCCGATTACATTGTTCAGGGACGGGTCTACTGCGACACGTGCCGTGCCGGGTTCGAGACAAATGTCACCGAGTACATCAAGGGTAAGCAAGGCATCTCTGACCCATACTATTACTACACATCTCTGAACCTGTGAACAGCTGAAACAGGACATGCTGCACTCAGTGGTACATACTTAATTTGTTGATGGACTGCAGGTGCCAAGGTGAGGCTGGAGTGCAAGCGCTTCGGCACTCAGAAAGTTGAGCGCTCGATCGACGGCGTAACCGACGAGAAGGGCACTTACAAAATCGAGCTCAAGGACAGCCATCCGGAGGATATCTGCGAGATGGTTCTTGTCCAGAGCCCCCTCCCAAACTGCAACGAAGTTCAGGCTCTCAGGGACCGCGCCGAGATAGTCCTCAGCAGGAACGTTGGCATCAGCGACAACATCCGCATGGCCAACCCGCTCGGCTACCTCAAGGACAAGCCACTGCCCGCCTGCCCTGACCTGCTCAAAACGTTCAACCTTACTACTGATGATGATCACTGAGCAGAGCAGGCAGACCGCCAACATGGTACCACTGGAGAGGCTGCTGCACCACACCAATAAATCTGTTATCTGGCATGCAAATAGCATGGTTGTATCAGCAGAGTACAGCATCAATGCATAGCTGTCTCTAATGCTACTTACAGCCTTGTGATGTACCAGATCTTGCCATCCATTCTTCTTCTGCAAGCTGTAACAAATCTTGTCAACAAACCACCTAACCTGATAAGAACAATGCCATTTCATTTCTTTCTAAATTACCAACTTCAGAAATTGCTCATGTTAGATAACGCCTTGGGTGTAATTTACACCCGTGGCACTGTGTTTCTATTACATCACATAAGAGGAAGTATGAACTATTTCTATGGGGCCTATGTGGCAAAGAGGATGGGAAGCTCTTGACTCTTCCCTACCACGGTTTCAGATCTCCAACAGGTCCGGCAGTCCAGTTGAGATGCTTCTCGCCGGGTGGCAAGTATACACCCTCAGGGTGTGGGAGCTTACGAGCAAGGCCATTCAAGATCTGGTGGAATGCATCTCGTGGTTGGGCTGGCTGTGGGAACAACATGGCTTGCTTCATTGATGGATTTGCGAGCAATCTTTGCTTTCTTAGAATATCCTCGATGGGCATTGATGTCAGGATTGTGTCCAACTTTGGGACATCCTTCTCCTCCACAAAAATACCAATTTCTTCCCATGGGATAGCATCAGCAAATGGCAGCACAATATCGTCAGCTATGATGACTGGAATGCAGCCAAAGACCACAGCCTCAACCAACCTAGGGCTCCATGGTGCCCAGCCCAATGGGCACAGGCAGAAGACCGCGCGCTGCATGTCTTCGTAGTAAGTGGCAGGGTGATCGGTGGAAATATCAAACAGAGGATTGTTCTTGAAGTTCTCCCATAGGGAAGCTCGTGCACCTCTGTACAACAACACCACTGAAGTGAGTAAATAAATGGAACCAAACCATGAGGAAGAGTTCAGATTGGTCAAATTTTAGAAGCAATGATACCTTGCATAGTAACCACCCTCAGGGTCATTTCCAGTGTCATAGAACAGGCCCCTAAAGTAAACGAAGATTGACCGTGGTGTGTCCGGGGGAATAAGGTGAGCCTGCATTTTCTGAGGAGGAGCAAAGGGTGGAATGATGATAGAGCCCTCCTTCAGGCAAACATGATTCTCCTGTCCAAACGTTTGCACCAATGTAGCACGTCGCAGCAATGGGAGAATGCCACGTTCAATAGCTTTTTCTTCCTGCAAATACCAGCATAACTATTACACAGAGAACTTTTGAGCAAAACGCAAAATAAAGGAAGATATATTCCTAATTACTACCTTCGTAAACAAATATAAGACGACCTTTGCAGACGTCTTATATTTGTTTACAGAGGGAGTATGACCTACTGACCTCCTTTAGTTACAAGTTATACTAGAAGAAATAACAAAGTTAGGCATAAGGAAACCCTTAGTGAATATGTGGGTCTGAGGGACTAATGTATTCACCTGATAATGGAAGCAAGCTCCAAAATCATGTGGGACAACAAAGAAGTGATCTGCGCCATCAGTTCGGTTCCAAAAGGGCCATTTATTCGAAATATACTGGATTGAACTCCTCATCACCCGTGGTGACTTGAATGGCAAGGGAAGACCAGCAGGAGTTAGGTCACATGTAGTATAAACTGGTGTGTAGAACCAATCAGCCTCTTTGGGTTTGAGTGTCCGCACAGCACTTGAGAGCAAGAAACGATGCATGAATATTTCCGCAGCAAACATGTGATTGAGGCACCGGGGATCCTTGGTGACCATCTTCTTGTTATACTTTCTTGGCAAGTCATATATGAAAACCTTTAACTTTCCCACAGGATTGTCTTCTAGCACATCACCAGCACTTCCTACAAGTTAAATAATCGCAAATTCAGCAAACAGATGAGCGAATTATCTGAACAAAATTTGAAGTAATTAGGTTCTGCAACAGCAAAGCATACGACTATCTCTATCAAAAACTGTGAGATTATATCAAGTTTATTTAAACTACTTGAGAATGGTAAACTGAACCTTTGTGATTATAATTGATCAATTCTATCTCAACCAAATATATTTGTGTACAGCCGCATAAACATAATCTTGGCAACAATATCCAACACGAAAGACAGAAAAAAAAAAGGCCTATCAACTGAACGGAGGAACTGAACCAGAACCAATCTGGACTCAGCGGCCCTCAAAGATGACCTAGTCTACAACTCAAGAAACAGCATAGAACCAATCATCTCCATAGATCAGAACCAAATTAACAATCATACTAACTCGCAGTTTAAAGCGTGTCAACAGGTGGAGCAGGAGCGAAAAATTCCTAGTTTCTGAAAACATCAAACTTTTGAGAAGGAAGAAACAAAAAAGGAAGAGATTTGGAGATATGGCCGGACCTGAGATGCGCTCGCTGTGCTGCTGAACGGCGTGGTCGGCCTCGCCGGACTCCGTAGCGGCCGCGGCGGCCGGCGCCGTCAGGACGGACGAGAGGGCCACTGCCGCCAGGAGCAGGGCCACGGGGAGCCATACCGCTTGCGATCCCATCGTGGACGGCACCGCCCTGCCGGGTCTCCGGCACCCAGAGCCGAGTTTAATTAACTATGAGATTGGATTTGTGAGTTCGATAAAGGGAGCAGATTGGGTAGCAGAGCGAAGCAAGGAAGGAGGAGGTCAAGAAGATTTTGTTAGGACAAATGGAGATTGGAGAGAGGAGAGAGAATGGCTCGAGTCTTGCCAGATAAAAAGGTCTGCAGTAAGCGTACAAAACCACTTTCATTGACCAGTTATGAAGTAAAGATGGGGCTTAATTAGAGGTACTAATCACTGTATTATCTGATCTCCGAAAAAGTCACTGTCGTCTGTTTGGTTGAAAATCATCGTTGTTATTAATGCTGGCTTCACCTTTTTTAGGAAATCATGATGGCTTACTTCTCTAGTGCCATATAAGGAGAGGGCCCAAAAGCGCTGGCACTGGATAATAAGGGTAGTCATAATACTCCATCATAAGAGTAATTTCTGAAGAAAGAAATAAAGATTGTATGGTATCTTGTCTCAAACTTCAACAGTTTCTATGAACTAATTTGTGTGCAAACAAATAAAGATTATGTGCCGACTCAATAGAAAAAAGAGATACAAATGACAAGCTGAATTTAATTCTGAGCTCGAATCCAGGGCGACGTTCGCGTCACTGCCTAGACGCATAACACATCGTGAGTAATCCATCGATCCGACATGTAGTGCATCCAGCTGGCCCGTCTAGTGCATTGTCGGATCAAGCGGCGCATCGCGCTAGAGGCTCTCAGTCTCTCAGATGCTATGCCAATATATATTTCTCGTTAAATTTTGAAGGTCAAGATATATATGCCTTTTTGCGGAAAAAAGATGCATACCTTATGCATGAGTTAATATATAATGGTGTATGTGTGTCAGTGATTTCAAGTAATAGATACAATATCTTAGATGCCGCCATAGAGCCTTTTAGCTAGGATGAAAGAAGATCCAAATTAAGCAAAAGAAGGAACAACTTTCTCAATACTTTTATCATCATAACAGCTTTATTCATCAAATAATAGCAAGGTTGTTTACAAAGGGGTCAAACTTATCATCGATTCTGACAGTATGGTGGCGTTGGAGGCTATCTCTGATTCAAATGCTTATATGAGAACTGATGTTCCAATAATTGCAGAGTGTTCTCATGGCCATGCAGTTTGCTAGCGTGCTACTGGATGACCTGGACCAAGCGGTATAGGTGAGCTAGAAAAAAAATCATGAATAGATCCACAAGTTTTTTAGCTTACATGTTGACGTATCTCATAATAAAATTTACACTCGTGCAGCGACGTGTTATACAAACGGTTTTTAACCCCTTTTCACTATGGAGTTTTAAACCGTCGTCTTGCCTATGTGTGCGGCCAAGGGGCTTCACACAACCCAGAAACCGTCGGTGATAGGTCCTCCGGTTACACACACGGGGCAAAATGAGCTCGTATGTGATCGGGCGAGCCATCACATACAATTATACAGGCCCAATTGTTTCTAATCGTATGTACATCTCACACAGTGTTCATATGTACATCCCACACAATGAATCCCAGACAAATGTTTTCGTCCGTATGTACATCACACACAATTTTTCATTCGTGTGCGATCGGGAGAGATAACGTAGACGCTTCATGGGACAAGCCATGGGAGATCGTCTTGCCATCCCACACAGTTTTCTGTATAGCCTCATATGTGATAGTTGTAACGATCACATACACTCTGCCTCCATTAACCATTTGCATTATTCAAGTATATCACACACGATTCAATGAAGAAAACTGTGTGACATTGGGCTATCCATCACACATGCTTTTACTGCTAGAAACATTTGTAAAGTTCCATGGCCCATTTAGCAGATTTATTAGTTTACTATCAATACTTCTAGTATTAAGCAAATTCACATTTCATATCGAACAGTTGCTTGCCACTTTCATATCAGGCACATAAATATATTTTAACATCACAATACGATAGCTAAGTGAAATAGCAGAGTACAACATATATCTAGTTCATCTTCATAAGCACAAAATATGTTAAGCACAATATTAGATCAATATATTCATTTCCCTAATCGACTGATGCATGATCAACCAAATTCGTCTTCTCCACCTCTGCTTTCAGTTAATTAAGAACTTGTTTTACACTGACCAACTGGGAAAGTGTCTCCTCCTTTGCAAACACCATCTTAGCAAAGTCTAATTTGAAATATCTGAGCTCATTCTTCATCTTTTTCTTTTTTCTGTATCTTCAAATATTCTTCAGCGTTGACAACATTTTCTCTAAGCTTATCTCTGTTCTCTTCCTCATACATGCTCCAGAGCTTTGCTCGGCACATCTTCAAACACTGTGGCCACTTTTGATCAACCCGCTCTAGGTGAGAACACTTTCGTTCATCCTAAAATATTTAAAACTAAATCAGTTACAATTATAGGGAAAATAGGTTTCTAGCAACATAGAAAATCACCACATACAAATTTTGAAAAACTGAAAAACACATTAATTATGACATATATTCTAAAAAAAGATCAACGTGCAAATGAATTAATTGCTACTTGAAAGTGCAACTAATCCCCGGGCGGTGGTTTTGGTAATTCATAACAACATATAGCTCATTGAGCTAATATCCATTCAAGTCTACTATTTCAGAAAGTTCAAAAAATGGCATGGCATGGACTAGAGATGTGGACCCCTCAAAATGCTAAGGACACATATTGGCAAAAGCCCAAGACTCTTCGTTTCTATTTTAGTGATCCAAGATCACATTGAGTCCATAGGAAAGCCAATAATATTAAAAGGGGATGAGGTGTTGCTTAACGGCTTGCTTGTTCAAATGCTTAGTGATATTGCTCCAAATCCCTCAACCACTTTCTCATTCCAAGTATGTAAAAACCCTAAACTCCAATTCAGCCTCACACATTCTTTCTATTTGGCGCCACCAAGTTCATATGACATAGCCACTGCCAGAAAATGTAACAGTTCGGTCACACTAATACGGATCTCGGTCTCACCGAGGTGGTCTTGCCAATTCTCTGTTGCCTGTTGCAATTATTTCGGTTTCACTGAAATAGCGATCGGTCTCACCGAGTTGGCTTGACATTCTCTCTGTTGCCCTATTGCTTCATTTCGGTCTCACCGAGTTGATGCAATCAGTGCCACCGAGTTGATGTTTGCCCTAAGCTCTAGCACATCGGTCCCATCGAGTTGTTCCGGTTGGTCCCACCGAGATTCCTAACGTTCACATTTTGAACTAAATCGGTCTGACCGAGTTGTTCTATTTGGTCTGACCGAGTTGGGTCAAATGTGTGTAACGGTTGGATTTTGTGTGGAGGCTATATATACCCCTCCACCCCCTTCTCCACATGCGAGAGAGCCATCAAAACATGCCTACACTTCAAGCATACATTTTCTGAGAGAGAACCACCTACTCATGTGTTGAGATCAAAATATACCAATCCTACCACAAGAATCTTGATTTCTAGCCTTCCCCAAGTTGCTTTCCACTCAAATCATCTTTCCACCATATCCAAATTTGTGTGAGAGAGTTGAGTGTTGGGGAGTGAAAGGATCGAGAAGAGGTGTCTAGAGGGGGGTGAATAGACTCTAAGTAAGAAAAGTTGCAGTCTTTAATTTCTTTAAGTTGAAGTGGAGTTTGGCACAAGTTTTAACATTCACAATACATATCAATCAAGCATGACAAGAGTTTATGAGCAGCGGAAAGTAAAGCATGCAAATTGCAAGAATGTAAAGGGATGGGATTGGAGTGTGCAAACGCAATTTGGAGAGACGGAGATTTTTTATCCGTGGTTCCGATAGGTGGTGCTATCGTACATCCACGTTGATGGAGACTTCAACCCACGAAGGGTAACGGTTGCGCGAGTCCACGGAGGGCTCCACCCACGAAGGGTCCACGAAGAAGCAACCTTGTCTATCCCACCATGGTCGTCGCCCACGAAGGACTTGCCTCACTAGGGTAGATCTTCACGAAGTAGGTGATCTCCTTGCCCTTACAAACTCCTTGGTTCAACTCCACAATCTTGACGGAGGCTCCCAAGCAACACCTAGCCAATCTAGGAGACACCACTCTCCAAGAAGTAATAAATGGTGTGTTGATGATGAACTCCTTGCTCTTGTGCTTCAAATGATAGTCTCCCCAACACTCAACTCTCTCTCACAGGATTTGGATTTGGTGGAAAGAAGATTTGAGTGGAAAGCAACTTGGGGAAGGCTAGAGATCAAGATTTATGTGGTAGGAATGGAATATCTTGACCTCAACACAAGTGTAGGTGGTTCTCTCTCAGAAAATGTATGTTGGAACTGCAGGCATGTTCTGATGGCTCTCTCCATGAATGAAGAGTGGGTGGAGGGGTATATATAGCCTCCACACAAAATCTAACCGTTACACACAATTTACCAAACTCGATGGGACCGAATCATGAAAATCGGTCAGACCGATTTAGTTCATAATGTGACCGTTATGAATTTCGGTGGGACCGACATGATCAACTCGGTGGGACCGATGTGCTAGGGTTAGGGTAAAGCCTCAACTAGGTTTGACCGATTACACAAACTTGGTGGGACCGATTTGGGTAATAAGCAAAACAGAGAGTTGGCCAGGCAAACTCGGTGGGACCGACTGCATATCTCGGTGGGACCAAAATTATTGCCATAGGCAACAGAGAGTTTGCAAGCCCATCTCGGTGAGACCGAGATCCCATCGGTGAGACCGACTTGATTAGGGTTTCTGGCAGTGGCTATGTCAACTGAACTCGGTGGCGCCGGATAGAAAGTTTCGGTAGGGCCGAGTTTGTCTTTTGGTTTGGGACATATGTGGATGTGAGAAAGTGGTTGAGGGCTTTGGAGTATATCACTAAGCACTTTGAGCAAGCAAGCCATTAAGCAACACCTCATCCCCTCTTAATAGTATTGGCTTTCCTATGGACTCAATGTGATCTTGGATCACTAAAAGTAAAATGTAGAGTCTTGTGCTTTGAGCTTGAGCCAATCCTTTGTCCTTAGCATCTTGAAGGGGTTCCACATCCTCTAGTCCACGCCACTCCATTGTTGAACTTATCTGAAACATACTAGGTAAATGTATTAGTCCAACAAGAGATATGTTGACATTAATTACCAAAATCACCCAGAGAGCACTTGTGCTTTCAATCGCCCCCTTTTTGGTAATTGATGATGACATACATCAAAGCTTTAGATAAAGATATAGAGAATAACAAGTAAAGATTTGGGAAGACATGTAACATGCATAGGCTCCCCCTACATGTATGAAATCATGTAAATATGGAATATAGGAGCATGTGAATGCATAAGCATGACATGTATCTTGGCTATATGCATCAGAGCAAATGATGTGAATATGGAAAATGTACCTTCATGCTCATGAGTCCTTCTTGCAAACAGTATGTGCATCAGCAAGAAATCCTCATACACATGACTGTGATGCATATACTTACCTTGTGGTCTTGAGTTGGCTTAGGAAGGAATGAACCTGCGTAAACAAGGTTAGATAACACAGATACACCTACTAGCCAGAGCAAACAAAAGAAACCACAAGAGTACCAAGACTGGGATGACATGTAGAGAGTGAGTACTGAGTACCCCAATGAATATAGACATGTCCCCAAAGGTAAAGATGTGCAATGAATTCAAGGATTTCCTTCCCTTAGATGTCTTGCTCCCCCTGAATTTAGCATGGGATACTGGGAGAAGATAGGGAACAGAAAATCAGAGCAAAGAATAGAAATAGAGCTAATGCAAACAATCAAATATGAACATGTCTTTTCCCTCTTAAAAACATGTGACTTCTCTCCTCTTGAACACCAAGCATCTGGGGTCTCTCTCTCTGAGTATTCTTTTTTTACTATAAATAGTAGGGTAAAACCCCACTATGATTTTTATAATTATAGAGCAAAGTAACAAGTAGTCTTAAAGGCTTGAGATAAGCCTACAGAAAGAGAGGAAAAAGAAAGGAAAGAAAAGAAAACTAAAAAACTAAAAAGGGAAAGAAATAGGGAGGAGAGAAAGAAAGAAAGAAAGAACTAGGCTAAGAAAATAAAAGAAAGTTACAACAGGGCCTCAAGCCAAAGAGTGAATTGTTTCTCATGCTTTTTCTTCATTCTAAACCTTAAAAGCTTTGGCTCCTCCAGGAAAATGTACTTCCATCCTTGAAAAGATGGTGCAATGCTTTCGAAAATTTTATTGTTTCTGGTTATCCAGATGGCCCATGCTCCAAGAATGATGATCTCCATGTAAAAGGGGTAATTTAGTTTGTCCTTTAGATCTTGGAATGCTTCCAGCACTTACAGGTTTGGTGTTCTTCTTGGACAAATAAAGTCCTAGCATTGTTGCACAAAGGGACATCCCCAAAAAAGATGATGAAGTGTTTCTTCCTATTGACAGTCATTAACTGCACAGTTGTATGCTTCCAACACAAAATTCTTCCTTCTAAGCAGGTTTCTTGTATTAACTCTGTCATGAAGCAGTTGCCAGAAAAATACTTTGTGTTTTGGCTGACATGAGCTTTGCCAAATCCAGTTGAAGTGAGGGGGAGTTTGCTTGTGACCTATTAACACTTTATATGCTTTGATGGATGAGTATATAGAAATGATTAAGCTTTGATGTGATCTCTCTCTCCCCCTTTGACATCAATTTCCAAGAAGGGTTCTTCTGGATTTTTGTCACAAATGGGTCCGATCCTTGAGTCACAGAACAAAGCAGCAAGATGAATGTGATGCTGGTAGAGGACAAGAGTCACTGAGTGGAGCTGGATCAAAAAGAATGCAGGAACAAGTGGCAAGTTGTCTTTCCTGCAGTGAAATCGGTGGCACCGAGTCGTGTGCTTCGGTTGCACCGAAAACAACATACCGGTGTGACTGAGTTCATCACAGAGAAAACACTTGTCACCTCAGCTCACTAGACAAGTAAGATCTCACAAGGATTTGCAAGGAATTAACTGAAGGATTTGCAAAGAATTGGATGCAGGAAATGCAGAACTGAAAGAAATAGAAAAGAAATCTAGATGAAGTTTTTTTTGAAAAGGGGAAACAAATATGCATGAGACAAATGCGAGAGCACAGAAAAGAACACAAGAGAACTTCATCTAGAATTGGTCGGAGACAAAGTCACCTATGTTAGAGTATATTGACTTAGGAGTCAAGTGAGGACACTGGATCATAGGTCATACTCTTCGTTTAAGCTCAAAATGGGGTTACCATTTTTCGTTTAAGCATTTTGATGTATTCACATCTTGTTGAGTTGCTTTGACTCATGACTTGGAGTAAAGCTTCTCTAAGATGGAATAACATACCTTGGGTGGTGGTGTTGATCGTGATCATGTAGTTGAACTTGTGTGGGATGCTCAAATGTTGACGTAGTTCATTTGGAGCATCACTTGGAATGGGAGTTCATCTACCTACATGGGTTAGTCTTGCAAGGAAGAGCACTTGTGTATCCAAAATGACAATCATGAAACTCAATATAGAATTTGTCAAAGGATATGTTTGAAGGGTTTTGTGCTTCCTTGTCTTCAACCACCGTGGTGTAGAGACTTGGTGATGTAGAGATTTGCTCAAGATATGAGTGGGTTGCAATCTCATAGATTTAGATTCATCCAAGTACCTACATGGGTTAGATAGCATGCAATGGTGCAAATATATCCAAGACATATGAATAGCAACATGAAAGAAATATCAAGGATTAGTCATAGGCTCATGCCTTGCATGTATCCAAATGGAGTTCCTACTCCAAGTTTGAAGCATCAATGATGTTCAATTCACCTCTCAACCTGCAAAACACTTTCTCATCAAGTGGTTTGGTGAATATATTCGCTAATTGCTTATCGGTGCGAACATGCTTAAGATTAATGTCCCCTTTGGCAACGTGATTGTCGGTGTCAAAACCGGCGGATCTCGGGTAGGGGGTCTCGAACTGTGCGTCTAGGCGGATGGTAACAGGAGACAAGGGACACGATGTTTTTACCCAGGTCCGGGCCCTCTCAATGGAGGTAAAACCCTACTCCTGCTTGATTGATATCTCTGTTGGAAAAGGCGGTGCCTAGGAGGCGCTTAGGCACGCCTAGGCGCTAGGCAATGGCCAAACGCCTCGCCTAGGGCATAAATGGAGGTCTAGGCAGGGCAAGCAAGAAATTGCCTATGCAAGCAAGAAATCATGCCACATACTTACACTAGTATGCCAAACGGGTTATATTTCAATGGTAGTAGACGGCAATTAACTTATTTATATGCCCTAAACTAATATCAACACCCATATAATAATCACAAATACACTACGAGTAAAAACTATATAACCGCCTAGGCCGCGCCTAGGGCGCTTAGACACCGCCTAGGCACTAGGCGAAGGCCAACCGCCTCGCTTACGCCTACCGCTTTTTCCAACCTTGATTGATATTGATGATATGGGTAGTACAAGAGTGGATCTACCACGAGATCAAGGAGGCTAAACCCTAGAAGCTAGCCTATGGTATGATTGTTGTAATGGTAGTGTGTCCTACGGACTAAAACCCTCGGGTTTATATAGACACCGGAGAGGGCTAGGGTTACACAAAGTCGGTTATGGTAGGAGATCTACATATCCGTATCGCCAAGCTGCCTTCCACGCCAAGGAAAGTCCCATCCGGACACGAGACGAAGTCTTCAATCTTGTATCTTCATAGTCTTGGAGTCCGGCCGATGATGATAGTCCGGCTATCCGGACACCCCCTAGTCCAGGACTCCCTCAGTAGCCCCCGAACCAGGCTTCAATGACGACGAGTAAAGCGCATATATTGTCTTCAGCGTTGCAAGGCGGGTTCTCCTTCAAGTTCCATGTACCGCCGAGCGATTATGCAGCTCTGTCACATCCACAGTTACATTGTGCACTAGGTTAGACCCTCATGTGTGCATCATGTTTTAATTCAAATGAAATTTGAATTGAGGGATTTTCAAAGCCTCAGAAAACTTCTAAAAATGATCAACATTAAAATCTTCTCAAAGAAGTCCAAGAAAATGTTCCTCTTAGTCCCGAAAATATTGCAAGGAGGTAAAACTCAAAACAATATTTTTGGTATCTCGAGAGTTAATTATTTTGGGCCTTTGAAATAAATACAATAACTATTTGCATTGGATATATAAATTATATATAATTAATATATGTCCAATAATTCTGGAACATTTTATGTGGGTTGGTATATTTTAGTTCTAGCCACATAATTATTTTCAGATTTTATAAAATGGTTTAGCTTGATTACTAAACCAAAACAAATAGCGTAAAATAAAAATGTAAATGTAAAAAAGAGAGAGAGGATGCTCACTGGACTTACAGGCGCCCACCAACCGGCCCAGCTCACATGCTGACCTCTTCTTGGCTTGCCCAGCCCATCTCCACCCCACGCGTCGTCTTCCTCCTGCCCGATGGGAGCAGCTTCATTTGTCAGCAGCGCCACCCCAGCCACCTCACCTTGCCACCGAGGCGCTGGGCGCCTCTGCGAGACGCCACGCACCCCTGGTCTCTCGCTCACTCCCTCGAGCTCATTCCCTCCTCTGCCTCTCTCCCTCGCCGTTCCCCATCTCACCGGCGGAGTGCATGCCGCCGTTCGCCATAGCCGTGGCCACCGGCCACCCCTCGCCCTGTCGACAAGCCCAGAAGAACCGCCATCGTCTCCTGCATCGTCTATGCCAACACGTTCGACTGCGGGAGCTCTGCAGCGTCGTCCCCAACCTCGTCCTCAACCTCTGACCGCCGGCGAACTCATCGGGGATTCGCGAGCTCCAGCCTCTCCCCGGCCTCGACGTCGCCTCTACTGGATCCACCGTGAGCCCCTGCTCCTGCTCCCCCTCTCCGTTTTTCCCCTCGGCGCCAGTAGCTATCGCTCATACCTTGCAACCGCACCGCCGCCACCAAGACGTCGCCGCCGTGTACAGCCACGTTGGCTCGACTCCGAGCACACCACCGTCCTCACCGCACCCGCAGGAGCCCGTAGCACCCACCAACCCCTCCTCCCATGCACCATAGCGCCGAACCCGCCGTTGCGAAGCCGCCGCCGCCAAGCTTCGTCGCCGGCGCCACTCCGCCACTCTCCGCCGCGCCACCACTGGTTGGATGCGGACGGCGTCGCATCCGTAGATGTGCTCATGGCCAAGCGGTGCCACTCGTGGGCGCTTTCAAAGCGTCTTGCGCGTGCTGGCCTCGCCGGCGGCTAAACGCCGGCAGGCTTTGACCCCTTGACCGGTGTGGTTTGACCCCGCTGACCGGGTTGACTTCCCCCCTGTCCCACTGACATGCGGGCCCCGCCCGGCTAATTAATCTAGTTTAGGTTTAAATTTAATTAGTTTAACCTAGGTTAGTGCTAATTAAACTAGGTTAGTTAGTTAGTCACTGACCAGTGGACCCCACTGGTCAGGTTTGACCTGAGGCGCCAGTTGACCTGCTGACGTCACACTCGACGTCGGTCGACTAATTAACTATTTTCTGGAATTAAAATAAATCAGGAAATTCCAGAAAATGATTTAAACTTCAAAAATTCATAGAAATTCAACCGTAGCTCAGATTGAAATGATTTATATATGAAAAATTATCAGGAAAATTCAAGGAATCCATCTGTACCATTTTCATGCATGTTTGAACAATGTTTGTCCTCTGTTTTGGACAAAACAAATAAAGGGCATTTAAATAATCATATATGGAGTTTGAATTTGAATCATGTATTCAAACCAACTTCATTTAAATCATAGCTAGGTGCATTAGCTCAAATCACAGCATATTGCCATGTCATGATCATGCATCATATTGTAGCATTGCATTGATTGTGTTCTTTCTCAGTTGCCGGTATTTGTCCCCTCTCGATAGACGTGGTTCCGACGATGAGTTCGATGACACCCATGAAGAACTATATTATCTTGAAGTGCCGGGCAAGCAAAACCTCCTTGTTCATTCGATACAATCCCACTCTCTCGCTCCTGCTCTATTTTCTTGCATTAGGACAACAACGATTCAACTATTACTGCTGCGGTAGCTGAACCCCTTATCCTTTGCATGACCTGTCATTCCACAGTAAATAGATGAGACCCACTAGCATGAGTAGGAGTTGTTTGAGCCCTGATGTGCCTACTCATTCATGTTTGTTTGTCATGCCTGCTATTGCTTAGAGTTGTGTCAGGTCTGATTCGTCGGGAATGATTCAGAGGTGTGTGAACATGTCCTACCGTGTGTGAGCTAAGCGTGTGAACACGATTTGATAAAGGTATCGGTGAGAGGCCATGTAGGAGTACATGGTGGGTTGTCTCATTGAAGCCGTCCTTAGGAACTGAGTTCTGTGTTTGTGATCCATGATTCAGCTACTACCACGCATTGGGCCGAAACCAATGGACCCTCTCGACTTCTTAATCACCCTTGTCCTCTGTCCGGGAGTTGCAAGTAGTTTACGGTGTTTGTAGTATCTTTGGAGGCCGTCTTGTGTTGGCCAACCGTAGGGGTGGGCTGTGATGCGGTAGGCACGTGGCAGGGTAAACCGGCGCCCGTTTGGTGTCACGGAACCTGTACACATCGTTTGGGGCTGTAAGCGAAACTTGGCGGAACTCCTCATAGATGGAACCCAAATAGGCGATAAACCTGGACTAGGGACTTGAGTGTTTAGGTAGGTCGTGGCCGACACCCACGTTGGGCTTCGCTTGAAGGTTGCGAGTACATGTCGTGTAAGCGGCGGTAAGTGGTGAGCGTGTGTGAAGAAGTACACCCTGCGGGGTTAATATGATCTATTGAATAGCCGTGTCATGGAAAAGGACTTACGGGTTGCACATGCAGTTCATAGACAAGTGAAAGTGGATACTCTAAAATCGCAAGATAAGTGTGAGTGCTATGGATGGCGTGCTCGTGAGGGAGGCGGGTGCGGATCCATAGTGGTGTATCGATATGGTGAATATGTGGACTCGTGTGCCACCTCAAAAGAGTTACTTGCGATCGTAGTTTAGGATAGCCACCGAGTCAAAGCTGGCTTCTTTTGTTAAACTCCACCATCCCTTTGTTGATAATGATGCATATGTAGTTAGTTACGATGTAAGTCTTCTTTGGGTACATTTGTACTCACGTTTGCCTATTTTATGTTTTTTGCAGAGAGACCTCGGTCTCGCTAGTAGTTCAGCGTGGACTTGACGTTAGCTTGTTACCTCAGCTACGATCTTGTGCCCTCGGCGAGATCGGTAGATAGTCGGGCTTCTAAGCCTTTTCATTTGTAGATGTCGTACTCGGACATGTTAGCTTCGCTTGTGCTTTGATTTGTATGCTCTGAATGTTGGGTCATGAGACCCTGTTTGTAATATCTCGCTCCTCGGGCCTAATGAATAAATACTTGAGTCGTAGAGTCATGTTGTGATGCCATGTTGTATTTGCACATATCGAGCATATTGTGTGTATGTTATTGAAATGCTTGGTATGTGTGGGATCGACTATCTAGTTGTTTATCTTTAGTAGCCTCTCTTACGGAAATGTCTCCTAGTGTTTCCACCGAGCCATGGTAGCTTACTCTTTGCTCGGAATCACTTAGGCTGGCGGCATGTGTCCTTCTTCGTTCTGTATACATCCCTTCGGGAAATGTCACGCATTGAGTACCGAGTCTGTTAGCCCGCTTCTGACCCGGTTTCGAGTCTGCTAGCCCGTGCTACAGCCCGGAACTTACTTTGTTGACCGACACGTTCGATCTTTGGGTCATGGATGCTGTCCTGTAAGTCTGTGCCACTTTGGGTTTACGACTAGCCATGTCGGCCGGGCTCCTTTTCATATGGATGCTAGCGACACTATCATATCGTGTGCCAAAAGGCGTAAGCGGTCCGGAGCTAGGTAAAGCGGCACCGTTGGGATACCGTGCGTGAGGCGCAAAGTGATATGATGTGTTCTGAGCTAGATCGATGTGACATTGAGTCGGGTCTGACAGCGTTGTTATCGAGCTTATTTGCTGTAGGATTACCAAGCCAAACTGGTGAAGTTGTGTCTAGAAATGCTTTAGTTATATGTAGGGGAATTGATTGTGGGAAGGAGCGTAAGGCTCTTTTTACTCCTTATACCTCATGGCCTTCGATCCGAGTCAACCTCTTCTCTTCTCGGGGTTTAAGAACTAGGCCTTCTCATCTATCTATCGAGGATGGCGTGTTACTAATCCAGAGACTTATAGAATTATTAGTTTCAACTCTTAGTTCAGCTTTACTACTTCCGTATGTTCATAACTGCTGATCTCGAAACTTTGATATTGTGCTTCGGAGTGGTTATGCCACCATTTTTGTAGTATGTCTCCAATCCTTTGAGCATTTACAGCCGCTATGCTGTCCGAGTCCTCCCAGGTCTCTAAACAATCTGATGCACTTGCAAATCCTTTCCCTCTGGTTTGATGTTCCTTTGGGCCAGGTTAATCACACTAATTACTGAGTTGAGGTATTCTTTTGCCTCGACATATATGTTGGAATTATTATTATGACCCTAGGTGTCTTAGGGGATCATCTAGTAATCTAGCCATAATTTGTATCCCAGTGTGATGACTCTGGCCATTATTCTCGAAAGCATCCCGTGATGCCATTTAGTTAGTAGGTATTCTACTCGTGGGTTTTGAACCCGAGATTCACCCTACCTACCTCATGTTGTTAGTGTTGCTCGTACCTTTAGGATATTAGTACCCTTTGCGACAGTCTTCGAGGTCCGTGGTATTTCCTTCTCCCAAATACTATGAACCACTCATGGCAGAAGTTTGTTGGATCAAAAGATCACAACAAGAGTGCTCTCGAAGAGTTCTCCATGCTATATTGTGACTCTGCCAGTTCTACCCCTCTGCATGGGTTATCTGGAAGAAACATGTTGAACTTGGTTCGACATACTAATCTATGCATCCACAACTCAGAAAGTTATATGTCCCTTTGAGTTGTCCCTCTTAGTTATATTCTGACCCCCGTCTATCAATTGATAGTCAAGAGTATGCGTGCATTCGTTTATCGATGCCTATTATTCTTGTGGTCCGTCAAGCCATTCTATTCCGGAATGACTAGGAGAAACAAACTCCAGTACCTCATCCATATCTAGGATTGGGTCAAAGCAGTTGTACTCTGCGGATCAAATTGCTAATCTAGCTTTTGCTCTGTTCTACCTTGGAGTATTTCCATCTTTATGTCAAGAATGTCATGGGAATTGCACACCATCCTATGAATTCTTGATGTAGTAATACTTCTTGCCATCATTGTTCATTCCTCGGTTTCCGTGTTATTGTAACCGGAATGCCGACAAGTGAATCGTGATGTGTGAAATCAATACTCCTAGCAACTCCGTTGCTTGGTAGTTAATGGACTATATTCTCATTCTTAGCGTGTTGGTTGTTAAATCATCATCCTAAGATTGATCGTGCTACCTAGTCCTTATTTCTGGTGCACTCCTCGATCAATGAGTTAGGATTATTCTATCCTTTGCTTATTTGATCATATCATCTTGCTCTGGGAAGCAAGATTGATCTCGAGCTTAGTAACATATTGGTGGTTCGTGATGTTCCGAATATCTTCTCGGAAGTATCACCAGGTCGTCACCTGACCGCTATGTTGAGTTCGTGATCAAGTTGGTTTATTCCTGTAAACCACCCTTTCTCCAAGAATCCATGTTGGATACCCCTGAGCTAGTTGGTTAAGCTAAACAACAACTTGGAGAGTTGGAAGATAGAAGCTTGTTCGACTTAGCTCATGTTAAGGGATATCCTTGTGTGTGTTTGTTGAAGAAAGGTAATATCTTCATTGATTGATCCTCGTGATCAGTTGTTGGACTTATTGTCTTGCCAAAACTTTGATTTGAGTGTGGGCTATTCTCAAATCAAATCAGAACCAACGATGTTCGTAATGTTGTCTTACTCGTGGATTTTCCTCGAGCATACACCATTATATCTTTTGGGTCTGACCAATGCTATCACTTGTTCTCATAATTATGGAATTCAATCTTCATGGAAAACCAGGATGAATTGTTGTTAAGCCCATCGACAACATCCTTGTCTTCTCCATAGTTTTGTTGAACATTAAGCTAGTGTTGGAAACTTTTTAAAGCATTTGTTCATGCTAGCTCATGAAGCATATGTTCGGATGTAAGAAGTGACTTCCTCTAGTTCATGTGCATTCGATGCAAGTTGCCGCCGTGGATCCGAAAAAGTCAATGTTGCTTCCTTTGGAATCATCCAAAATCATTCATGCATACATGCGAAGTATTCTGTGGTTCGAAGACTTGCAACCTTCATTCTATATGTGTCCCTAGCACACCAAGCCACTGATTGATTTGTTCGAGGAGAAGAAGTTCCTTCGTAGGCTCAAGACTTATGCAAGGACTTCGATATCCTCGATGATGTTTCCCCTCCTGAACTCGCTAGTGTTTTATTATAAGACTACTATGTGGTCATGCTTGTCTTGGACAGCGTGCTCACAGGTTTGTAGCAGAATCAGCTCATGTTTTGGAGCTTGCTATCGTAGTTCATTTCCCGAGAATCTCGCAACGTCATCTCGTCGATTTGTGTTGCAAACTTTCACTTTTCTTTCTAGACTCGATGAGTCTAGATTATTCTGACACCAACCAGATCTGAATCTCAGGCAGATATGATGGTTGGAACATTTCCCAAGAATTATAATACTGGTCTCTCTGTAACCCGGTAGGTGGATGTCGTGGCCAACACACCCAGCCGGAAGACCTATTATTGTAGTATCTTGGTTGAAGAAGTTGGCCACCTCCCCATAAGGACTTCCTAGGATTTACTCCCTAGTTGTGCCTTATGATTTTTGTGCTCCCGAAGTCCGACCTTTACTTGATGTTCTAGACATCATACCTTATCTATGAAGGGGATACGCTGGTACATCAAGGAGAACATTAGAAGCGGAGTGCTAAATGTCTCTCGGTTGATCATCCAGATTTTGTTCCCTTGGTCTCGCTAAGGTGAAATCTGAGAAAGTGTTATCTTCCTTTGCATCTGCATTGTCCATCGCTATTCATCATGGTAGTATGTTGTGTTGTCAGCACCCTTGACCGGATGTTGGTAAAACCTTGATGAATATGGAAATGCTCAAGTTCTTGAGAGCACGCACAAGCACTATGTATTATCACCGGCACTAACTGGAATTGTTTCCAGTCTTTTCGGTTATGCTATAACCACTCCAATAGTGGAATCACTCTCTACTGTTGAGCTTCTCCCCAGTTACTAAAGATCATCCTTGCGTTGTCTTCAACAAGGTAATCCACATCATCCATATTAGTCCGAGTATGCCAATCTACCGAACCCCCCCCTCCAAACAATCGCTCGAGAGATATTTTTATAACTCACCCCGTGAGTTGATCCTAAGTTGTTGATCTTCGAAAAGATCGACCCTTCTAGAGTTTCTTTTCCTTCTCGTTGTCATGTTGGTAAGAGTTCCTGAAGCAAGACATCGAAACAAGATGGTGATCGAATCAACGTTCTTATGAAGTGCAACCTGGATCGTGAAGATCGTGTTAGCTCGTGTCCCTGTGTCTTCTTACCCTACGCTTGAATCTCGGGACGAGATTCTTGTTTAGTGGGGGTGAGTTGTCACATCCCTGGTTCTGTTGTGCACTAGGTTAGACCCTCATGTGTGCATCATGTTTTAATTCAAATGAAATTTGAATTGAGGGATTTTCAAAGCCTCAGAAAACTTCTAAAAATGATCAACATTAAAATCTTCTCAAAGAAGTCCAAGAAAATGTTCCTCTTAGTCCCTGAAAATATTGCAAGGAGGTAAAACTCAAAACAATATTTTTGGTATCTCAGAGTTAATTATTTTGGGCCTTTGAAATAAATACAATAACTATTTGCATTGGATATATAAATTATATATAATTAATATATGTCCAATAATTCGAACATTTTATGTGGGTTGGTATATTTTAGTTCTAGCCACATAATTATTTTGAGATTTTATAAAATGGTTTAGCTTGATTACTAAACCAAAACAAATAGCAGAAATAAGAATGAAGCAGAAAAGCAGAGAGAGAGGATGCTCACGGACTTACGGCGCCCACCAACGGCCCGGCTCACATGCTGCTTCTTCTGGCAAGCCGCCCAGCCCATCTCCACACCCCACTGCGTCGTCTTCCTCCTGCGCGGTGAGGAGCAGCTTCTTTGTCATGGCAAGGCCACCACAGCCACCTCCTTGCCACCGAGGCGCCTGGACGCCTCTGCGAGACGCCACGCACCCCCCTGGTCTCTCTCGCTCACTCCCTCGAGCTCATTCCCCTCCTCTGCCTCTCTCCCTCGCCGTTCCCCATCTCACCGAGCGGGTCTGTCGCCGCCGTTCGCCGTAGCCGTGGCCACCGGCCACCCCTCGCCCTGTCGACAAGCCCAGAAGAACCGCCATCGTCTCCTACATCGTCTATGCCAACACGTTCGACTGCGGGAGCTCTGCAGCATCGTCCCCAACCTCGTCCTCAACCTCTGACCGCCGGCGAACTCGTCGGGGATTCGCGAGCTCCAGCCTCTCCCCGGCCTCGACGTCGCCTCTGCTGGATCCACCGTGAGCCCCTGCTCCTGCTCCCCCTCTCCGTTTTTCCCCTTGTGCGCCGTAGCTATCACCCCGCTTGCAACCGCACCCGCCGCCGCCACCGCACGTCGCCGCCGTGGCCACAGCCACGTTGGCTCGACTCCGAGCACACCACCGTCCTCACCGCACCCGCAGGAGCCCGTAGCACCCACCAACCCCTCCTCCCATGCACCATAGCGCCGAACCCGCCGTTGCCCGAGCTTCGGCCTCCGCCAAGCTCGTCGCCGGCGCCACTCCGCCACTCTCGGCCGCGCCACCACCTGGTTGGATGCGGACGGCGTCCGATATCCGTAGATGTGCTCCAAGCGCCAAACGGTGCCTTGTGGGCGCTTTCAAAGCGCCGCCGCGTCAGCCTCGCCGGCAGAGCTTTGACCTCGACCGGCGTGGTTTGACCCACTGACGGGTTGACTTCCCCTGTCCCGCGACATGCGGGCCCGCCCGGCTAATTAATCTAGTTTAGGTTTAAATTTAATTAGTTTAACCTAGGTTAGTGCTAATTAAACTAGGTTAGTTAGTTAGTCACTGACCAGTGGACCCCACTGGTCAGGTTTGACCTGGAGGCGCCCAGTTGACCTGCTGACGTCACACTGACGTCAGGCTGACGCAATTAACTATTTTCTGGAATTAAAATAAATCAGGAAATTCCAGAAAATGATTTAAACTTCAAAAATTCATAGAAATTCAACCGTAGCTCAGATTGAAATGATTTATATATGAAAAATTATCAGGAAAATTCAAGGAATCCATCTGTACCATTTTCATGCATGTTTGAACAATGTTTGTCCTCTGTTTTGGACAAAACAAATAAAGGGCATTTAAATAATCATATATGGAGTTTGAATTTGAATCATGTATTCAAACCAACTTCATTTAAATCATAGCTAGGTGCATTAGCTCAAATCACAGCATATTGCCATGTCATGATCATGCATCATATTGTAGCATTGCATTGATTGTGTTCTTTCTCAGTTGCCGGTATTTGTCCCCTCTCGATAGACGTGGTTCCGACGATGAGTTCGATGACACCCATGAAGAACTATATTATCTTCAGAAGTGCCAGGCAAGCAAAACCTCCTTGTTCATTCGATACAATCCCACTCTCTCGCTCCTGCTCTATTTTACTGCATTAGGACAACAACGATTCAACTATTACCTGCTGCGGTAGCTGAACCCCTTTATCCTTTGCATGACCTGTCATTCCACAGTAAATAGATGAGACCCACTAGCATGAGTAGGAGTTGTTTGAGCCCTGATGTGCCTACTCATTCATGTTTGTTTGTCATGCCTGCTATTGCTTAGAGTTGTGTCAGGTCTGATTCGTCGGGAATGATTCAGAGGTGTGTGAACATGTCCTACTGTGTGTGAGCTAAGTGTGTGAACACGATTTGATAAAGGTATCGGTGAGAGGCCATGTAGGAGTACATGGTGGGTTGTCTCATTGAAGCCGTCCTTAGGGCCCTGAGTTACGTGTTTGTGATCCATGATTCAGCTACTACCACGCATTGGGCCGAAACCAATGGACCCTCTCGGCTTCTTAATCACCCTTGTCCTCTGTCCGGGAGTTGCAAGTAGTTTACGGTGTTTGTAGTATCTTTGGAGGCCGTCTTGCGTGGCCGACCGTAGGGGTGGGCTGTGATCACGGTAGGCACGTGGCCGGTAAACGAGGCGCCCGTTTGGTGTCACGGAACCTGTACACATCGTTTGGGGCTGTGAGCGAAACTTGGCGGAACTCCTCATAGATGGAACCCAAATAGGCGATAAACTGGACTAGGGACTTGAGTGTTTAGGTAGGTCGTGGCCGACACCCACGTTGGGCTTCCGCTTGAAGGTTGCCGAGTACATGTCGTGTAAGCGCGTAAGTGGTGAGCGTGTGTGAAGAAGTACACCCTGCGGGGTTAATATGATCTATTGAATAGCCGTGTCCGGAAAAGGACTTACGGGTTGCTGTGCAGGTTCATAGACAAGTGAAAGTGGATACTCTAAAATCGCAAGATAAGTGTGAGTGCTATGGATGGCGACTCGTGAGGGAGGCGGTGCGGATCCATAGTGGTGTATCGATATGGTGAATATGTGGACTCGTGTGCCACCTCAAAGAGTTACTTGCGATCGTAGTTTAGGATAGCCACGAGTCAAAGCTGGCTTGCTCTTTGTTAAACTCCACCATCCCTTTGTTGATAATGATGCATATGTAGTTAGTTACGATGTAAGTCTTCTTTGGGTACATTTGTACTCACGTTTGCCTATTTTATGTTTTTGCAGAGAGACCTCGGTCTCGCTAGTAGTTCAGCGTGGACTTGACGTTAGCTTGTTACCTCAGCTACGATCTTGTGCCCTCGGCGCAGATCGGTAGATAGTCGGGCTTCTAAGCCTTTTCATTTGTAGATGTCGTACTCGGACATGTTAGCTTCGCTTGTGCTTTGATTTGTATGCTCTGAATGTTGGGTCATGAGACCCTGTTTGTAATATCTCGCTCCTCGGGCCTAATGAATAAATACTTGAGTCGTAGAGTCATGTTGTGATGCCATGTTGTATTTGCACATATCGAGCATCTTGTGTGTATGTTATTGAAATGCTTGGTATGTGTGGGATCGACTATCTAGTTGTTTATCTTTAGTAGCCTCTCTTCTGGAAATGTCTCCTAGTGTTTCCACCGAGCCATGGTAGCTTGCTCTTGCTCCGGAATCACTTAGGCTGGCGGCATGTGTCCTTCTTCGTTCTGTATGCGTTCCCGGGAAATGTCACGCATTAGTACCGAGTCTGTTAGCCCTTCTGCCGGTTTACGAGTCTGCTAGCCCGATTGCTCTGACCGGAACTTACTTACTTGTTGGCCAACCGTTCGCTCGATTTGGGTCATGGATGCTGTCCTGTAAGTCTGTGCCACTTTGGGTTTCGACTAGCCATGTCAGCCGGGCTCCTTTTCATATGGATGCTAGCGACACTATCATATCGTGTGCCAAAAGCATAAACGGTCCCGGGCTAAGGTAAGGCGGCACCCGTTGGGATACCGTGCGTGAGGCCGCAAAGTGATATGATGTGTTACAGGCTAGATCGATGTGACATTGAGTCGGGGTCCTGACAGGCTCCCTTACCAATGTGGTGCTTCTTGGCTTCCACGCCCAATAATGGCCCTCTTCCACGCGTCGCACGAATGCGAAAAGCCAGGGTATCTTTTCTGTTTTACCCCCTAGCTGTGCAAATAATCTGCCTATAAGAGAGGCAAGAATCCAGATCCAAATCACACCATCTTCCTTCCGCGAGTACTCATCGGAGCGCTTCTGACCAAAAATCCATTCCATCATGGACCGTCGACGCGGCTCCTCCTCTCACGCCCGACCCTCTGCCGGAGATTGGAGGAGATGTTACATCTGCACAACGAGCTAGTGGCGCTCCAAGCGGAGGATATCTTCCTCCGACCTTTATGGTTTGGTTCGAGCAGGCTGGCCACCAACAAAGGTGGGAAGAAAGCGGAGGCCACCCAAGTCCCAACAAAGGGGCGGGTATGCTTCGTCCCCTATCGATAAGGGGCTCGGTTTCCTGTACATCCGTTCCTCCGCGGGCTACGGAGTTCTACGGACTCGGCTCCATCACCTCACGCCGCCTCGATTACGCATATCCACAGGCTTCATAGCTCTTTGCGAGCTATTCACGGGCATCAAGCCCCATTTTGCACTATGGAAGAGGTTATTCCGCCTCGTACCCGCTCTCACGAGGGTCCATATATCAAGTGGGCGGTGCGAAATATGGCGCATCGCGGGACGGATATCCATCGGAACCCCTAAGAAGCGTCGGCCTTGAGAATGGTTTTATGTAGAAGACGCTCCGCTGCCGAACCCTGTTCGGATCGGCATCCTAGAGTTCAGCAATCCTCCTCTGAAGAAACGCCTAAGTTGGCGTCCGCGGAGCCCCCAGCTGGAGGAAGACAAGAGCGTCCATTATTTGATGGGCCGGATAAGGTTACTGGCCCATTCGGATTGACCATGATTGGAGTCATGGCCACGTGCATTATGCGGGGTGCAACCGCTGTCTGAGGGCAACCCCATGTGGGATTTTAATGGGAGAATGATGCCACTCGTCATGGCGCAAAAGGGCGGGTTTGGCGAAGATCGGTGAAGATTCTATCCGGCCTGTACAAGGGGGAGAAGGAGGACTTTCTCCAGACGAGCCCATTGAACGGGTTCTCCATGAATAACCCGCGGCGCTGGGTAAGCGGACACTTTGTTTATCCGACCCATGCTTTCAAAGTTAAGTACCTTACTTTACGATTTCGACGCAGGAGCTGCGTCGGGATGTGGAGGGCATAAATAGTCCGGCTCCACAACCCGAGGATCCGGAAAGATCCCTTGATCCGGCCTCCGAAGAGGATCCGGACATAAAGGTGGAGCTAATCGACGGGGTGTTCCATCAACTCAGCATGGACAATGCTCTAGTCGCCATTACGGCTGACTACCCCGGCCTATCTCCGGCTCCCCAGGTGATTGTGACTGAAGTCCTGACACCATTATTTCGTCCTTGCGCATTTCTGACCACCGTATTCAATGGTGAATCGCAGGGGGTGCCTTCAAGGCAGGAGGCCGAGGCCACGGCAGCTGGCCAACAAGGGTCAGTCCGGCCCAGCAGGCGGAAGAGGAGTGCGGCGCGGATCGAGACATCGCCGCAACGGTATAGCTCGCGGTTGTTATTTAGGACAAAGTTCCTAGGAAGTGTTTGAATGCTCATGACTTTTGCGGGAGAAAGAGTGCCCCGGGTTGTGGGCGTGGGAGTTGCCAACCCGGCTTCGCGGCTAGGCTCCAACACAGTGCGGAGGGGAGGCGCAAAGCGCGGCCGGATACTCCTCAGCGGAGGATGCCGACAGACTGCCCGCCACCAGTGCGAGGTGGAGGCGCCATGAACCATAGGCGCCCCGGACAGTTTTTCGTGACGCGTGCTTCTCCCTTGAGGCGTTGAATGCCTTTAGCGCTGGGGGCGCACCTCCGTGCTGCTCAAGATGGTTTGACGAGCCACGAGGCGGTATGTAAAGGACATACTGGTAAGAGATTTTAATAGTTGTATATGCAAGTAGCCCGAGACTTAAAGTAGTTGGGATAGCGGATTTAAGGATCATTTGATATCTGAGGATCTTCTGAGAAGAATTCCCGATTGTCCGGGAGCTACAAGAGTGCAAGGCCCAACTTGAGGCCGCACTAGCTCCCGCAGGAGGAAACACAGAGACCCCTCCACGGTAACACATTATTTCAAAAAGATAATCGGTGTGCGGCGTGCGTGTAAGTCGACAATGACATTGCGGTGTTGCGGACTGGATCCGGACAAGCAAGAACTACTGCGCCCGGTGAAGGCGGCGAGAGGGTCTTGACGAGGGTGCGGCGAGAAAGGAACAAACTCCGGGATGCCGCCCAGCTTGGAGAAGAGCTGAAAGGTGTTCGGGCCGAGCTGTGCGGCTCCGTGAAGGAGAATCGGCGGCCGTCGCGGCATCTATAGTAAGTGCTTGAGCGAACTCCTTTGAAAAGAAGAGTTCGGCGAGGAAGTCAATTGACAAAAATATGTTTGTAGGTGTGCTCACGGGTCGCCCTGTGGAGGAGATGCCCGTATCAACGGGTGATCAACTTCCCGAGCTGGTGCAATTGCTCGAACGAGTTCGGCAGGCGATGAGCGGCGTCGTCCAGGCCTTATGGCCGTCCCTCTCCCTACCCGAGGGCCTTGGAGAGCTTGCGGAGAAGCTTCAGGGAGCGCGGCAGCGCTTCCGTTTATGGAAGATTTCGGCCTGCCGCCAAGGTGCCAGGGAGGCCTGGGCCATGGTGAAGACGCGGTACAAGAAGGCGGATCCCAACCACATGGCGAGTCGGACTGTGGGGCCCGATGGGAAGGAGATCCTGTGAGTTTAGTGTATGGCCAAGTAGAGTTGGCGCTAAATATTCCCACGGACTGTAAATTAGACAGACTGTTAGAGCGGGATTGAGGAGGAATCTGGTCGGTCGATTTGACAATGTATTTTAAAATGACATGTAAAATGCCTTCTAGCGGATTGTAGATCGTTTGTCTTTGCCGATCTTTTCACTTCAACCTCGGGACCCTAGAGTCCGGAGTGTGTCGAATACCTTCTCGGTTAAGAAACAACGGGGCATGCATGGAGACCAAGGCGTAGGGGTCATTAGTGCTTTATCGGACAAGTGCCCAACTAGTTATGTTATATTACATGGTTAGTAGAAACATCTTCCAGGAGAATAGTTCCGTTAAGGGTTCCTTTCACTGGAGGCATGCCCTAAAATGCATGTCGGACTGCGAAAAGAGCAGGAAAACATCGGGGAGGATAAATAAATAGGTAAAAATCATCTTTCAAGTCACCGACCGAATATTCCCTTAAACGCTAGCTTTCGGCTTCACCCGGTCGAGGTACACATCCGGCTGACCAGCGATAACAATCGCAGAGGTGCTCCTTTACCTCCTAGCGAACAATCGGGAACATAGGGGTAAGCACGAGAGCGAAGCAACCCAGCTTTGGCCAAAACGAAGTCATATCGATGCATATAATGGTGAATAAAAGGTACATGTGGAAGTTTGACACATGTCTTTGGGCATAAAGCCCTTATAAGTAAGCTTACGGTAAAGAAGCCCCGGTATAATGAGTGCGGATAGCACATCAAGTGTGTGTGAACAATGTAAGTAGGCCTTTAAGGGCTTTTATGGAAAGGGTGAGAGAAAAAGAGAAGCAAAGGCAATGAAGTGTAAAAATTTGGACGGGGAAGGAGGCGAACTCTTAGTCGGCGCTAGGCGTAGAATCTTGAATGGGCTGCGTTCCATGGGTTCGGCTCGAGTCGGTTGTCCGGCGCATTTCATGATGTATGCTCCATGATCGAGGACTTGATCGATAATGAAGGGCCCTCCCATTTGGGCTTGAGCTTGTCCTTTTTCTTGTCCGTGAGCGTAGAACTAGTTCGCCAACATTGTAAGTCTTAGCCCGCACTTCTCGCTTTGATATCTTGAGCCTGCTGGCGATAGAATGCGGAGCGAGCCTTGGCGGCGTCGCGTTCTTCCTCAATGCGTCCAAGTTGTCCTGCCGCCCAGCTCGGCTTCTCTTTCTTCGTACATGCGCTTTCGAGGTGAGTCATGAATGATGTCGCGAGGCAAACTGCTCTGTCGCCGTATACCATAAAAAGTGGTGTGAATCCGGTAATGCGGTTGGGCATTGTCCGCAGCCCCAGTCTGGTCGAGCTCCTCTACCCGGTGTGTGTCGATTCCGTGAGGACCGCACTAATCCGGGTTTGATGCCGCTCATTATTAGACCATTTGCTCGTTCCACTTGACCGTTGGTTTGAGGATGATAGGCGAAGCGTAATCAAGCTTAATGCCCATATTTTTGCACCATAATTTAACCTCGTCGGCCGTGAAGTTCGTGCCATTATCGGTAATGATGCTATGGGGGCGCCATAGCGGTGTACTACCGGATATGAAGTCTATCACTGGTCCGGACTCTGCCGTTTTAACTGTCTTGGCCTCTATCCATTTGGTGAATTTGTCCACCATGACCAAAAGGTACCTTTGCTTGTGGGTTCCCCCTTTAAGGGGTCCAACCATGTCAAGCCCCGGACATGACGGCGGTAATGGGTATAGTTTTGAGGCGGTGGGTGGCATATGGATCGATTAGCAAAGAGCGACAACCGATGCATCTTTGGACTAAGTCTGAGCATCTGCCGGACGTCGGCCAATAAAATCTGTCTGGAATGCTTTGCCTACAAGGGCGAGCTGCGGCATGGTGTCCGCCTAGTCCGGCATGAATTTCAGCCGAAGGTTTCGCCCTTCCTCTTGGAGATACACCGTTGAAGGACTCGGTTGTGCTTTTCTTATAGAGTTCTCCTCGTGGACCTTGTAGGCTTTAGATTGCGGACTATGGAGCGGGCCTCATTTTGGTCTTGGGAAGCTCCTGCCTAAGTAAGTAGGCTAGGAATGGCTCGTCCGCAGGCGATTACTGCCATTATTTCGTGAAATTTGAAGGTGTTATTTCATCGGCTGAGTCGCCGATTATGACGATTGTACATGTTGGGTGGTGCGGCTGCCTCGGTTGTTATTTCGGACTCCTCTTCCCATAATGCGGATGGCTTAAAAGCCGTTCAGGAAGATGTTTGGAGGGACAGCGTCGCGTTCAGCGATGCGTGCCAATCGTCGGCTGCTTGGTTATTATCTCGAGCTACGTGGTGGAATTGAGTCCTTGAACCGGTGACATTTTAGGACAGCGTTACGATAGACTGCCATTTTCGGATCCTTGGCGTCAAAGTCCCCATTTACTTGGGATATTGCAAGGTTAGAATCCCCGCGCACCTCTAGGCGTTGAATGCCCATGGAGATTTCCATCCGGAGGCCATGCAGGAGGGCCTCGTATTCGGCTGCATTGTTGGAGTCCGTGTACATTATCTGAAGTACGTATTGGACTGTGTCCCGGTTGGGGACGTCAATCGACGCCACCCCCAAGCCGCCAACATTTTGGAGCCGTCGAAATGCATAATCAATTGGAGTATCGTCGTACTCTTTAGGGAGTTGACTTGATCCATTCGGCGACAAAGTCAGCCAAGACTTGCGACTTTATAGCTTGCCGAGGTTTATAAGTTATATCGAATGGTAAGAGCTCAATGGCCCATTTGCAATCCTGCCCGTCGCGTCGCGGTTGTTTATAATGTCGTTGAGGGGGCACCGGAGGCCCTTGTTATCGAACACTCTTGAAAGTAGTGTCGAGCTTCCGGGATGCCATGAACACTTGCATCGCTATCTTTTGATAGTGCGGGTAATGGGACTTGCGGGGAGTTAAGGCGGTGGATCGTAGTACACTGGTTTTGAAGAGAATTTGTGCCCATACATTTCTCGTTCGACGGCGAGTACCGCGCTTCTGACTTGATGTGTTGCGCGATGTATAACAACATTGGTTCGCCCGGGTTAGGCGCAGCCAGGACGGTTGTTACCAATATGGCTTTTATTTCTTGAGTCCGGCGGTGGCAGCATCCGTCCACTCGAAGTGTTGGTCTTTGAGGAGGCGATAGAGGGCAATGCCTTTTCTCCCAAGCGGGAGATAAAGCGGCTTAAACGCCACGCATCGATCAATTTTGTATTTGTTTGAGGTCTTTTGGAATATCCAGGTGTGTGAGCTCGGATCTTGGCTGGGTTTGCTTCAATTCCTCTATCGGATACAATGAAGCCGAGGAGCTTTCCGGTGATGCGCTGAAAGCGCATTTCTCGGATTGACAATGTCATATGCTCGGAGGTTGTCGAATGTGAGCCTCAAATCGTCTACGAGTCTCGGCGTGTTTGGTTTTGGCGACTCGTCGTCTCGTATGCCTCTCTTGTTTTGCCGATCTGGGTAGCGGACATATACGAATCATGCGCTGATATGTTGTGTCGGCGTTTTTGAGTCGAAGGGCATCGTGTTGAAGCGAATGGTCCATATGGAGTAATGAATGCCGTTGCGGCTTGGTTCGCTTCGCCATCTTGATTTGGTGGTAGCGAGTATGCATCAAGGAAGCACAATGAATCGTGCCTGCGATAGCATCGATTATTTGGTCGATCTTGGGGGGGGAAGGATCCTTTGGGCAGGCCTAGTTGAGGTCTTTAAAATCGACACATAGGCGAGATTTATCCTTCTTTGGTACCATTACCAGGTTTGCTAGCCGGTCCGGATGTTTGATGTCTCGATGAATCCGGCTTCCGATGGTTTGGCTAGCTCTTCTCCCATTACTGTCTTTTGGGTTGGAAAATCGCCGAAGAGCCTGTTTTCTTGGCTTGAATCCTTTAGGATGTTTAGGCTGTGTTACGCCAATCTGTGTGGGATTCTGGCATATCACGAAGGGTGCGGCGAAGATGTCCCAATTTTCGAAGGAATTTCGCATGATCGGCATCTACATCGGGGTTCAATTGTGCCCGATGGAGGCCGTCTTTGTTGGGTCCGTTGGATGGACCTGGAATTTGACTATTTCGTCCGCTGGTTTAAAAGAGGTGGATTTGGATCTCTTATCGAGTATCACATCGTCCCTATTCTCCGTAGACTGCATCGCAGTGAGTTCTTCTGCCGCTAGGGCTTCGGATAGTGCCTCCAGGGCTAATGCGGCTGTCTTGTTTTCGGCGTGGAGTGCTATGTCCGGATCACTAGCGAGAGTGATTATTCCGCCGGGCCTAGGCATCTTAAGCTTCATGTACCCGTAATGGGGTATGGCTTGAAAAATTGTGAATGCCTCTCGTCCTAATATAGCGTGATATCCGCTGCTTGAGCAGGGGCCACTTGGGCGTGACCTCTTGGACTGTAATTGTCGGTGAGCGAACACCACATCAAGTGTGATTTTTCCTATGCAGCGCTTCCGGCTAGGGATTAGTCCTCTAAAGGTTGTCTTGCTTCGCTCAATGCGGCTCGGTCTATTTCCATTTTTGAAGAGTTTCTTCGTAGATGAGGTTTAGTCATTGCCGCCATCCATGAGTACCTTGGTAAGACGAAAGCCGTCTACTATTGCACTGAGGACCAATGCGGCTGGTGCTCGGGCTGTTCGGAATTTAGGTTCATCGCTGGCATTGAAGGTGATGGCCGTGTCGCTCCATGGATTTGTTGTTGCTACTTGGTAGACTTCGGCGAGGCTGCGGATTGTTCGTTTTCGCATATTATTTGATGCAAAAGTCTCAAGACTATTGACACCGTCTTGTCTTTGTTGGAGTGGTTTTCGGGGCTAGAAGCTCCTCGCCACTTTTGGCCACTGCCGCAATATCCAACATGCTCGAAGGCTATGTGTTGGGGTGGCATATACATCTTGTGAATTTTACAGGTCCATTGAGCCATCCCTCGATCTGATTCCTTGCCCTTTATGGGGTTTTTGCTTTTTGGTTTTTGTACGGTGCTGAGTGTGCTGCACCCTTTTGTTATGGACTAGGGTTGTATTGGGGCTGGATTGTCCCAAAACTTAGTTTCGGTTTTCGGAAACTCTCCATCGCCTGATACTTCGTACTATGGGCCTTGGTCGTGGCGTGTAATTTCACGGCAACTGATGGCGTTCAAGATTCCCTCGTCCATGTAATTATTGCAGAAAATTGAAATTGCATTTTCCTCTCGGCAGTCCTTTATCCTGTCCATAACCGGGAGAATCGCCCGATAATGATGTCTTGTTTGATGGGCTCTTGCGGATTTGAGATAGATCGCATATGTGCGGGTGGGTGGATGAAATTAAGTCCGAATCCTACCCATCTCGAGGCTCAAGGGCGAAGTTTCGAATTTGGAAGCTTGGATCGTTGGGCGTGCGTCCAGCGAGTCGTCCGATGCTGACCTTAGGTTCAGTGCTTGATCGAAGTCCGTCCCCGGGAATCCGGCATGGAGGGTTTGGAAGCCGGACATGACCAGTTTTCAATATAGGAGAAGAGTCGCGCGTTGTTCCTCTACCACATAGCGTGGTGGGTAACACAGGAAGAGTTAATCTCTCTCAGATCAGTTTTAAGCCCAATCCGATTGTAGTCTGTAGCGACTCCCAGGGCGGCGATGTGATCCAAGAGTTTGTTTATGGACGAGAGCTCTGTAGGATCCAGCTGCTCGGCGAATTCCGAGTTGACGTGAAGATTGCTTTTGATGACCCGAGAGGTCATCATCGAAGCTGATGGCGAACAGCGGTCATGAAAACCACCCAGCTGGATAGTTTGGCGGTGACCAAGGCTCCTTTAGCAAAGATACCGTCTTTGAAAATGGGAAGTGGCATCCTTCCTATCGGTGACGGCACAGTGGAACTCTCAATGAAAGCACCAATGTCGGTGTCAAAACCGGCGGATCTCGGTAGGGGTCCCGAGCTGTGCGTCTAGGCGGATGGTAGCAGGAGACAAGGGACACGATGTTTTTACCCGAGTTGGGCCCTCTCGATGGAGGTAAAACCCTACTCTGCTTGATTGATATTGATGATATGGGTAGTACAAGAGTGGATCTACCACGAGATCAAGGAGGCTAAACCCTAGAAGCTAGCCTATGGTATGATTGTTGTAATGGTTGTCGTGTCCCTACGGACTAAAACCCTCCGGTTTATATAGACAGGAGAGGGCTAGGGTTACAGTCGGTTACAATGGTAGGAGATCTACATATCCGTATCGTAAGCTTGCCTTCACACCAAGGAAAGTCCCATCGGACACGGGATGAGTCTTCAATCTTGTATCTTCATAGTCTTGGAGTCGGCGGACGATGATAGCCCGGCTGTCGGACACCCCTAGTCGAGGACTCCCTCGGTGAAGCCTTTTCATGAAGCTTTCCTTCGATACAAGCCTTGCAAGCACGCGATCTTTGGCAAAACTAACATTTGTTAGTCCACGGACATAGTCCCCTTGAGAAGACTTTGCAAAGATCTCATATTGGCGTGGGCTAAGCAGCGATGCAAAGCCATCCACGTCAACTTTAGCCATTAGGCATGTCGCGGTCTTAGTGGGTGCGCTCAAAAGTTAATCACATAGAGACCGTTCTCGACATGCCCAACAAAACTACTTTAAAGTCTTGCTCCACAAGAGACCCGCAGTATCAATGTCAAAGAATGTAGCAAAACCCATGAGTGCAAGTTGTGAGCGGAAAGCAAATTGTATCACGAGGACTCAACAAACATGACTTTCTCGATCGTTAGATCATGAGAAATAACAACTTGCAGAGACCAATACCTTAGAATGTGATGCCTCACCCCACTCGACATTGGTGGGCATAGATGGAATCTCTTGCAACAAATGTCGAGTGGGAATTCTGCAAAATTCCATCTATGCCCACCAATGTCGAGGTGGGGTGATGCATCACATTCTAAGGTATTGGGTCTCAACAGATATTTCTTTGATGATCTGAAAGGCGGACATCCGTGGGAGACTGGAAGAGCAGTCTGACGGTGGGTTATCGCGTTCTTCAATCAACTTAACCGCGAAAAGGTTCGTGGCAACGTCACCGATAAACCGATGGATTCTTCAATCAACAACAACGCCATCCAGGGTGAGACTTTTCTTCCCGGACAGATCTTCGTATTCGGTGGCTTCGCACTGTGGGCTAATTCACTTGGCCATCTGGAGCAGATCGAAAGCTACGCCCCTGGCCGTCAGGTAAGATTTGGAAGCCTAAACTTCACGGCAGACATCTGCGGAGACTTGATCTTCGATGGACCCGATCCGTAGCCGAGCGTGCCGCACTGTCGCGATGGGCACGATCTAGCTCTGCAGCCGGACAGCGCCTTGGAGGCCGCACATGAATCTGCTCCGACCCATAGCTCGGGGCCGATCGCGCAGATCGAGGACAGGTGGCTGGACACCGCCTCGGGAGCTGCAACATCCGCGGCGATGGAGCCGAACACTGAGCTTGTCCCCTATAAAACTCGTGACTCTGAGGTGCCGGACTCCGAACCTCCTGCGCCCCTGCCAATCGAATCCGATTGGGCGCCGATCATGGAGCTCACCGCTGCTGACATCTTTCAGCACTCACCCTTTGGCAACATCCTAAATTCGCTAAAGCACCTCTCGCTATCCGGAGAGCCCTGGCCGGATTATGGTCAGGATGGTTGGGATGCGGACGACGAAGAAATTCAAACCCCACCCACCACCCACTTTGTAGCCACTGTTGACGATTTAACCGACATGATAGACTATGACTCCGAAGACATCGACGGTATGGACGGCGATGCGGAGGCGAACAAGAACCAGCGCCACAGGCACCGAAGACCACCTCGTCATATGACATATACATGGTGGACACCCCAAAAGATGGGGATGGCGAGGAAGCAGGTGAGGCAGATTCCTTAAAGAAACAGCCTAGCGCCCATGTCGTGGCGCGCCGCCTAAATCCCGCCACAAGAAGAATGGAGATTCCGCACAGAGATAATAACACCCCGTAAAGTGCCGAAGACAATCCCTCCAAAGAAAATTCAGCGCAGGAGGATGCAGAAGCAAGCCCTCACGAGAGAGCGGCAGATGAAGAGGTCGAGGACGATAATTACATACCTCCCTCTGGAGATGAGGCAAGCCTCGATGACGACGAATTCGTCATGCCCGAGGATCCCATCGAACAAGAGCGTTTCAAACGCAGGCTAATGGCCACGGCAAATAGCCTAAATACAAAGCAGCAGCAGCTTCAAGCTAATCAAGACCTGCTGGCCGACCGATGGACCGAGGTCCTCGCGGCCGAAGAGTACGAACTCGAACGCCCCTCCAAAAGCTACCCAAAACGCAAGTTGCTTCCCCAATTAGAGGAGGAAGCATACATACCTTCATCACCAAGCGCTGTCGGCCGATCGACCACCCCGTGGTCGCGGCTGAAGAGGCATCGGGCCTTCCATCAAGACCGCACTCGGCATCGCTCAAAAGTCGCGGCCACGGGAACGCGTCGGACTTGCGGGATATATTGGAGGATAACGCAAGACAATCCAGATCTATCTATGGATCACGTGGGTGCCCCACGACCCACGGCGAATACCGTCGAGCCGGAAATAACAACTCCGGCCGAGCCGAACACAGCAGACAACGCTCCCTTGAGCTACGACGTGATATTGCTCAATACAGAGGCGCCGCACACCCGCTATGCTTCACTGACGAAGTAATGGATCATCAAATCCCTGAAGGGTTTAAACCCGTAAACATCGAATCCTACGATGGCACGACAGACCCCGCGGTTTGGATCGAAGATTATCTCCTTCACATCCATATGGCCCGCGGCGACGATCTCCACGCCATCAAATATCTCCCGCTCAAGCTTAAAGGACCAGCTCGGCATTGGCTTAACAGCCTGCCCGCAGAGTCAATTGAGTGTTGGGAGGACACGGAAGCCGCATTCCTCGACAACTTCTGTGGCACATACGCATGCGACCACCAGACGCCGATGACCTAAGCCACATAATCCAGCAGCCAGACGAATCGGCCAGGCAATTCTGGACACGGTTCTTAACAAAGAAAAATCAAATCGTCGACTGTCCGGATGCAGAGGCCCTCGCAGCCTTCAAACATAACATCCGCGACGAGTGGCTAGCCCGGCACGTAGGACAGGAAAAGCTGAAATCCATGGCAGCCCTCACATCATTAATGACCTGCTTCTATGCGGGAGAGGATAGCTGGCTAGTTCGCAGCAACAACCTCAGCAAAAATGCTGGTAGTCCGGACACTAAGGACCACAATGGCAGGTCGCGTCGAAGCAAAAATAAATGTCGCGTTAACGGCGACGACAAGGAGGATACGGCAGTCAACGCCGGATTCCGAGGCTCTAAACCCGGTCAGCGGAAGAAGCCATCAAAAAAACCACTCCGGGTCCATCCAATTTGGACCGAATACTCGACCGCTCATGCCAGATACATGGCACCCCCGAAAAGCCAGCTAACCACACCAACAGAGATTGTTGGGTATTTAAGCAGGCAGGCAAGTTAATTGCCGAAAACAACGACAAGGGGCTGCACAGCGACGACGAGGAAGAGACCCGACCGCCAAATAGTAGAGGACAGAAGGGTTTCCCCCCACAAGTGCGGATGGTAAACATGATATACGCAACCCATATACCCAAGAGGGAGCGGAAGCGTGCACTAAGGGACGTATATGCGATGGAGCCAGTCGCCCCTAAGTTCAATCCATGGTCCTCTTGCCCGATCACTTTCAATCGAAGAGGCCATCCGACCAGTATCCGCCATGGCGGATTCGCCGCATTGGTTTTAGACCCAATCGTCGATGGATTTCACCTCACGAGAGTCCTGATGGACGGCGGCAGTAGCCTGAACCTGCTTTATCAGGATACAGTGTGCAAGATGAGCATAGACCCCTCAAGGATTAAACCTACAAAGACGACCTTCAAAGGCGCCATACCAGGTGTTGAGGCCAATTGTAAAGGCTCAGTCACATTGGAAGTGGTCTTTGGATCCCCGGACAATTTCCGAAGCGAGGAGTTAATGTTCAACATAGTCCCGTTCCGCAGTGGCTATCATGCTCTGCTCGGACGAACCGCGTTCGCAAAGTTCAACGCGGTGCCGCATTACGCATACCTCAAGCTCAAGATGCCAGGCCCTCGTGGAGTCATCACGGTCAACGGAAATACGGAACGCTCCCTCCGAACGGAGGAACACACAGCGGCTCTCGCGACAGAAGTACAGAGCAGCCTTCTAAGGCAATTTCCAAACGCGCCCGAAGCAACATCAACCAAGACCACCTGGCACGATCCGAGCACGCGTAGCAATGCGGCCCCAACCCCAGCCCTTGCATAATTGCAAGACTAACCCTCTGCGTACATCATTACGCTCTGGAGATACCATGGGCCTAGGGGGACGGGCACGACCACAACAGACCCAGAGTGCGGCTCGACCACACCAGGGGCTCACAAGTGTGTCACTCTTTTTTATTATTTTCCTTCTTTGTATACACAAGACTCCGCTCACGGAGGCCTGTCCGTGGTGAACCCACCAAACTCACGATGCAACAGCCAGGAGGGAAGAGGGCTGCATTTAACACTCGGTGGTCTCCATTACGAGCATTAAATTTGATTATATACACCAGTCCGCAGCCCACCCCTCGAGTGGGACATGTTTAATTAGTCCAATGCCTTGCTTATCAAGACTATTTGTATCATTCTCGCACTCATAGCGTAATCCCTTGAATAAATAATGCAGCACTTTTTGCTGTTATTGCATTACTTTACATATATGTTCACTAATGACATCTTGCACCCGTATATTTTGGTACGGCCGAATACACCAGGGCTTATGTTCCCCGCATTATGGTGTGATAAGTCCGAACACTTTCACAAGTGCGGCACCCGAACTTATAGCATTATATGAATCAGCTCGAATCATGTCTTGGGTCAATAGTTGGGTTTGCCGGCCCCACGTTTTGGTACCTTACGCTCGCGTTCGCCGGCTAAGGTGGCATGGGAGAACCACTGCGATTGCGCCCGGCTGAGCTGGGCGGCGCCTCCAAAGGAGAAAGCTAAAACCGATTTGTCATGATAAGGCGAGAGACTGGTCGCTGTTCGAGAGGTCTTTTCGAGTCCTAAAGACTTATGCGCGTCTGCTTAAGAACCGGATAATGTCCGCCAAGGCGTGGATAGCGCCCGAACTCGGTCTTCGAATACTAGGGGCTTCACGAAATTTAAAATTATAGAATTCTATGGCTAAGTGAGAGTGTTCAAGCATTATAAGTCCGGTTGCCTTGTTCGTTGTGTTGAGCGCCTCCTAGATGGACCCAAAATGGGAACAAGAGTGCTCAAATTTATCCCGAACACCCCAAAGACTGTGGCTTGGGGGCTGAAGCCGACGACTTGCCATCTCTCGATTTTATAAATGGCCGCCTGAAGGTAATATTTTAAATCACACAGCGTTGCTTAGCGATATGGACAAAGTTTTCAGCGACGGGATAATACATAGCGAGTCTACTCAATAATTACATCTCGGGGCACTCATCCGCAATCTTGCGGGCACCCTTCAGAAAGTCTTATAGTACATCTCGGCGACGGTACTCCTTCACTACCGGGCGGCGCGCTGATAAGCTTCTCCGCATCCAGCCTGCCCCAGTTCACCTTTGCACGGGCAAGGGCCCGTCGAGCACCTTCAATACAGGCGGAGTGCTTGACGACCTCTAACAAGGGGCACGCATCCACCAGCCGCCGCACGAGGCCAAAGTAGCTCCCAGGCATGGCCTCTCCAGGCCACAGCCGGACTATGAGGCCCTTCATGGCCTGCTCGGCTACCTTATGGAGCTCGACCAGCTGTTTCAGCTAGTCGCTAGGGGGCACCGGATGGCCGGCCTCAGCGTACTGAGACTAGAAGACCTTCTCCATTGAGCTCCCCTCCTCGCCACGGTAGAATGCGGCGCATCGGATACACCGCGAGGCGATCTGCAAACGCCTGGAGAGCTCCGAATTCGGGTAAGTGTCAGGTAGTTTACATTAACATGCTTGCTTTGCACGAAAAATGCCTTACCCGCCACTATTTTCTTCACATCCTCAACCTCCTGAAGGGCCTTATGGGCCTCGGCCTTGTCGGCTTTGGCACTTTCGAGAGCCGAGGCAAGCTCGACTCGAAGTCTTTGAGTCGCGCTCCAAACTCTCATGCTTTTCCATGAGAGCACGGAGCTCTTGCCGCATTTCCGCCACCGCGCCTCCTGCTTCTCTCGCTCTGCCCGTGTCAAGACTGCTGCTCGTTCATGACACAGCCTCCTTCGTGGTTGCCACCTCGCTCGTGGCCCCGCAGTACTCCACGATTATCCTTGTTATTTTTCTTGCAACCTAAATCCTTTTACAGAAGGTAACTATTCAAAGTGGTGTTACTCACCTTCTTTGTCCTCGAGCTGCTTCTTGGCACGGCCGAGCTCTTGCTCGGACCGCCGAGGTCCCTGCTTCAAGCAGCACCTCCTCGCAATAACGCGGCAGAGGTCGGCAAGACGAACCGCAAACCCATATTGACATAATTTTAGCAACCTGCAGACATCTTTTTAGATCCTCGCCCGGCTTTTCTTTCCAACACCGAACCGAGCATCGAGGGCTCTTGTCTATGCGGTATTACATTACATAATTTTAACTTCTTACCTCAAAGCCTCGCTAGAAGGCTCTCGAAGCTTCGGTCAGCCCGCTTTTGGCGAGTGAACCTTCAATCACCGCACTCATGATAGTGCGGTGTTCTTCCTCGATGGAAGCGCCTTTGAGCGCTCCACCAAGTTGTCCGGCGCCCGGTTGGACGGGCCCGCCGGTGTCACGGTCTTGCCCTTCTGCGAAAGGCGCTGCCGAACTCCGGAACCACTGCGGGTTTCGTGTGGAGTCCGCGCAAAAGTCCGGAGGCTGCCTTGCGGCGCCCCGAGCCTCCTCCCGATGGGTCCCTCCGGGATCCCACCTCGGCCCCCCAGCCGCACGAGGGGTGGAGGCAATGAATGGAATCCACATCCGACGGAGCAACAACCCGCCGACAAAGCGGAAGATCATCGTCGGCCGGACTGCAGACAGTATGCGGCATTAGAAGGATTCTATGTGACACAAAAGAAATTGCAAATCGTTCAGGAATCCGGATACTTACGATCTCACCGGAGGCCTGGCCCTTGAGGGCCACTCTTCATCGCCAACGTTGGTATTGGCGGAGCTGTCCGGGAATAGTTCTTCCTCTGATTTTTCGCCTTCGCCGGGAGGCCTTCCTCTTCTCTCTCCTCCTCCGAGAGAGTCTTCGCCCTCCTCCTCATCTTCGGGAGAGGAATCTACCGAGTCGCGTCGGACACCAAAACGGAACTTTTCGAGTACCCGTGGCCACCTCTTGGTTTCTTCTCCGCACCACGGCGGTGCCGGAACCAGCAGCCCCGCTAGGCAGGCGTCCACTGGGTTTTCTGGCATGGGAGCCGGGCAGATGAGCTGCTCGGCCTTCTTCATCCATTCCTGTCAAAGGAAAAGGGAGATTGAAACCCGCTTAGGGTCGAACTATTAACAAAAAGTGTCCCGTAAAGGGGTAGAATCACTTACCTCGTCAGCTGGACGCTGCGAGTGAAATCCGCGATCTTCCGTCGCGGATGCAGGGGCTTCGGCGCCCTTAAATAGCACCTCCAGCGCCAGACGTCGTGTCGAAGAGCCCTCTCAACGCCTGGTGCTGCGCCGGATCAAACTCCCACAGGTTGAATGCCCGTTCTTGGCATGGGAGAATCCGGCGGACGAGCATGACTTGGACCAAATTAACAAGCCTGAGCTTCTTGTTCACCAGCTTCTGGATACAGGCTTGGAGTCCGTCGGCTCCTTCAACTACCCCATAGCAAGCCCTTCTCTTCCCGGAGGTGAGCTGCACAGGGATACCAGATCTGAACTCGGGGGCCGCCGCCCACGTAGGGTCGCGCGGCTCGGTGATGTAGAACCACCCTGACTGCCACCCCTTGACGGACTCCACGAAGGCCCCCTCGAACCAAAGGACGTTGGGCATCTTGCCCAACATGGTGCCTCCGCACTCCGCCTGCGTGCCCTTCACTACCTCCGGCTTGACATTGAAGGTCTTGAGCCACAAGCCGAAGTGGGGCTAGATGCAGAGGAAGGCCTCGCACACGACAATAAACGCCGAGATGTTGAGGATGAAGTTCGGTGCCAGATCATGGAAATCTAGGCCGTAGTAGAACATGAGCCCCCGGACAAAAGGGTGAAGTGGAAAGCCCAGTCCGCGGAGGAAGTGGGGAGGAAAACGACCCTCTCATGGGGCCTGGGGGTGGGGATGAGCTGCCCCTTGTCGGGCAGCCGGTGCGCGATGTCACTGGAGAGGTATCCGCGCGCCAAGAAGCTTTCGATGTGCTCCTCCTTAACGGTGGAGGCCAGCCATTTGCCTCCCGCTCCGGACATGGTCGGAGAAGGTCGAGGCGAGACGCACGGACTTGGGCGCTGGAGCTCGAGAGTGCGCGGAGATGGATAAGCAAAGGAGGAAGAAGGCGTAGGTGAAAAGGTGGATCCTTATCCCCTTATATATAGGCGGACGAAGACTATACGTCCCCACCGGCCTGGTAAAACTCGCTTATCTCCCAAGCGCCACCATCAATGGCGCGGTTGGGTTACCCACGTCCGTATTGATGAGAATCCCGGAATAAGGGGAACACGATCTCTGCTTCAACAAGACATGCCAAGGAAATCGCTTCGCTGAACGCGCTGAGGTGGTATAACAAAAAACAATTCGAGTAAAGACTTGGTAGTGGCATGACGTCACGCTACAGGATACGTCAGCAGATTGAACCTGTGTACATATTATTCTCTCTACGGTGGAATGTGGAATTTATTTTGCAGAGCCGGACACTATCCTGGTGTTCACGATCTTCTATGGATTATTCGGAGGAGGAACCCGCCTTGCAATGCCAAACATTATGCGCGCCGGACTATCATCGTCATTGAAGCCAGGTTCAGGGGCTACTGAGGGAGTCCTGGACTAGGGGGTGTCCGGACAGCCGGACTATCATCGTCCGCCGGACTCCAAGACTACGAAGATACAAGATTGAAGACTCCGTCCCGTGTCCGGATGGGACTTTCCTTGGCGTGGAAGGCAAGCTTGGCGATACGGATATGTAGATCTCCTACCATTGTAACCGACTCTGTGTAACCCTAGCCCTCTCCGGTGTCTATATAAACCGGAGGGTTTTAGTCCGTAGGACACAAAAACCATTACAACAATCATACCATAGGCTAGCTTCTAGGGTTTAGCCTCCTTGATCTCGTGGTAGATCCACTCTTGTACTACCCATATCATCAATATCAATCAAGCAGGAGTAGGGTTTTACCTCCGTCGAGAGGGCCCGAACCTGGGTAAAAACATCGTGTCCCTTGTCTCCTGTTACCATCCGCCTAGACACACAGTTCGGGACCCCCTACCCGAGATCCGCCGGTTTTGACACCGACACTCACCCTCCATCAACCATCATCTACTCGAAGAGACCCTTGGAGCTCCTTCACATGGATCTCTTTGGGACTCCATCTTTTGATAGTCTTGGGGAAAGAAAGTGTTGCTTGGTGATTGTGGATGACTATTCAAGATACACTTGGGTATACTTCTTCAAGAGGAAGAGTGAGACTCAACAAACCGTCATCAACTTTGCAAATGAAGCTCAACGTCAACATGATGCAAAGATCTTGACAATAAGAAGTGACAACGGCACCGAGTTCAAGAACTACACCTTGGATGAGTTTCTCAGTGATGAGGGGATCAAGCATCAATATGCTGCTCCTTATACCCCTCAACAAAATGGTGTTGTGGAGAGGAAGAACCGGACGTTGATGGATGCGGCAAGGACCATGATGGCGGAGTTCAAGTCTCCATACAACTTTTGGGCCGAAGCCATCAACACCGCATGTCATGCATCCAATCGGCTCTATCTCCGCAAAGGCTTGAACAAGACTCAGATGAGATACTCACCGCAACAAGCCCAACCTCAAGTACTTCCGTGTTCGGTTGTAAGTGTTTCATTCTCAAGATAGGTGTTCGCTTGTCTAAATTTGAGGCTAGAGCTCATGAGGGCATATTTGTTGGTTATGCTACAAACTCTCATGCTTATCGTGTCCTCAACAAGTCCACCGGACTCATTGAGGAGATGTGTAACGGAGTTTGCGAAAATAACGGCTCCCAAGTGGAGCAAAGTGGTACTTGTGATGTAGGTGATGAAATTCCTCCCAAGCCATAAGAAGAATGGGTATTGGTCACCCTACCCATTGAGGAACCCCTTGTGGCCGAAGGAGAAGGACAATGCTCTACTCAAGTAGAGCCATCACCTCATCAAGACCCACACGCTTCCTAAGAACAAAGTGAAGGCCCTCAACCTCGTGAACAAGACCAAGGGAAAGATCAACCTCAAGATGGTGGTGAACCTCTAAATGATTCCCAAGGTCAAGTTCTCCCCCTCGAGCAAGTTCAAGATCAAGAACAAGCTCAAGTCGGCACTCAAGATGATCAAGTCAACCCTCCTCCTTCCACATCCGAGGAGGAATTAGAGCGTCGTGCCGCGAAGATTGCTTCCAAGCTTACCAGCCAAGGCCATCTCATGGAAAATGTGGTTGGAAGCCTAAGAAAGGGGGGTAAGCACTCGTAGACAATTAGCAAACTATTATGAACATCACGCGTTTGTCTCTTGTGTTGAACCCCAAAAGGTCTATGAGGCGCTCGAAGACTCGGATTGGCTCATAGCCATGCATGAAGAACTCAACAACTTCGAGTACAACAAAGTATGGAGATTGGTGCCAAGGCCATCGGGGGACCACAATGTCATTAGAACCAAGTGGATCTTCAAGAACAAGCAAGATGCTCATGGGAACATCGTTTGCAACAAGGCAAGATTGGTAGCACAAGGCTACTCCCAAGTCGAGGGTATCGACTACGGTGAAACCTTTGCTCCCGTTGCTCGTCTTGAATCCATACATTTGTTGATTGCCTATGCTTCCCATCACAACTTTAAGTTGCAACAAATGGATGTGAAAAGTGCTTTTCTTAATGGTCCTATTAATGAGTTGGTCTATGTCAAGCAACCCCCCGGGTTCGAGGATACCTACTTTCTGGATCATGTGTATCAACTCGATAAGGCACTCTATGGCCTTAAACAAGCCCCACGTGCATGGTATGACCACCTTACCGAGTTGTTACAAGATCGTGGATTTGAGGTGGGGCTAATCGACCCCACTCTTTTTACTAAGAAGGTCAAAGGGGAGTTGTTTGTATGCCAACTATATGTTGATGATATTATCTTTGGTTCTCCTAACAAAGCTTTCAATGAGGAATTTGCTGCTCTCATGACCTCCAAGTTCAAGATGTCTTCTATGGGAGAGTTGAAGTTCTTCCTTGGTTTTGACATCAAACAAAGAAGAGAAGGAACCTTCATCAACCAAGCTAAATACACTCAAGACATGCTTAAAAGATTCAAGCTAAGTGATGTCAAGCCGGCTACTACACCAATGCCTACCAAGTGCCAACTTGACATCGATCCCAATGGTAAAGCGGTGGATCAAAAGGTATATCGCTCCATGATTGGCTCCTTGATTTACCTTTGTGCATCTAGACCGGATATCATGTTGAGTGTGGGGATGTGTGCACATTTTCAAGCCGCACCAAAGGAAAGTCACTATGTGGCGGTCGTTTAATCTTTCGATATTTGGCTCATACCCCAAACTTTGGCTTATGGTACCCAAGAGGAGCAAACTTCAAGCTTGAGGGTTTCACGGATTCCGATTGGGCGGGAGACAAAGTGGATAGGAAGTCCACTTCCGGAGGGTGCCAATTTCTTGGTTGCTCTTTGGTAAGTTGTGTGTCTCTCTCATCCACCGAAGCGGAGTATGTGGTGGCCGGTAGTTGTTGTGCTCAACTCCTATGGATGAGGCAAACTTTAAAGGAGTACGGTGTCATTTGTGACAAAGTGCCTCTTTGGTGTGATAATGAAAGTGCCATCAAGATTTCTCTCAACCTGGTGCAACACTTCAAGACGAAGCACATTGAGATTCGGTATCACTTCATCCGGGATCACATTAGGCGAGGGGAGATCGAGCTCAAGTATGTCAACACTCATGATAACCTTGCAGATATTTTCACGAAGCCCTTGGATGAAGCAAGATTTCGCGAGTTAAGGCATGAGCTAAATATCATTGATTTGAGCAATGTGACCTGAACCCGTGCACCCCCCACCACACTCAACTTGTTGTCTAGTTTAGGTGTAGGCATGGACATAGGGGGAGTGTTGTTCTCTCAATGAACTCTCCCTCCCCCCATTATGCATAAAACGATCAACTCTTTCACATTAGCCATTTTTGATGGTACTTGTGCTTCAAAGACAAGTTTTGGTCATGGGCCCAAGGATAATTCTTCGCGGTGCCATACCAATTGACTCAAACATAGGTGGCTCCGGCCACCGCCCTCTCTTGAGAGAGGCCAGAGCCCGCTCTTCTTTCGTGTGGTTGTCTTGTAGGAGTGGGTTCCGGTTCTTGGTTTGTGTGTGTGCTGCCGTGTTGGTCCCTTTCTTGTCCTTGCTCTCCGTTCCTTTTTGCCTTTCTTTAGTTTTAGTCTAGATGCATTTCTTTGGTTGCTGGCGGTACTACCGCTGCTGGCGAGCGGTACTACCGCTCCAAGCGGTACTACCGCCCTCCAGCGCGGTACTACCGCTGTGAGGCGCGGGCAGGAGTTATATCGGGGGCAGGGGGAGTTTCTTCTCCCCCATACCCATTCACTCGCCCCTCGTCATTCCTCTCTCAAAGAACCGGCCCTGGAGGGCTCCGGCAGATCTCCCTCTCCGAGGCGTCCCTCTCCATTTCCTTCGGTGGAGACGATCCCACCTTGTCCTCTTGCCATGGATGCCGGTATTGCCCCCGTTCCTTGTTCTTCTTGTCTAGATTTCCAATCTAGCATCTTAGGGCGAGTGAGTTGCATCTCTAGATTTTTGGCCAAATCTAGGCTTGAGTAGGATGGAGAATGCTTCTAGGCAGTTTGGATTGATGTTTGGTTGGAGTATTTTTGAATTTGGTAGGACGGTAGTGCCGGATCTAACCACGGTAGTAGGAAACTGCTGTTTCCCCGTCTTGAGCGGTACTACCGCCCTCTCCAGGGCGGTACTACCGCTTGTAGCAGTACTACCGCTCCCTGTGGAGCGGTACTACCGCTCTGGGCGGTACTACCGCTAGTAGGTCGCGGTACTACCGCTCCCTACCACCTTCCACTATGGTTCTACCTTTCAGTGATCCTTTTGCTCGTGTTTTGTGGCTTATGCTCGTTCCTTCTAGTTGTTTGCGTGTTCTTGTGTGTGGTTCCAGGTGATGAGATCCCTGAGCATCAGGCTCGTCGTGTCAACCCCGGACGTGCCACGTCCAAGCGTTACCGCACCATCGAGCCTGCCGGAGGTTCTTCAAGTGCTCCACCTCCACCTCCACCTCAACTCCAGAAGAAGCCTGGGGTCAAGCCAAAGCCAGGCAAAACCATGCCAGAAATGCAGCCAAAGGAGTTCTGGGCAAGGCGCCGCCGCAACCCGTATGAGGCCGACCAAGATCCCACTTTGGTCAACCGTGCGTTCTGGAACAGGTTCCAGTTTGCCATATTCTTCGATGTTCTCAAAGCCAAGAAGAATCTCTATGTCAACGTACACTCCATCGACACCGACCATATGGAGCAAGACCCTGACTACTTTGGTGAAGCTCTTCAGATGTGCACTCAACTGAACATTCTTGGGATCATGAAATTCAACAAGGACTTTGATGCTGATATGGTGGCCCAATTCTGTGCCACGGTTCACCTTGGGACTGATGAGGACAGGACTCTGACCTAGATGACCAATGGCAAGTTGCTCTCAGTCAAGTGGAAAGCGTTCATGCAATTGATTGGGGTGCAAGATCTAGGCCTTGAGTCTCCTATCGGCCGCCTCACGGCCGCCCCAATGCCACTCACAAGCAAGCTCTCCGCCCTCTGCACTCGAGGATCAACCATGAGACAAAGAAGGAAACCTATGAGCTGCCTGCCTATCTGGATATCCTTCACCGCATCTTCAGAGAGACTTTTCCCTCGCGATCGAATCTGGACCAGGTTCACTCTTATCTTGTGGACATGCTTCTTTTCTGCGAGCGTGAGAAGGGACAGCCCACCGGAGAGTCCTTGGATATCTCTCATGTTATGTGGTCTGAGCTGCTGTCTGCTATCTCCGAGCGCAAGTGCCCTATTTATGGTCCGTTCATCATGCTGCTCATTGAGAAGCCCTGGGATCATGTCTATCCCAAGGCGCCTCTAGAGATTGGAGAGTTGATCTCTCATGATGTCAAGCATCTGAGGAAGAAGGATAACTGGGGCACTCAGGCCCCTAGACTGGAGTTCCTTCGTCTGCTGCTGCCATGGAGACCAAGGAGGAGCCTGGAGCTGATGATGATGAGGATGATGACTACATGCCTTCTGAGGCAGAGCCCTCTTGGGCAAAGAAGCTCAAGTCTAAGATGAATAAGTTGTTCTGCATGGAGGCTCACGGTCAGTACATGACTCATGTGGCTGAGAAGAAGGCTCGAGGTCACCACAAGGAGCGCATGCGCCGGTTAGGTGCTCTGATCAACAGTGGATCGAGGACCAGCCATCGAGGAGAAGGAGTGGATTCAGCAGCACTGCCCGTGGACCGATTCTGATGCCGAGCACTTCCAGACTGACGACGGTGGTGCCGATGATCCCGCTGTGCTCTGATGCGTGTGTCCCTCGTTTGCTCTCACCTGGAGCCGTAGCAACACTCCCTCTCCTTTTTGGTGTCTCGATGCCAAAGGGGGAGAGAGTTTAGGGATTTTCAAGTTGTGTCTTTCGTCTCTTGTTCGTGTTTTCCTCGCATTTGCTTTGGTTGGTTTGTCTATGAGACCTAAGTTCGAGTGAGACCTAAGTTCGAGTCATATGGTGTGAGACATATGCTTCCTTATCTTTCAAGTATCATTATCTATGTCACTATCTAGCTTATGAGTTGCTTGTTTTTCTTGTTATATCATCCATGCTGCTCTCATATACCTTGCTTAGATAGTTGGTCTCTAAAATGTAGGGGGAGCGTTGATCCTATGTGTGTCGTGCAGTCCAAAGCACTTATCTAGATAGCACACATCTAGGGGGAGCCCATCTACATTTTGGGACGGTGGGGTTTGTACGCTTACTCTATATCATGCTTGTGCAAATCCCGTATTTTCATCAATCCACCAAAAAGGGGGAGATTGTAAGGGCATAGTTATCCCCAAGTGGTTTTGGTGATTGATGACAGTGCTTTTGCGGACTAATCGTGTGCGTTAAGTTCTTTCAGAGATTCATCCATTGGCACGAGACGATTTCCTCCCCTCGGTGTTTTATTCAAGACGGTGTAGCTCCTTCATTTCGTTGTTGGTGGACTAGTTTCATAGGAGTCATCGTACTATTAAGAGGGGATCCGCTTTGGTAAGACTAGGGTGGAATCAGCACGTACACATCCCAATCACACCCGTCGCCTTCCTTTCGTGATCTTTGAGCTGCCACTTCTTCCAAGACCGCTTTGCTTGTCTGTGCGGTAGTACCATGGTCTACAATGAGCGTAGTACCGCCAAGCCCTCCAGTGGTAGTATTGCTCCACCAGCGGTAGTACCGCCTCAGCGGTAGTAATGCCGCTCCAGGGCGGTAGTACCGCTTCATGGCTTCGCTGTAGTACCGAATCGCTCAAGACAACTACCGCCTCGATTCGAGACTGGTGTTTTCTCGTGTCGGGTTTTGCGGCACTACAAGCGGTAGTAGAAGCGGTAGTACCGCTCAAGCGGTAGTACCGCTCCTACTCCCATGTAGTACCGCCTGGGGCGATGGTCTGTCTTCCTCGCCAGTAGTAGTAGTACTGGGTAGGGAGCGATAGTATCGCTCTCGGCGGTACTCGCTGCCCTGCCCTAGCGGTAGTACCGCTTCTGTCTTGAGGGCTGCCTGATGGGGGGTAACGGTTGGATTTGTTTCCCCACTATATAAAGGTGTCTTCTTCCTCCAAGTTGACCTACCTCTTCCCCCCAAAGCTCCATTGTTGCTCTAAGCTCCATTTTCGCCCGATCTCTCTCCCTAGCCAATCAATCTTGTTGATTTGCTCGGGATTGGTTGAGAAGGCCCAGATCTACACTTCCACCAAGAGAAATTTGATTCCCCCCACTTATCCCTTGCGGATCTTGTTACTCTTTGGTGTTGAGCACCCTAGATGGTTGAGGTCACCTCGAAGCCATACTCCATTGTGGTGAAGCTTTGTGGCGTTGTTGTTGGGAGCCTCCGATTGTTGTGGAGATTGCCCCAACCTTGTTTGTAAAGGTTCGGTCGCCGCCTTCAAGGGCACCAATAGTGGAATCACGGCATCTCGCATTGTGTGAGGGCGTGAGGAGAATACGATGGCCCTAGTGGCTTCTTGGGGAGCATTGTGCCTCCACACCGCTCTAACAGAGACGTACTTCCCTTTAAAAGGAAGGAACTCCGGTAACACATCCTCGTCTTCACCGGCTCCACTCTTGGTAATTTCGTGCCTTTACTTTTGCAAGCCTACTTGTTTTACATCCTTTGCTTGCTTGTGTGCTAGTTGTTATTGCATCATATAGGTTGCTCACTTAGTTGCACATCTAGACAACCTATTTTGTTGCAAAGTTTAATTTGGTAAAGATAAGCTTAAAAATTGTTAGTTGCCTATTCACCCCCCCCTCTAGTCAACCATATCGATCCTTTCAGTTTGGATGAACAGTGAGTGGTGGCGTTGCCTCTAGATGAACAGGAACCCGTGGTGTGGAGGGCTGGATGAACAGTAGACGATGGAGGGGTGGCCGTGGAGGGGTGGTTGAACAGGACCCCGTGGTGTGGAGGGCTAGATGAACAGTAGACGGCGGAGGGGTGCCCGTGGAGGGGTGGTTGAACAGTAGCCGGTGGAGTAGCGCGCGGTGGAGGCTGGATGAACAGGAGCCCGTGGAGGCTAGAGGAGGTCGACGGTAGCCCGTGGAGGCTGGAGGAGGTCGACGGTGGAGATGAACAGTATCCCGTGGAGTCACGTTTTGCGGTACGCCACACCCCCCCCGCTTCGACCGTAGCGCTCCAACACAAGTCCGCTTCGTCTGTTTTGTGGTACGCCACACCCCTCCCGATCAACAGGACCCCCGTTTTGACCGTAGGAGGTCCGTTTCATCCGTTTTGCGGTACACCACACCCCTCCTGATCAACAGGTCCCCCGTTTCGACCGTAGGAGGTCCGTTTCCTCCGTTTTGCGGTACGCCAGGCCTCGTTTCCATCGCATGTTCCGTCCAAGCCGGTTGGCTCCCACGCATTCCATTGCCTCCCGATGAACACGACGCATTCCGTTGCATCCCCATGAACACGACGCATTCCGTTGCCTCCCGATGAACACGACGCATTCCGTTGCCTCCCCATGAACACGACGACGACGCTGTTTCTCCGTTCCGACCCAGCCATGTACGTATGCACGAGTAGGCGTTCGAGACCCTATCCGTATGTACGTACGTGGCCGTATTTTCTTTCGAGCACCCTCGCCGCTGTACGTACGTGTACATGCTACGCGGCGGCGCCTCTGCTATTTACACGCGTGCGTGCCTCTACTACGACACGCGCGCGCTTCTACATCGACCAAGATGCGTACGCGTTCGTCACACCAGATGACAACGCCACGTATGCTTCACCAGGTGGGTCCCGACCGCGTGCACTTCCTTACTGCGAAGATGTAGCTGGTGGGTCCCAAAGACTGTGGGGCGAATCGCTTTTTTGCCCGGACGCACTTCCTTGCATGCGAAGGTGTAGCTGCTGGGTCCCAACAATGTGGGGCGAATCTTTTTTTTTGCCCGAAGGCGAAGGTGTAACTATTGGTCCCAAAGCAGTCGGGGCGAATCATTTTTTGCCCGGACGCACTTCCTTGCGTGCGAAGGTGTAGCTGGTGGGTCCCAGCAGTCGGGGGGCGAATCATTTTTTTGGACGCACTTCCTTGCGTGCAAAGATGTAGCTGGTGGGTCCCAGCAATGGGGCGAATCGTTTTTCGGACGCACTTCCTTGCGCATGCGAAGATGTAGCTCGTGGGTCCCAAAGCAGTCGAGCGAATCATTTTTCGCGAAATATGGTGGCCCGTCCGTGGGTCCCCGCTGTCGGTGGAGGAATAATTATTTTATGCGTAATAAGGAGGCACTTCCTTGCGGCTGCCGTGGACCGGTATCGGCCTCTCCACGTCTGATCCACGTCCGATGGAAGTTGTTCCTTGACCACGTTGACCACGCCGCGCCGAGAGCACCACGGCGAGGCCTAGGAAGGGGACGACGCGGAGCCGGGGAAGACGCGGCAGTGGATGCACACGCGGAGAGGAGTACGAGGGTTCACTGGTTCGGCTGCGCTACTGTCGCCGCATAATAACAGGGTGTGTGGGTCAGTGGGTGAGTGGAGGGATGGCCTGGCCAGCGGTGGGAGTAGTAGGGGGCGGTGAGGCCTCCGCGGCAGCACAGCCGGCCACGGGTGGCAGGAGCAGGCGGCACGACCGGTGCTGCTTTGGGCGGCTGGAGCAAGAAGACCAGAGGTTGAAGAATCACGACGGCCATTGGATGGACATCGTACGGTCACTGCAGCTAGAATCGTTTATATTGACTAAGTTGACAAAGCCATTGGTAGGTCAACTTAGTAGGCCCACAGGTCAGCTTCCGAAATGGTGTGCCCCAGATGTTAGGGGGAGGAATCAATTTTTGGGCGGGTGAAGCTAGAATATCCGAGATTGAAGAAGAAGCACGGCATCCGTTGGATGGACATCCAACGGCCACTGCTGCTAGAACCGTGTGTTGACTATAAGTTGACAAAGCCTTGCCTACCCGTCAACTCTGTTTTTTTAGGGGACACGTCAACTTAGTAAGGCCAGAAGTGTGTGGCTGAGAACTTACAGCCCATTTGAGATTTGTAAGAATGTGTAGCCCATTTTTGAATTCTAATGGAATTTACTACAGCCCATTTACAGTTTGTTAAAATTACAACCCATTTCAACCAACCGTTCAAAATAGAATTCAATAAAATTTCCCACATTTTGATGGGATCCGAATATTTTTATCCTGAAATTTTAGTCAGATTAAATACAATTTCAATATAAATTTATATTGCATAAAAATCTAACGAAACATTCCGCTCGCAACAATTAATGAAATTAAAATTTTCAATATTCCAAAAATAATATTTTATAAAGTAATCACTATTTGGTGCATTTTTTATAGTTACTACCCAGTTTTTATAATTACATCCCATTTATTATTTCTTAAAGCCCATTTTCTTGTTAAGCCTAATGCATCCCTCCTAGGAAAGATTTGAAGCCCAGCGGGGCGGAGAATAACAACTTGACCTTGCCTGGGTATTCCTAAAAAAAGTTTAGCTCGGCTAGCCATTTTCAGCTTGAAAAAAATTAATATCTGGGCTGGATATCTGGCCTGGGCTAGACGGGCCACAACCCGCCCAGTTAATACCTGCAGCGATGTTTTCGTTGTTGTTCAGAGGAGAAAAATTAATATCTGGGGTAAATATCGAAAAACTCTGCAGTGCTCACACCTCAAAAACACAAATATTGCTCGAGCTGCTTGGTCCCAGCTGTCGGCCGCTTCTTGTGCAATTCTCTCGTTTATTGACTACTCCCTCCTTTTCGGTTTATAATGCTCAATTCAAAAACCTCACCAATCAAGGTAGATGGCGAGTGGTGGAATACTTTTTCTAGTTTTGCAAAAGCACCTAATTAATGCTCTTGTTATCCTAAAAAAATTATGTTTATCAATGCATTAATTGCAATGCATGCATGCATAAAGTAGATGCATTGGTCAATTTTCTCTTAATACTTGCATGCAATGATTTAATGCACCTTGGAATCTGAACATGTGATGGAAAACAACCAAATTGAGCCTTATAAAATGGAAAAACTAAAATTTTGGGATAAGCCCTATAAACCGGAAAGGAGGGAGTACATAGGTAGATAATGGTGTGGGACCGTGATGTCAGGAAACCAGGAGGAAGCAAAATAAATTATAGTTATATATATATATAAAATAAGGAGGGACTTGCGTACGTGAGGCTATGGACCTGGTGGGTCCCCATTGTCATCCTATCCAAGTAAAGTGATCTCTCGCCGCAAGGCTTCCGCCAAAATACGGCGCCCGGCCGCCCGCTTCCCGGTGCAAAAGCGATTGTTCGCTTTCAAACGACACAAGTGTCGTCCGTCCGTCCATCTGCCGCACACATTAATGATACGCGGTTGCCGAGGCGGCTACTCCGGCTTCACACGTCCGTCCCTCCGCCCGCCCACCATTGCTATATAAACCGCTGCGCCGGTGAAAGCACATTTGCTCCCTGGGTGGTTTTGGTAATTAATGACAACATACTTTGTGGTTGGACTAATGCTTTTATCAAGTATGTTTCAGGAAAGTCAATCACTCTGGCATGGCAAAAGGACTGAAAAGGTGGACCCCTAAGATGCTAAGGCAAGCATTGGCAAAAGCTCAAGACTCTATTTTTGGTTTAGTGATCCAAGATCACATTGAGTCTATAGGAAAGCCAATACTATTAAAAGGGGATGAGGTTATGATAATGATCTGGTTGCTCAAAGTGCTTAGTGATCTATCTCCCAAACTATCGACAATCTTTCATTCCAACATATACTCATAAGTAATCTCGGTCCCACCGATTCCATAAACTCACCACACCGAGATGAACCACCTCACCATATAGCCAAACCCTAGAAATTTCGGATTTTCCGATTCCAAACTCGGTCTCACCGAAACTAGTGTTGCCAACCTTCAGAACCTTCAGAATCAAATCGGTGTCACCGAGATGATAAAGTCGGTCCCACCGAGATTGGCAAACCCTAGTCTTTGGAAGAATCGGACTCACCGAGATTGTATTTTCGCCCCACCGAAAATCCCAACGCTCACAAGATTTGAACTTTCGGTCTCACCGAGTTGTCAACTTCGGTCCGACCGAGATTGGTCAAATGTGTGTACGGTTGGATTTTTGTGGAGGCTATAAATACCCTCCACCTCCTCTTCATTCGTGGAGAGAGCCATCGAAAGAACTACCACTCCTACCTTACATTTCGAGAAGAAAACTACCTACCCTTGTGTTGAGATCAAGTTGCTCCACTCCCACCATATGAAACTTGATTTCTAGCCTTCCCAAGTTGCTTTCCACTCAATCCTTTCTTCCACCACAGCCAAATCAGTGAGGAGAGTTGAGTGTTGGGGAGATTATCATTTGAAGCACAAGAGCAAGGAGTTCATCATCACCAACACCATCTATTACCTTTTGGAGGGTGGTGCCTCCTAGATTGGTTAGGTGTCGCTTGGGAGCCTCCGTCAAGATGTGGAGTTGAACCAAGAAGTTTGTAAGGGCAAGGAGATCGCCTACTTCGTGAAGATCTACCCGAGTAAGGCTAGTCCTCCGTGGGCGTATGCCATGATGGCATAGACAAGGTTGCTTCTTCATGGACCCTTCATGGGTGGAGCCCTCCGTGGACTCTCGCAGCCGTTACCCTCCGTGGGTTGAAGTCTCCATCAACGTGGATTGACGATAGCACCACCTATCGGAACCACGAGAAAAATCTCCGTGTCTCCAAACTGCGTTTGATCTTCTCCACTCCTCTTTACTACTTGTGCAATTTACTTTCCGCTGCCCATACTCTAGAATTGCATGTGTAGTAAGTTACTTGACTTGTGTGATATGCAAAATCTGCCAAAAACTTGTCTTGGCCAAAAGGCATAATTTTTATCTTGTCGAGTAGTCTAATCACCCCCCCCTCTAGACACTCTTACCTTCAACGATCCTACAATTGGTATCAGAGCATTGGTCTCCATTGCTTTGGTTTGCACACCATTGGAGGAAGATGGACGTGTCTACGTTTGGGAGTGTTAGTCATAGAGTGCCCATTCTTGATGGAGTGTCCTATAACTCGTGGAGGATTGAAATGCTTGCTATCTTTAAGATGTACAACTTGCGCAAATATGTTGAAACCCCATATGTACCTCCATTTGACCCCTTGCACCCTACTATGGATGAAGAGCTTGATTTGCTTCGTAACCTTAGAACTGTAAATCTTATCATTAGAGGTTTGCCCGATAACTTGCTTGAGCTTGTCACAAACTTTGAGTGCTCATATGCTATGTGGAAGTTCTTGGAAGAACTTTATCCGGACTACTCTTTGAGAGGTCTTGATGAAATTCTATACAAGACTATTGAATTTGATATGATGCTCTAATGATCCCAACTTTGATAAATGCTTCTTTGAGCTTCGTGATCTTATGAAAAAGAAGGGTGATCCCGGACTTATCAATGTTCTAATAAGAAATGCTCTTGTATTGCATTCCGATGATTATTGTCACATTGACAAAACTAATGCAAGTCATTGTCAAATTAACCTAGGTATTGATGATGAATTATCTATGGGTCAATATGATGATGAGCATGAGCACGATGACGATTACTCCGATTCGGACACCGAGCTAGACAAGATCATGAAGAGTCTCAATCTTATGGCAAATCTGAGAGACTACATATCCGGTGGAAAAGAGTGGATTCTTGATAGTGGATGCACCGATCACATGACCGGAGACGAAGACATGTTTCGAGAGCTTGCAAAGAACGATGGTCCACGCAAGTATGTGACTTTTGGAGACAACTCCAAGGGTAAGGTACTTGGCCTTGGTAAGGTGGCCATATCTCATGATAGCTCTATTCAAAATGTCATGCTTGTTGAATCACTTGGATACAATTTACTTTCCGTGTCTAGATTAGCTGACTTTGGATTCAATGTGCTATTCACCGAAGTAGATTGCCAAGTTTTTCGTCGTGACAATCATAACATGGTATTTACCGGTATCCGTAGAGGTGACCTATATATCGTTGATTTCACTAAGAAAGCTCAACCTAGAACTTGCTTCATTGCTAAATCAGCTAAAGGTTGGCTTTGGCATAGAAGGCTTGGACATGTTGGTATGCGTAATCTAGATAAGCTAATCAAAGGTGATCATATTCTTGGTGTTAATGATGTTTTCTTTGACAAAGATAGACTCTGTAGTGCTTGTCAAGCAGGAAAACAAGTAGGTGGAAGTCATCCCGTGAAGAACATCATGACTACAAGGAGACCGCTTGAGCTTCTTCATATGGATCTCTTCGGTCCCAATGCTTACAAAAGCCTTGGTGGTAACTCCTTTGGTCTAGTTATTGTTGATGATTATTCCAGATTTACGTGGGTATTTTTCCTTGATGACAAATCGCAGGTTCAGAGAATCTTCAAAACCTTGGCTAGAAAGGCCCAAAATCAATTCGAGGTAAAGATCAAGAAAGTTCGGAGTGACAACGGAACGGAGTTCAAGAACGCCCATGTGGACTCTTTTCTCGATGAGGAAGGAATTCTACATGAGTTCTCGGCTACGTACACTCCTCAACAAAATGGAGTTGTTGAGAGGAAGAACCGAACGCTCATTGAGATGGCGAGAACGATGCTTGATGAATACAAGACACCGAAGCACTTTTGGGGTGAAGTCGTCGAGACAGCTTGTCATGCTATCAACAGGCTTTATCTTCACAAGCTCCTCGGCAAGACTTCATACGAGCTCCTCATCGGCAACAAACCCCAAGTGGGATACTTTCGTGTCTTTGGTTCAAAATGCTATATCCTCGATAAGCATCGTCGGTCTAAGTTTGCTCCTAAAACTCATGAAGGCTTTTTCCTCGGTTATGGATCAAACTCCCACACCTACCGTGTCTACAATAATTTCACCCGAAAGGTTGAAGAAACGGTAGATGTGAAGTTTGATGAATCTAATGGCTCGCAAGTAGAGCAAATGCCTATTGATGTAGGAGACAAAGACCCATCGGAAGCCATTCAAGATTTATCTATTGGAAAGATTCGTCCCATGGAAGTGAAGGAGAGTACCTCATCTACATATGTGGAGCCCCCTACCTCACGGAGAGATGAATCTCAAGGCAACATGGAGGCCTCCACAAGTGGAACTCACCAAGATGAGGAAGTGCGATAAGAAGATCCACCACAACCTCCTTCTCCACCACCTCAAGACAACACCAACAACAATGAAGAAGATGAGGAAGATGAGGATGATGAGGAAGCTCAACCTCAACCACAACGAAAGCTATCTCGAGTTCGAGCAAGAGTCAAGAAGAATCATCCCGTGGAACAAATGATGAATGACATCGACTCCGGGAGAATTACTCGCTCTAAAACTCGTTTAGCTAATTTTTGTGAGCATTACTCATTTATTTCTAGTCTTGAACCTATGAAGGTAGAAGAAGCGCTTGAAGACCCGGATTGGGTGAACGCTATGCATGAAGAGCCACACAACTTCGAGAGGAACAACGTTTGGACTTTGGTAGAGAAGCCCAATGATGACCAAAACGTCATTGGAACCAAATGGGTGTTTCGGAACAAGCAAGATGAAGATGGACAAGTCATCCGCAACAAGGCTCGTCTCATAGCTCAAGGTTACACACAAGTCGAAGGTATGGACTATGGTGAGACCTATGCCCCCGTTGCTAGACTTGAGTCCATTCACATTCTTCTTGCTTATGCCAACCACCATGATATTACTCTCTATCAAATGGACATTAAAAGTGCTTTCCTAAATGGTGACATTGAGGAGGAAGTATTTGTGAAACAACCTCCCGGATTTGTGAATCCTAAAAAGCCTAATCATGTTTACAAGTTGCACAAAGCTCTTTATGGTCTTAAACAAGCCCCTAGAGCTTGGTACAAATGCTTGACTAGCTTTCTTCTTGAAAAAGGATTTGAGATTGGCAAAATAGACTCAACGCTATTCACGAAAAGGGTTGATGGTGAACTATTTGTGTGCCAAATATATGTTGATGATATTATCTTTGGTTCAACTAACCCCCATTTTAGTGAGAAGTTTGGAAAGCTTATGTCGGAGAAGTATGAGATGTCCATGATGAGTGAACTCAAATTCTTCCTTGGGTTGCAAATCAAGCAATCTAAGGAGGGTACTTTTGTCTCACAAACAAAGTACACCAAGGATCTCTTCAAGAAGTTCAACATGCAAGAAAGCAAAGGTATGAAAACCCCCATGCCTACTAGTGGACATAATGACTTGACAAAAGATGGAGAACCTGTTGATCAAAAGGTTTACCGATCCATGATTGGTTCTCTACTATATCTCTGTGCTTCTCGTCCTGACATAATGTTGAGTGTATGCATGTGTGCTCGATATCAAGCAGCCCCTAAAGAATGTCATCTTAAAGCTGTTAAAAGAATTGTGAGATATTTGATACACACACCTAACTTTGGCATTTGGTATCCTAAGAGGGCCTCTTTCGATCTTGTTGGCTATTCCGACTCGGACTATGCCGGAGACAGGATTGATAGAAAGTCAACTTAGGGTACATGTGAATTTCTTGGTCGATCCCTTGTATCTTGGTCCTCCAAGAAACAAAATTCGGTATCATTATCTACTGCAGAAGCAGAATATATTGCTGCTGGTTCATGTTGTGCTCAGTTGCTGTGGATGACACAAACGCTTAAGGATTATGGGATACATGCGAGACATGTTCCTTTGCTTTGTGACAATGAGAGTGCGATCAAGATTGGACACAATCCAGTGCAACACTCTCGCACGAAACACATTGAAGTTCGTCACCATTTTATTCGTGATCACATTGCCAAGGGTGACATCGATCTTAAGCATGTTCGTACTGACAAACAGCTTGCTGATATCTTTACAAAACCACTTGATGAGAAAGTATTTTGTCGCTTGAGGAGTGAGTTGAACATCATTGATGCTTCAAACTTGGAGTGAAAACTCCATTGATGCATGCAAGGCATGAGCCTAATTGACTAATCCTTGATATTTCTCTTATGATGATGATCATATGTCTTGGACACATTTGCCCCCTTGTATTGCATCTAACTCCTTGCAGGTACTTGGATGGTCTACATTCCACAAGATTACCACACACTCGAATCATGAGTAATCTTGTCTTTGACCAAGTATCTAGCCCTTTGGGATGTTGAGTTCAAGGAACAAAATTCCACATATCCTTTTTGACACCTTATACATATAGTATTTCACTCTTGTCATCTTGGATATTCTTGAGAATTTCCTTGCTTGCCTAACCCATGTAGGAAGATGAACTACACAATTGGAAATGGTGCTCCAACTTCACATTCTATGAGCACCTACATCAAGTTCACCTACATGAACAAAGCAACAACAAGCCCAAGGTATGTTCCTCACATCTTGAAGGAGCTTTTGCTCAAAGTCATGAGTACAAGCAGCTTCATAAGATGTGATCACATCAAATGCTTAATCGAAAAATGGCAACCCCATTTTGAGCTTAAACGATGAGTATGACCTATGATCAAATGTTCTCATTTGACTCCTAAGTCAATATACTCAAACATAGGTGACTTTGTCGCCGACCCCTGTCTAGATGACGTACATATGTTTTGGAGTTTTGTTATTTTCTCTTATGATTCTCTCATTGAGTTTTCGTTTTAATTAAAAAAAAACTTCATCTAGCAATCTTTTTTTAATTTCTACTCTTTTGTTTTTGTGAATATCTCTTTGGCTCTGATCAATTCCCTGAAAATCATTTTACAAATTCATTGCAAATCTTTTGAAACATTCCTTGCAAAGTGAGCTGAATTATTTCTGAATTTCCTTGGAATTAAACTCGGCGTCACCGACTTAAAACTTTCGGTCTGACCGAAAAAGGATCTGCCCTAAGTCTACGACTTTCGGACCCACCAATCCATCTCACTTCGGTGTCACCGATTTTTCTTTCAGGATAGCATCTTCTGCAGCTCAACTCAATGATTCTTTATGCATGTTTCTTATTGAACAAGTTGTGATTCTTAAGGATCCCACTTCTTTCCTTCCATCTTTCCTGACCTTCCTAGTTTACTGTCCTTTTTGGCACTTGATGTCAAAGGGGGAGAAGATTTAGGGGGAGCTTAGGGGGAGATTGGAAGATAAGGGGAGAAGAGAAGATTTAAAGGGAGAAGAAGAACAATCTTATCTTAAGGGGGAGAGGATCGCATCAAAGCTCTGCCGTGTTTCACATTGGATATTACATTTGGCATCATTCTTTAGATTTTGCTTCCTTCGCTCACACAATTGATATCTTATGGAAAGCAAAATCTCTCAGAGCTCATTGAAAATCTTTTAGTCTTGGGAGACATGTTTGCTGATTCAAGCTAGTGCTCAACATGAGACACTCTTTATACATGTCATCCCTGGCTTGGTACTCTTGATGTTCTTGCAGTTGTTTGAAGAAATAATCTTGTGTTATCTAACCCTATTTTTCCAAGTCTATTTCTTCAGGTACAATGCCAAGGAACTTCAAGGTAAGTGTATGCATCTTGCAGAATGTGCATGATGGTGACTTGCTTGTGAATACTTGTTTGCAAGAAATCACCATGCACATATGCATCATCTCTCGTTTATCCTCATCTGCTCTGATGCATATAGCCAAGCTAAATGTAGCACATCTTGTTCTTCTCTCTTGTGTGCTTGTGGTAGTCCAAAACCACAATCTATGAAAATCTTGCACACTTGTAGGGGGAGTCTATGTACTACATGTTTGTCAAAGCTTTAATGATAATTCTGTCTTCCTTTCAGTAAGCTTTGATATCTTCTTTTGTGTGTTGCCATCAATTACCAAAAAGGGGGAGATTGAAAGCACATTTGCTCCCTGGGTGGTTTTGGTAATTAATGACAACATACTTTGTGGTTGGACTAATGCTTTTATCAAGTATGTTTCAGGAAAGTCAATCACTCTGGCATGGCAAAAGGACTGAAAAGGTGGACCCCTAAGATGCTAAGGCAAGCATTGGCAAAAGCTCAAGACTCTATTTTTGGTTTAGTGATCCAAGATCACATTGAGTCTATAGGAAAGCCAATACTATTAAAAGGGGATGAGGTTATGATAATGATCTGGTTGCTCAAAGTGCTTAGTGATCTATCTCCCAAACTATCAGCAATCTTTCATTCCAACATATACTCATAAGTAATCTCGGTCCCACCGATTCCATAAACTCAGTCACACCGAGATGAACCACCTCAGCCATATAGCCAAACCCTAGAAATTTCGGATTTTCCGATTCCAAACTCGGTCTCACCGAAACTAGTGTTGCCAACCTTCAGAACCTTCAGAATCAAATCGGTGTCACCGAGATGATAAAGTCGGTCCCACCGAGATTGGCAAACCCTAGTCTTTGGAAGAATCGGACTCACCGAGATTGTATTTTCGGTCCCACGAAAATCCCAACGCTCACAAGATTTGAACTTTCGGTCTCACCGAGTTGTCAACTTCGGTCCGACCGAGATTGGTCAAATGTGTGTAACGGTTGGATTTTGTGTGGAGGCTATAAATACCCTCCACCCCTCTTCATTCGTGGAGAGAGCCATCGAAAGAACTACCACTCCTACCTTACATTTCGAGAAGAAAACTACCTACCCTTGTGTTGAGATCAAGTTGCTCCACTCCCACCATATGAAACTTGATTTCTAGCCTTCCCAAGTTGCTTTCCACTCAATCCTTTCTTCCACCACAGCCAAATCGGTGAGGAGAGTTGAGTGTTGGGGAGATTATCATTTGAAGCACAAGAGCAAGGAGTTCATCATCACCAACACCATCTATTACCTTTTGGAGGGTGGTGCCTCCTAGATTGGTTAGGTGTCGCTTGGGAGCCTCCGTCAAGATGTGGAGTTGAACCAAGAAGTTTGTAAGGGCAAGGAGATCGCCTACTTCGTGAAGATCTACCCCAGTAAGGCTAGTCCTCCGTGGGCGTATGCCATGATGGCATAGACAAGGTTGCTTCTTCGTGGACCCTTCATGGGTGGAGCCTCCGTGGACTCTCGCAGCCGTTACCCTCCGTGGGTTGAAGTCTCCATCAACGTGGATTGACGATAGCACCACCTATCGGAACCACGAGAAAAATCTCCGTGTCTCCAAACTGCGTTTGATCTTCTCCACTCCTCTTTACTACTTGTGCAATTTACTTTCCGCTGCCCATACTCTAGAATTGCATGTGTAGTAAGTTACTTGACTTGTGTGATATGCAAAATCTGCCAAAAACTTGTCTTGGCCAAAAGGCATAATTTTTATCTTGTCGAGTAGTCTAATCACCCCCCCCCCCCTCTAGACACTCTTACCTTCAACGATCCTACAGCCGGCCATAGCCGTAGTCATCCGCATCCGTTGCCTTTCTCCTGTCCACACCACTACTGCCCACCATGGCTTCCTCGCGCTCCAGCGTTCTTCGGGATAGGAGGACGACGGACCACAAGGAGATAGCAGCCATTGCTGCCGACCGGCTGGCCGGCAGGCAGCCGGAGGACGACGACGTCCCAATGGAGAACATGGTAGTCGATGATCCGGCGCCAACCCCCTCCTCCGCGCCATCCTCGCTGGTGCATTGCACCATGACCATCGGCGAGGCCCGTGCCCAATATATGGACAGGGTGAGGCAGATGCGTGAGGAGCAGTTCGGGAGGCGCAGGCCGACGCCGCCTACAACCACCATCTCCTCCAGGAGCACCTGCAGGCGGAGGAGCAGATTGCCGCGGAGCGGGTGGAGCAGGAGGCGCTGCTCGACTCGTACCGCTCCGCCCACAAGGGCCGCCTCAAGCGCTGGCGGTACCGCATGCGGGTGGCGGAGGCTGCGGCCGCCTACAAAGAGGCTAGCAAAGAGGGCGATGAAGCGGGCGAGGCGCTATTTGGCGAGATCGAGGACGAGGCAGAGGACAATGCCGGCTTCGACGAGTCCCCGCTCCGCTGGCGTCGATGACGCCCTGCTCCGCTGACGCCTCGCGGCGCCAACAACGAGGCAGAGGACACTGCCGGCTCCACCGAGGCCCCGCGGAACCAACAACGAGGTAGAGGAGACCGCCGGCTCCGCCGAGGCCCCGCCCCGCCAACAACGAGGCAGAGGTCATCGCCGGCTCAGCCGAGGCCCCACCGTGCCGGCAACGTGGGGGAGGATTTCCACCACTCCGCTAAGGTGCCGCCCGCCAGCCGAGGCCCCGCCCCGCTGCCAATGAGGCCGCGCCATACAGAAAACGAGGAAGAGTAGAACACGGTAGGTCGCCGCCGCTCGGGTCCAAGTAAGGCCACCGCTGCTACCCTCCGATTGAAGCCAAGCTAGGCGGGTTGACCATTGACGGCCGGTTAGCTTCTCTGCGGCGAGGTGGAGTTGGAGAGCTACGCTGGAGAAGAACGCTGCTTCTACTTAACTGCTGGTGCAGTTGGCTGACTGACACGTGGGCCCAACAGGCCACATGTCAGTTACACAACTAAACCTGCAGTTAAGTCACTGAAGCTTCTGTTCGGCTCAACGGGACACAGGTGGGTAGCTTCGGTTAATTAATTATACCTCCAGCGCACCTTTTCAGTTTTTTTTCGAAAAGGAGTATGACCCCCGGCCTCTGCATTTGGGAGATGCATGCAGCCACAAACAACCCTTTTTAGTTGAAGAATGTATGAAATGTAATGAAATCCGGCATGTTTATATGAAATCCGACCGTGTATGAATGAATTTATTTCGATTAGTTCGAATTCATGTATCACTGGCATTGGATGAACATGCAAAACAATACGTACTAGCATTATTCCCAGGGTCATCACCAGGTTTGCAGCAGTTTCACATGTACTCCCTCTGGTCCTTTCTAGTCTGCATACAAGTTTTGTCTGCAGTCAAAGTATCTCTACTTTGACCAATCTTATACAAAAAAGTATGCACTTTCACAATGTGCGAAGTAAAAAGGAACAGAAGGAGTACAAAGAGTTTGAGCAGCTTTTTAGCATTTCTGTACATTGCAATCAAACACACAGGCCTGGCAATTCATAGAGAACATTCAAAACAATCAATGATTATGCATATCAGCGACTCACATGTCAGAGGCAATATTTACTTCACAACTAAAGAATAAAGAAAAAATTGATTGCCACTGCTGACAGCAAAGGGCGTCCCATTCGAAAATACCAAACGCATATCTTGCTAAAATCAATGAGCAAAATTTGACAAGGTTGTCCCATTCCAAAATATCAAATGCCTACGATTGTGGAATGGGCAGGGTTTGCCATCAGTTCGGACATTGACATGGCAACTCGTGCTAAATAAACCAGCTGTTCTTTTTGTGCAGTTCCACCAAAATCAACCAAATTCGCGTGTAGCTTGTATGATTTCGCCCTTATATGTTGCAACGCCTTGAACTTATGGGCACCTCCTTTCTTGTGGTTGAAATGAATGATTCGATGTATTCATGAACATTTTGTGCAGTTCCCGTTGAAATCAAGCTGAGCACCCCTGTTTGCACAAATACAAAAAAGTGATTAGTATAAAGTAAACTGTACTATGAATTGACAGTTTCAACAGGCACATACATGGTCCATGTAGAGCACACTTTTAGAAAAATGGAACTCACCAGAAAGAATCCTAGAACAACGTTGTACTCGCGCATCACAACAAAAAAATGGAGATTTGTCAGTCCTTCTGAGCTGAAGTTAGTTTGGTCTTGTGGGGAGTAATGTAACCATCCTTCAACTGCTCCTTCTGATGAGAAGATAGACAGTGCTTCTTCATCCTGGCATAATCGGAACTAGTCACTTCACATACTCCATATTCTTCTTCAGAGGAAGATGATCCTCTTGTGCAAATACAAGAGGACTACTAAATGCTAGCATCCATGTTTGCTCTAAAAAAAGGAAAGGAAATATTTAAAACAGCACAGATGAAGCACTTCCCAAGGACAATACCACTTTTCATGACAGTATGTAAACAGTAGCACAACACCAATAAAGATGACAAAGCTCAATCATATGGATGAAACCAGTGGGCGAGTACCAAACTTTGTCAGGAGGCTGATTGTGTAGAGCATACAGATGAAGCACTTCTCGGGAACCATCTGTTGCTATCTACGGGGGTGGCCATGCTTACTATATACTCCTCGATTAGTTTAATGTTTCCAACATCTTCTTGTGCAGTTCCACTAAAATATATGGTATCTTCAAAGAAGATCCCTGTTTGCACAAGTAGAGATAATTACGTATGGCATCAAATCAGTGGCAAAACAATTGCTCGTTCCAGCCATAGCAATAAATTAAGATGCAAAACTATATCATTACTTGTGTCATCACAGTTCTAGTGCTTCATTACAGACGGGAGTTGATTTTGTTTTTCTTCCGCTTGTTCTTCCCGTCATCACTTGGTTCAATAATGCACAAGCTTCGCCTTCAATGTAAGATTTGGCATGTCAATTAGGGAGCACAAGTATAGTACTAAACTTAATTTTCTGATGAAAGTGGCAAAATACAGGCCATCAGTTGTGAAATATCCTTATCTTACCTCAATGGGATATTACGGTGCACATACAGATTGGAAGTCTTGTCTCCATTTGTGCAGTTCACTAAAATTAAGCAACATTATCGTACAAGTAGCACAACATATGAAAGCACACTGCAGAATCATGTGAAAGAAGGCTAGTACTGACCTCTCATGATGCGGAATTCAAACAACTCAAAAGAAGAAGATCTGAACCAAATTCGCCTTAATGGATAGGAAGTAAGATCTCCTCTTGTGCAGTTCCACTAAGATCATGCAATCAAGCAACGTTGTCAGTGTGACATTTTGGTTGAACTGCACAAAACACTCTTAAAACAAAAGTGTTTTGTGCAGTGCAACAAAAGATCACAATGGCAACGAGGTGAAGTAGATAACCCTGTTTACACAGAGGTGCAAAGGAAACAATTAGTGGTCAATAACGGTGGATGACACAGAAGCCAACAAAAAGAAGCATCTACCTTATCTAAATGGGAAAGAAAGCAAGATAGTAGCATTTCTCAAATGGTGGCATTGATTAATATTAACATAGAGACTATATTAACAATAAAATTCGTTAAACATGTAATTTACTTTTAACTATGGCATTGCATCAATTTTCCAGCGGCATTATTAGAGGGTGTTTGTTTACAGGGACATTTTGGTGTAGGGACTAAAAAAACTCCGTGTCAGTCACATCTAAACCAAACAGGAGGGACTTTTCGGGACTAAAAGTGGGCATTTTCCAATAGTTTTTGGGACTTTTTCCAACAGTTTCCCCTGCCACGCATCGCACCTTGTTTCTATTAGTTCATTACTAGGGGTAACATGGTCTTTTATCATGTCATTTAATAACCTCTAGTCCATGTTTAGTCCTTGGAACCAAGCAGGTAGGGACTAGGGAGTTTTTAACCAAACAGGGCCATAGATTAACAACAGCTAATGAGTTGCACGGGACAGTGGATGCACTAGCACCATGTGCATCTACCGATGTACTGTGGTCATGCACAGTCTGTTGCAACAAAGAACAAACAACCAAGGAGCATATTTGTGTTGGTCTCAGTTTTGTTATCTTTAGACACCTTTCCTATGTGAGCGCAGCAAATCTAGTCCTGCTCAAACTCTACAGCCTTGTCCCTTCCTTTTCTTTTTGAACTAGTACTTTCGCCCCTTCCTTTCCTCTTTGAACCACGTCCTAGATTTATGTGATACAACTTTCCCCACTACTTTCCCCCATTCCTTTCCTCTTTGAACACGTCCTAGATTCATGCTATACAACTTTCCCCCTTCATTTCCTCTTTGAACCACATCCTAGATTCATGTTATATACAACTTTTCCCACTACTTTCCCCCACTCATTTCCTCTTTGAACCACGTCCTAGATTCATGGTATACATGCAGCTAGAGCAATGCATGTGGAGTAAGTAAAATATACCTTAAGGTTCTTGGGGCGTGGTTCGGTGGGCGACGGGACGATGGCGAAGAAGAAGGGTTGGAGGCCCTCCCGCGCCGCCGCTGGGTGGAAAGTGAACAGCAGCGCCGGTAGTGGATTCCCTCCCTCGCCGACGGCGACAGCGCTAAGCCTCCTTCCCTTCCCGGCGGACGGATCCTGCTGGCTCTTTGAGCAGCAGTGAGAGGAGAGAGAGGCCAACAAAGTCTTGTTTAGATCGGAGAGGCGAGAGAGTGTGAAGAGAGCACAAGCTAGCCGAGGATCCAGCGGGAGAGGGCGAGAGAGTGTGAAGAGAGCAACTACAAGCGTTGAGGCTCCAGCGTGTATATATATACTGGAGAGAGAGTGTGAAGCGTGCAAACCCTAGAAAACATTTTGACCAGTCAAAGAATCCTCCTAGCAAAAATTATGCTCAAGTGTAGTTATCGAACCCAAGACCTCAAGTTTGATGAGCGAACAGGCTAACCAGCTACACAACCCTCCCATTATGTTCAACGAGAGGAAAATAACCTTTTATACGTTCCTACATTCCTGTGACAGGCATGCCGTGTTTTTTTCGTGTGTGTGGGGGGGGAGTCATTAGGATTTCAATCATAATCGTGTCATGTGGCTTTGGTGGTAAGACTATCCACAGTGGTGCAGAAATAATGCAGCCTTAGTCACCTTACCTCTCTCCACGTAGTACGTTGGGTCCCACCAATTAGAGGGTGAAACAAACAAATTAATAAGAAAAATTAAAAGCGGCAGTGGTGTATCTTACTACCTCACACATCTCGCTACTGCTCGGGAACATTGTCCAAATGATCCCTCTGTTTGCTCACGTACTATTTTAAGTGAATCCTTATTATAACATGCACACAAATTTTGGGCACTTGTATTCGACTTAAGTCAGTGTGCCACCGTATCTCGTATACTTACTACTCCCTCCGTCTAGGTGTAATAAGTCACGTTAGAAGGTGCAACGGGATCAAGGTGCATGCGTGTGCGTGTGTGTGTTAGATAGTGCGACAAATCGACCTACTCCTACAGAGATATGGTGTGTAGTGTACGATTTTATCCGCGAGAGTCGGTGCATCCTCTCGTTTCCAGGCGTGTCCGGTAGGGACATGCGGACAGCTGCCACGCCCGCTCCCGACCAGCCTGGCCCACCCAAAGCCCCTCCACCGCCCGCGCGCGCTTCCTGCCCGAAACGGTCAGCACCGCTCCAAAGAATCGGTGCCGCATTCATGCCCGGGCAGAGCGGACGCGACCTCTCACTGGCGCAAGAGTGATGGTTGCTTCGTCCGTCCAACTTATTGTTGGGTCTATGTGACTTGACGGCTCATTAGTCTTTATTACTGAGGTGGTAGGACTGCTGGATGTCCCACGCTTTCGGCGAAAGAAGGTAGTAGATTACAATTTTCTCCATTCTTACAGCGGAGGAGTGCAAGAGCAGTGAAAACACGCAGGCTCAGTGATTACATGGCCGACCTCACACTATCACCGTGCGACACCTAACTCTTTACATAGTACTCCCTCCATTCCTAAATATTACTAGATGAGTCCCTTTCGTTGCCATGAACAGCGGTATATATCTCTCAAGAAAATTATCGATTTCATAGAATTAAAAAAAAATCTATAACCACATGACAAATGTGGTAGCCAAACTAAATAAACTCCCATCATCATTTAGATCATCCCACATAAGGAAAAAAGCAGCCAACTCCTACTGCATAATGGGATTATATTTTTCTTTTTGACATGTTAATGGGACTTAAAAGCTCACTTACATGCATGCTACCGTTGCATGCTTGCATGCAGACATGTTGATGTGATTTAAAACCCACTCACATGCATGTGCCACGGTATTTCGCATGCTTGCATGTGGCTTAGTCTTGAGCCTCTCAACGCCTAGATCGACGGCTATTATGACTGATTTACTTCATCTAACGGCTACGTCAATTTTGATGATGTGGCTCAAGGAGAGGATAGAGAATTCCTAGTAGTGGGGGCTAGCTATTACTAGTAGATAAGTCTTTGTAGAGATTCCACTAGGTGAACCACATACGGAATAAAATGAATGAATCTACACTTAAAATGCATCTATATACATCCGCATGTGGTTAATGGTGAAATCTCTACAAAGACTTATATTTAGGAACGGAGGAAGTACTAGTATAGTACTAGTACGTACTGTAATTTATCAGCGAGATAAATTTGTACAATGCTATGAAGCTTCCAGCTCCTGTTACATGTATCTTGCATCCAAGGTTGCCCGTTGCAACATTTCATCAAATAAAAAGGAGACTAACATGCATGCTATTGCATCTCAATGATTGACAGATCATAGCAAATATGTACTCCCTCCGTTCCAAAATAAGTGTCTCAACTTTGTGCAAACTTTAGTACAAAGTTGTACTACTACTAAAGTTGACACTTATTTTGGAACAGAGGCATCTAAAGAAAAAAACGATCCATGCAGTCCCTAGCCCTTGAACCGTGAACCCTGACCAGGCTTCAATTTGTTGGCAATGTTCGAGCTTCCTAATAAATGAAGTTGCAACCTTTTGACCATCGGATCATTTTTGTGCAGTTTCACCAAAATAGAGATGAGCATCCCTGTGGCAAAGAAATTGAAGAAGCATGATTAGAATAAGATTACTAGGACTAGTTGATGAGACATAAACTCATCACAAATACAGTACGTAGAAGCCAGTAGAGGTATCAGGTATGTGCAGGGCAAAGATGTAGAGAAATATCCACAGGGAGTGATGTGGGTAGCTGGAGCAGTGGTGCAAGCCGGTTGTAAAGGGAGTTGTACCTGAGGGACGTAGCTCGACCTTGAGGAGGGCGGCGGGAGGCGGCAACTGCCAACGTTGCGGCAGTGAGCAAGGGACGAAGGCAACCTCACCGGCTTTGTGAGAGAGAACAACGGGGACCCCTGATCGGGACGTGCCGACAGTGGGTTTTCGCCGTCGGCGACGGACACCGCATCTACACTAAGCATCCACCCCTTCCCCAAGCGGACGTGATCCGCCAGGATGTTAGAGATGTGGCCACAGTCGTTTTGTGCGAGAGAGTGTGAAGAGAGCAACCCCAGCAAGCAACCGTGTAGGCTGGCCCGTCCTGACTATGTATATAGTGGAGCGGTTTCCTTTTCTCTCCATATGAACCTATCATATTGCGTACGTGCCACTGAAGAAAAAAAATTATTTATAAATGATGCGACACCTACTACTTGTTCTCCTATAACCTTGCGCTTGGCCTCTCCAAAATATTAACCTTGCGATTGGATCTTCGCCTCTTCGGGAAGTCGAGCAATAATGGTAGTGCAGTATATATCGTCCTGGCTATATGAGACCGAATGAATTGTTGCATGTCCACCACGTGGGTGAGGGTCGAGGGGCGAGGGAGACTGCTACTATATACAGAGCAAAATGAGTGAATGTACACTCTAAAATACGTCTATATACATCAGTGTTTGGAGTATGTACTAGTAGTTCATATTGAAATCTACTAAGGACATATATATTCCAAACAATATGATATAATCTCTATAACCAAGGTAGTAGGGACGAGGAGTAAACGGAGGGTGTAGTAAATTTTTCTCCTCGTCCATGAGCCACCGCAGCGCATGGGCGAGGGAGGAGCAAGCTTCACCACATCCTGCGAGCCAGCCTGGGGGCGGGGAGATGGCGTGCTAAGCAAGCTTCTCCTCGTTCTGCGAGTTGACGGGACACATCAAAAGTACTCCAATGTTTAGAGCCTTGCCTCTAAGGTAGGCCCCACATGGTTTGCCTCTTTTTTTAATTTAACATAATGCGTCAAGTCGCAATTTGTTTGTTCACCCGTGGTAGACGATCCTCCCTCCACCAAGTGGACAACCAGTACACGTGCCAAATTACCACGTGGGCTGCCTTTTTCGTACAGAAATGAGCTCCACCGTGTACCCGCGCGGGTGTGGTTGGGAAAGAGACGGGAGTACGTGCACCGTGCATGCACCTCTTATCTTCGTGCACGTCCCCCACCTACGTGGGTGTGTGTGAGAGATACAAACCGCGTTCGTGAGTGTTTTTTGTTTTGTGGTGGGGGGTTGATTTCGTGAATTATTTGTGGGAATATGTGTCGATGACATCTCAAACAAAATTTTACATGCAATGTGTGTGAAATGGAGGCCTATCCATATCATACATAGAGGGTCGGGCAATCCACGAGAAGAGAGGGAGGGGTCATAGCTATCGATAGAGTCGAAGAGAGGATCAAGTACGGGTGGGTGCGAAATCGATGAAGAGAGCCATCGAAAATTGTGTGTGTGTGCAAGTCAAAGATATAGGGCGATGGCCCTCAAGCGTTAGAGGGCACATGTCAAGTTTGTGTGTGGCAGGGAGACATGACTAGAGCGCTTGATGTATCGGTGTGTGTGGGGGGAGGGGTGGGGGAGGGGTAGGCAGAGGCCTAACTATAGAGGTAGAACGACTCGTATATGTGTTGAGAAGGAGAGACCCAGCTATGTCATGAGGGAGATCGGTCGACATCCATACATAACTGAAGGACGGGAAATATGATGGGACAGAGAGAGAGAGAGAGAGAGAGGGAGGGAGAGGGGTAGAGTGCTGGATGGGTGATGGAGTTGCTTCTCGGAGATGTTGGGAGAGGCCTACTAGACAAACTGAGGGTGGAACTGCAATGTTATCAATAAGAGTGGGGATGTGTTTCTGTGTGTGCCTGTGCGTGATAGATCTATCGGGACGCATCCATGGATGATGAAGGGGAACCATGTGTTTGGTAAGCAAACCTAACTAGATCGGTAGATCAATTGTTGTTTGTCGGAGGAAGGGAGAGACACAACTAATGAGGTAGATCGATCGATGTGTGGGTAAAAACGAGTTATAAGGACCTAGCTGGCTATATGTATAGCGATAGATCGGTCGGTGTACGTCCATTTGTTAGAGGCAAATAAGGCCCAGCGAGACGGATAGACAGAGAGAATGGAGCTAGGAGGTGGTGCGAGAGGCCCAACTACTAGCTGGATAGGGGGAGGAGTGTGCGGTTGTGAGATCGATTAAAAGAGGGGTGAGAGTTTACACGTGTGTATGACCATATGAGAGACACGAGGCAAGGACACATAGAGGAGGAGATTGAAGTTGTGTGTGTATGCTGTAGGCAGGCATCGCTGGAGAGGTTTATCGATCGGTGTGTGTCGGAAAGGAGTTGTGGAGACTCTGGGAGAACGACCTAAAGGAAAAAATGAATGTGCCCGTGGATAGAATGCCGAGGGAGGGGAGGCGAGGAGGCGTGTGCATGCATGAGAGAAAGTTAGTGGTAGCTACAAAGGTTAGAGGACTGTGTGGGTGTAAGAGACTAACAAAGATCATAATTTGATATGAAAGCGGATTCATATATTTGAATAGGAGATCATAGTGTTTTAAACATTGCATGCATGAATATAGCGGTGATACACGTGTTGTGCACATGTTATACCATAATGTGATAATGCATGGCGTTTGCAACTCACAGCTAAATGCCGAACAATCTAAACCATACTATACATCAAACAATCTCACATTTTATTTGAATTTGTGATAATGTGTGGCGTTTGCAGCTTACAACTAAATATCGAGCAATCTAAACAATACTATATATCGAACATTCTCACATTTTATTTGAATTTGTGGTAATGTGTGGTGTTTGCAACTCACATCTAAATACTTGTAGGCGTAGGGGGCGGGGCACCATACATAATGTGATAAACACATTATACATATGAGACATGGTTTAGATTATGAAGATCTAGCTAGAGCTATAAATGTAATGTGATTTGAAATCAAAATAAAGTGGATTCAAAAAATCTAGTTCGAGTTCATATAGTACACATAGTTCATATGTAACTCGACATCGATCATGTGGTGTCTTTGTGAAGATAATACACAAACGATGGTTTAACTTGACAATAATGATGATTGTAGATCTTATTAAAACAGAGAAACAAATTCAAATGCTTTGACTTCACAACAATCATTACTGTAGATCTTATTCAATTTTAGTTCATATTGAAGCGGTAGTATGTACGTTTGGAATGCACTAAAACGTTCATTTGAGTAGTAGGTTGCATGCATTATACACGTAGCGAAATATTTTAATTGAACATAACATGAATTCAAAGTTTTGAATGACATTTGTAGTGTGCATTGATTTGGTACAGTACACGTTAGGCTTGTCCGGATATTTCAATCCGCGCCTTGTTAGCCCGAAATATTTAAGATATATCTTTGTCTCGTTGTGCTCCGACAACTCCCTCCATCTCAACCTGCGCCTTGCTATTCCGAAATTACAACGCGCGCGAAAACTCACACCTCCTGTGAAATCCCGACACGCAAAATGCCCGTGGTACCCCTGAACCGAAAGAACCGCCTCAAATCGGTGGGGGGGTACTTCCGTAACTTACCCCACATTTCGGACAAGAGCGTCTCTAAGCCATGGTTCCCCACTGCCATCCCATCCGCCCACCCATTCATACATCAAGGACGCGAAAACCCGCGACGAAACTCCACACCCTGCTCCGTCCGCCACCCAGCCGGAGCTTCTTCCCCGACGACGTCGTCCACAGCAACACCTCGACGTCCCTCATCCATCGTACCAGATGAGGATCCGTCGTCGATCTCATCGTCCCGCCGGTTCAGCCACCCCGTCCTCCACCTCCAAGGAGCTTCCCCGACGTTCCCCTCGTCTTTCGTGCCACCTCCATTCCCACACCGCCGTCTTCACCTGCACCACCGGAAGAGCATCATCATCACCGTTTCCTCGGATGAAGCTGTGGCCTAATCGGCGCCACCAAAGAGGTTGTACACTAATCACCGCATTTTCTTCTTGATTCAATCTCACGGTGATGCCGGTGCTCGGTCCCGAGGCGACACGGCGCGGCTCCATCCACGGCGGCGTCTCCAGCCACTTCCTCCACGGCGTCGGTCCCTCGGCGGCGACGTCCACATCAGTAGGAGTTGCTGCTGCTTTAGCTCTCGCTCGCGCTGCTGCTCTGCTCTTGCTCTCGGTCCCCTGCCTGGTCTGCTCTTGCTATTGCTCTTGCTTGCACTGCTGCTCTCGCTCTTGCTCTTGCTTGCGATGCTGCTCTGATTTGGCTACACTTCAGTCGACTGAATCGACTTTTGGGTCAGTCGATTTCCAAGGGGTGGGCTCGTCGGGGTGAAGGAAGAACCAGCCGCAGCGGGGAGGGGGGCTCGCCGGAGAGGTACCCCACTATCTATCTTAGGGTTCAGGATGGGGGTGGTGGTCTCCGGAGGTGGCGGGGCGTTGGCCGGGCGGTGGCGTGGGGATCGCCAGAGAAAAAGCTCGGCACGGGGGGGCCTAGAGGGATGGCTGGGGCGGCGGCGGACCGGCGGTGGGGAGTGTTTTCGGGATGGGCAGGGCGGCGCACCGCCCGCATGGCGGCGGGAACTGTTGTTTGGCCGGTGGTGGTGGCGGCTCAAGGGGGTGGATGTTGAAGATGAACCGCAGCCCTTGATTTCGTATCCAACGGTTGCAAAATCGGTGACGAGAGATGAAAAAGTCGATCGACCGACGTGTAGCCTCACCTTGCTAGTGCGTTCGGTTTCGACAAACAAAATTCAGTTTCGACAAACAAAATTCAGTTTCGACAGTTAGGTTCATTTTGTGATTAAGTTCAGCCGACGCTTAAGTTCAGAGATGAGCGGCTGATGTATTTTACATCTAGCACTTTGTGGTTATGTATTTTACGTCATGTATTGGAGATGCTATTAGAATTCCACTCGGGTTAACGTTGTTCGTTGTCTCTCTTGTCCTGCTTCAGCCTCGGCGTCGTACAACTCACCGAAGCTGCTCCAACGACAAAACCCTCCATCACAGCGGAGCATTACCTCGGGCTCCATCTCCAGACGCCTAAGATCTTCTTCCCCTCCTCCGATAGCAAAGTCAGCCGGAGCATCCTCACCGGCCAACCCAATCACGCTGAGATCGACATGGCTTCGCCAAAGAGGTTGTACACTTGTTGCATCTCTTTTTTACTCTACATGTTATATATATTGTCCACTGAGCACACAGATTTGTTCCTTTAGTGTCTCCTTGAAAGAAAAAACGTAGGAATTTTAATTTTCACTTGTCCTCCTTTTCAAATTCCTATTCATGAAGCACAAGACTAAGAGATAGTAGCATAATAGCATTATAACCATACATTTTCTTGTGGTTTGACTTAATCTCACCATGCTTCTTTGCATCCTGTGATCTTCCAGTTGTTGTGAATCAAACACCCAGTTGGCGAAATCTGTGTTTTAAATTCTCTGTTTTGCACGTGCATTCCTATCCTATTCATGTCTATTTCCTATCCCTGCATTGTTGGAATCCTCCAGTTCAAACGAGCCCTTACAAAATTACTTCTCTTACAGATAGTTGTTAAAGAAAACCTTGTGTGGTTTGTCCCGGTCCTGCTGCGCTGTCGTCCACCCCAGCTCAGCTGCTCCAACGACAGAAGGGTCCAGCAGAGCAGGGATCCAGCCTCCAGACTGTCTTTCGCCGCCTTAGATCTTCTTCCCCGCCACTGGCAGCCATGAAAACTGCATTACCATCATCAACCGAGCAGATGACCTCGAGGACTACACGGGTCCGCAAGAGAGGTCGCACTCTTTCGTGTCTTCTTACGTTATGCATCGCTTAATATTACATGCTACTTTATCGTCCTGTTCACCGATTAGACTCTCAGTCAGCTCCAACCTAATGGTCAAACTTGAGTTTTAAATGGTTGTGGGGTACATATCGGACCGCTATCAATAGTATCTATCTACTATCTGGTTAATCTCCAGTGTCTACTATGAGTTTCATGTTGGGTGGGAAACAAACAGTAAAGAAGCCATTATCTGTATTTATTAACTGAAGCCATTATCTGCCTGCTATTATTGGTTTTGGGTCTATCCACAGGTTGCTACCATCACTCTAGATTTCTGCATGCACTCCTTACATAATCTCACTATGTTTTATTCCTATGCATGACAGTTATTGTAAACAATGGAACTGAACATGTAGAGAAAAAGAGACGAGCCTTGCGTGGCAATATAATTTCATGCAGACGTCGCTCCATGGTAGGCGCAAAGGCAGCCCCCCCTCCATGCATTTCGGATTGTAATCGAGAAGAAGATATCTGTTCTGAGGGGGATTCAGAAGGAGAAGATAACTCCTATTTACCCCCTGAGGTCTTTGCTCTAACTTGGCATGCTGATGTTGGTTATATCATGCATATGGTGTCTTGCATTGCTTACTTTATACATCAAATATGTCATCTGCTTAGTTTAGACATCCTTTGTGCGAATGCCATCTGTTTAGTTTATTCATCATTTATGTGAATTATGCAACGCCACCTTGTTTAGCCAGGCATCATATATGTGAATTTTGCAATGCCATCCTGCTTAGCCAGTCATCTTATATGTAAATTATATCAGTCCATCTTTTTTTTCGTTATATATTACATTCGTCAACAATGTTAGTACATTCAACTGCTCTTCGTGTGCATCAGCCATTTGACATGGTGATGGCAAATTCTGGAGTGAAAACAAGCTCTTCTGAGCAGACTATGCTATCTGATGAAGCGCATATCTCGCTGGTTATGGATAGCTCCTCAGAGGAGGATTCAGAGATAGATGACCAGTCCTATTCCCGCCCCCCCCCCCCCCGAGGTGTATGCTCTAACTTGGCAGGGTTATGTTGCTCATATCGTGCGTATGGTGTCTCGCATTGCTATGCCATTTGATTAGTTTAGACATGCTTTGTGTGATGCCACCTGTTTAGTGCCTATTACCATATATGTGAATTATGCATTGCCATCTTGTTGCAAGACATTATATATGTGAATTATACAATGCTATCTTGTTGCAAAGGCATTATATATGTGAATTATGCAATGCCATGTTGTTTAGCCAATCATCATGTATGTGAATTATATCATGCTATCATTTTTTGTATTACGTGTTCCATTTGTCGACAACGTTTGTATATTCAACTACTCTTCCTGTGCATCAGCCATTTGAAGCGGTGATGGAAGTATCTGGAGTGAAAACAAGGTATTCAGAGCAGACAATGCTACCTGCTGAAGCAGACATCTTGCTGGCTACAGAGAGCTCCTCAGAGGAGGATTCAGAGACTGATGACCAGTCCTATTTCCCCCCTGAGGTCTATGCTCAAACTTGGCAGGGTTATATTACCCATGTCATGCATGTTGTCTTGCATTGCTTAGTTTTTACATCATATATAGATTGTCATCTGCTTACTTGCTTACTATATAAATCATATATTTGAATTATATCATGCCATCATGTTTACATAGTACATACACATCATCTATCTGAATTATGGCATGGCAACCCATTTAATAAAGACATCATATAGTTATATCATCTCATCCTATTTAGTGTTTACAGTCATCATATTTAGAATTATGGCATTCTATCCATGAATGTATGTGAATTATGGCATGCCAACCTATTTAATAAACACATTTTATAGTTATGTCATGTCATCCTGTTTACATAGTCTCATATTTTGAACTATGTCTTTCCATCATCTTTAGTTAGCCATCATAATGTGAAATTGTGTCATGCTATCCTGTTTAGTTAGCCATCATATATGTGAAATTGTGTCATGCTATCCTGTTTGGTTAGACAACATAAATATGAATTATTTCATGCCCTCTTTTATTCCCGCTATCCATTGCACCTATCTATCATACAATGTCTATACTTTCAATTACTTTTCTTGTTTATCAGCCATTTGAATTGGAGAGCGTGATGGCAGTATCTAAGGGAGTAACAACACTGTCTTCAGAAAAGATAGTGCTACCAGTTGATGTAGATAGAACCACGGTTGTACTTGCCCAAGGACCAGATCCACCACACATAACCCAGACTCTCGCAGATTCTACCCCTACCCAGTTGGACAGAGAACCAGCTACACCCCTTTTAACCCCAACCCCGGCAGATAGTAACCCAGTTCCAGTTGACACAGCACGGTCTCCACCACAGAGCACCCAAACACGAGCGGTTAGTAAGGGAACTGCAGTGCCCAAAGCACGAGGACCACCACTCCGAATCCCAACTCAATGCTTAAAGGAGAAGAAGATTTGTTCTCAGGTCAGGTTCTGTAGCTATGGTTCATACTCCTTTGCTCTTGCATTACTGTATTTACTCATACCAACTAATTTCAAATTTGAAGGATGGAATTGAAACTCCAATGGCGCAACACGTATGTTTTAAACCTGTTTCTTTAACTGATTTGCTGTTGTAACTTGCTCTATGTTGATTTCAGTTTCAATTGAATAAACAGTTATGTTCTCATGTCATGCACATTACAAGTGTTGTTATTGCTCTATAGTTACCCACACTTATATTCTGTCTATTCTGCTTTGTCTTGAACAAATATTATTTGAACTGTGTCTCTATCTTGATTTGGCAACAAAAACTAGAATGATATAGACCATAAAGTGACCATGGCACATAGATATATGTTTGTTTCATGCTGTTATCCTGTCCACTTTACTCTGAACTCATTTACCAAAATGAGTTTCATATACAACATAGTAAACATGTGATGTATGCCTTGTTTCTCTTTTAGAATGCGGACAAAATATTGGAGAAACGATGCCGCGTTATCCAATGGTAAAGGAAGTAATGAGATAAGGTTCAAGATAGTGAGACATCCTGTTGGTCTCCAAGAAAGCTGATAAAAACTATCTTGACCATAGTGAGGAACCCAAAAGTCTGTCTTGATGTAGTGTTCGAATTTATGGCCACCATCTTTGGCACAAGCTCTTGAACTCATTGCTGAATCAGTTCGTCTTCTTGAGTCTCAACTTCAAGTTGAAAGACATCGATCGAGATGTCTTTGCTGACAGGAAGTGAAGGATTGAGGAAGTCCTGCAGAATTTAGATCATATTTTACGGTGCAAATGACAAGTATTTGGAGGATTTAAGCACCAAACAAGAGAAAGTTAATAAGCTTGCTAAGCATCTTGCCGACATTATGGGTACCTGGATATTGTTTCTTGAGATCTTCGAAGTGGTTTCATTCTGGATTTGTTTCTTTGTGGCGTTTATTTGTGCTGGTCGCCAACTTTGACAACCAGTGTATATGATATGTTGCTTTGTTCCCTATATTTGCCTTTGGTGGCGAACTTTGATGCCCAGTGGATGTAATATGTGTAACAGCCGTGATAGCCTAGCATAAGTTCCTTGCTTATTTATTTCCTTGTTGTCTTGTTTATTTGTTTGCTTGTAGTCAATGCAGTTCTTTTTAAAACTAGGCCACAATAACCATGGGCTAATATTTACTGTAGTGACACTGGGCCTCCTACGGGCCGTAGAAACAGTGGGCCTTCTACGGGCCGTAGAAACAGTAGGCCTTCTACGGGCCGTAGAAACAATGGGCCTTCTATGAGCCGTAGAAACAATGGGCCTTCTACGGGCCGTAGAAACAATGGGCCTTCTACGGACCGTAAAAACAATGGGCCTTCTACGGGCCGTATCATCAATGGGCCTTATACGGGTCGTATGACCATAACGGGCCATCGTTAATAGGCCGTATTTGATGACGCTATGAAAACGGCCCAACTTATTAACGGACCACAAACGGGCCGATGTAACCACATGCTGAATTTGGCCCACAAGAAGAAAATGACAGTAACGGGCCGTAAGTAAACGAATGCTGGAAATGAGCCCAAGAATAAATGGGCTCTGAGAAGGCCGAAATATAACATTTGCTGGAAATGGCCCAACTGAATAACGGGCCCATAATGGGTATAAAGTGATATACTGTTCATTACGGGCCAGTTTCACCATGGGCCGTTAGTGGGTGTAAAGTGATACACTGTTCATTGTGGGCCTGTTTCACCACGGGTCGTTAATAGGCCAAGAGTTACATAGGGCCTCATATGGGCCAAAAGACGTCATGGGCCATACATGGGCCAGAAGTGAAAACGGGCTGGAATCATATTGGATGGCCCAGATGATGCTACTGGGCCTAATTCGGATAGGGTGTAACGGGCCTTGGGTTAGCGGGCTGTAAATGGGCTATATGCGAACAGGCCGTTAACAGGATTTCCATGGGCCGGCCCGCCACCTTTTGACCAAGTCAAACGGGCTGGCCTTTTCACAGGAATGGGCCTCTGTTGGGCCGTGCCACGTGTCGACGTATCATAGGCACCTTTTGTCCAATGAGTGGATGACATCTGTCCCAACGGTGAGCCGACACGTGTTTCCTCCAGCCAATGATGATTTTACACGTGGAAAATCCCCATTGGTCGGGGCTGTTAACGGGTTATCGGATCCAAAACCTGACCCGATAGCTTAATAGCGTTCCGTTACGGTGGATGCCACGTGTCGGTCACCCTTGACGAAAGCAGTTCTGTGACACGCGATTTATTGTCATGGAAGTGGACACTCCCTGATGATAATTTTGGTAATGTCATCGAACACTTCTACGGCAGCACATGTATGACTATCTTTATTCTGTCATAAATTTGTCATGGATGTACATGCATGACAAAAAATGCGACCTACTATGACAAACAAGTATCATCACGGAAGTGTATTGTTTTTGTAGTGTATGGTCATGATGTTCTTCACGGGATGCCTTCCTCCAACCTGTTTACCGGCTTGACAAGCGCTGCAAAGTCTATCTTTATCAAATATGTCATCATTAACGCCAAGGATATGATTACGTTTAATAAGCTTGTCAAGGTTTCGCATGCCCACATGACCTAACCATCTATGCCACAACCAGCCTTTAGAGGATTTAGCAATTAAGCAAGTTCTAGGTTGGGCCTTTTTAGTGAAATCAACAATGCAAAGATCACCTCTACATATACCGGTAAAGACCATTTTATGATTATCTCTATGAAACACTTGGCAATCTACTTCAGTAAATAGGACATTTAAACCGAAATCAGCAAGTCTAGATACTGAAAGTAAATTGTACCCAAGAGATTCAACGAGCATGACATTTTGTATGGAGCTATCATGTGAGATGGCCACCTTACCGAGGCCAACCACCTTACCCTTTGAGTTATCACCAAAAGTGGCATACTTTCGAGGGCCGTCGTTTTCAGCAAGCTCACGAAACATATATTTATCTCTGGTCATGTGATCGGTACATCCACTATCAAGAACCCATTCCTTTCCTCCTGCCATGTATCCCCGAAGATTTTCCATAAGACCAAAGTGTCTCATTGCATCATCAAGATCAAAGTCACTATCATCATCCTCATCATAGTATCCATGTTCAACATCATCATGTGATGGATCAATTCCTAGAGAGGGTGATTCATTAGAATGAGTTTGACAATGATCTTCTTTATGAATTCTAATAGCTTCGGAAATAATATTGCGAATAATTCCAACAACTCCTTTGGCACGCATAAGATTTGTAAGCTCAAATAGACAATCACCAAACATAGGATCATTGGAATTCATCTTACTCAAGGCAATAGATTTATGAAGAATTGCATCTAGATTTTGCAAGGAATAGTTTGGAAAACATTCCTCAAGAAATTTCCATATGGTGTAGGCACACTTAAGAGTAGTCAAGCAACCTATCAAGTTTCTAGGCAAACCTCTAGTGATAAGATCAACAGTTCTAAGATTGTGAATCATGTCAATTGAGTCATCAAGGGTGGGATGCATAGGATCAACATGAGGTGCACAAGGGCTAGTAATGTACTTGTTCAAATGATATTCATTGAAAATCACAAGCATCTCATTTTTCCACTCATGAAAGTACTCTCCATCAAGAATAGGCACTCTATGTCTAAGACTCCCCAAAGTAGACTCATCCATCTTCCTCCAATGGTGATTAAACCAAAGCAATGGATACCAAAGCTCTGATACCAATTGAAAGGATCGAGAAGAGGTGTCTAGAGGGGGGTGAATAGACTCTAAGTAAGAAAAGTTAAAGTTTTTAATTTCTTTAGGTTGAAGTGGAGTTTGGCACAAGTTTTAATATTCAAAATACATATCAAGCAAGCATGACAAGAGTTTATGAGCAGCCGAAAGTAAAGCATGCAAATTGCAAGAATGTAAAGGGATGGGATTGGAGTGTGCAAACGCAATTTGGAGACACGGAGATTTTTTATCCGTGATTCCGATAGGTGGTGCTATCGTACATCCACGTTGATGGAGACTTCAACCCACGAAGGGTAACGGTTGCGCGAGTCCACGGAGGACTCCACCCACGAAGGGTCCACGAAGAAGCAATCTTGTCTATCCCACCATGGCCGTCACCCACGAAGGACTTGCCTCACTAGGGTAGATCTTCACGAAGTAGGCGATCTCCTTGCCCTTACAAACTCCTTGGTTCAACTCCACAATCTTGAGGAGGCACCCAAGTAACACCTAGCCAATCTAGGAGACACCACTCTCCAAGAAGTAACAAATGGTGTGTTGATGATGAACTCCTTGCTCTTGTGCTTCAAATGATAGTCTCTCCAACACTCAACTCTCTCACAGGATTTGGATTTGCTGGAAAGAAGATTTGAGTGGAAAGCAACTTGGGGAAGGCTAGAGATCAAGATTCATGTGGTAGGAATGGAATATCTTGACCTCAACACAAGTGTAGGTGGTTCTCTCTTAGAAAATGTATGTTAGAAGTGTAGGCATGTTCTGATGGCTCTCTCCACGAATGAAGAGTGGGTGGGGGGGTATATATAGCCTCCAGACAAAACATTACACACAATTTACCAAACTCGGTGGGACCAAATCGTGAAACTCGGTCAGACCGATTTAGTTCATAATGTGACCGATAGAAATTTCAGTGGGACCGACATGATCAACTCGGTGGGACCGATGTGCTAGGGTTAGGGTAAAGCCTCAACTCGGTTTGACCGATTACACAAACTCGGTGGGACCGATTTGGGTAATAAGCGAAACAGAGAGTTGGCCAGGCAAACTCGGTGGGACCGATTTGGGTAATAAGCGAAACAAAGAGTTGGCCAGGCAAACTTGGTGGGACCGACTGCATATCTCGGTGGGACCGAAATTATTGCAATAGGCAACAGAGAGTTTGCAAGCCCATCTCGGTGAGACCGAGATCCCATCGGTGGGACTGACTTGATTAGGGTTTCTGGCAGTGGCTATGTCAACTGAACTCGGTGGCGTCGGATAGAAATTTTCAGTAGGGCCGAGTTTGTCTTTTGGTTTGGGACATATGTGGATGTGAGAAAGTGGTTGAGGGCTTTGGAGTATATCACTAAGCACTTTGAGCAAGCAATCCATTAAGCAACACCTCATCCCCTCTTAATAGTATTGGCTTTCCTATGGACTCAATGTGATCTTAGATCACTAAAAGTAAAATGTAGAGTCTTGTGCTTTGAGCTTGAGCCAATCCTTTGTCCTTAGCATCTTGAAGGGGTTCCACATCCTCTAGTCCACGCCACTCCATTGTTGAACTTGTCTAAAACATACTAGGTAAAAGTATTAGTCCAACAAGAGATATGTTGACATTAATTACCAAAATCACCCAGGGAGCACTTGTGCTTTCAGGGAGACTATCATTTCAAACACAAGAGCAAGCAGTTTATCATCAACACAACATCTATTACCTTTTGGAGAGTGGTGTCTCCTAGATTGGTTAGGTGTCGCTTGGGAGCCTCCAACAAGTTGTGGAGTTGAACCAAGAAATTTCTAAGGGCAAGGAGATGGACTACTTTGTGAAGATTTACCCGACTGGCAAGTCCTTCATGGGCGATGGCCATGGTGGGATAGACAAGGTTGATTCTTCGTGGACCCTTCGTGGATGGAGCCCTCCGTTGACTCACGCAACCATTACCCTTCGTGGGTCGAAGTCTCCAATAACATGGACGTACGATAGCACCACCTATCGGAACCACACCAAAAATCTCCATGTCTCCATTGCGTTTGCACTCTCCAAACCCTTCCCTTTACCTTCATATGCAATGTTTTAGTTTCCGCTGCTACACTCTTTGAATTGCATGTGTAGGTTGATTGCTTGACTTGTGCTAGTTTCTAAAATCTGCCCACAACTAAAATTGGGAAAAGGTTAGATTTCTTGGCAGGGATCCTGTGCCCAACGTCCACACTCAGGTACCCCGCCTCCCGGAGCTCCTTGATGTCCTTCTCCGTCACAGAGGAGGCCACCCACTTGCCTTGAGAGTCGGATCTAGACATGGCTGGGGAGGTTGGTGGCGGTGGGGAAGGTCCAAGCTTGGGCGTTGGAGCTCGAATATGGGAAGGCCGAGGAAGGAAGAAGGCATGGGGTAGAAAAGATGGATTCTTAGATGCTTATATAGGTTGTGAATACCAAGCGCCCACCCCACTAGCCTTAAAACCTCGCATGTTCCCAATGTGGGTATGCGCCGCGAATTGTTGGATTACCCAAATATCATTGATGCGCAATCCCGCATTAAATGGGCACGATCCCTGTTTTGACGAGACGTGCCAATGAGGCGTGGCCTTGAAACACGGAGAGCGGGGTAGCAAAACGGTTCAAAATGCCGAAGGGCCAAGTCTGACGCTTCGTCGAAAAAGTTGTCAGTAAAAGACATTGTTCTTATTTTTTATATATATCCTGCCTTCGCGGCTAAGGGTTGTGTCTATTATGAAAAGCCGGATACAATTCTTTTACAAGGAAAGCTGATACGTCCATTTTGCATCATGCTTTTATATCGATATTTATTGCATCATGGGTTGTTATTACACGTTATGTCACAATACTTATGGCTATTCTCTCTTATTTTACAAGGTTTATCATGAAGAGGGAGAATGCCGGCAGCTGGGATTCTGGCTGGAAAAGGAGCAAATATTGGAAACCTATTCTACACATCTCCAAAAGTCTTGAAACTCCATGAAAGTTATTTTTGGAATTAATAAGAATTATTGAGCAAAGAAAGTACCAGAGGGGGCCCACACCCTGGCCACGAGGGTGGGGGCGCGCCCCCCTATCTCGTGGGCCCCCTGGTGGCCTTCGGTGCCCATCTTCTGCTATATGAAGGATCTTACCCAGGAAAAAATATAAGCAAGCTCACGGGACGAAACTCTGCCGCCATGAGGCGGAACCTTGGCGGAACCAATCTAGGGCTCCGGCGGAGCTGTTCTGCCGGGGAAACTTCCCTTCAAGAGGGGAAAATCATCACCATCATCATCACCAATGATCCTCTCATCCGGAGGGGGTCAATCTCCATCAACATCTTCACCAGCACCATCTCCTCTCAAAACCCTAGTTCATCTCTTGTATCCAATCTTGTATCAAAACCACAAATTGGTACCTGTGGGTTGCTAGTAGTGTTGATTACTCCTTGTAGTTGATGCTAATTGGTTTACTTGCTGGAAGATCATATGTTCAGATCCTTAATGCATATTAATACTCCTCTGATCATGAACATGAATATGCTTTGTGAGTAATTACGTTTGTTCCTGAGGACATGGGTGAAGTCTTGCTATTAGTAGTCATGTGAATTTGGTATTCGTTCGATATTTTGATGAGATGTATGTTGTCTTTCCTCTTGTGGTGTTATGTGAACGTCGACTACATGACACTTCGCCATTATTTTGGCCTAGAGGAAGGCATTGGGAAGTAATAAGTAGATGATGGGTTGCTAGAATGACAGAAGCTTAAACCCTAGTTTATGTGTTGCTTCGTAAGGGGATGATTTGGATCCACTAGTTTCATGCTATGGTTAGGTTTACCTTAATACTTCTTTTGTAGTTGCGGATGCTTGCAATAGGGGTTAATCATAAGTGGGATGCTTGTCCAAGAAAGGGCAGTACCCAAGCACCGGTCCACCCACATATCAAATTACCAAAGTAATGAACGTGAATCATATGAGCGTGATGAAAACTAGCTTGACGATAATTCCCATGTGTCCTCGGGAGCGCTTTTCTCATTATAAGAATTTGTCCAGGCTTGTCCTTTGCTACAAAAAGGATTGGGCCACCTTGCTGCACCTTATTTACTTTCATTGCTTGTTACTCGTTACAAATTATCTTATCACAAAACTATCTGTTACCTACAATTTCAGTGCTTGCATAGAATACCTTACTGAAAACCGCTTGTCATTTCCTTCTTCTCCTCGTTAGGTTCGACACTCTTACTTATCAAAAGGACTATGATAGATCCCCTATACTTGTGGGTCATCGGGACTCTTTTCTGGCGCCGTTGCCGGGGAGTGAAGCGCCTTTGGTGAGTGGAACTTGGTAAGGAAACATTTATATAGTGTGTTGAAATTTTCTGTCACTTGTTACTATGGAAACTAATCCTCTGAGGGGCTTGTTCGGGGCATCTTCGCCCCGACCGATAGAGCAATGAGTTTCTCCTCAACCTACTGAACCTACTGAAAATGTTTACTTTGAGATTCCTTCGGGTATGATAGAGAAACTGCTTGCTAATCCCTTTGTAGGAGATGGAACATTGCATCCCGATTTACACCTTATCTATGTGGATGAAGTTTCTGGATTATTTAAGCTTGCAGGTATTCCCGATGATGTTGTTAAGAGGAAGGTCTTCCCTTTATCTTTGAAGGGAGACGCATTGACATGGTATAGGCTATGTGATGATACGGGATCTTGGAACTATAAACGATTGAAATTGGAATTTCTCCAGAAGTTCTATCCTATGCATCTTGTTCATCGTGATCGTAATTATATATATAATTTTTGGCCTCTCGAAGGAGAAAGCATCGCTCAAGCTTTGGGGAGGCTTAAGTCAATGTTATATTCATGCCCCAATCATGAGCTCTTAAGAGATATGATTATTCAAAAAATTTATGCTCGGCTTTCTCTCAGTGATCGCACCATGCTCGATACTTCCTGTGTTGGTTCTTATATGCTGAAGACTATTGAATTCAAGTGGGACTTATTGTAAAGAATTAAACGCAACTCTGAAGATTGGGGTTCCGGTGATGGTAAGGAGTCAGGTATGACGCCTAAGTTTCATTGTGTTAAATCTTTTATGGATACCGGTGCTTTTCATGGATTTAGCGATAAATATGGACTTGACTCTGAGATATTAGCTTCTTTCTGTGAATCTTTTGCTACTCACATTGATCTCCCTAAGGAGAAGTGGTTTAATATAATCCTCCCACTAAAGTAAAAGTAGTTGCATCTATTATAGTTGAAGAAAAGACTATTACTTATAATGATCTTATTGTTCCTACTACTTATGTTGAGAAACCACCTTTTCCTGTTAGGATAAAGGATCATGCTAAAGCTTCAACTGTGGTTTGTAAGAGTAATATTAGAACATATACACCCCCTGAGCAAATTAAAGTTGAACCTAGTATTGTTATGGTTAAAGATCTCTTGGCTGATAATGTAGATGGGCATGTTATTTACTTCTGTGAGGAAGTTGCTAATATTGCTAAACCCGATGCTAAGATACATAGACCTGTTGTAGGCATGCATGTTATTTCTGTTAAAATAGGAGATCATTGTTATAATGGCTTATGTGATATGGGTGCTAGTGCTAGTGCAATACATATTTCCTTATATAATGAAATTATGCATGATATCGCACCCGCTGAAATAGAAGATATCGATATTACCATTAAGCTTGCCAATAGGGATACTATTTCACCATTTGGGATTGTTAGAGATGTTGAAGTCTTGTGTCGGAAGGTTAAATATCCTACTGATTTTCTTGTTCTTGGTTCCCCACAAGATGACTTTTGTCCCATTATATTTGGTAGACCCTTCTTGAATACTGTTAATGCTAGGATAGATTGCAAAAAGGATGTTGTTACGATTGGCTTAGGGGATACGTCTCATGAGTTTAATTTTGCTAAGTTTCATAGACAACCCCATGATAAAAAATTGCCTAGTAAGGATGGGATTAATGGTCTTGCTTCTATTGCCGTGCCCCGTACTGATCCTTTAGAACAATATTCGCTAGACCATGAAAATGATATGTTTATGAATGAAAGAAGGGAAATAGATGAAGTATTCCTTCAACAGGGTCCTATTCTGAAACACAACTTGCCTGTTGAAATCCTAGGGGATCCTCCTCCACCCAAGGGTGATCCCGTGTTTGAACTCAGACATTTACCTGATAATCTTAAATATACTTATCTTGATGAAAAGAAGATATATCATGTTATTATTAGTGCTAACCTTTCAGAGCAGGAAGATGAAAGATTATTGAAAACTCTGAAGAAGCACTGTGCTGCTATTGGATATACTCTGGATGATCTTAAGGGCATTAGTCGAACTCTATGCCAACACAAAATTGAATTGGACGAAGGTTCCAAACCAGTTAGAGATCATCAACGACGGCTAAATCCTAAGATGAAAGAAGTGGTAAGAAAGGAGATACTAAAGCTCCTTGAGGCAGGTATAATTTATCCTGTTGCTGATAGTGATTGGGTAAGTCCTGTCCATTGCATCCCTAAGAAGGGAGGTATTACTGTTGTTCCTGATGATAAAGATGAATTGATTCCGCAAAGAATTATTACAAGTTATAGGATGGTAACTGATTTCCGTAAATTAAATAAAGCTACTAAGAAAGATCATTACCTTTTACCTTTTATTGATCAAATGCTAGAAAGACTATCCAAACATACCCATTTCTGCTTCCTAGATGGTTATTCTGGTTTCTCTCAAATACCTGTGTCAGCGGACGATCAATCAAAAACTACTTTTACTTGCCCTTTCGGTAATTTTGCTTATTGACGTATGCCTTTTGGTTTATGTAATGCACCTGCTACCTTTCAAAGATGTATGATGGCTATATTCTCTGACTTTTGTGAAAAGATTTGTGAGGTATTCATGGATGACTTCTCCGTTTATGGATCCTCTTATGATGATTGCTTGAGCAACCTTGATCGAGTTTTGCAGAGATGTGAAGACACTAGTCTCGTCTTGAATTGGGAAAAGTGCCACTTTATGGTTAATGAAGGCATTGTCTTGGGGCATAAAATTTCTGAAAAGGGTATTAAAGTTGATAAAGCTAAAGTTGATGCTACTGAAAAGATGCCGTGTCCCAATGACATTAAAGGTATACGGAGTTTCCTTGGTCATGTCGGTTTTTATAGGAGGTTCATTAAGGACTTTTCTAAAATCTCTAGGCCTCTGACTAACCTATTGCAAAAAGATATTCCTTTTGTTTTCGATGATGATTGTGTAGAAGCATTTGAAATACTTAAGAAAGCTTTGATCACTGCACCTATTGTTCATGTCATGCCCAATATGCGATACTATCCTAAAGAGACTTGAAGGTCCCACCAAGGATAGAACCGCATATTGACACGCTTTGGCAAGGTGGATATCATTACATCAACATTACATAATAGATGGGGATACATACAAAAGGCATACAATGCCACACGAATACAACATCATCTTACATAAGAGCACCATCCGACTACGGATGAAACAGAAATAGAAACTCAAACGACATCCACCCTGCTAGCCCAGGCTGCCGACCTGGAACCTATGCCCTAATCGAAGAAGAAGCAGCAAAAGAACTCCCAAACAAGCAAACATCGCTCTCACGTCATGATCATCGCATAACCTGTACCTGCAACTGTTGCTGTAGTAATCTATGAGCCACGAGGACTCAGCAATCCCATTACCATGGGTATCAAGACTAGCAAAGCTTAATGGGAATGGAAAGGATAAGTGGTGAGGTTGCAGCAGCGACTAAGCATATGTGGTGGCTAACATACGCAAATAAGAGTGAGAAGAGAAGAAAACGGGATGGTTGAGAAGCTAGAAGTGATCAACAAGTGATCCTGAAACTACTTACGTCAATCATAACCCAAAACCGTGTTCACTTCCCGGACTCCACCGAAAAGAGACCATCACGGCTACACACGCGGTTGATGCGTTTTAATTCGAACCTGGTGTCAAGTTATCTACAACCGGACATTAACAAATTCCCATCTGCCACATAACCGCGGGCACGGCTCTCGAAAGTTTATACCCTGTAGGGGTGTCCCAACTTAGCCCATCACAATCTCTCACGGTCAACGAAGGATATTCCTTCTCCCAGGAAGACCCGATCAGTCTCGGAATCCTGGTTTACAAGACATTTCGACAATGGTAAAACAAGACCAGCAAAGCCGCCCGATGTGTCGACAATCCCGATAGGAGTCGCACGTATCTCGTTTTTAGGACACACCGGATAAGTGAAGCGTACAGGTACTGACATAACCCAAGTTGCCAAGGGATGGTCCCGCACGGTGCTCTAGTTTGGACCAACACTTGGACAAGCATTGGCCCGGGGGGCTAAAATAAAGATGACCCTCGGGTTAATTACTCCCAAGGGAAAGGTATAGGTTGTAGGCAAATGGTAAAACCAATGTTGGGCCTTGCTGGAGGAGTTTTATTCAAGGCGAACTGCCAAGGGGGTCCCATAAATCACCCAACCGCGTTAGGGACACAAAATCTGGGAACATAATACCGATATGACGAAAACTAGGGCAGCAAGAGTGGAACAAAACACCAGGCATAAGGCCGAGCCTTCCACCCTTTACCAAGTATATAGATACATTAATTAAATAAGAGATATTGTGATATCCCAACATAATCCTTTCCATCATGGAGCAACTTTCAACTTCACCTGCAACTAACAACGCTATCAGAGGGGCTAAGCAAAGCGGTAACGTAGCCAAACAATGGTTTGCTAGGAAGGGTGAAAAGGTTAGAGGCTGACACGACAATTTGGGAGGCTTGAAGAACAAGTGATAGGTAACGCAGCATAGCGATAGAACGAAGCAACTAGCATAGCAGTGATAGTAATGAGATCCAAGGTGATGGTCATCTTGCCTGAAATCCCGCTAGGAAGAAGAACGAGTCCATGAAGAAGATGAAGCCACGAAGACGAACCAAGAGTAGACGAACGAATCCTCACGATCGCAACGAAACAGGAACTACCGAGAAGGAGCACAACCGGAAAGAAGCAAACAACAAGGTAAACACACAAGCAAAAACATGGCATGATGCGCAAACAAGTATGATGCATGACCGGTTTAAAAGCATGGCAAGGCATGGAAAAGTGCACAAACAACACTACAAGTTAAGTAGAGCTCAATATGCAACGAATTGCATATTGACAAAACACCACATTCAAATTATTTAGTTCGCTCTCGTTTAGCTACTCAACAATATTAAATGTTGTTAAACATTGCAAGAGTTGAAGCATAAGTAAACTAACTATTTAGGCAAGTTTAAATGAGGCCGGAAATAACAAACAACAGTTCCGGAAAATCCCCATGTGCATATTTCGAATTTGGTACTGTTCTGCCCTAAAACATATTTTAATGTTGTTAAACAGTAAAACAAAGTGCACCATGTTCATCTATGCATTTTTCCACCCCAAATACATATAAAGTTTATTAAAATTGGAGCTACGGTTATTTAGTTATGAAATAAATCATTTTAGCATGGCATTTGAGCAAATTAAATAAACAGCAAGTTTAAACATTTTAAACATGGATGAAAGTTGCATATTGTGAAACTAGATAAAATTCTAAGCATTTGACATATATAGTTTGTTTAGTATGGATGCATGCATATTTAAATATGAGCAATGCAAAACAATGGCAGTTCTGAAAATATGCAGGCACTGGATATGACAAAAATCACAGACTAGAAAAAATATAACTTCGGGCCGAATCTGAAACAGTGGCAGTGGCCCATGAGGATTTGGGCCAAGTGGTCGTGAGAGTGTGCAAAATAACAGGAAAACAAAGCAAAATAGGGGCGGCTGGGACTCAAACCTCGGACCCCTCGCATTGATAGTGGTTGCGCTAGCCACTAGGCTAGCTATGTGACCATGATGCAAAGGGAGATCGACAGAAGATAATGCATATGGCCATTGCGACCAGGACCAAAACTGAAGTGTCGGTCTCGGGGCGTCACAGTTCGCCCACCTGATTGGAATTTACCCTTTGAAATTATGTGTGATGCTAGCGATTATGCTGTAGGTGCTGTTCTAGGACAAAGAGTTGATAAGAAACTAAATGTTATCCGGTATGCTAGTAAAACTCCTGATACTGCCCAGAGAAATTATGCTACAACTGAAAAAGAATTCTTAGTAGTTGTATTTGCATGTGATAAGTTCAGACCTTATATTGTTGATTCTAAAGTAACTATTCACACTGATCATGCTGCTATTAAATATCTTATGGAAAAGAAAGATGTTAAACCTAGACTTATTAGATGGGTCCTCTTGCTCCAAGAATTTGATTTGCATATTATTGATAGAAAGGGAGCTGAGAACCCCGTTGCAGACAACTTGTCTAGGTTAGAGAATGTTCTTGATGACCCACTACCTATTGATGATAGCTTTCCTGATGAACAATTAGCGGTCATTAATGCTTCTATTACTGCTCCATGGTATGCTGATATATGCTAACTACATTGTTGCTAAATTTATACCACCTAGTTTCACATACCAGCAAAAGAAAAAGTTCTTTTATGATTTAAGACATTACTTTTGGGATGACCCACACCTTTATAAAGAAGGAGTAGATGGTGTTACTAGAAGTTGTGTACCTGAGCATGAACAGGAACAGATCCTACGCAAGTGTCACTCTGAACCATATGGAGGACACCACGCTGGAGATAGAACTGCACATAAGGTATTGCAATCCGGTTTTTATTGACCTACTCTCTTCAAAGATGGCCGTAAGTTTGTCTTATCTTGTGATGAATGTCAAAGAATAGGTAATATTAATAGATGTCAAGAAATGCCTATGAATTATTTTCTTGTTATTGAACCATTTGATGTTTGGGGCTTTGATTATATGGGACCTTTTCCTGCCTCTAATGGATATACACATATTTTAGTTGATGTTGATTACGTTACTAAGTGGGTAGAAGCTATTCCAACTAGTAGTGCTGATCATAACACCTCTATTAAGATGCTTAAAGAAGTTATTTTTCCGAGGTTTGGAGTCCCTAGAAACTTAATTACTGATGGTGGTTCACATTTTATTCATGGTGCTTTCCGTAAAATGCTCGCTAAGTATGATGTTAATCATAAGATTGCATCTCCTTATCACCCGCAGTCTAGTGGTCAAGTAGAATTGAGCAATAGAGAGCTCAAATTAATTTTGCAAAAGACTGTTAATAGATCTAGAAAGAATTGGTCCAAGAAACTTGATGATGCATTGTGGGCCTATAGAACTGCATATAAAAATCCTATGGGTATGTCTCCGTATAAGATGGTTTATGGGAAAGCATGTCACTTACCTCTTGAACTTGAACATAAGGCATATTGGGCTATTAAAGAGCTCAACTATGATTTCAAACTTGTCGGTGAGAAGAGGTTATTTGACATTAGCTCACTTGATGAATGGAGAACCAAGCCTATGAGAATGCCAAGCTATTTAAAGAAAAAGTTAAAAGATGGCATGACAAAAGGATACAGAAGTGTGAGTTTAACGTAGGTGATTATGTGTTGCTATTCAACTCTCGTTTAAGATTTTTTGCAGGAAAACTTCTCTCTAAATGGGAAGGCCCTTACGTTATCGAGGAGGTCTATCGTTCCGGTGCCATAAAAATCAACAACTTCGAAGGCACAAATCCGAAGGTGGTGAACGGTCAAAGAATCAAACATTATATCTCAGGTAATCCTATAACTGTTGAAACTAATATTATTGAAACCGTAACCCTGGAGGAATACATAAGGGACACTTTCCAGAATGTTTCAGATTCCGAAAAGGCATAGGTATGTGGTATGGTAAGTAAACCAACTCAAAATAGTTCTAATGGCATTTTTTCTCCGTTTTGGAATATTTAAGAATTTAGGAAAGCAAGAAGTAATCCGGGAAGGACACGAGGCCTCCACGAGGGTGGAGGGCGCGCCCCCTGCCTCGTGGGCACCTCGTGTGCCTCCCGGACTCCGTTTTCTTGCATGTTACTTCTTTTGGTCGGTAAAAATTCATTATATAATCTCCCGGAGGTTTTGACCATCGTATCACGCAAAAATCTTATGTCTTTGTTTTGAGCTATTTCTGCCGCAGATTAGAGCAATATGTCGTCCCAGAATTCCGAAGGAGAAAGCTATGTGGCTGATTACCTTGCAGACCCTAAAGTCTACGGGGACTTGGATAATTGTGGCTGGACCACTTAGGAAGAAGAAGACTACAAGCCTAAGGGAAAGGAGGAGACGAGCTCAGACAAAGACGAAGTCCCGTTACCTCAACCTGGGGACATGCATGTGGAGTTTAAAAAGTCAAGCCTCCCTGATAGGGCAAGAAGCCCAAGATCGAGTTTATCCCTTTTCATCTCTTGCAGGAAAACAAACAGGAACTATATAAAAGGATGTTAAGTCTTGAGCAAGAGATAGATGATCTAAGGGAGCAAAATTCCATTCTCAAGCGCAAGTTGAGGAGGAAGCCTACATCATCATCACCACCTTCATCACCTCCGAGGACATAATCACATGGGTATGGGCACTCCCTTGGCAACTGCCAAGCTTGGGGGAGTTGCCCCGGTATCGTATCACCATCACACTCTTATCTTTACCATTTTACTTAGTTTGGTCCTTTTAGTAATATCTTGATCTAGTAGAATAAAGTTTTGGTATGAAGTAGTTTTGAGTTTTACTTTGTGATCCCTTTATGTAATCGAGTCTGTGAGCTATATAATAAAGATTAGTGTTGAGTAAGGGCTTTTCTATCTTGCTATGATCTTGAGAAAATAGAAAGAATAAAAAGAATAAAAGAGTTCATATTGATCTTATGGATAGTAATGACTTCACATATAAAGAGTATGAGGCATAAAAGTTGTTCAGAGTTAACAAACATAGTTTTGGTCATCGTTACAATTAATAGGAAGTAATAAAGAAAGAGAGGTTCTCACATATAAATATACTATCTTGGACATCTTTTATAAATGTGAGCACTCATTTAAGTATGACATGCTAAAGAGTTGATGTTGCACGAGGAAGACAACGTAATGGGTTATGTTTTCTCACATCTTAGTTAAAGTATATTGTCACGGATCGTCCAACATGCTGAGCTTGCCTTTCCCCCTTGTTGGGGAACGTAGTAATTTCAAAAAAAAAAATCCTACGCACACACAAGATCATGGTGATGCATAGCAACGAGAGGGGAGAGTGTTGTCCATGTACCCTCATAGACCGAAAGCGGAAGCGTTAGAACAACGCGGTTGATGTAGTCGTACGTCTTCACGGCCCGACCGATCTAGCACCGAAACTACGGCACCTCCGAGTTCTAGCACACGTTCAGCTCGGTGACGTCCCTCGAACTCCGATCCAGCCGAGTGTCGAGGGAGAATTCCGTCAGCACAATGGCGTGGTGACGATCTTGATGTTCTACCATCGCAGGGCTTCGTCTAAGCACCGCCACAATATTATCGAGGAGGACTATGGTGGAGGGGGGGCATCGCACATGGCTAAGAGATCAAGAGATCAATTGTTCTATCTATGGGGTGCCCCCCTCCCCCGTATATAAAGGAGTGGAGGAGGGGCCGGCCAAGGGGGGTGGCGCGCCCTAGGGGGGGAGTCCAACTCCCACCGGGAGTAGGACTCCCCCCTTTCCTATTAGGAGAGGGAGAGGGAAGGATGAGGAAGGAGGGAGGAAGGAAAGGGGGGCCGGCCCCCTTCCCAATTTGGATTGGGCTTGGGGGGCGCCCCCTCCCTTGCTCCTTTCCCCTCCTTTCCACTAAGGCCCAATAAGGCCCATATACCTCCCGGGGGGTTCCGATAACCTCCCGGAGCTCCGGTATTGTCCCAATCTCACTCGGAACCTTTACGGTGTCCAAATATAGTCGTCCAATATATCGATCACTATGTCTCGACCATTTTGAGACTCCTCGTCATGTCCGTAATCACATCCGGGACTCCGAACAACCTTCGGTACATCAAAACTCATAATATAACTGTCATCGAAACCTTAAGCGTGCGGACCCTACGATTCGAGAATTATGTAGACATGACCGAGACACGTTTCCGGTCTATAACCAATAGCGGAACATGGATGCTCATATGGGCTCCTACATATTCTACGAAGATCTTTATCGGTCAAACCGCATAACAACATACGTTGTTCCCTTTGTCATCGGTATGTTACTTGCCTGAGATTCGATCGTCGGTATCTCAATACCTAGTTCAATCTCGTTACTGGCAAGTCTCTTTACTCATTATGTAATGCATCATTCTGTAACTAAATCATTAGCTACATTGCTTGCAAGGCTTAAAGTGATGTGCATTACCGAGAGGGCCCTGAGATACCTCTCCGACAATCAGAGTGACAAAACCTAATCTCGAAATACGCCAACTCAACATGTACCTTTGAAGACACCTGTAGAGCTCCTTTATAATCACCCAGTTACGTTGTGATGTTTGGTAGCACACAAAGTGTGGGGACCCCGACTCATAAGTCGTGATCACCGAATGCTGCGTGTACACAGTGATCCCGAGATCAATGCTCACTTGAACACACGAAGCTGAATAACAAGAGTCTTACATCCATACATCTTGTATTACACAAGTAGGACCATTATGGTCAAGTCTTGAGTATAACATTGCATGAAATCTTAAATCGATAACTTGGACCCATGCCATCCGCCTTAACCCTACGGGCATTACATTTGGGAAGCTTCCTAGCTCGCATGCTCGTCACCGAAGTATTCCTCATCATATTCTGTTCTTTCATGCCTGGCCAATAAAATAACCAGTGGCAAGCCAATGAGTACTTTGAATGTACTCGCAAGCAACCCAAGAGTGATAACAAATAATTATGCAAAGCTCTACTGCTTATTTGGCATTGTTGCGGAAAGCTAGTTTTTCTCATGTATGTATGATCAACATTTATCAAGGACAGGAATGCGTCTGCAACAAGCATCAGGAGGTTATAGACATCAACATCGAGAAAGAGTTATGAACAACTCATGCTCAAGCTCATTGTGACTTCCTCACAAGTCACATCATCAATATCACCAAACAGTGTTGTTTATCAGAAACATATGGACATAGTCTAAGCAGCACCGCCCAACTGTCCTTGACCGTGGACACGGCTATTCGAATAGTTTTACACTCTGCAGAGGTTGCACACTGTACCCACAAGATCCGGGGAACTTCCGTGTCATCCACGACCCGCGATACCTCAAGTACCCGGGGTAAGCACCCGATCACTACCTTTCCCTAGACGACACTAACATGGAGTCCACTCGATTGGCAGTAGCCCCCGTGCCCAACATTTCTCATAACATAAAGTCGTGGAGCCTCGCTCCCATATTCAATCACATACCACAAGCACGGGGTACCAACGGTGTGTCCGGTGCCCTGTGAAAACAGTCATGGCCGCCCTAACTGGCACGACCCCGTCCCGAGAGAGCGCACCAACAACTCTCCCGTCACTAGTAATGTGGGCTCCAATCTAGTATCGGTCTAGGTAATCAATAATGCCCTTTCCCATATAAGGGTAGAGTGGTTGCGCATGTAAGGTTGGGACAGTCATCAAATCTTAAATCTAATCCGTCTCTGTAAACAACACTTTCATCAAGCCTCGGTACACTACCTCTCCACCAAGTAGTGACCTAGTTCATCATCATCTCCCAGGGGCATTAGTGGCACCCACTGGGGTTGTTTGCAAGTATGCCAAACCACACTTGTTCCTTTCCATGCATAACCCTGACCCACTTTGCGTAGCAACTACTTTAGCATCCTATCTACTCCCACCTGCATAACCCTCATAAGAAGATAGGGTCATGCACAATGCAAGTATCAATGAGGAAGTAACAGAGGCAGCCAACCAACGTGGTCTACCATCTCATCATGATTCCGATGCAACAATAATAAAGAGTTATATGTCATGCATAAAAAGGGTTTCATGGGCATGGTCAAAGGGCTGCTTGCCTGGTTCATCAGAGTCTTCGAGGTCTTCAAATATCTCTGGTCCAACTCCGAGCATTCCGTCTACTTCGTCATCTATCGTCGAAAGCAAGCATAATAAGCAACACAACAAGGCGGGAAATAAAAGTGCCCTAAAAATATGAGTTGGACTTTTCTGGGATACCTTTGGTCATATGAGGGATGACCAAGGTGGTTTCATTAGGATTTGATCAATGAACATCTCTGAACATTTTGATATGGTGGAATCAAGGGGTTTATGGATTTGCAAGAAGTGTACAGAAATATATTTTTGAAAAATGAGCAAAGGCGCCCATTTAGCAAAGGATGATTTTAGAAGCATCTAGGAATTGGTTTCACTGGATTTGGAGTTGAGATGATTTTCCTATGAATTTGCAAAGTTGTCAAATATGAAGAAATGGCTCGTTATTTTGTGGGGCACAGAAAGTATTAGGAAAAATGTTCATAAACTAAGTTATGAACTTAAATGCATCTAGGAATTTGAATCATGGCATTTGGATCAATTTTGAGCTCTCTGTGATTTTCTAAAGTTCATCACAGAAATGGAAAAGATGGGGTTTGGTAAATATTCGTGAAGAAAAGGTCTCTGGAAAAATGTGCATGTTGCATCACCAGATAGATCATGATTTATAGAGTCACTAGAAATTTGAATCATCAAATTTGGAGTCCATTTGGATTGTTTATGGATTTTTGAAGTTGACTGGAAAAAGGAAAAAGGAAAAAAAAGAAAAAGCCTTAACCTTATCATGCACTTAGGCGAGATATAGACGTGGGTCGGCCCAGTGGCATCAGCCGCGCGGGGTGCCCAGGCGACGTCGATGGCGTACTCTTGGGTGTACGTCTTTGCTCCGGGTAGACGCCTTCAGCGGATGCCATCTCCACTTACCCGGGGGCCCGGGGCCTTAGCCACTTACAGGCGGGTCCTGCTGGCAGGCCCTCCTCCTACCTCCCGCTCAAAAAAGAGAAGGAGCAGGGGAGGCCGGCGGAGCAAGGTGCCGGCGCCCTTCCCGCCGACTCCGACCGTCCCTGGCGGCGGTCGGCATACCAGAGGACTCGGGAGGTCGAGCCGAGCCCATCCATGGATGTCACGCAAGCTGGGGAGGACCAAGATGACAGTGGTCTTGACGCTGGCGGACGGGGTTTCGGGCGAGGTTTGGGCACGGCAAGGCAAGCACGGGAAGGAGAAAATGGTGCGCGGGGAGAGTTGGCGGTGGTGCTGGTGCTGCTCTGGAACAATGAGGTGGGGAGGAGGGGCTCTCAGTGGCGCAAATTTAGGCGGAGGCCGGCGGCACTGCTCCGGCCATGGAGGGCTATGGAGAGGAGGAGAGGAGAAATGGTCGGTCCAGGGGGACGAGGGGAGGGGGAGAGAGTGACTGGATATGAGGGAGAGACCAGGGGAGGCCCCATAAGGCGAGGCCATGGTGCATCGTGAGCCAAGCTCACGGGTGCCCGCGGAAATCGCGGTGGCGGTCGAGGGAGGGTTCCTGGATGGGTCAGTGGCGCTCGTGGAGTCCGCCCAGGAGCGAGGGAGGTGAGAGGGGGAGCGGGGCGATGCCAGAGGCGGGCCAGCCGCGTGGCCAGGGAGTGGCCGAGTCGGGCGGCATTCTGTCCGCACGCGAGGAGAGCCGGAGAGGGAGAGAGAGGAGGGGGATGACAGCGTGCCGTGCACTGGACGTCGAGGCGACCTCGGGGGACACAAGGGGGAGGCCCTAGGTGGCCGGAGGAGGTTGGAAGGGGGTGGCTACAGTGCGGGTGTGCACTGTAGCGCGCTCTGGAGCACGCCAATTGCATGCCAGGGCATGCCTTTGGCTTGTAGGGCGTGGCCACTTGTGTCTGGCAGCTACAGGGGGTATGGGCAAAAGCTGAGGAGAGCCTTGGATGCTCTGGAATGCCAAGGAGGGAGAGAGAGGCTAAGAGAGAGGGGGAATGCTGCTGCCCAGAGAAGAAAAATGGGGTTCTAACCCCCTTAATCATGGCTCCTCGGGCAGGTAAAGATGCAGGTGGTAGAGGGGGACCAGATGAGGCTGTGGGAAAAAGTTGATCTCACGGAGATTAGTGGAAATGGCCAAAATAGGCATTTTAAGTTTCTGCCAGAAGGTGTTTGATGTAGGTTTGGGAAAGAAGATGATCTCCATTTGCCATGAGACTCCACAGGGTGAAATGTCACATATAATTAGGGCCTTCCACCAATTTTGAGCTCATTTGGGAAAAGTAGCCAATGCAACTTTTGTGAACCCTAGAAATCAACAGAAATGGACTTCCCAAGATTTAGTCATGAAAACCTATTCTCCTTGATGCACCACTTGGTGTAGTGTCATCATTTGAGGTTCTGAACATGTCCACAAAAGTTGAGATCAAAAGGAGAAATTTTCCAATGTAGAGTTGTTCAAATTTGGTTCTGGACAGAAAGGGTTTTGGGGCACTTTGATCAAGTTAACTTGTTCTCCAACCTGTGCCATTTGGTCTAGATGGATTATTAGACCATTTGAGCATGTTCACAAGGTTTAAGAACATTTGGACATGTTTGGCAGTGCAAAGTTGTTCAAACATGAAAAAGGACAGAAGTGGTTTTGAGAGGGTTTCATGGGGTTACACTGTTCTCCATGACATGATACTTAGCAAGACCATCAAACATGTCATATGTGACATGCTAGAATTTTCTTGGAATTTTTGGAGAATATTTCCTTTGTAAATATTTCAAAAGCTTGAAATATTCAGAAAGGGTTTTTGAGGGATTTGACCAATATTTTGAACATGACCATGTGTTGAAACTCTTATATATGGATAATATATGTCCACTGAGTTTCCCTGATTTTTTTCAAATATTTTTAAAACAATAAAATAATTTTTCCCTATTAAAGACCATTTCTGGCCTTAAGAAAAAGCTTTTAAATAAAATAGGAAAGTAACTTTTAAAATTATATTTTTGTGGTTTATGGGAGTCCTACATCTAATAGGATTCAAATATATTTTTGGAAAGATTTTTACTGCCCTTAATTAGGTACTTGAAGTGCAAATCTCAATTCAGGGGTTTTTGGAAAACTAGTTTTAGAAAATACTTTTTGGCCAAATTGTTTTTGTAAGAAAATACGATATTGCTCTATACACATGGCATGATCATTGGGAAAAGGTTTCAGATCAAGGAGATGAAGTATAGGAGTTGGAGGATTTATTTGATTTTTAGAGCACTTGCAAACAGCAAACAAAAATCCAATCAAGCAAAGTCCAAAACACTCAAAAGTTTTTGTCAAAACACATTTTATCATGATTTATTAGCTTAAGTGTTGTGGCATGAAAATCAGGGTGTGACATAAAGTGTTCCTCCGGTAAACGGGAGTTGCATAATCTCATAGTTGTAGGAACATGTATAAATCATGAAGAAAGCAATAGCAACATACTAAACTATCAAGTGCTAAGCTAACGGAATGGGTCATGTCAATCACATCATTCTCCTAATGATGTGATCCCGTTAATCAAATGACAACTCATGTCTATGGTTAGGAAACATAACCATCTTTGATTAATGAGCTAGTCAAGTAGAGGCATACTAGTGACATTAAGTTTGTCTATGTATTCACACATGTATCATGTTTCCAGTTAATACAATTCTAGCATGAATAATAAACATTTATCATGATATAAGGAAATAAATAATAACTTTATTATTGCCTCTAGGGCATATTTCCTTCACCCATCATGCCAGCCAAATTCCTTGCACCAAGTAGAGATACAACTTGTGCTTCCAAATATCCTTAAACCCAGTTTTGCCATGCGAGTCCACCATACCTACCTATGGATTGAGTAAGATCCTTCAAGTAAGTTGTCATGTTGCAAGCAATAAAAATTGCTCTCTAAATATGTATGACTTATTAGTGCGGAGAAAATAAGCTTTATACGATCGTGTGATATGGAAGTAATAAAAGCGACAGACTGCATAATAAAGGTTCATATCACAAGTGGCAATATAAAGTGACGTTCTTTTGCATTAAGATTTTGTGCATCCAACCATAGAAGCACATGACAACCTCTTCTTCCCTCTGCGAAGGGCCTATCTTTTACGCCATGTCTTTTACTTTATTCAAGTGTCAAGGTGATCTTCACCTTTCCCTTTTTCATTTTATCCTTTGGCAAGCACCTCGTGTTGGAAAGATCCTGATACATATATCCAATTGGATGTAAGTTAGCATGAACTATTATTGTTGACATCACCCAAAGGTGAACACGTTGGGAGGCGAAATTATAAGCCCCTATCTTTCTCAGTGTCCGATTAAAACTCCATAACCATAAGTAATGCGTGAGTGTTAGCAATTGTAGAAGACTATATGATAGTTGAGTATGTGGACTTGCTGAAAAGCTCTATTATTGACTCTTTCCGATGTTATGATAAATTGCAATTGCTTCAATGACTAAGATTTTAGTTTTTTAGTTCTCAATGAAGTTTCTGAACCATACTTGACATTGTGAATAGATTGTTACTTGAGTGTAAGAAATCATATGACAAAATCTATATATGTTGTTGTTATAAGAATGATCATGATGCCCTCATGTCCGTATTTTATTTTTATCGACACCTCTATCTCTAAACATGTGGACATATTTTTCGATTTTGGCTTCCGTTTCAGGAAAAGCGGGGTCTAAGCTTGGGGGTGTTGATACATCCATTTTGCATCATGCTTTTATATCGATATTTATTGCATTATGGGTTGTTATTACACGTTATGTCACAATACTTATGGCTATTCTCTCTTACTTTACAAGGTTTATCATGAAGAGGGAGAATGCCGGCAGTTTGGAGTCTGGCTGGAAAAGGAGCAAATATTGGAAGCCTATTCTACACAGCTCCAAAAGTCCTGAAACTCCACGAAAGTTATTTTCGGAATTAATAAGAATTATTGAGCAAAGAAAGTACCAGAGGGGGCCCACACCCTGGCAACGATGGTGGGGGCGCGCCCACCCCTACTGGGCACGCCCCCTGTCTCGAGGGCCCCCTGGTGGCCCTCTGGTGCCCATCTTCTGCTATATGAAGGCTCTTACCCTGGAAAAAATCATAAGCAAGCTCACGGGACGAAACTCCGCCGCCATGACATGGAACCTTGGCAGAACCAATCTAGGGCTTCGGCGGAGCTATTCTGCCGGGGAAACTTCCCTCCGGGAGGGGGAGATCATCACCATCGTCATCACCAGCAATCCTCTCATCGGGAGGGGGTCAATATCCATCAACATCTTCACCAGCACCATCTCCTCTCAAAACCCTAGTGCATCTCTTGTATCCAATCTTGTATCAAAACCTCAAATCAGTACCTGTGGGTTGCTAGTAGTGTTGATTACTCCATGTAGTTGATGCTAATTGGTTTACTTGCTGGAAGATCATATGTTCAGATCCTTAATGCATATTAATACTCCTCTGATCATGAACATGAATATGCTTTGTGAGTAGTTACGTTTGTTCCTGAGGACATGGGTGAAGTCTTGCTATTAATAGTCATGTGAATTTGGTATTCGTTCGATATTTTGATGAGATGTATGTTGTCTTTCCTCAAGTGGTGTTATGTGAACATCGACTACATGACACTTCACCATTATTTGGGCCTAGAGGAAGGCATTGGGAAGTAATAAGTAGATGATGGGTTGATAGAGTGACAGAAGCTTAAACCCTAGTTTATGTGTTGCTTCGTAAGGGGCTGATTTGGATCCACTAGTTTCATGCTATGGTTAGGTTTACCTTAATACTTCTTTTGTAGTTGCGGATGCTTGCAATAGGGGCTAATCATAAGTGGGATGCTTGTCCAAGAAAGGGCAGTACCCAAGCACCGGTCCACCCACATATCAAATCATCAAAGTAATGAACGCGAATCATATGAGCGTGATGAAAACTAGCTTGACGATAATTCCCATGTGTCCTCGGGAGCGCTTTTCTCATTATAAGAATTTGTCCAGGCTTGTCCTTTGCTACTAAAAGGATTGGGCCACCTTGCTGCACCTTATTTACTTTCATTGCTTGTTACCCGTTACAAATTATCTTATCACAAAACTATCTGTTACCTACAATTTCAGTGCTTGCAGAGAATACCTTACTGAAAACCGCTTGTCATTTCCTTTTGCTCCTCGTTGGGTTCGACACTCTTACTTATCGAAAGGACTATGATAGATCCCCTATACTTGTGGGTCATCAAAAGCCGATGTATATTCTTCAAGGAACCCGCCTTGCAATGCCGAAGACAATATGAACGCCAAATATATCATCATTGAAGATTGGTTCAGGGGCTACTATGGGAGTCCTAGACTAGGGGGTCCTTGGGCGTCTGCTCTGTTGATGTGGACCAGACTGATGGGCCGTCAAGATACAAGACAGAAGATTATCTCTCGTGTCCGGTGGGGACTCCCATATGTGTGGATGGCAAGTATAGGTGTCCGAATATCTTATTCCTTTCTGTAAAATCGACTTTGTACAACCCTAAGCCCCTCCGGTGTCTATATAAACCGGAGGGTAGATCGGTGGCAGGATCACAACATTGCTAGGCTAGCTAATCTAGGGTTAGACGAATCAATCTCGAGGTAGATCAACTCTTGTAACCCCTATACCCTCGAATATAATCAGGCAGGAGTAGGGTTTTACCTCCATTAAGAGGGTCCTCGGTAAACATTGTGTCATTTGTCCATAGTTACCGTTGGCCCTCAGACATACACCTTGGGCCCCCCTACCCGAGATCTGCCGGTGTTGACATCGACACCAGGTACCAGTCATCAATCGCTGAGTGGGCTGCCCTTATCAATTCTCCAAGGGAAGATGAAGATGATCTTGATGTGTATAGCAAACCCAGGAAGGATCACAACTCTATGGCTCACATGTACAAGACTGTTCTTGAGGCTGCATTGGACACTCCAAAGTTTGGCTCTACTAGCTGGACTGACCACCACAAGCACCATACCAAGGCATACCCTCTTGCCTAAGTCTGGAGATCACAGGATGATATGTGGTCATTCCATTAAATTGCTACACTTGTTTGCTATTCCCCAAAAAATGAAGGTCATAGCTTGATAGTTGAGACAGCCAAGAGGACAACAACTGACCAAAAGAGGTCATGTGGATATGCTCCACATATTTAGATGTTGGTTAACTCCAAGGTTGGAACTGAAACATATCTACTTAACACAAAGAGCATCTACCTCTTAGGCCAGATTTTGAGGACAATGAAGTTGTCATGGATGCTTCACATCCTACTTCAGCAGAGGCCCAATAGAAGATTGAGAAGGCAAAGACTGCTAAAGCAGCAAAAGCAGCAAGTGCTCTAGATGCTTCAATTGTGAATCTCAAGACTAAGCAAGATCAGATCACATATCTGCTAGAAGCTACTCTGAGGATAGAGAAGAGCAGAGCCACCTTGACTCAGAATCAGCAAAGCTTAGAGAGAATTGTTGAGGATAAAATGTACAACCTTGATGTGAAGGTCCCAGAGATTCAGACTATAGTTGAGAAGCTGAGAGATGATGCTGAGGACAATGATGCTAGAACTACAACAAACAGATTCCAGGCAGTGCCAAGGGCATGAAAGTCTTCTGCTCAGCCAGTTGCAGACTTGATACCTGCTCATTCCGCTCCTGTCACCACAACCATAATTGCTCCTCCAATATCTACTCCACCAGCTCCACAAACATCAGCTAAAGCATTCGCAGATGGACTCCTCTCAACGCCGTCTATGCACACCGGAGTTACAAGCCAGAAGACCCCTTCGGGGGCTCCCAGAGATCATGCCTAGAGTGCCGCATAGCACTATACATTTTCAAACTTTTTGGTAACTTGTTACCAAAGGGGGAGAAAGTTTATAGATCATAGGCTTCGAGAGAGAGTGTGTCTCTTGCTTTTGTTGGTTTCATTTGCCTTGCTACTTGGCTGGTTGTTGCTACTTATGCTACTTGTGTGTTATGCTCGTGAGATACCTTATGTGATCATGTGTCTGATCATACTACGCGTAATGTGTGCTCGCGTGATTATATCTATGAATGTTTGTGTATGATCAATCACTTGTATCTTAGGTGATGAGTACATGTTATTTAATTCCTATCATTTTGTGCGCTCCACCAAGATGTATGTGACATGGAAGAGTGACCTATGATCCTAATCTATCGTGCATTTGCATTCAAACACAAATTTCAAATTATGCACAAATTTAGGGGGAGCTCTTGCTTATCACATACTTCTCAAGGCGACGATGTATTTCATTCATATTATCATTTGTCGAAGCTTTGATCTATATGTTGTCATCAGTTACCAAAAAGGGGGAGATTGAAAGTGCAACTATTCCCCGGGTGGTTTTGGTAATTGATAACCCACAAGTATAGGGGATCGCAACAGCCGAGGGTAGAGTATTCAACCCAAATTTATTGATCAACACAAGGGGGGCCAAAGAATATTCTCAAGTATTAGCAGCAGAGTTGTCAATTCAACCACACCTGAAAGACTTAATATCTGCAGCAAAGTATTTACTAGATAAGTAGTATGGAAGTAATAGTAACGGTGGCAAAAGTAATAGTAGTAGTTTTGTGGCAATCGTAACAGTGGCAACAGAAAAGTAACTGAGCAAAGATCAATATGAAACGAGCTCGTAGGCAAAGGATCAATGATGGATAATTATGTCGGATGACATTCATTATGCAACAGTTATAACATAGGGTGACACAGAACTAGCTCCAATTCATCGATATAATGTAGGCATGTATTCCGAATATAGTCATACATGCTTATGAAAAAGAACTTGCATGACATCTTTTGTCCTACCCTCCCGTGGCAGCGGGGTCCTATTGGAAACTAAGGAATATAAAGGCCTCCTTTTAATAGAGTACCGTACCAAAGCATTAGCACTTAGTGAATACATGAACTCCTCAAACTACGGTCATCACCGGGAAGTGTCCCGACTATTGTCCCTCCGGGGTTGCCGGCGTAGTAGGTGACTATAACTTGCAAGATAGGATCAAGAACACACATATATTCATGAAAACATAATAGGTTCAGATCTGAAATCACGGCACTCGCGCCCTAGTGACAAGCATTAAGCAAAGCAAAGTCATAGCAACATCAATCTTAGAACATAGTGGATACTAGGGATCAAACCCTAACAAAACTAACTCGATTACATTGTAAATCTCATCCAACCCATCACCGTCCATATCCAAATCTATGTGAGAGAGTTGAGTCCATAGGAACTAATATCCATTCAAGTTTAATATTTTAGAAAGTTCAGTGAATGGCATGGCATGGACTAGATATGTGGATCCCTCAAAATGCTAAGGACACATATTGGCAAAAGCTCAAGACTTTTCGTTTCTATTTTAGTGATCCAAGATCACATTGAGTCCATAGGAAAGTTAATACTATTAAATGGGGATGAGATGTTGCTTAATGACTTGCTTGCTCAAATACTTAGTGATATTACTCCAAATCCCTCAACCACTTTCTCATTCCAAATATGTCAAACCCCTAAACTCCAACTCGGCCTCACCGATTATTTCTATCCGGCGCCGCTGAGTTCATATGACATAGCCACTACCTAAAACCTAACAGTTCAGTCAAACCAATACAGACCTCGGTCTCACCGAGATGGCCTTACCAATTCTATGGTGCCTGTTGCAATTATTTTGGTTTCACCGAAATAGCAATTGGTCTCACCAAGTTGGCTTGACATTCTCTTTGTTGCCCTATTGCTTCACTTCGGTCTCACCGAGTTGATGCAATCGGTGCCACTGAGTTGATGTTTGCCCTAAGACCTAGCACATCGGTCCCATCAAGTTGTTCCAGTCGGCCCCACCAAGATTCCTAATGTTCACATTTTGAACTAAATCGGTCTCACCGAGTTGTTCTATTCAGTCTGACCGAGTTCGGTCAAATGTGTGTAACGGTTGGATTTTGTGTGAAGGCTGTATACCCCTCCACACCCTTCTCCATATGTGAGAGAGACATTAGAACGTGCCTACACTTCCAGCATACATTTTCTGAGAGAGAACCACCTACTCATGTGTTGAGATCAAGATATACCAATCCTGTCACGAGAATCTTTATTTCTATACTTCCCCAAGTTGCTTTCCACTCAAATCATCTATCCACCATATCCAAATATGTGTGTGTGAGAGCGAGAGTTGAGTGTTGGGGAGACTATCATTTGAAGCACAAGAGCAAGGAGTTCATCATCAACACAACATATATTACCTTTTGGAGAGTGGTGTTTCCTAGATTGGTTAGGTGTCGCTTGGAAGCCTCCGACAAGGTGTGGGGTTGAATCAAGAAGTTTGTAAGGGCAAGGAGATCGCCTACTTCATGAAGATCTACCCGAGTGAGGCAAGTCCTTCATGGGCGATGGACATGGTGGGTAGATAACACTACAAAAAAACACTTCCGTGATTATACGTGTTTGTCACAGTAGGTCACATTTTCTGTCATGCATGTACATCCATGATGATTTTATGACAGAATCAAGATAGTCATACCTATGCTGTCGTAGAAGTGTTCCATGACATTACCAAAATTATCATCACGGAAGTGTCCACTCCCATGACGGTAAATTGCGCATCATAGAAGTGCTTTCTGAAGGAAAGATGCGCTAGAGGCAATAATAAAGTTATTATTTATTTCCTTATTTCATGATAAATGTTTATTATTCATGCTAGAATTGTATTAACCGGAAACATAATACATGTGTGAATACATAGACAAACATAGTGTCACTAGTATGCCTCTACTTGACTAGCTCGTTAATCAAAGATGGTTAAGTTTCCTAACCATAGACATGAGTTATCATTTGATTAACGGGATCACATCATTAGGAGAATGATGTGATTGGCTTGACCCATTCCGTTAGCTTAGCACTTGATCGTTTAGTATATTGCTATTGCTTTCTTCATGACTTATACATGTTCCTATGACTATGAGATTATGTAACTCCCGATTACCGGAGGAACACTTTGTGTGCTACCAAACGTCACAACGTAACTGGGTGATTATAAAGGTGCTCTACAGGTGTCTCCGAAGGTACTTGTTGAGTTGACGTATTTCGAGATTAGGATTTGTCACTCCGATTGTCGGAGAGGTATCTCTGGGCCCTCTCGGTAATGCACATCACTATAAGCCTTGCAAGCAACGTAGCTAATGAGTTAGTTACGGGATGATGCATTACGTAACGAGTAAAGAGACTTTCTGGTAACGAGATTGAACTAGGTATTGAGATACCGACGATCGAATCTTGGGCAAGTAACATACCGATGACAAAGGGAACAACGTATGTTGTTATGTGGTTTGACCGATAAAGATCTTCGTAGAAGATGTAGGAGCCAATATGAGCATCCAGGTTCCGCTATTGGTTATTGACTGGAGACGTGTGTCGGTCATGTCTACATAGTTCTCGAACCCATAGGGTCCGCACACTTAAAGTTAGATGACAGTCATATTATGAGTTTATGTGTTTTGATGTACCGAAGGTTGTTCGGAGTCCCGGATGTGATCACGGACATGACTAGGAGTCTCGAAATGGTCGAGGCATAAATATCGATATATTGGACGACTATATTTGGACACCGGAATGGTTCCGGGTGAGATTGGGACAATACCGGAGCTCCGGGAGGTTATCGGAACCCCCCGGGAGGTATATGGGCCTTAATGGGCTTTAGTGGAAAGGAGGGAAAGGAGCAAGGAGGGGCGCCCTAGCCCAATCCGAATTGGGAGCCCCCCTTTCCTTCCTCCCTCCTTCCTCTTCCTTCCCTCTCCCTCTCCAAATAGGAAAAGGAGGAGTCCTACTCCCGGTGGGAGTAGGATTCCCCCCTTGGCCGGCCCCCTCCTCCACTCCTTTATATACGGCGGAGGGGGGCACCCCATAGACACAACAATTGATCATTGATCTCTTAGCCGTGTGTGGTGCCCCCCTCCACCATAGTCCTCCTCGATAATATCGTAGCGGTGCTTAGGCGAAGCCCTGCGTCGGTAGAACATCATCATCGTCACCACGCCGTCTTGCTGATGGAACTCTCCCTCGACACTCGGCTGGATCGGAGTTCGAGGGACGTCATCGAGCTGAACGTGTGCAAGAACTCGGAGGTGCCGTGCTTTCGGTGCTTGATCGGTCGGACCGTGAAGACGTACGACTACATCAACCACGTTGTGCTAACTCTTCCTCTTTCGGTCTACGAGGGTACATGGACAACACTCTCCCGTATCGTTGCTATGCGTCACCATGATCTTGCGTGTGCATAGGAATTTTTTTGAAATTACTACGTTCCCCAACAGTGGCATCCGAGCCTAGTTTTATGCGTAGATGTTATATGCACGAGTAGAACACAAGTGAGTTGTGGGCGATATAAGTCATACTGCTTACCAACAAGTCATACTTTGGTTCGGTGGTATTGTTGGATGAAGCGGCCCGGACCGACATTACGCGTATGCTTACGCGAGACTGATTATACCGACGTGCTTTGCACACAGGTGGCTGGCGGGTGTCAGTTTCTCCAATATAGTTGAACCGAGTGTGGCTACGCCCGGTCCTTGAGAAGGTTAAAACAACACTAACTTGACGAACTATCGTTGTGGTGTTAATGCGTAGGTAAGAACGGTTCTTGCTAAGCCCGTAGCAGCCACGTAAAACTTGCAACAACAAAGTAGAGGACGTCTAACTTGTTATTGCAGGGCATGTTGTGATGTGATATGGTCAAGGCATGATGCTATATTTTATTGTATGAGATGATCATGTTTTGTAACCGAGTTATCGGCAACTGACAGGAGCCATATGGTTGTCACTTTATTGTATGCAATGCAATCACCCTGTAATTGCTTTACTTTATCACTAAGCGGTAGCGATAGTCGTAGAAGCAATAGTTGGAGAGACGACAATGATGCTATGATGGAGATCAAGGTGTCGCGCCAGTGACGATGGTGATTCATACGTCTATTTTGCATCATGCTTTTATGTCAATATTTATTGCATTATGGGCTGTTATTTCACATTATGTCACAATACTTATGGCTATTCTCTCTTATTTTACAAGGTTTACATGAAGAGGAAGAATGCTGGCAGCTGGAATTCTAGGCTGGAAAAGGAGCAAATATTGAAGGCCTATTCTGCGTAACTCCAAAAGTCCTGAAACTCCACGGAATGTCTTAAAATAAATAAAGAAAAATCGTCACCAAAGATGAAGGCCATGGGGCCCACACCCTGCTCATGAGGGTGGGGGGTGCTCCCCCCCTACCTCGTTGGCCCCCTGGTGGCTCTCCGACGCCCATCTTCTCCTATATGAAGTCTTTCGATGAGAAAAAATAGAAGGCAACCTTTCGGGACGAGACTCCGCCACGAGGCGAACCTTGGCGGAACCAATCTAGGGCTCCGCAGAGCTGTTCTGCGGGGACACTTCCCTCGGGAGGAAATCATCACCATCGTCATCACCAACGCTCCTCTCATCGGGAGAGGGCAATCTCCATCAACATCTTCACCAGCACCATCTCATCTCCAAACCCTAGTTCATCTCTTGTATCCAATTCTTGTCTCCAAGTCCGGATTGGTGCTAGTAGGTTGCTAGTAGTGTTGATTACTCCTTGTAGTTGATGCTAGTTGGTTTATTTGGTGGAAGATCATATGTTCAGATCCTTTATGCACATTATTACCCTCGATTATGAACATGAATATGCTTTGTGAGTAATTACGTTTGTTCACGAGGACAAGGAGAAGTCTTGCTATCGTAGTCATGTGAATTTGGTATTAGATTCGATATTTTGATAAGATGTATGTTGTCTAACCTCTAGTGGTGTTATGTGAACGTCGACTACATAACACTTCACCATTATTTGGGCCTAGAGGAAGGCATTGGGAAGTAATAAGTAGATGATGGGTTGCTAGAGTGACAGAAGCTTAAACCCTAGTTTATGCGTTGCTTCGTAAGGGGCTGATTTGGATCTATATGTTTCATGCTATGGTTAGGTTTGCCTTAATACTTTTGTTGTAGTTGCAGATACTTGCAATAGAGGTTAATCATAAGTGGGATGCTTGTTCAAGTAAGAACAGCACCCAAGCACCGGTCCACCCACATATCAAATTATAAAAGTACCGAACGCGAATCATATGAGCGTGATGAAAACTAGCTTGACGATATTCCCATGAGTCCTCGGGAGCGCTTTTCCTATTATAGGAGTTTGTCCAGGCTTGTCCTTTGCTACAAAAAGGATTGGGCCACCTTGCTGCACTTTATTTACTTTTGTTACTTGTTGCTCGTTACAATTTATCTTATCACAAAACTATCTGTTACCACTTATTTCAAGCTTGCAGAGAATACCTTGCTGAAAACCGCTTATCATTTCCTCTCGCTCCTCCTTGGGTTTGACACTCTTACTTATCGAAAGGACTACGATAGATCCCCTATACTTGTGGGTCATCAAGACTCTTTTTCCTGGCGCCGTTGCCGGGAGTGAAGCGCCTTTGGTTGGTGGAATTTGGTAAGGAAAAATTTATTTAGTGTGCTGAAATTTTCGTCACTTGTTACTATGGAAAGTAATTGTGCGAGGGGCTTGTTCGGGTATCTTCACCCGTCCAGTTGAGCAAAGAGTTGCTCCTCAACCTCTGAACCTATTGAAAATGAAACTCCTTTTGATTCCTTCGGTATGATGGAAAACTGCTAGCTAACACTTTTACGGAGATGGAACAAAGCATCCGATGAACATCTACGCTATGTGGATGATGTTTGTGGACTATTTAAGCTTGCGGTATACCCGATGATGTTGTTAAGAAGAAGGCTTTCCTTTATCTTTGAAGGAGACGCATTGACATGGTATAGGCTATGTGATGATATGAGATCATGGAACTATAAAAGATTGAAATTGGAATTTCATCAAAAGTATTACCCTATGCATCTTGTTCATCGTGATCGCAATTATATATATAATTTTGGCCTCGCGAAGGAGAAAGCATCGCTCAAGCTTGGGGGAGGCTTAAATCAATGTTATATTCATGCCCCAATCATGAGCTCTCAAAAGAAATAATTATGCAAAGTTTTTATGCTCGGCTTTACGATAACAATCGCACCATGCTCGATACTTCTTGTCTGGCTCTTTTATGATGAAGACTATTGAATTTAGATGGAATTTATTGGATAGAATTAAACGCAACTCAAGATTGGGACCTCGACGAAGGTAAGGAGTCGTATGACACCTAAGTTTGATTGTGTTAAATCTTTTATGGATACCGGTATTTTCCGTAAGTTTAGCACTAAATATGGACTTGACTCTGAGATAGTAGCTTCTTTCTATGAATCTTTTGCTACTTATGTTGATCTCCCCAAGGAGAAGTGGTTTAAATATCATCCTCCCATAGAAGTAAAAGTAGCGGCACCTATTAAAGTTGAAGAAAAGACTGTAACTTATAATGATCCTATTGTTCCCACCTCTTATGTTGAGAAACCACCTTTCCCTGTTAGAATGAAGGATTATGCTAAAGCTTCAACTGTTGTCCGTAAAAGCAATATTAGAACTTATACACCTCCTGAGCAAGTCAAAGTAGAACCCAATATTGCTATTGTTAAAGATCTCTTGTCTGATAATACTGATGGGCATGTTATTCAATTCTCTGGTGAAACTGCTAGAATTGCTAAACCCTGTGATAGAGATAAACATAGACCTGTGGTAGGCGTGCCTGTTATTTCTGTTAAAATAGGAGATCATTGTTATCATGGCTTATGTGATATGGGTGCTAGTGCTAGTGTTATACCCATTGACTTATACAAAGAAATTATGCATGAAATTGCACCTGCTGAGTTAGAGGATATTGATGTTACAATTAAACTTGCCAATAGAGATACTATATCTCCAATAGAAATTGTTAGAGATGTTGAAGTCTTGTGTGGGAAAACTAAATACCCCGCTGATTTTCTCGTTCTTGGTTCTCCACAAGATAGCTTTTGTCCTATTATATTTGGTAGACCCTTCTTGAATACTGTTAATGCTAAGATAGACTGCAAAAAGAATGTTGTTACTATTGGCTTGGATGATATGGTTCATGAGTTTAATTTCTCTAAATTTAGTACACAACATCATGAGGAAGAATTGCCTAGTAAGGATGAAATTATTGGTCTTGCTTCTATTGCCGTACCTCCTAGTGATCCTTTAGAACACTATTTGCTAGACCATGAAAATTATATGTTCATGAATGAAAGAAGGGAAATAGATGAAGTATTCTTTAAACAGAACCTATTCGCAACACAATTTGCTGTTGAAACCTAGGGATCCTCCTCCACCCAAGGGTGATCCGTGTTTGAGCTTAAACCATTGCCTGATAATCTTAAATATGCTTATCTTGATGAAAAGAAAATATATCCTGTTATTATTAGTGCTAACCTTTCAGGGCATGAAGAAGAAAGATTATTGAAAACTCTGAAAAAGCACCGTGCCGCTATTGGATATACTCTGGATGATCTTAAGGGCATCAGTCTCACTCTATGTCAACATAAAATAAATTTGGAAGCGGATGCTAAACCAGTTTGTGATCCTCAATGATGTTTGAATCCTAAAATGAAAGAAGTGGTAAGAAAGGAAATACTCAAGCTTCTGGAGGCAGGTATAATTTATCCCGTTCCTGATAGTCAGTGGGTAAGTCCTGTCCATTGTGTCCCTAAGAAGGGAGGTATTACTGTTGTCCCTAATGATAAAGATGAATTGATTGTGCAAAGAATTATCACAGGTTATAGGATGGTAATTGATTTCCGCAAGTTAAATAAAGCTACTAAGAAAGATCATTACCCCTTGCCTTTTATTGATCAACTGCTAGAAAGATTATGCAAACATACACATTATTGCTTTCTAGATGGTTATTCTATACCTGCACTACTAGGGAAAAGCCAATACACAGAATCTTACCAGCAGCGCTCCTCAAAATACGACGCTACTACTATTTAGCAGTAGCGCGTGATAGCAAAACGCGCTGCTGAAAGGAAAATAGCGATGCGCGTCCACGCCAAACCGCGCCATTGCTCTAATTGCCATGACCTCGCCCCGCCGCTAGTTATAGCGTGGCGCCCTATCTTGAATTGCGCTATCTGCTATAGAAGTTAGCAGCAGCGCTTCAAAGAAAACCGCCATCGCTAAGATCAGCCCACAAGTTTAGTCCCACCTCGCTCCGTGAGCAGGTGTTTACCACCTTAAATATGTTATTTCGAAACTATCACAACCAGTTGGTCTTCAATGAACTCTATGTGTAAAATTTGTGGCATAATATGAGTCTTCTCGGTTCCTACGGAGAGGACTCATATTGACAATTCAGATTGTACACAAAAAGATCATTGATGGCCAATGTATTTTTGCATTGACGTATTTTTGTATAGTTACACTTAGCAGTAGCGGTTTATCTACAAAGTGCTACTGCTATTCAGATTAGCTCTAGCGCGTTTTGGCAAACGCGCTACAACTATCCCTACCTTATCCCCATGCGCACAACCGACCCTCTCTCTCTCACTCACACTCTCACTCGCTTGCGTGCCGATAACAAGTAAATGCGTAAATGCATCGCCGCCGCCTTTCGTCGTCCGTCACTTGAGGTACTCCTCCTTCCGTCCTCCTCCTCCTCCTCGCACATCCTCTCTCCGCCTGCTGCCGCCCTCCCTCCTCTGCCGCCGCCCCTCCTCCCTTCTCCGCCGGCAGCCCTCCTCCCACCGCCCTCGACCTCACCGCCGCCACCAGAGCCCACCCAGCACCGCCGCCTCCCGATCCCGATGCCGCCCTCGCCGCCCCTACCTCTCCATCGCCCCCACCCCCTTTTTCTCTCTGCTTAGTTAGTACTAGATGTTGTTTAGTAGTAGTAGATGTTAATTTAGGGTTCATAGCTAAAGATTTTTAGTAGTAGTAGATGTTAATTACTAGTAGTGATGGTACTAGTTAACTAGGGCAGTATGATTAATAGTAGTTGTAGTTGAACTACTTTAGTTGTAGTTGAACTAGTTTAGTAACTAAATTAATAAACTAGTTGAACTAGTTGAATTAATAGAACTAATGTATTTTTAGTAAGACAATTAATATAACTAGTTGAATTACTTTATTTTTAGAAAGAACTAGTTTTTTTCTATTTATAGTAAGTTTATATTTAGTAAGAACTGGTTGAATTAATAAAACTAGTTGAGCATGTCATATTTGTTGTTATTTTTTAGTTTAAGAAATTATTCGGGATGTATTAGTGATAACTTATACGGTTTCAGGTGACCACCGTCGTCCCCGTCACCAACCCCCTCCGACATCCCCCCGTCGTCCAAGTCACCGACCCCCTCCGACTTCGAGGTGAGACCAGCCAAATATCCTTGTATATCTTATGTTGCTCAAATAGGATATGTGGTTGCCCAAGTGGCCGTTCATGTTCAGTTTACACCTCCGAGTGGCCTATGTTTTGCCGGAGTGTTGATTAATTTCCATTCCAGCAAATTTCAGGCGCTCGATATGTCATTTTTTAGCAAAGGTCATGCCGGATTTTTTCGTGAATTCTGGCATGACTTGTGCTAGAATATGTAGGAAATATCGAGTGGCCTGGATTTTCTCAAAAAGTAATGATCTAATTTAGGGCTTTTAGTACATATATTTAATTGTACAAGTTTAATCTTTGAATTATGAATGTAGGAAATGTCGTACTCGAACGACGATAGTCTCCCAGGGGAGTGCAGCTGGTGCCATGACGATTGAGGTATGTGCGACAGGTTCGTTGAGCTGGACGAAGATCGGCGCTTCAGCATTAAGCTCGAGGAGACCTTCGATGTTGAAATGGTACGCAAAAACGACAAGTGTTTTTTCGTAATTAAGCATGACTTCAACTATTTCAACGTCTAATTTTCATCTTTTACAATTCGACTAGCTTATCCCATGCCATGCAAGACGCTATGTCTTGGAGAGGATGGGTTTTGAAGACCATGAAAATTTTGAAACAAAGAAAATTCACCTAAGGACCCATCATGATATGGATTTTGAAGTAAATTTGTGCAATGCTCAGAGCATAACCCATTTTGTTTGCCAAAATTAGGAAGCACTTTGCAGAATGTATGGTTTTTATGAGGGTATGATTTTCACCATGGATCTTGGTGATCCTGACATCGAGCAAGACAATATGGACATTTGGGTCCTTGTTGATACACTTCCGATTGTACCGCAATGTGAGTTTCTCAAACATAGTTATTAACTAATTATATTGTTTATTTCAAAATAGTTGACAGCTTATTTCCATTGATAGCTTATTTTGATTCTTCAAAGACTGTGCGGAAGATGGTAGACAAAACCCACTACACCGATGGCTCTGAATTAACTTATAAGGAGAAAAATCATCTGATCACATTTTTTACTCTTCTTGAGGATTACAATAACTATTATCGAACTCCTCCAAATTATGGTGAATACGTGCCACTAGTGCACGTGTTGAACCACGGTAACTTCTCTGGAGATACCCTGGTAAGATTTTTACTATTACGACATTCGTGCATCTTTTGCATACTTCTAAAACTAGTACATCATTGCTAACTACGAAGTTATTACTATGTTTTTCAACAGAAACTCCCGATGGATTGTGTGCCTCATCGATGTATATGAATGGTCGCCTTACGATTCTGAACATCTTGCCGGAGTAAATCTAGGAGCTCACTGTGCATATCGGATTTCTAAAACCGGTGAACACATGTTCATCAAAGAATGGAAGAATTGTATGGACATTCGCAAGGAGGTTCTTGGAAGTAACATTCAGCAAAAGGCAAGAATTGGAGACAGGCTAATCTCCGTTCTCCATAATGGAGAGTTAGGGGCTATCTTGTTTTTTGCTATTTTACCTTAGAAAATGTAGTAGGTACTAATCGAATGTAGTAGGTCCTATGAGGTACAATATGTTTATTATGTGGTAATGTGTTAGAGTTGATAATGAGGAGTACTTGTGATTACGACTAGTGACCAATTTGCTATGTGATGTCATTGATGAAAACGATGATCTTGAGGAGGTGTTATATGACAATGATGTATTATGATGATAAGTTGTTAATGATATGATGATGATGATGATATTATTATATCATTGGGTGAAAGAACCGAGGATTAGTTTCAAGTGGATGGACATCCACTTGAAACTAGTCCACGGTTCTTTCACCCTGTGATGTAATAACTCATTAGGATGTAAAAACAATATCTAAATTCCTGTTGTATGAAAACTTGTGTAAAGGTGTATCAATACATCATGAAATAAAAAAGAAATAAAATACTAAATAATAGTAGTAGCGCGGGAAAGGAGAAGCGCTACTACTAATTACCAGTAGCGTCGTTCTGAAGAAGCGCTACTACTAAGTCAATTTAGCAGTAGCGTGGGTCTAGGCGCGCTATTGCTAAGCTTTAGCTGTAACGCCTTATCAGTAGCGCTCCTGCCCGCGCTACTGATAGGCCTAAAACCCGCGCTGCTGCTAGGCTTTTCCCTAGTAGTGCTGTGTCGGCTAAAGATCAATCAAAGACTACTTTTACATGCCCTTTTGGTACTTTTGCTTATAGACGTATGCCTTTTGGTTTCTGTAATGCACCTGCTACCTTTCAAAGATGCATGATGGCTATATTCTCTGACTTTTGCGAGAAAATTTGTGAGGTTTTCATGGACGACTTTTCCGTCTATGGTTCCTCTTTTGACGATTGCTTGAGCAATCTTGCTCGAGTTTTGCAGAGATGTGAAGAAACTAATCTTGTCTTGAATTGGGAAAAGTGCCACTTTATGGTTAATGATGGTATTGTCTTGGGGCACAAAGTTTCTGAAAGAGGTATTGAAGTTGATAAAGCCAAGGTTGATGCTATTGAAAAGATGCCATGTCCCAAGGACATCAAAGGTATAAGAAGTTTCCTTGGTCACGCCGGATTTTATAGGAGGTTCATTCAGGACTTCTCAAAAATCTATAGGCCTCTGACCAATTTATTACAAAAAGATGTTCCATTTGTCTTTGATGATGATTGTGTAGAAGCATTTGAAATACTTAAGAAAGCATTAGTCTCTGCACCTGTTGTTCAGCCACCTGATTGGAATTTACCTTTTGAAATTATGTGTGATGCTAGTTATTATGTTGTAGGTGCTGTTCTAGGGCAAAGAGTTGATAAGAAATTAAAGGTTATCCATTATGCTAGTAAGACTCTAGACAGTGCTCAAAGAAATTATGCTACTACCGAAAAGGAACTTTTAGCAGTTGTATTTGCTTGTGATAAATTCAGACCCTATATTGTTGATTCTAAAGTAACTATTCACACAGATCATGCTGCTATTAAATATCTTATGGAAAATAAAGATGCAAAACCTAGACTCATTAGATGGGTTCTCTTGCTTCAAGAATTTGATTTGCATATTGTTGATAGAAAAGGAGCTGAGAACCCCGTTGCAGACAACTTATCTAGGTTAGAGAATGTCCTTGATGACCCACTACCTATTGATGATAGCTTTCCTAATGAACAGCTAAATGTCATAAGCACTTCTCATAGCACTCCATGGTATGCTGATTATGCTAATTTTATTGTTGCTAAATTTATACCACCTAGTTCCACATACCAACAAAAGAAAAAGGTTTTCTATGACTTGCGACATTACTTTTGGGATGACCCACATCTTTATAAAGAAGGAGTAGATGGTGTTATTAGACGTTGTGTACCTGAGCATGAACAGGAACAGATCCTACGCAAGTGTCACTCCGAAGATTATCGAGGACACCACGCTGGAGATAGAACTGCACATAAGGTATTGCAATCCAGTTTTTATTGGCCTACTCTCTTCAAGGATGCCCGTAAGTTTGTTTTGTCTTGCGATGAATGTCAAAGAATTGGTAATATTAGTAGATGTCAAGAAATGCCTATGAATTATTCACTTGTTATTGAACCATTTGATGTTTGGGGCTTTGATTATATGGGACCTTTTCCTGCCTCTAATGGATACACAAATATTTTAGTTGTTGTTGATTACGTTACTAAGTGGGTAGAAGCTATTCCAACTAGTAGTGCTGATCATAACACTTCTATTAAAATGCTTAAGGAAGTTATTTTTCCGAGGTTTGGAGTCCCTAGATACTTAATGACTGATGGTGGTTCACACTTTATTCACGGTGCTTTCCGTAAGATGCTTGCTAAATACGATGTTAATCATAGAATTGCATCTCCATATCACCCGAAGTCTAGTGGTCAGGTAGAATTGAGCAATAGAGAGCTCAAACTAGTCTTGCAAAAGACTGTCAATAGGTCTAGAAAGAATTGGTCCAAGAAACTGAATGACGCGTTGTGGGCCTATAGAACTGCATACAAAAATCCTATGGGTATGTCTCCGTATAAAATGGTTTATGGAAAAGCATGTCACTTACCTCTCGAACTGGAACATAAGGCATATTGGGCTATTAAAGAGCTCAACTATGATTTCAAACTTGCCGGTGAGAAGAGGTTATTTGATATTAGCTCACTTGATGAATGGAGAACCCAAGCTTATGAAAATGCCAAGTTGTTTAAAGAAAAGGTTAAAAGATGGCATGAAAAAAGGATACAAAAGCGTGAGTTTAATGTAGGTGATTATGTATTGCTATACAACTATCATTTAAGATTCTTTGCAAGAAAACTTCTCTTTAAATGGGAAGGTCCCTACGTTATCGAGGAGGTCTATCATTCCGGTGCCATAAAAATCAATAACTTCGCGGGCACAAATCCAAAGGTGGTAAACGGTAAGGATCAAACACTATATCTCAGGTAATCCTCTAAATGTTGAAACTAATATTATTGAAACCGTAACCTCGGAGGAATACATAAAGGACACTTTCCAGAACGTTCCAGACTCCGAAAAAGGATAGGTATGTGGTACGGTATGTAAACCGTCTCCAAAACAATTTTTAAGGCAATATTTCTCCGTTTTGGAATATTTAGAAAAATAGAAAAATAAGTAGCAGTCCAGGGAGGACACGAGGCCTCCACGAGGGTGGAGGGCGCGCCCTACCCCCCTAGGCGCACCCCCCTACCTCGTGAGCACCTCGTGTGCCCTCCGGACTTTGTTTCCTTGCACGATATGTATTTTGGTCGGTAAAAATTCATTATATATACTCCCGAAGGTTTTGACTCTCGTATCACGCAAAACTCCCATGTTCTTGTTTCGAGCTGTTTTTCTGACAGGTCTAGAGCACCATGACTTCTCCCTCCTCCAACAACGAAGACAAGGATGCTTGGCTATTGAAGATAGAGTTGAAAAGAGAGGAACCAGAAGAAATCAACAAGGATGAAGGGATCAAGAAGGCCATGGAGGTTCAAGCTCCGGTGGTGAAAGAAGAAGACATCCCTCAACCTTTACCTAACCTTTTCACTCCAACAGAGCTTGAAGCCTTCAAGATGATTGAGTTAGCCCGCATACAGAACAACTATCTCACACAGGAGAATATTTTGTTGAAGGATCATATTGCTGGGCTCAAGGGCATTATCCGCAAATTGGAGGAGCTTTTACGCTCAATGTGCGATTATCCACCGTCATCATCACCACCTCCATCACCTCCGAGGATATAATCACATGGGTATGGGCACTCCCCTTGGCAACTGCCAAGCTTGGGGGAGGTGCCCCGGTATCGTATCACCATCACAACTCCTATCTTTACCGTTTTTCTTAGTTCGATCCTTTTAGTAGTATCTTAATTTAGTAGAATAAAGTCATGGCATGATCTAGTTTTGAGTTTTGCTTTATGATCCTTCTTTGTAATCGAGTCCGTGAGCTATATAATAAAGATTAGTGTTGAGTCAAGGGCTTGATTATTTTTCCATGATCTTGGGTGATTAGAAGAAAAAGAATAAAAAGAATCAAAGAGTTCATATTGATCTTAGTGAAAGTAATGACTTCACATAGAAAGAGTATGATGATTAAAAGTTGTTGGGAATTGGCAAATATAGCTTTGGTCATCGTTTCAGTTAATAGGAAGTAATAAGGAAAGAGAGGTTTCACATATAGATATATTATCATTGACATCTTTTATGATTGGGAGCACTCACTAAAATATGACATGCTAAAGAGTTGATGTTGGACAAGGAAGACAACATAATGAGTTATGTTTTCTTACATCTGAAATAAAGTATGTTGTCATGGATCCTCTACCATGTTGAGCTTGTCTTTCCCCCTCATGCTAGCCAAATTCTCAGCACTAAGTAGAAATACTACTTGTGCTTCCAAATACCCTTAAACCAGTTTTGCCATGAGAGTCCACCATATCTACCTATGGATTGAGTAAGATCCTTCAAGTAAGTTGTCACCGATGCAAGCAATAAAAATTGCTCTCTAAATATGCATGACTTATTAATGCAGAGAAATAAGCTTTGTACGAACTTGTGGTGGACGCAGTAAAAGCGACGGAGTGCATAATAAAGGTTCACATACAAGGGGCAATAATAAAGTGACGTTCTTTTGCATTAAGATTTTGTGCATCAACCCTAAACGCGCATGACAACCTCTGCTTCCCTCTGCGAAGGGCCTATCTTTTATTATTATCCTCTACCTTATGCAAGAGTCACGGTGATCTTCACCTTTCCTTTTTTTCATTTTATCCTTTGGCAAGCTCAACATGTTGGAAAGAACATGATATATATATATATATATATGAGACATGTGGGGTAACTACCACCGGGTGGTAGGATGGATTTTCCCTATATAGGACAAATGTTTCCTACAAGCAGTGGTAGTTACCACCACTTGCGTTTTGTATGTTGTATGTAGTATCTGTCGGAACCGAGAGTATGTACGTGTAGTATGTAGTATATAACAATGATTAGGTAGCATATAGTACCACATGGTAGTATATGAGACATGTGGGGTAACTACCACCGGGTGGTAGGATGGATTTTCCTATATATATATATATATATATATATATATATATATATATATATATATATATATATATATATATATATATAGGTAAATCTGTGTCTATCATAGCTTGCCATAGAACTAGTTAAGGCTTGCTAAATATTTAACGGTTTAAAAGTAAGTAAAAATATGAAATAAATAGGGAGCCTCACTCTAATATAATAAGATGATCCAACGGTGTGATTGTGAAAATATGCATTTATGTGTCCTCAGCAAAAAAACAAGCATTTCAGCTCACTGCAGGATCAATATATATTGAAACATTTGTTCTTTTTGTCCAGGACACCTGCAGTCATATTTTTTCAATCCATCCGTTGGATCATGTTATATTATAGGTGTGTTGTTCCAGTATTTTTTTCAGAATTTTTGAGAGCTTTTACACCGTCGAAAACCTTAACTAGTTCTGTGGCAAGCTATTGTAGAAAATCCTACTCCTATATATATATATATATATATATATATATATATTACCCTTGAGGTAAAAGGTTGTGGGGCAAAACTATAAGTTCCTATCTTTCTCTGTGTCCGATTAAAACTCCGTAACCACAAGTATTGCGTGAGTGTTAGCAATTATGAAGGGCTAAGTGATAGTTGAGTATGTGGACTTGCTTTTAAGCTCTGACATAGACTCTTTCCGATGTTATGATAAATTGCAATTGCTTCAATGATTGAGATTATAATTGTTGGTGCTCAATAAGGTTTCTGATTCATACTTTGGCTTTGTGAAAAGATCATCACTTGAACATGAGTAATCATATGACAAAATCTATTTATGTTGCTGTTTTAGAAATAATCATGATGCCTTCATGTCTGTATTTTATTTTTATCGACGCCTCTACCTCTAAACATGAGGACATATTTTTTGTTATCGGCTTTTCGCTTGAGGACAAGCGAGGTCTAAGCTTGGGGGAGTTGATACGTCCATTTTGCATCATGCTTTTATGTCAATATTTATTGCATTATGGGCTGTTATTTCACGTTATGTCACAATACTTATGGCTATTCTCTCTTATTTTACAAGGTTTACATGAAGAGGGAGAATGCCGGTAGCTGGAATTCTGGGCTGGAAAAGGAGCAAATATTGAAGGCCTATTCTGCGTAACTCCAAAAGTCCTGAAACTCCACGGAATGTCTTAAAATAAATAAAGAAAAATCGTCGCAAAAGATGAAGGCCATGGGGCCCACACCCTGCTCACAAGGGTGGGGGGTGCGCCCCCCTACCTCGTGGGGCCCCTGGTGGCTCTCCGACGCCCATCTTCTCCTATATGAAGTCTTTCGATGAGAAAAAAATAGAAGGAGACCTTTCGGGACGAGACTCCGCCGCCACGAGGCGGAACCAATCTAGGGCTCCGGCAGAGCTGTTCTGCCGGGGACACTTCCCTCCGGGAGGGGGAAATCATCACCATCGTCATCACCAACGCTCCTCTCATCGGGAGAGGGCAATCTCCATCAACATCTTCACCAGCACCATCTCATCTCCAAACCCTAGTTCATCTCTTGTATCCAATTCTTGTCTCCAAGTCCGGGATTGGTGCTAGTAGGTTGCTAGTAGTGTTGATTACTCCTTGTAGTTGATGCTAGTTGGTTTATTTGGTGGAAGATCATATGTTCAGATCCTTTATGCATATTATTACCCCTCTGATTATGAACATGAATATGCTTTGTGAGTAATTACGTTTGTTCCTGAGGACAAGGGAGAAGTCTTGCTATTAGTAGTCATGCGAATTTGGTATTCGTTCGATATTTTGATAAGATGTATGTTGTCTAACCTCTAGTGGTGTTATGTGAACGTCGACTACATAACACTTCACCATTATTTGGGCCTAGAGGAAGGCATTGGGAAGTAATAAGTAGATGATGGGTTGCTAGAGTGACAGAAGCTTAAACCCTAGTTTATGCGTTGCTTCGTAAGGGGCTGATTTGGATCCATATGTTTCATGATATGGTTAGGTTTGCCTTAATACTTTTGTTGTAGTTGCGGATGCTTGCAATAGAGGTTAATCATAAGTGGGATGCTTGTTCAAGTAAGAACAGCACCCAAGCACCGGTCCACCCACATATCAAATTATCAAAGTACCGAACGTGAATCATATGAGCGTGATGAAAACTAGCTTGACGATATTCCCATGTGTCCTCGGGAGCGCTTTTACTATTATAAGAGTTTGTCCAGGCTTGTCCTTTGCCACAAAAAGGATTGGGCTACCTTGCTGCACTTTATTTACTTTTGTTATTTGTTGCTCGTTACAATTTATCTTATCACAAAACTATCTGTTACCACTTATTTTAGTACTTGCAGAGAATACCTTGCTGAAAACCGCTTATCATTTCCTTCTGCTCCTCGTTGGGTTCGACACTCTTACTTATCGAAAGGACTATGATAGATCCCCTATACTTGTGGGTCATCAGTGATCATGACGGTGCTTCGGAGATGGAGATCACAAGCACAAGATGATGGTGGCCATATCATATCACTTATATTGATTGCATGTGATGTTTATGTTTTATGCATCTTATCTTGCTTTGATTGACAGTAGCATTATAAGATGATCTCTCACTAAATTTCAAGATAAAATTGTTCTCCCTGAGTATGCACCGTTGCCAAAGTTCGTCGTGCCCAGACACCACGTGATGATCGGGTGTGATAAGCTCTACGTTCATCTACAATGGGTGCAAGCCAGTTTTGCACACGCAGAATACTCAGGTTAAACTTGACGAGCCTAGCATATGCAGATATGGCCTCAGAACACTGAGACCGAAAGGTCGAGCGTGAATCATATAGTAGATATGATCAACATAGTGATGTTCACCATTGAAAACTGCTCCATTTCATGTCATGATCGGTTATGGTTTAGTTGATTTGGATCACGTGATCACTTAGGTGATTAGAGAGATGTCTAAGTGGGAGTTCTTAAGTAATATGATTAATTGAACTTAAATTTATCATGAACTTAGTCATGTTAGTATTTTGCAAATTATGTTGTAGATCAATAGCTCGCATTGTTGCTTTCATATGTTTATTTTGATATGTTCCTAGAGAAAACTGTGTTGAAAGATGTTAGTTGAAATGATGCGGATTGGATCTGTGATCTGAGGATGGTCCTCATTGCTGCACGGAAAAATTATGTCCTTGATGCACCGCTAGGTGATGGACCTATTGCAGGAGCAGATGTAGACGTTATGAACGTTTGGCTAGCTCAATATGATGACTACTTGATAGTTTAGTGCACCGTGCTTAACGGCTTAGAATCGGGACTTCAAAGACGTTTTGAACGTCATGGGCCATATGAGATGTTCCAGGAGTTGAACTTAATATTTCAGGCAAATACCTGAGTTGAGAGATATGAAGTCTCCAACAAGTTCTATAGCTAAAAGATGGAGGAGAATTGCTCAACTAGTGAGCATGTGCTCAGATTGTCTGGGTACTACAATCGCTTGAATCAAGTGGGAGTTAATCTTCCAGATAAAATAGTGATTGACAGAGTTCTCTAGTCACCATCACCAAGTTAGTAGAACTTCGTGATGAACTATAGTATGCAAAGGATGACGAAAACGATTCCTGAGCTCTTCGCGATGTTGAAATCAATGAAGGTAGAAATCAAGAAAGAGCATCAAGTGTTGATGATTGACAAGACCACTAGTTTCAAGAAAAGGGCAAAGGGAAAGAAAGGGAACTTCAAGTAGAATGACAAGCAAGTTGTCACTCCCATGAAGAAGCCCAAAGCTGGACCAAAGCACTGAAACCGAGTGCTTTAATCGCAAAGGAAATGGTCACCGAAGCGGAAATGCCACGAATATTTGGTGGATAAGAAGGATGGCAAAGTGAACAAGGGTATATTTGATATACAGGTTATTGGTGTGTGCCTTACTAGTGTTTATAGTAGCCCCTGAGTATTTGATACTTGTTCGGTTGCTAAGATTAGTAACTCGAAACAGGAGTTACATAATAAACAGAGACTAGTTGAGGGGAAGTGACGATGAGTGTTGGAAGTAGTTCCAAGGTTGATATGATCATCATCACACACTCCCTATACTTTCGGGATTAGTGTTAAACCTAAATAAATGTTATTTGGCGTTTGCATTGAGCATGAATATGATTTGATCATGCTTATTGCAATACGGTTATTCATTTAAAGTCAGAGAATAATTGTTGTTCTGTTTACATGAATAAAACCTTCAATGGTCATACACCCAATGAAAATAGTTTGTTGGATCTCGATCGTAGTGATACACATATTCATAATATTGATGCCAGAAGATGCAAAGTTGATAATGATAGTGCAACTTATTTGTGGCACTGCCGCTTGGGTCATATCGGTGTAAAGCGCATGAAGAAACTCCATAAAGATGGACTTTTGGAATCACTTGGTTATGAATCATTTGATGCTTGCGAACCGTGCCTTTTGGGCAAGATGACTAAAACTCCGTTCTTCGGAACAATGGAGCGAGCTACTGACTTGTTGGAAATAATACATACCAATGTACGCGGTCCAATGAGTGTTGATGCTCATGGCGGGTATCGTTATTTTCTGACCTTCACAGATGATTTGAGCAGATATGAGTATATCTACTTAATGAAGCATAAGTCTGAAACATTTGAAAAGTTCAAAGAATTTCAGAGTGAAGTGGAGAATCATCATAACAAGAAAATAAAGTTTCTACAATCTGATATTTGAGTTACGAGTTTGGCCTTCATTTAAAAACAATGTGGAATAGTTTCACAGCTCACGCCACACCACAACATAATGGTGTGTCCGAACGTCGTAACCGCACTTTATTGGATATGGTGCGATCTATGATGTACCTTACCGATTTACCACTATCATTTTGGGGTTATGCTTTAGAGATGGCTACATTCACATTAAATAGGGCACCATCAAAATCCGTTGAGACGACGCCTTATGAACTGTGGTTTGGCAAGAAACCAAAGTTGTCGTTTCTTAAAGTTTGGGGCTGCGATGCTTATGTGAAAAAACTTCAACCTGATAAGCTCGAACCCAAATCGGAGAAATGTGTCTTCATAGGATACCTAAAGGAAACTGTTGGGTACACCTTCTATCACAGATCCCAAGGCAAGACATTTGTTGCCAAGAATGGATCCTTTCTAGAGAAGGAGTTTCTCTCGAAAGAAGTGAGTGGGAGGAAAGTAGAACTTGATAAGGTAATTGTACCTTCTCCCGAATTGGAAACTAGTTCATCATAGAAATCAGTTCCAATGATTCCTACACCAATTAGTGAGGAAGTTAATGATGATGATCATGAAACTTCAGATCAAGTTATTATAGAAACTCGTAGGTCTTCCAGAGTACGGTCCGCACCAGAGTGGTACGGTAGTCCTATTCTAGAAGTCATGTTATTAGACCATGATGAACCTATGAACTATGAGGAAGCGATGATCAGCCCAGATTCCGCGAAATGGCTTGAAGCCATGAAATCCGAGATGGGATCCATGTATGAGAACAAAGTGTGGACTTTGGTTGACTTGCCCGATGATCGGCAAGCCATAGAAAATAAATGGATCTTCAAGGGGAAGACGAACGCTGATAGTTGTGTTACTATCTACAAAGCTCGACTTGTTGCGAAAGGTTTTCGACAAGTTCAAGGGGTTGACTACGATGAGACTTTCTCACCCGTAGTGATGCTTAAGTCTGTCCGAACCATGTTAGCAATTGCCACATTTTATGAAATTTTGCAAATGGATGTCAAAACTGCATTCCTGAATGGATTTCTGGAAGAAGAGTTGTATATGATGCAACCAAAAGGTTTTGTCGATCCGAAAGGTGCTAACAAAGTGTGCAAGCTCCAACGATCCATCTATGGACTGGTGCAAGCATCTCGAAGTTGGAATATACGCTTTGATGAGTTGATCAAAGCATATAGTTTTATACAAACTTGCGGTGAAGCCTGTATTTACAGGAAAGTGAGTGGGAGCACTACAGCCTTTCTGATAAGTATATGTGAATGACATATTGTTGATCAGAAATAATGTAGAATTTTCTGGAAAGCATAAAGGAGTGTTTGAAAGGAGTTCTTCAAAAGAAAGACCTCAGTAAAGCTACTTACACATTGAGCATCAAGATCTGTAGAGATAGATCAAGACGCTTGATAAGATTTTTCAATGAGTACATACCTTGATAAGATTTTGAAGTAGTTCAAAATGGAACAGTCAAAGAAGGAGTTCTTGCCTATGTTCCAAGGTGTGAAGAGTGAGTAAGACTCAAAACCCGACCATGGCAGAAAATAGAAAGAGAATGAAAATTCATTCCCTATGCCTCAGTCATAGGTTCTATAAAGTATGCTATGTTGTGTACCAGACCTATTGTATACCTTGCTCTGAGTTTGGCAAGGGAATACAATTCTGATCTAAGATTAAATCACTGGACAGCGGTCAAGAATATCCTTAGTAAGGACTAAGGAAATGTTTCTCGATTATGGAGGTGATAAAAGAGCTCGTCGTAAAGTGTTACATCAGTGCAAGCTTTCACACCAATCCAGATGACTCTAAATCTCAATCTGGATACATATTTAAAGTGGGAGCAATTAGCTAGAGTAGCTCCGTGCAGAGCATTGTAGACATAGAATATTTTTGCAAAATACATACGGCTCTGAATGTGACAGACCCGTTGACTAAACTTCTCTCACGAGCAAAACACGATCACACCTTAGTACTCTTTGGGTGTTAATCACATGTCGATGTGAACTAGATTATTGACTCTAGTAAACCCTTTGGGTGTTGGTCACATGACGATGTGAACTATGGGTGTTAATCACATACAGATGTGAATATTGGTATTAAATCACATGGTGATGTGAACTAGATTATTGACTCTAGTGCAAGTGGGAGACTGAAGGAAATATGCCCTAGAGGCAATAATAAAGTTATTATTTTTTTCCTTATTTCATGATAAATGTTTATTATTCATGCTAGAATTGTATTAACCGGAAACATAATACATGTGTGAATACATAGACAAACATAGTGTCACTAGTATGCCTCTACTTGACTAGCTCGTTAATCGAAGATGGTTAAGTTTCCTAACCATAGACATAAGTTGTCATTTTATTAACGGCATCACATCATTAGGAGAATGATGTGATTGACTTGATCCATTCTGTTAGCTTAGCACTTGATCGTTTAGTATGTTGCTATTGCTTTCTTCATGACTTATACATGTTCCTATGACTATGAGATTATGTAACTCCCGATTACCGGAGGAACACTTTGTGTGCTACCAAACATCACAACGTAACTGGGTGATTATAAAGGTCCTCTACAGGTGTCTCCGAAGGTACTTGTTGAGTTGATGTATTTCGAGGTTAGGATTTGTCACTCCGTCGGAGAGGTATCTCTGGGCCCTCTCGGTAATGCACATCACTATAAGCCTTGCAAGCAATGTAGCTAATGAGTTAGTTACGGGATGATGCATTACGTAACGAGTAAAGAGACTTGCCGGTAACGAGATTGAACAAGGTATTGAGATACCGACGATCGAATCTCGGGCAAGAAACATACCGATGACAAAAGGGAACAACGTATGTTGTTATGCGGTTTGACCGATAAAGATCTTCTTAGAATATGTAGGAGCCAATATGAGCATCCAGGTTCCGCTATTGGTTATTGACCGGAGACGTGTCTCGATCATGTCTACATAGTTCTCGAACCCGTAGGGTCCGCACGCTTAAAGTTAGATGACAGTTATATTATGAGTTTATGTGTTTTAATGTATCGAAGGTTGTTCGGAGTCCTGGATGTGATCACGGACATGACGAGGAGTCTCGAAATGGTCGAGACATAAAGATCGATATATTGGACGACTATATTTGGACACCGGAATGGTTCCGGGTGAGATTGGGACAATACCGGAGCTCCGGGAGGTTATCGGATCCCCCCGGGAGGTATATGGGCCTTAATGGGCTTTAGTAGAAAGGAGGGGAAAGGAGCAAGGGAGGGGCCCCCCCAAGCCCAATCCAAATTGGGAGGGAGGTCGGCCCCCCCTTTCCTTCCTCCCTCCTTCCTCTTCCTTCCCTCTCCCTCTCCAAATAGGAAAAGGAGGAGTCCTACTCCCGGTGGTAGTAGGACTCCCCCATTAGGCGCACCTCCTCCCCTTGACAGGCCCCCTCCACTCCTTTATATACGGGGGTGGGAGGCACCCCATAGACACAACAATTGATCATTGATCTCTTAGCCGTGTGCGGTGCCCCCCTCCACCATAGTCCTCATCGATAATATCATCGTGGTGCTTAGGGGAAGCCCTGCGTCGGTAGAACATCATCATCGTCACCACGCCGTCCTGCTGGCGGAACTCTCCCTCGATACTCGGCTGGATCGGAGTTCGAGGGACATCATCGAGCTGAACGTGTGCAAGAACTCGGAGGTGTCGTGCTTTCGGTGCTTGATCGGTCGGACCGTGAAGACGTACGACTACATCAACTGCGTTGTACTAACGCTTCCTCTTTCGGTCTACGTGGGTACATGGACAACACTCTCCCGTCTCGTTGCTATGCATCACCATGATCTTGCATGTGCGTAGGAAATTTTTTGAAATTACTACGTTCCCCAACACTTTCGTCAAGGGTGACCGACACGTGGCATCCACCGTAACGAAACGCTGTTAAGCTATGGGGTCCGATTTTGGATCTGATAACCCGTTAACAGCCCCGACCAATGGGGATTTTCCACGTGTAAAATCATCATTGGCTAGAAGAAACACGTGTCGGCTCACCTTTGGGACAGATGTCATCCACTCATTGGACCGAAGGCGCCTATGATACGTCGACACGTGGCATGGCCCAACAGAGGCCCATTCCTGTGAAAAGGCCGGCCCGTTTGACTTGGTCAAAAGGTGGCGGGCCGGTCCACGAAAAGCCTGTTAACGGCCTGTTCGCATATAGCCCATTTACAGCCCGCTAACCCAGGGCCCGTTACGACCTATCCTAATTAGGCCCAGTAGCATCATCTAGGCCGTCCAATATGATTCCAGCCCGTTTTAAGTTCCAGCCAATGTATGGCCCATGACGTCTTTCAGCCCATATGAGGCCCTTTGTAACTCTTGGCCCATTAACGACCCGTGGTAAAACTGGTGTAATGAATAGTGTATCACTTTATGCCCATTAACGGCCCATTATTCCATTGGGCCGTTTGCAGCCCATGTTATCTTTCGGCCTTCTCAGGGCCCATTTATTCTTGGGCTCATTTCCAGCATTCGGTTACTTACGGCCCTTTACTGCCATTTTCTACCTGTGGGCCAAATTCAGCCCGTGGTTACAGTCGACCCGTTTGTGGCCCATTAATATGTTGGGTCGTTTTCATAGCGTCACCAAATACAGCCTTTTAACGACGGCCCATTATGGTCGGCCCATGAACGGATGATTCCAACTCTAGCCCGTTTAAGGCCATAATGCGGTCTGTTATTGGCCCATGTTTGGCCAATCGATCATACGGCCCGTATAAGGCCCATTGATGATACGGCCCGTAGAAGGCCCATTGTTTCTATGGCCCGTAGAAGGCCCATTGTTTCTACGGCCTGTAGGAGGCCTAGTGTCACTACAGTAAATATGTAGCCCATGGTTATTGTGGCCTAGTTTTAAAAAATAGGTTATTGCGGCCACTAGCAAACCGCGGAAAAAGAACTGCACTGACTACAGGCAAACAAATAAACAAGACAACAAGGAAATAAATAAGCAAGCAACTTACGCTAGGCTATCACGGCTATTACGCATATTACAACCACTAGGCATCAAAGTTCACCACCAGTGCAAATAAACGCGCCGACAAAAGAATATACAAAACCGAGAGCACTTCAGAAGGCACTAGGCCTGGCCAGGTCGGGCCCCGCAAACGGCTGAAGAAGCTGATTAGACCTCAGTTGTGTCAACGATAGATGCTTCATCCCTAGTTGTATGGCACAATAGTGCGCAAGGCAGTCCTCTGACATCTTCATTACATCTGTAACTTCAAGTCGGAGCTGGGCTGAAGCAAGCCTTTCCGCTTTAAGTTGAGGCTGAAGAAGTCGAACAGATTGAGGCAGCAACTGCACAGAGGTTGTCTCACACCTGCTGGTGAGTAGCTTCAACTCACTGTCTTCATCAAGACAGGACCTTGGGCTTCGTTTGACATGAGAGATTTCAGGGGGTGAGGGAGTCCTGGACTAGGGGGTGTCCGGACAGCCGGACTATCAATATCCGCCGGACTCCAAGACTATGAAGATAGAAGATTGAAGACTCCGGCTCGTGTCCGGAAGGTACTTTCCTTGGCGTGGAAGGCAAGCTTGGCAATACGGATATGTAGATCTCCTACCATTGTAACCGACTCTGTGTAACCCTAGCCTCTCCGGTGCCTATATAAACCGGAGGGGCTTAGTCCGTAGGACGAACACACATTACAACAATCATACCATAGGCTAGCTTCTAGGGTTTAGCCTCCTTGATCTCGTGGTAGATCTACTCTTGTACTACCCATATCATCAATATTAATCAAGCAGGACGTAGGGTTTTACCTCCATCGAGAGGGCCCGAACACAGGTAAAAACATTGTGTCCCTCGTCTCCTGTTACCATCCGCCTAGACGCGATTCGGGACCCCCTACCGAGATCCGCGGTTTTGACACCGACATTGGTGCTTTCATTGAGAGTTCCTCTGTGTCGTCACCGATAGGCTCGATGGCATCTTCAACCATCAACGCTGTGCAGGGTGAGACTTTTCTCCCCGGACAGATCTTCATATTCGGCGGCTTTGCACTGTGAGCCAATTCTCTTGGCCATCTGGAGCAGATCGAAAGCTACGCCCCTGGCCATCAGGTCAGATTCGGAAGCTTAAACTTCACGGCCGATGACCGCGGAGACTTGATCTTCGACGGACTCGAGCCACAGCCAAGCGCGCCACACTGTGACGATGGGCATGATCTAGCTTTGCCGCCGGACAGTGCTTTGGTGGCCGCACTCGGATCCGCTTCGGCCACTAGCCCGGAGCCGATGGCCCATATCGAGGGCCGGTGGATAGAGCGCCGCCAGGGGCTTCACATCCACGGCGATGGGCGAATACCAATCTTCTCCCTGCGAACTTCGTGATCCCGAGGCACGGACTCCTCGCGGACTCCGGGCCTCCAGCGCCCTACCGCTTAATCTGGATTGGGCACGGTTATGGAATTCACCGCGCGGACATCTTCCAAAGACTCGCCTTTTGGCGATATCACAATTCCTCAAGCATCTGTCGCTTATCGGGAGAATCTGGCGGACTATGGCGGGGCGGTTGGAGTTTGGACGATGGAGAAATTGAGCCCACCCACCACCCACTTTGTAGCCACCATCGAGGATCTAACCGACATGCTAGACTACGACTCGATGACATTGGCGCTATGGACGGCGATGGGAGGCGAACAAGAGCCGGCGCCTACGAGGCTTTGGAAGGCCACCTCGTCACATAGCGTATACATGGTGGATACCCCAAAAGAAGGGATGGCGAAAAGCGGCGGAGGCAGATTCTCTAAAGAAGCAGCCCAAACGCCGACGGCGTCGTGGCGCCGCTCTAAATCCGCCACAACAAGAATATAGATTCCGCACAGAAATAACAATACCCAGAGAGTGCCGAAGACAACCCCTCCAAAGACGACTCAACGCGGGAGGATGCGAAGCAAGCCCTCACGAAAGGCGGCGAAGAAAAGGTTGAGGATCAAAGCTATATACCTCCCTCGAAGACGAAACAAGCCTCAATGACGAATTAAATGCGCTACCGAGGACCCCGTCGAACAAGAGCTTTTTAAGCACAGGCTCATCGCTACAGCAGGAAGCCTGAAGAAGGAAAAGCGAAGCTCAAAACAGCGGAAGACGCGCTCCAGATAAGATGGAGCAAAGTACTCAAAACCGCAGATAAATACGGCAATGGCCACCAACCGAAGAGCTACCCGAAACGTAAGCTGCTTCCAGAATTCGACGAGGAAGCCATAGAGCCCCCACCGTCTAACGGCCCAGCCAGGTCCATCTACGGACCCAAAAAGAAAGCCCCAAGAAGCAAAGCAACACGTCAAGTGTCCGACGATAGCGGCACATACAAGTCTGGCGCCGACACCCACTATGTTTCACAGACGAGTCTTTGGATCATGAATTCCCAGCAGGTTTAAACCCATAAACATAGAAGCCTACGATGGAACAACAGACTCGAGTGCGGATAGAAGACTATATATTGCATATACACATGGCGGAGGAGATGATCTCCACGCCATAAAATATCTCCCCTCAAGCTCAAAGGGCCAGCCGTCATTCGCTCAAAAGCCTCCCGTAAACACTTTGTTGGAAGTTGGGAAGAGCTCGAGGAAGCATTTAGAGCAAATTTTCAAGGGACCTATGTTAGTCCTCCGGATGCGAGCGATTTAAGTCATATAACTCAACAACCCGGAGAGTCGGCGGAAATGCGGAACAGGTTTCTTACCAAAAGAACCAAATAGTCGATCGTCTGTGACGCTGAAGCCTTAGCAGCTTTCAAGCACAATGTCCGAGACGAATGGCTTGCCGGACACCTCGGTCAAGAGAAACCGAGGACAATGACCGCATTAACAAGCCTCATGACCCGCTTACATGCGGGGAGGATAGCTGGCTAGCAAGAAGCGACACCAGCTGACCCAAGTACATCCGAGATAAGAGATGGAAGCGGAAAATCACGGCGCAGAAAGGAGCAGCGCGGAATAAAGAGAAAAGCCAAAAAGCACGGCGATTAACGTCGGATTCAAAAGCTCGCGGCCCGATCATGAAACTCAGCCCCTCAAGGATGACGGTGACGAACCTGTCTAACCTACATAAAATTCGGGTCGGATATGTCAAATCCACGGTACCCGGAAGGCCCGCAAATCACACCCACGAGGATTGTTGGGTTTTCAAACAGTCCGCCGATTAAACGCCCGAACACAAGGGGCTCGACGCGTCCAGCGACGAAGATAAACCCCGCCAGCAAGGCACCGGAAAACAAAAGACTTTCCCACAAGGGGTCAAAGCAGTAAACTCACTTCGTGTGAGGACACGGAAAAACAGTGCGGCACTTTCTAAAAAGAGCTTCGCACGGTCCAGCCCAGCAAACCATAAAGTTTGGATATCAAAACCAATCACTTTCGACCACCTGGACTACTCCAGAAGCGTTCGAAACGCGGGATGGACTCCCCTGATATTGAATCCGATCATAGACGGATTGCAATTCACAAACGTCCTAATGGACGGAGGCAGCGACTTAAACCTGCTATATTCAAACACAATCCGTCGGATGGGGAAAGACCCTACCAAAATTCGACACAGCCGCACTTCCTTCGAAGGAGTGACGCCAAGCCCTTATGCCAAGTGCACAGGCTCGATATTACTAGAAGTCGTGTTCGGATCACCGAGCAACTTTCGACGCGAAAAACTAATTTTCCATATCGTCCCGTTTAAAAGTGAATATCAAGCACTGTTGGGACGAAAGGCTTTTGTCCGCTTCAATGCCATACCGCATTACGCGTCTCTTACACTCAAGATGCCCGGTCCACATGGCACCATTTCAGTGCGCGGGTCACTTAAAGACCCCGGATTCGGATAGACGAATCTGGACTCAGCAGGCTAGGGGCTCCCTAGCCGTATACCCTTTCACAAGGGGCTGCGCGCACAACTGACCGCGGTTTCATATAAACCTAGCTTTAAATATTTATGCTTATTCTTTTGCATATCTTTTGCACACACTGTTTCTCAAACTAAACGTTTCTCTTTTTCTACAGATGAACAACGTGCTTACCCGTCTAGGATAACGGCGCAACGGAGACACAGGCACAGACGTGCAGTAGGGGCCCGTTGCAAGGATTCTTTTCAGATTAAGACCCTGCGTAGACCTTTTTATCACTGTCTCTTGTTGTTACTCTCCCTTGGCTTCTTCCTATAGCCAAAGCGAGCTCGACGCTTTGGCATCGGCGCGTCGAAGACCATGCCGCACACGGACACTAGGGGCTTAGGGCATAATTCGCCCATTATTATAAAGTCCGAACACCTTCGGGAGTGTTGGCGTCTCGAGTTAGGCATTATATGCATCAGCTCTGAATCATGTCTTTGGTCAAATGTTGGGTTTGCGGCTCACGTGTTTTGCTGCCTTACGTTCCGTATCACCCGGCTAACGCGCACCGGAGAACTCTGCGATTGTGCCCGGTTAATTTGGCGAGCACCTCGATGAAAGCGAAAATCGATGTCATGATATAGCGAGTCCGTCGACCACTCGATCGACTATCGGAATGTTTAGAATTCCCGCTTTGTGAAGGACCGTTTCGGTCAAGCACATCGCACACCGAATCCGGAGATGCGCGGTGCCACCAGGGGCTATGTCGTAGCCCCACCCTCGAGCTCCATTGGCTAAGTGGAAGAGATAAAGCACTATAGTCCGGATTGCCTCGTTAGCTCGCTACCACCTCCTTATAACAGGACCGAGGCGTCGGATTAAGTGTAGCGATATTTTGCGAACACCCCAGCACCTTGTGCGAGGGGCGTCAAGACTGCATCTTTCGGGTTATACACAAGTATCAAAACGTCCGCGACAGAGAAGTTTTACTACTTGGGCGACAAGTATAAAAAGCTGTCATACCATAGTCATTGATTTACAAGGTCTGCGTTCATTTGAGCGTTACATTCTTTGAGCCTTCGCCTCTACTTTCTGAGCACCGCGCATGACTTCTCCGAAGTAGTGCTCGGCAGGGAGCCGGCTTTCATCCGGACCCTGGGTGGCAACGGCGGTGGCATCCATCTCCGGATAATGCACCTTCACACGGGCAAGAGCCATCCGCGCGCCCTCGATGCAGGCCGACCGCTTCATCTCCTTTATATGCGGCACCGCCCCAAGGAATTGCTGCAATAAGCCAAAGTAGCTCGTCGCCTTGGACCTCTCTGGCCAGACATGGGCCACGATGTCGATCATGGCCGGTCCGGACGATCTATTTAGTTCGGCCCATTCGCCAACCTGTCCGTCGGCGGAAGAGTGCGATCCGGCTGTGGAATTGAGACCAATACAACTCTTCCGCCTCGTGATCCCCGGCTCCGGAAGTGCTTAATGGCATCGGCCGCTTTCGCAGCCAAGTCCATATCTGGATCCTCCGAACTCCACGGCCGCTCAAATTGGCGTGCCAGCATCCATAAACGGCGGCGCATTAGAAAAGGCTTGCCGGCCGCGATTTCTCGGCTTGGCGCAGCTCCTCCTTCATAGCCCGCATTGCGAGCGAGCATCCTTGGCCGGCGGTGGCCTTCTTGAGTCTTCCCGCTCCGATAAGCGCTCCTTTTCAAGAGCCTCATTGCGGTCGGTAGCATCCTTTAATTTCTTGGCCAATTCGCCACCTCCGCCTAGCTTAGGCGGTCGCGCGCCTTTTCGCCTTCAACTCTTGGCCGCCCTCACGGCATTGCGTCACTCCTTCGGGCTTGCTCTTTAGCTAGAGCAAGTTCGGCCCGAAGGCTCTCCACAACAGCAGCACTGTCTGTATAAACAGCATATAACTTATCAGAGGCGGGCTTTGACCCACTCAATAAAGCGGCTGCGGAGAATTTATTTACCTTGCGACTCGTCAAGTCGCTGGTTGACAAGTGCGATGTCAGCATCTGCCACGTCAAGTTGTCGACGCAATTCGGCAAACTCATTAGTCCGGCTGGCCCCCGGACTATCCGCCACCTGTATCAGAACGGCGGTATTCATTACCTGAGATGTTGAGATTTTCGATCCTCGGCACGCTGTCGTCTTCGACAACCTACCGAGTCTCAGGGGCTACTATCTATCTGAGCGCATTTTTATATGCACAACTGTTAAAAAACAAAGGGGTGCGTTATTTTCGCATACCTCAAAACCCGTCAGCAAGCTCATGGCGGCGTCACGCAATCCACTTTCAGCGGACGAAATCCTTCCAATCACCATACACATTAACGCACGGTGATCTTCCGAAATGGGCGCCCTCTCAGCGAGACTCTTGATTCTCGGCGGCCTGCTGGGTGCCGAACTCTTTGGCCCCTCCGGACTCGGGGACGCCCTTCGTGATGACACTTCGGGCTCGCCTGCCTCATCTGGCGGCGCTGCAGACGGAGGCGTATCGCTCTCCATCATCTCCGGAAGAAGGTCCCCCGAGGATGAACTCATCTGAGACGGCTGCAGATCCGAACTGCGATATAAATATTTCGGTTACCTACAGAAGCGTAAATGAAGGTACTTTATTAATTAACTTCCTCTTTCATACTTACGGCTCGTTGGAGAGCTGGTCCTTCGGTGATGATTGCGCGTCCGGATTCTCTCCGGACGCCGGACCCCCCGGTGAGGATTTCCTACCACGCTTAGGGGCTTTGACCTCCGGATCTTCGGAGGCGGCCTCTTCTCCCTCTGAAGGGAGGGATCCTTGGTTCCCTCCTCTTCAGTCGCCTCCTTGGGCGAAGTATTAGCTCCTTTATTTCCCCGTCGCCCCCCCCTCTGTGGCGCGACCTCCAACATTCGACCAGCACGGGCTCCGGGTGCGGTCTCTGGGAGGGTCGGACACCTTATCAGCCTTGATCGCGCCACCCATTCTGTAAGAACAAAGGGTCGAGAGCGAACTTTTGAAAGGCATACAAATAGAATGTCCAGGCTCTGAGCTATTTACCGAGTATCAAGGCGTCGCGGCTCGGGCTTGCGTCCTCGGCTGAATCCGGACCGCCACTGCGGTCCGAAAAACAGCTTGTACATCTCCATGGGTGTCGCACCCATAAAATCTGGAGAATCGAGGTCCCTCGGATTGAATTCCCATAGGCGGAGAGGGCGGCGTTTGCAGGGTAGGAGGTGCACGATTAGCATGACTGCATCACCTTGACCAGGTCGATCTCCCTTGTTTGGAGGTCTCGAATCCGGCCTGCGGTGAGGGCACGTCCTTGGGCGGCCCCAATTGAGCCCTTGGTTGACCCACGACATCGGTTGGCGTGGAGGTCCTGGCGGAAGGAGGGCGGCGGCTTTGCTTGCGCCCCTTGGAGCGATGATGTAAAACCACTCCTGCTGCCACAATCCCAGTTCCTCTTGGAAGGAACCTTGAGCCACGGGCCTCGACCTTCTTACTTATGGTCGCCCGCAAGACTCCGCTTAGCGCCCCGATCATCTTGGCTCTACCTTAAATGTTTTCAGCCACAGGCGAAGCGAGGATGGCGGAGGAAGGCTTCGCAGACAATAATGAATGCAGAGATATGGAGGATGGACTTCGGAGCCAAGTCGTGGAAGTCCATCCCATAGTAGAACAGGAGCCCTCTCACGAAGGGATCCGTCAGGAAGCCTAATCCCCGACGGAGGTGAGATGCGAAAATGACGTATTCGCCGGGCTCGGGGGCTGGCACGGCCTGCCCTGGGGCAGGCAACCTATGCGAAACCTCGTAGGCGGTGCTTGGCCTCACGCGCCTTCAATATGTCCTCCTCCGTGGCGGAGGAGGGCATCCACCGACCCGGAGGTCGGGCGGACATTGTTGTGGATCCGGCGCTCGAATCTGAAGCTCTAGGTGTTGGGCGGGAGCAGAGGAAAGATTCGATCACGAGGTTGAAAGACAAGGACATGCCTTGGTCCTCTTATAAAGGGGTAGAAATACCAAGGGCCGTCTCGTGACCGTTTAGGATTCCCCTTCGATAGAGGCGTGGCGATGGGAGCGGTTGGGTTACCCGCGCGTATTGATGAGGATCCGGAATAAAGGGACACGATCTACGCTTCGACAAGGCGTGCCAAGAAACGCTTCGCTAAGCGTCTTTGAGGTGGAATAAGTAAAGAGCAATTCAAACAAGGGCTCATTGGCGGTGTGATGACGCCGCATAATACGTCGCCAGATTGAATCGATGTATATGTTTTATCCTCTACGGTGGAATGTGGAAATTATTTTTGCGAGCCGGACACTATCTGGTGTTCATCATCTTCCTGGATTATTCAAGGAAGAACCCGCCTTGCAATGCCGAACATTATACACGCCGGACTCATCGTCATTGAAGACTGGTTCGAGACTCTTGAGGAGTCTGGACTAGGGGTGTCCGGACAGCGGACTATCAATATCCGCGGACTCCAAGACTACGAAGATAGAAGATTGAAGACTCCGGCTCGTGTCCGGAAGGTACTTTCCTTGGCGTGGAAGGCAAGCTTGGCGATATGGATATGTAGATCTCCTACCATTGTAACCGACTCTGTGTAACCCTAGCCTCTCCGGTGCCTATATAAACCGGAGGGGCTTAGTCCGTAGGACGAACACACATTACAAAAATCATACCAAAGGCTAGCTTCTAGGGTTTAGCCTCCTTGATCTCATGGTAGATCTACTCTTGTACTACCCATATCATCAATATTAATCAAGCAGGACGTAGGATTTTACCTCCATCGAGAGGGCCCGAACCTGGGTAAAAACATTGTGTCCCTCGTCTCCTGTTACCATCCGCCTAGACGCATAGTTCGGGACCCCCTACCCGAGATCCGCCGGTTTTGACACCGACAGGGGGTTTCGAGTGGATTTTCCATGCGTGGCCGAGAACTCTCTACAATCCTCCTTGGCCCATTTGGTAGACGAGGTTTCGCTGGCCCAATCCACCTGATCCCCCTGGATTCACCTCGATCCACACGAGTCAGAAGGCATGAGGAGGCCCTCGTGGAATTGGAGCCAAGTGCGAGATTGGAACCTTCTCCTTGCCTCGCCATTGGCAGTAGCCGTGCTCACGAATGGGATGTGTGGCTGGAGGGGGATGTATGGCTGGAGGAGGACTTGAGGTTCAAGGGGATTGGGTGAAAGAGGAGGATTCACCAAATCCCCTGAAATCCCCTCCCAAAACCTCCACAATCCCTACCTGTCAAGCAAAGCCTTAGGCTCCGTTCGGTATAGAGGTAGAAAAAACAATGGAAAAAATAACTTGTAACGCCCCAAGACCGATGCTTCAGAAGACTTCTAGCTATTCCGAGTTTCGCCGTGTGTTTCTTTTGTGCTTGCTCTTTTATTTTTGCATTGCATCATGTCATCATGCCATCATGTCATTTAATTTTTAAAACTCAGCTAAATAAATTGCATAGATCTTTTGATCTATTTAAACCAAGGGAACTCACAGGGTGATTTCTCTTTATAACATATCCTTCCAATATTAGGGAGCTATAATAAAAATATTCCATTGTTTTGGAAATCACCATAACACACTTGGAAAATATCCCATGCCATTGTTATCTCAATTCTTGGTCTCCAACCTGGCCCATAATTTCTTTCATCATTTTCCGGAGCTCCACCAAAAATCCGAACATTTTTGGACCTTCCCAACCCTCTCTTCCTATTCAAATCATTTGAATTTAAATCAAATGAGTTTGAATTTAAACTTTCGGTCATGCCCACTTCTATTTTTCCTGGTTCATGCTCATTTTTGTGAGTCCAGGAAAATTATCCCCATGCGCAAATTCTTTCCCGAACCCTCTCTCATTTTTCTTCTCTCTAATATTTTTCTGCTAGAAAATTAGAGTGAGAGAGAAGAGAGCCAGCCCAGCCGACCTCTTAGGCCCGACCAACTAAGCCGGCCCAAGGCCCAGCCGCGCCCCGCTGTTAACCCTAGCGATTCCCCCAGCGCTCGATCCCCATCCCTCTCGTTCCCTCGCCCGCCGCCACACGCACGCACGCACGCATCGAGCCAGGGAGAGGAGCTCCCTTCTGCTCGCACTCTCCTGGCCAGCCGTGTCCCTCCATGGCGCTGCCTTGCTGCTCTATCGAGCGTCCCTCGCCTGTTCCCCTTCATCTCCAGCGCGCCCCATCGCCGGGTCGCCGGACCTTGCCGCCTCGCCATCCGGTCCTGTCCCTCCTCTGCCTCGCCTCCTCCCGCGCACTGTGGCTGATTCCCATGGACGCCGTCGCTCGTCTCCACCACACGCGTGCCTCGCGCTGGGCCTCCCTCTCTTCTTCACAGGAACAAGCAGAAGCCTTCCATGGCGGCCGATGGACCTAGCCATGGTCGCTTCCCCTCCCTCTGCGGCTCACCTCTCCTCCAACTCGCGTCGCTCCACCCCGTGTTGACTTCGCCGGCATCGCCCCCTGCCCAAGCCGTCCCCGAGATCCTCCTCCTTGCTGCTTCGCCTGTTGCCTCCCATGGAGCTCCGCCGCTGGGGCTGCTCCTCGCCTGCGTCGCTACCTTCCCTCGCGCTGCTGCTCCTCTGCTTCATCCTCTGCCGCCCGCAGCGCGCGTGACCGAGCTGCCCCTGCCTTGTTCGACCACCGGAACCGCGCCAAGTCATTGCCTCTTTGCCAAGGCCATCGCCGAGTTACCCCAGGACCCGTGGAGTCATGCATGGGAAAACCAAGTCTGAAGACTACCGTGACCGTGTATCTTGCCAAGTACCACTACCGTTCCTCAAGACCGCCAAGTTCAACTACACGGTGATGCGCCAAGTACCCCCTCGGATCGTCAAGTTCGACTACGGAGCTGCCAAGTACCACTACGATTGCCGTGTGCATCTGCGGATCGCCAAGTACCCCTTCGGATCGCCAAGTTCATCTATGAAGCGTGTCGTCTTCAATGGTGTACCACTACCGACGCCGTGTACGACTACTTCCACGATGTCCCGTGAACGCCTACTTCCTCTACACCGCTCCGAACTCGACCCGCCCCGAAAATGCACGCTTCAAAGGTATAATCCCGAGATGACCGCCCATGGACCGAGTGCATGTGTTGTATGAGATGCTCGTGTTTGCACCGTGTCCGAGAGAGGTTTTCGCACGTTCCTCGTTTGCCATGCCGCCGTCCCGTGGAAACCCGGAATCCGGGAGCACCCCACCATCCTTGCATGATACGCTCCCGTCACACTTCCTTTTGCACCGGTACCTTCATGAGTTATCGGGACCGATATGTTGCCGTGGCATCATTTTCGGATATGTTGCCGTGGCACCATTTTTGTTTCGCCGCCGTGGCACCCTTTTCGTTCCGCCATGGTGACGAAATGCTTCATAACATGCTCATGTCAACATTTTCATAAAAAATTGCATAAACTTGCATATATCATCTACATCATGATAACAAGATTTAAAATGTTTTAAATTTTGTTTGCTTTAAAATTGCTAAATGACATATGGGGATTTTCTGGAATTATTGTTTGTTGTTTTTGGCCTCATTTTAACTTGCCTAAATAGATAGTTTTATTATGCTTCACCCCTTGCCATGTTTAATAACATTTAATATTGATGAGTAGCTTATAACGAGAGAGAAATAAATATTTGAATGTGGTGTTTCGTCAATATGCAACTCGTTGCATATTGAGCTCCACTTAATTTGTAGTGTTGTTTTTTGCATATTGCCATGCCATGCCTCATTAAACCAGACATGCATCATACTTGTTTGTGCATCATGCCATGATTATGCTTGTGTGTTTACCATGTTGCTTGCTTCTTTCCGGTTTGCTTCTCTCGTTAGCTTCGGTTTCGTTCCGGAGTTGTGAGGATTCGTTCGACTACGTCCGTTGGTCTTCTTCATGGACTCGTTCTTCTTCCTAGCGGAATCTTGGGCAAGATGACCATTACCCTTGATATCACTTCTATCTTTGCTTGATAGTTGCTCCGTTCTATCGCTATGCTGCGCTACCTATCACTTGTTTACCATGCCTCCCATATTGCCATGTCAGCCTCTAACCTTTTCACCCTTCCTAGCAAACCGTTGTTTGGCTATGTTACCGCTTTGCTCAGCTCCTCTTATAGCGTTGTTAGTTGCAGGTGAAGTTGAAGATTTCTCCATGGTGGACAGGATTATGATTGGGATATCACAATATCTCTTATATTATTAATGCGTCTATATATTTGGTAAAGGGTGGAAGACTCGGCCTTTTGCCTGGTGTTTTGTTCCACTCTTGCCGCCCTAGTTTCCGTCATACCGGTGTTATGTTCCCAGATTTTGCGTTCCTTACGCGGTTGGGTGATTTATGGGACCCCCTTGACAGTTTGCTTTGAATAAAACTCCTCCAGTAAGGCCCAACCTTGGTTTTAACATTTGCCACCTAAGCCTTTTTCCCTTGGGTTCTGCAGACTCAAGGGTCACCTTTATTTTAACCCCCCCGGTCGGTGCTCCTTCGAGTGTTGGTCCAAGCAGGCGAACTACGGGGCCTGCACGGGCAACTTCGAGGCTGGTTTTACTCGTGGGTGACCTATCCGTTGTGCCACGAGCGAGATATGTGCAGCTCCTATCGGGATTTGTCGGCACATCGGGTGGCTTTGCTGGTCTTGTTTTACCATTGTCGAAATGTCTTGTAAACCGGGATTCCGAGTCTGATCGGGTCTTCCTGGGAGAAGGAATATCCTTCGTTGACCGTGAGAGCTTATGATGGGCTAAGTTGGGACACCCCTGCAGGGTATAAACTTTCGAAAGCCGTGCCTGCGGTTATAGGCAGATGGGAATTTGTTAATGTCCGGTTGTAGATAAATTGACACCAGATCCGAATTAAAACGCATCAACCGCGTGTGTAGCCGTGATGGTCTCTTCTCGGCGGAGTCCGGGAAGTGAACACGGTTTTGGGTTATGTTTGACGTAAGTAGGAGTTCAGGATCACTTCTTGATCATTGCTAGTTCACGACCGTTCCGTTGCTTCTCTTCCCGCTCTTATTTGCGTATGTTAGCCACCATATCATGCTTAGTCGCTGCTGCAACCTCACCACTTATCCATTCCTTACCCATAAGCTTAAATAGTCTTGATCTCGCGGGTTTTGAGATTGCTGAGTCCTCGTGGCTCACCAGATACTATCAAAACAGTTGCGGTGCCGATGCTACCAGTGCAGGTGATGCAACCGAGCTCAGATGGGAGCTCAACGAAGATCTTAGTTGTTGCTATGTTTTGTTTCTTGATGATCAGTAGTGGAGCCTAGTTGGGACGAACTGGGATCTAGCAGTTGGGTTATCTTCTTTTCTTTTAGCTTTGTCCGTAGTCGGACTATGTGTGTGTACTCTGAATGATGTATGATTTATTATATGTTCATTGTGTGAAGTGGCGATTGTAAGCCAACTCTTTATCCCATTCTTGTTCATTACATGGGATTGTGTGAAGATGACCCTTCTTGCGACAAAACCACAATGCGGTTATGCCTCTAAGTCGTGCTTCGACACGTGGGAGATATAGCCGCATCGTGGGTGTTATAAGTTGGTAATCAAAGCCATCCCCGACTTAGGAGCCCCCTGCTTGATTGTTTGCTGGCGTTGTTGAGTCTAGAACAAAAATATTTTGGGTCTTAGGATTATATATATCGGAGAGTAGGATTCTTTTTACTCCTCAGTCCCTTAAATCGCTCTGGTGAGGTCTCTGGCGTAGATGTTTTGTCTTTCCTCTCCTCAAATTTCACTAAAAATTTAGGATCACGCGGATATCTTGGGATCGTTCCGATATTCTTATGGCGAGAACATTGTTCTTGGTGCCTCGACATTTAGGGGTTGTGGCGGTGTCGGGGAGTTGAGCTCCGAGGTGTTGTCGTCATAATTTTATCGTTGCGATTACGGAATACACGAGTTTTGCCGACATCGAAAATCTCTTTTATGCAGTTGTTGGTGAGATAACCTCGGCATCACCCGATCTTTGGGGAGTTCGGGAGTATTGCCATAACTTCATTATAACGGATGCTTTTGAAGGTTGAGGTACACGATTTCGAAGGTTTCTTGGTTATGTGTTGACGGATGGATACAGCTTGGATGTAGGGATTGTTAGTTTTGGGTGAGATATATATTGCTTCCTGTATCCCCAACACAGTTGCATAACCAGAAAGTTTCGGGAGTTTTATAGGTGGGAATTCAAGTAGCTCCTAGAATATCTTTTCGACAGATGCATGATATGAGATTGAGGTTCGACGTCTAGTGGTCCGCCTATCCACGGTCGTTTTTTACAATGGTCTCGTTGTGTCTTAAAGAACCCTTGGCTATGCTGGTTCGGGGACACCGTATGTCATGTGCCTTGCCTTGTACATGATGGTCTTTGTATGATCGAGCCCGTGTGGGCCCCACCATGAAAACTTCGGACGGAATCTCTATCATATGTTTGTTCCGGCTTATTCTGCAAGCCAAATCCTTTGTTTTGTTTCATTTGTGGTACTAGAGTTGCTTCGAAGTCAAATGTTGAATCCATACCTTCCCTAAATGGTGTTCTCATATTTCTATGGGAGTGCTAATCCTTCTTGATCATTGAGGTCGTCATGTTAATTCTTTTCCTATCGGTGTGCTTCTCTTCAAGTGGATCCGATCATTCTCCCCATCCGCAAGATCAATTCTAAGTTTTCTCAACGGTATTTGTTTCATCCGTCCCAAGTTGTCTTTGTTTTCCCGCCCTCCCACCCTTTTTCTTCAAGGACTCAGATTTCTTAATCGGGTATTCATTTTATTGATGGGAAGTCTCTTCATTCTTTTCCGTCAATGTTCTTATCCGGTGATTTCCCATGAAGATGCTCAACAGTTTCAAGTTCGTAATTCTTCGTTATTTTCTTCTCCGGTGGATTTACCTCAAGCTTTTGGTGTTGATCATATCCTTATCCTCGTTCAAATGCTATCCCATGCCGGTGCCTCTCATAATTGCTCACCTCTCTCTATTCTTATCCGGAGTGCTCAAGATATCTCGAAAGATTCGTGTTTCCATTCTCAATCCGTTCAAGTTATTTTGAGGTTGTTACCTCATTCAAGCAATTTAATTCTACTGGTGCAATCTCTATTTTCAATCAATCGTTCAACGGTGTTTCTTTTGAGTAGGCCCATAACCCACAGGTCTTTTCCCAGGATCTTACCTGACTTCCTAATTTCCCCGGAGCTATTCCCAAATTCATTTCAAAGTTTGACGTAAGAATGAATTATCATCAGTCAAATGCCTTCTCCAAGTTCGTTTTCAAATTCTTTTCATTTTTGGCTCAACCTTTTTTTTCTTTTAATCCTTCCGGAGTGCCTCAACAATTCATGGTGGTTCTCATCATCATTCTCAGCATGTGAAGACCGAAGAAGAGTTCCTCTTAAATCCTTACCCGTTCTTCCAGAGATTAATGGTTCTAGCTTTATACCATCCTCTCATAATTGTTTTCGATTGTGAGAATTCTTTTCACCCATCCGGAGCATTTCATGAGTTGTTTCCATTTCTTTCCTCCAAAGGCCATCATGTCATAATTCTTCATTCTCAGCCTTCAGCTCTTGTTCTACAAATCTTACCGGTGAATCATTCAAATATTCTCTAATAAATTCATGATCCCTTCATTCTCATGTATCTAAATTTCTCAAGTATCTTCATTCGTTTTCCAATTCTTCCCGATGAATTGTGCCTTTGCTGCTTTCATTTTCAATTCTTACGGTGGTTCCTTCAAGATTTCTCTTCCTTCGTTATCGTACCAATTCATTCATTCTTTCGTTGTTTCAATCCCACCGGTGGTTCAATCAATACCTTCTCAAGCTTGCGCTATATCTCTTTTAATCCTTTCAAGGGGAATAAGTAGTATGCCAAATCCATTGCTTGTCATCAATTTAATTTGATGAAGGATAAGCATACAATAAATCTTATTCTTATTTCCTCGAGGTGATTCAATTCTCTTCTTTCGGAGATTGTTCATGATGAAGTAATTCTTGTTTCTAGTGTTTCATCTTTTCTTTTTCCGGAGTTCCAAGTTTTCTCGGTTATATCGTTGCGAAGCTCCTTCTAAATCATCGGAAGGCTTCGCCTTGTATTTGCAACTTCTCTTTCTATCATCCTTTTATTACCGGAGTTCTTCTTGGAGGCTCTATATGGTGGTTCGTCAAGGGTTCTTTTCATTCTTCAATTGTTCTTCAAGATTTCTCTCGAAGTTATGACCCGCCAAGCTATACTCAAAAATTAAACATGGTACTCAACACATGTTTTGTTTTGAGGCGTTCAAGCATTCTTCATCTTGCATTCCAAAGTGCAATTCTTTCTACCTTATCTTTTGAGGTGGTGTTATATCATTCTTGAAAATTTCCATTCATGTTTCATGATTCATATGTTGTCAAGAATGAGGTATTTTAAATCCATTAATCTCTTCGTTGGATTTATCTTGTGTCATATTTCACCTAAAGCCTTCCCCAAGGAATGTTGCTAATTGTGGTGCTTATCGATAATCCAAGTTTCCTCCTATTCTCTCATTAAAAGAAGTTTTCATCTCTTCGTTGATCTCAAGCAAGCAATTGTTTCAGTTAGTGGCCGGTTGTCACCTCATAATTTTGAGAAGTTTTCCATAAGCCCACTACAAGCTTATTCGTTTCGTTGTTGGTTTCCAACAACTCCGTTATAACCTTCTTGGAAGGGTGCTTTCCATGTTCATTTTTTTTGCAAAAGTTGTCTTTTTCTTCTCCATTCTGTTATTCCAATGATCTATCTTCTATTCTTTCTCCCGGAGACATTGTGATGTTGCTCTTTTCACTCATCATCTTGAATTGTGAGGATCGTGTTCTTTTCGTGCTTATCCATTTAACCGGAGTGTTGTGTTCTCATTCAAGTTCTTTTCATCTTATCAAGTCTTGCATCTCTTTTCAACCGGAGTGCTGTCCGAATTTGTTCCTCCTTGTTCCTTGTTTATCTCGTTTCAACCAGAGTGGTTCCAATTCCTTCTTGACCATTGTACTCGTCATTCATAGCTTTGCAGCCTCCAAGGTTCACATGGTGTTCCTTCTTTCTATTCTCTACCGCAGTGCTCTCAATTGTGTTCAACTCCGTTGTGTTCTTTCTTTCAACTTTTCAACCTCTCAAGGTTCTTTGGTTTCACTCATTGGTCGAAGAAGCAACTTAGTTTTACCTCTTCTCTTCCTTTTTCGTTTCTCTCCGGTGCCATCCTAGATCTCGGGACGAGATCCTCTTGTAGTGGTGGAGTGTTGTAACGCCCCAAGACCGATGCTTCAGAAGACTTCTAGCTATTCCGAGTTTCGCCGTGTGTTTCTTTTGTGCTTGCTCTTTTATTTTTGCATTGCATCATGTCATCATGCCATCATGTCATTTAATTTTTAAAACTCAGCTAAATAAATTGCATAGATCTTTTGATCTATTTAAACCGAGGGAACTCACAGGGTAATTTCTCTTTATAACATATCCTTCCAATATTAGGGAGCTATAATAAAAATATTCCATTGTTTTGGAAATCACCATAACACACTTGCAAAATATCCCATGCCATTGTTATCTCAATTCTTGGTCTCCAACCTGGCCCATAATTTCTTTCATCATTTTCCGGAGCTCCACCAAAAATCCGAACATTTTTGGACCTTCCCAACCCTCTCTTCCTTATTCAAATCATTTGAATTTAAATCAAATGAATTTGAATTTAAACTTTCGGTCATGCCCACTTCTATTTTTCCAAGTTCAAGCTCATTTTTGTGAGTCCGGGAAAATTATCCCCATGCGCAAATTCTTTCCCGAACCCTCTCTCCTTTTTCTTCTCTCTAATATTTTTCTGCTAGAAAATTAGAGGGAGAGAGAAGAGAGCCAGCCCAGCCGACCTCTTAGGCCCGACCAACTAAGCCGGCCCAAGGCCCAGCCGCGCCCCGCTGTTAACCCTAGCGATTCCCCCAGTGCTCGATCCCCATCCCTCTCGTTCCCTCGCCCGCCGCCACACGCACGCACGCACGCATCGAGCCAGGGAGAGGAGCTCCCTTCTGCTCGCACTCTCCTGGCCAGCCGTGTCCCTCCATGGCGCTGCCTTGCTGCTCTATCCAGCGTCCCTCGCCTGTTCCCCTTCATCTCCAGCACGCCCCATCGCCGGGTCGCCGGACCTTGCCGCCTCGCCATCCGGTCTTGTCCCTCCTCTGCCTCGCCTCCTCCCGCGCACCGTGCCCGATTCCCATGGATGCCGTCGCTCGTCTCCACCACACGCGTGCCTCGCGCTGGGCCTCCCTCTCTTCTTCACAGGAACAAGCAGAAGCCTTCCATGGCGGCCGATGGACCTAGCCATGGTCGCTTCCCCTCCCTCTGCGGCTCACCTCTCCTCCAACTCGCGTCGCTCCGCCCCGTGTTGACTTCTGGCATCGCCGCCCGCCCAAGCCGTCCCGAGCTCCTCCTCCTTCTTGCCGCTGTTGCCTCCCATGGAGTGTTGGGGAGCGTAGTAATTTCAAAAATTTCCTCACGCACACGCAAGATCATGGTGATGCATAGCAACGAGAGGGAGAGTGTTGTCCACATACCCTTGTAGACCCAGGCGGAAGCGATCTGGCGTAGAGGAAGTAGTCGACGTTCTCCTCGCGATCCGACCGATCCGGCGCCGTTACTCCGGCGCCCCGAGTTCTTGACACACGTACAGCTCGATGGCGTCCCTCGTACTCCGATCCAGCCGAGTGTCGAGGGAGAGTTTCGTCGAGACGACGGCGTGGTGGCGATCTTGATGTTTCACGGCGCGAGGCTTCGCCTAAGCTTGCGACGGTATGACCGAGGTGGAATATGGTGGAGGGGGCACCGACACGGCTAAGGAGCGATCTAAAGATCAAACTTGTGTGTTCAAGGTGCCCCCTGCCCCGTATATAAAGGAGGGAGGGGGAGGCCGGCCGGCCTAGAGGAGGCCGGGAGGAGTCCTACTCCCAGGAGTAGGACTCCCCCTTCCTAGTTGGAATAGGATTGGGGGAGGGAAGAGAGAGAGGCGCGCCCCCCCTCCTTGTCCTATTCGGACTGGGGGAGAGGCGCTGTGCCACCTCTGGCCGGCCCCTCCTCTTCTCCCTCGAGGCCCATCGAGGCCCATTTACCCTCGGGGTTCGGTAACCTCCGGTACTCAGTAAATTCCGTTTTACTTGGAACCATTCGAACTCCAAACATAGGCTTCCAATATATCAATCTTTATGTCTCGACCATTTCGAGACTCCTCGTCATGTCCGTGATCACATCCGGGACTCGAACTTCTTGGTACATCAAAATACATAAACTCATAATAAGCATCATCGAAACCTTAGCGTGCGGACCCTACGGTTCGAGAACAATGTAGACATGACCTAGAACTATTCACGGTCAATAACCAACAGCGGGACCTGGATGCCCATATTGGTTCCTACATATTCTCGAAGATCTTTGTCGGTCAGATTGCATAACAACATCGTTGTTCCTTTGTCATCGGTATGTTACTTGCCGAGATTCGATCGTCGGTATCCAATACCTAGTTCAATCTCGTTACCGCAAGTCTCTTTACTCGTTCCGTAATACATCATCTCACAACTAACTCATTAGTTGTAGTGCTTGCAAGGCTTCGATGATGTGCATTACCGAGAGGGCCCAGAGATACCTCTCCAGACAATCGGAGTGACAAAACCTAATCTCGAAATCGCCAACCCAACATCGCCTTTGGAGACACTGTAGTACTCCTTTATAATCACCCGATTACGTTGTGACGTTTGGTAGCACCAAAGTGTTCCTCCGTAAGCGGAGTTGCATAATCTCATAGTTACGAGGAACATGTATATGTCATGGATAAAAGCGGTAGCAACATACTAAGCGATCGTGTGCTAAGCTAAGGGAATGGGTCATGTCAATCAGATCATTCTACTAATGATGTGACCTTGTTAATCAAATAACAACTCCTTGTTCATGGTCAGGAAACATAACCATCTTTGATTAACAAGCTAGTCTAGTAGAGGCATACTAGTGACATGTTGTTTTGTCTATGCATTCACACATGTATCATGTTTCGGTTAATACGATTCTAGCATGAATGATAAACATTTATCATGAAATAAGGAAATAAATAATAACTTTATTATTACCTCTAGGGCATATTTCCTTGAGTCTCCCACTTGCACTAGAGTCAATAATCTAGATTACATAGTAATGATTCTAACACCCATGGAGTCTTGGTGCTGATCATGTTTTGCTCGTGGAAGAGGCTTAGTCGGCGGTTCGCAACATTCAGATCCGTATGTATCTTGCAAATCTCTATGTCTCCCATCGGACTAAGTCCGGATGGAATTGAAGCGTCTCTTGATGTGCTTGGTCCTCTTGTGAAATCTGGATTCCTTCGCTAAGGCAATTGCTCGAGATTGTCACGAAGATTTTCATTGGACCCGATGCACTAGGTATGACACCTAGATCGGATATGAACTCCTTCATCCGACTCCTTCATTAGCTGCTTCGAAGCTGCTATGTACTCGCTTCACATGTAGATCCGCTTCGACGCTTTGTTTAGAACGCACCAACTTACAGCTCCTCCGTTTAGTGTAAATCGTATCCGGTTTGCGATTTAGAATCGTCCGGATCGGTGTCAAAGCTTGCATCAACGTAACTGTTTACGATGAGCTCTTTGTCACCTCCATATCGAGAAACATATCCTTAGTCCTTTTCGGGTATTCGGGATGTTCTTGACCGCTGTCCGATGATCCACTCTGGATTACTTTGGTACCTCCTGCTAGGCTTATAGCAAGGCACACATCAGTGCGGTACACAGCATTGCATACATGATAGAGCCTATGGTGAAGCATAGGAACATCTTTCATTTTCTCTCTATCTTCTGCGGTGGTCGGGCATTGAGTCGACTCAACTTCACACCTTGTAACACGTGCAAGAACCCTTTCTTTGCTTGATCCATTTTGAACTTCTTCAAAATTTTGTCAAGGTATGTGCTTTGTGAAAGTCCAATCAAGCGCCTTGATCTATCTCTATAGATCTTAATGCCCAATATGTAAGCAGCTTCACGAGGTCTTTCATTGAAAAACTCTTATTCAAGTATCCCTTTATGCTATCCAGAATTCTATATCATTTCCGATCAGCAATATGTCATCTACATATAATATCGTAAATGCTCTGAGCTCCCACTCACTTTCTTGTAAATACAGCTTCTCCAAAAGTGCATACAAACCCAAATGCTTTGATCACACTATCAAAGCGTTTATTCCAACTCGAGATGCTTGCAGGTCCATAGATGGATCATTGGAGCTTGCACACTTTGTTAGCTCCTTTGGATCGATAAAACCTTCGGTTGCATCATATACAACTCTTCTTCCGTAAATCCATTCAGAATGCGTCTTTACATCCATTTGCCAAATTTCATAATCATAAAATGCGCAATTGCTAACATGATTCGGACGGACTTAAGCATCGCCACGGGTGAGAAGGTCTCATCGTAGTCAATCCCTTGAACTTGCCGAAAACCCTTTGCGACAAGTCGAGCTTTATAAACGATAACATTACCGTCGTCGTCGGTCTTCTTCTTGAAGATCCACTTGTTTTCTATTGCTTGCCGACCCTCGGGCAAGTCAACCAAAATCCATACTTTGTTTTCATACATGGATCCCATCTCGATTTCATGGCCTCAAGCCATCTTGCGAATCTGGGCTCACCATCGCTTCTTCATAGTTCGTAGGTTCATCATGATCTAGTAGCATGATTTCCGAACAGGATTACCGTACCACTCAGTGCGGATCTTACTCTGGTTGATCTACGAGGTTCTGCGGTAACTTGATCTGAAGTTTCATGATCAACATCATTAACTTTCTCACTACTTGGTGTAGGTGTCTCGAAACCGTTTTTGCGACGAACTACTTTCAAGTAAGGAGAAGGTACTATTACCTCATCAAGTTCCACTTTCCTCCCACTCACTTCTTTCGAGAGAAACTCCTTCTCTAGAAAGGATCCAATCTTAGCAACGAATGTCTTGCCTTCGGATCTGTGATAGAAGGTGTACCCAACTGTCTCCTTTGGGTATTCTATGAAGACACATTTCTCGATTTGGGTTCGAGCTTATCGGGTTGAAGCTTTTTCACATAAGCATCGCATCCCCAAACTTTAAGAAACGACAACTTTGGTTTCTTGCCAAACCATAGTTCATAAGGTGTCGTCTCAACGGATTTCGACGGTGTTCTATTCGGTGTGAATCGGCCGTCTCTAGAGCATAACCCCAAAGCGATAGCGGTAAATCAGAAGAGACATCATAGATCGCACCATATCTAGTAAAGTACGATTCTGACGTTCGGACACACCATTCTGTTGTGGTGTTAGGGTGGCGTGAGTTGCGTAAACTATTCCACATTGTTTCAAATGTAGACCAAACTCGTAACTCAAATATTCTCCTCCACGATCGGATCGTAGAAACTTAATTTTCTTGTTACGATGATTTTCAACTTCACTCTGAAATTCTTTGAACTTTTCAAACGTTTGGACTTATGTTTCATTAAGTAGATATACCCATATCTGCTTAAGTCATCTGTGAAGGTGAGAAAATAACGATATCCGCCACGAGCCTCAACATTCATTGGACCACATACATACAGTATGTATGATTTCCAACAAATCTGTTGCTCTCTCCATAGTACGGAGAAGCGGTGTTCTAGTCATCTTGCCCATGAGGCACGGTTCATAAGTGCCAAGTGATTCATAATCAAGTGACTCCAAAAGCCCATCGTATGGAGTTTCTTCATGCGCTTTACACCGATATGACCTAAGCGGCGAGTGCCACAAATAAGTTGCACTATCATTATCAACTCTGCATCTTTTGGTTTCAACATTATGAATATGTGTATCACTACTATCGAGATTCATAAGAAATAGACCACTCCTCAAGGGTGCATGACCATAAAAGATATTACTCATATAAATAGAACAACCATTATTCTCGATTTAAATGAATAACCGTCTCGCATCAAACAAGATCCAGATATAATGTTCATGCTCAACGCAGCACCAAATAACAATTATTTAGGTCTAAAACTAATCCGAAGGTAGTTGTAGAGGTAGCGTGCCGACCGCGATCACATCGACTTTGGAACCATTTCCCACGCGCATCGTCACCTCGTCCTTTGCGGTGTTAAGCAATCCGTAGTCCTGCTTTGAGTTGCAAATATTAGCAATGTAACCGATATCAAATACCAGTGCTCTGCGAGCTCTAGTAAGGTACACATCAATAACATGTATATCACATATACCTTTGTTCACCTTGCCATCCTTCTTATCCGCCAAATACTTGGGGCAGTTCCGCTTCGGTGACGATCGCTTGCGGTAGAAGCACTCGATTTCAGGTTTAGGGCCGGACTTGGGTTTCTTCTCTGAGCGACAACTTGCTTGCTGTTCTTCTTGAAGTTCCTTCTTCTTCCCTTTGCCTTTCTTCTTGAAACTAGTGGTCTTATTGACCATCAACACTTGATGCTCCTTCTTGATTTCTACCTCGCAGCCTTTAGCATTGCGAAGAGCTCTGCATAGTCTTTACTAACCCTTGCATATTATAGTTCATCACGAAGCCTTTGTAGCTTGGTGGCGGTGATTGAAGAATTACATCAATGACACAATCATCCGGAAGATTAACTCCCAATTGTGTCAAGTGATTGTAGTACCCGGACATTACGAGTATATGCTCACTAATGTAACTATTCTCCTCCATCTTGCAGCTATAGAACTTATTGGAGACTTCATATCTCTCAATCCGGGCATTACTGTTGAAATATCAACTTCAACTCTGGAACATCTCATATGCTCCATGACGTTCAAAACGTCGTTGAAGTCCCGGTTCTAAGCCGTAAAGCATGGCACATCGAACTATAGAGTAGTCATCGACTTTGCTCGCCAGACGTTCATAACATCTGCGGTTGCATTAGCAGAGTCTGGCACCTAGCGGTGCATCCGGGGCGTAACTCTTACGTGCAGCAATGAGGATAATCCTCAAGTTACGGACCCGATCCGTGTAATTGCTACCATCATCTTTCAACTTTGCTTTCTCAAGGAACGCATTAAAATTCAACGGAACAACAAAGACGAGCCATCTATCTACAATCAAACATAAACAAGCAAGATACTATCGGTACTAAGTTCATGATAAATTTAAGTTCAATTAATCATATTACTTAAGAACTCCCACTTAGAAAAACATCTCTCTAGTCATCTAAGTGATCACGTGATCCAAATCAACTAAACCATAACCGATCATCACGTGAAATGGAGTAGTTTTCAATGGTGAACATCTTATGTTGATCATATCTACTATATGATTCACGCTCGACCTTTCGGTCTCCGTGTTCCGAGGCCATATCTCGCATATGCTAGGCTCGTCAAGTATAACCCGAGTATTCTGCGTGTGCAAAACTGGCTTGCACCGTTGTAGATGGACGAGAGCTTATCACACCCGATCATCACGTGGTGTGCGGGCACGACGAACTTTGGCAACGGTGCATACTCGGGAGAACACTTCTTGATAATTTAGTGAGAGATCATCTTATAATGCTACCGTCAATCAAAGCAAGATAAGATGCATAAAAGGATAAACACCACATGCAAATCAATATAAGTGATATGATATGGTCATCATCATCTTGTGCTTCACGATCCCCATCTTGCGGCACCACCATGATCACCATCGTCACCGCGCGACACCTTGATCTCCATCGCAGCATCGTTGTCGTCTCGCCAAACTTATGCTACTACGACTATCGCTACCGCTTAGTGATAAAGTAAAGCATTACAGGCGATTGCATTGCATACAATAAGCGACAACCATATGGCTCCTGCCGATTGCCGATAATTTCGGTTACAAAACATGATCATCTCATACAATAAAATATAGCATCACGTCTTGACCATATCACATCACAACATGCCTGCAAAAACAAGTTAGACGTCCTCTACTTTGTTGTTGCAAATTTTACGTGGCTGCTACGGGCTTAAGCAAGAACCAGTCTCACCTACGCATCAAAACCACAACGATATTTCGTCAAATAGACTCCGTTTTAACCTTCTCAAGGACCGGGCGTAGCTTTTCGGTTCAACTAAAGTGAGAGAGACAGCACCCACCGGTCACCTTTAAGCAACGAGTGCTCGTGGCGGTGAAACCAGTCTCGCGTAAGCGTCACGCGTAATGTCGGTCAGGCCGCTTCATCTCACAATACCGCTGAACCAAAGTATGACATGCTGGTAGGTAGTATGACTTGTATCGCCCACAACTCACTTGTGTTCTACTCGTGCAAAACACCAAACCATAGAAAAACCTAGGCTCGGATGCCTTTGTTGGGGAACGAGTAATTTCAAAAAATTCTACGCACACGCAAGATCATGGTGATGCATAGCAACGAGAGGGAGAGTGTTGTCCACATACCCTTGTAGACCCAAGCGGAAGCGATCACAACGTAGAGGAAGTAGTCGACGTTCTCCTCGCGATCCGACCGATCCGGCGCCGTTACTCCGGCGCCCGAGTTCTTGACACACGTACAGCTCGATGGCGTCCCTCGTACTCGATCCAGCCGAGTGTCGAGGGAGAGTTTCACAAGACGACGTGCAGGACGATCTTGATGTTTCACGGTAGCAGGCTTCGCCTAAGCTTGACGGTATGACCGAGGTGGAATATGGTGGAGGGGGCACCGCACACGGCTAAGGAACGATCTAAAGATCAAACTTGTGTGTTCCAAGGTGCCCCCTGCCCCGTATATAAAGGAGGGAGGGGGAGGCCGGCCGGCCTAGAGGAGGCGGCTGGGAGGAGTCCTACTCCCACCGGAGTAGGACTCCCCTTCCTAGTTGGAATAGGATTGGGGGAGGGGAAGAGGAGAGGCGCCACCCCCTCCTTGTCCTATTCGGACTGGGGAGAGGGGCGCCACCACCCTGGCCGGCCCTCCTCTTCTCCCTCGAGGCCCATCGAGGCCCATTTACCCTCGGGGGTTCCGGTAACCTCCGGTACTCGGTAAATTCCGTTTTAGCGGAACCATTCGAACTCCAAACATAGGCTTCCAATATATCAATCTTTATGTCTCGACCATTTCGAGACTCCTCGTCATGTCCGTGATCACATCCGGGACTCGAACTTCTTCGGTACATCAAAATACATAAACTCATAATAAGCGCCATCGAAACCTTAAGCGTGCGGACCCTACGGTTCGAGAACAATGTAGACATGACCTAGAACTATTCACGGTCAATAACCAACAGCGGGACCTGGATGCCCATATTGGTTCCTACATATTCTACGAAGATCTTTGTCGGTCAGACCGCATAACAACATCGTTGTTCCCTTTGTCATCGGTATGTTACTTGCCCGAGATTCGATCGTCGGTATCCAATACCTAGTTCAATCTCGTTACCGCAAGTCTCTTTACTCGTTCCGTAATACATCATCTCACAACTAACTCATTAGTTGTAGTGCTTGCAAGGCTTGATAATGTGCATTACCGAGAGGGCCCAGAGATACCTCTCCAGACAATCGGAGTGACAAAACCTAATCTCGAATACGCCAACCCAACATACGCCTTTGGAGACACCTGTAGTACTCCTTTATAATCACCCGATTCGTTGTGACGTTTGGTAGCACCAAAGTGTTCCTCCGTAAACGGAGTTGCATAATCTCATAGTTACAGGAACATGTATATGTCATGGATAAAAGCAGTAGCAACATACTAAGCGATCGTGTGCTAAGCTAAGGGAATGGGTCATGTCAATCAGATCATTCTACTAATGATGTGACCTTGTTAATCAAATAACAACTCCTTGTTCATGGTCAGGAAACATAACCATCTTTGATTAACAAGCTAGTCTAGTAGAGGCATACTAGTGACATGTTGTTTTGTCTATGCATTCACACATGTATCATGTTTCCGGTTAATACAATTCTAGCATGAATGATAAACATTTATCATGAAATAAGGAAATAAATAATAACTTTATTATTGCCTCTAGGGCATATTTCCTTCATGGAGCTCCGCCGCTGGGGCTGCTCCTCGCCTGCGTCGTTGCCTTCCCTCATGGCTGCTTTGCTCCTCGCTTCATCCTCTGCGCTTGCTTGTTGTGCGTGGACCGAAAGCTGCCCCTGCCTTGTTCGACCACCGGAACCGCGCCAAGTCATTGCCTCTTTGCCAAGGCCATCGCCGAGTTACCCCAGGACCCGTGGAGTCATGCACGGGAAAACCAAGTCTGAAGACTACCGTGACCGTGTATCTTGCCAAGTACCACTACCGTTCCTCAAGACCGCCAAGTTCAACTACACGGTGATGCGCCAAGTACCCCCTCAGATCGTCAAGTTCGACTACACGGAGCTGCCAAGTACCACTACGATTGCCGTGTGCATCTGCGGATCGCCAAGTACCCCTTCGGATACGCCAAGTTCATCTATGAAACGTGTACGTCTTCAATGGTGTACCACTACCGACGCCGTGTACGACTACTTCCACGACGTCCCGTGAACGCCTACTTCCTCTACACCGCTCCGAACTCGACCCGCCCCGAAAATGCACGCTTCAAAGGTATAATCCCGAGATGACCGCCCGTGGACCGAGTGCATGTGTTGTATGAGATGCTCGTGTTTGCACCGTGTCCGAGAGAGGTTTTCGCACGTTCCTCGTTTGCCATGCCGCCGTCCCGTGGGAACCCGGAATCCGGGAGCACCCCATCATCCTTGCATGATACGCTCCCGTCACACTTCCTTTTGCACCGGTACCTCCATGAGTTATCGGGACCGATATGTTGTCGTGGCATCATTTTCGGATATGTTGCCGTGGCACCATTTTTGTTTCGCCGCCGTGGCACCCTTTTCGTTCCGCCATGGTGACCAAATGCTTCATAACATGCTCATGTCAACATTTTCATAAAAATTGCATAAACTTGCATATATCATCTACATCATGATAACAACATTTAAAATGTTTTAAATTTTGTTTGCTTTAAAATTGCTAAATGACATATGGGGATTTTTCGGAATTATCGTTTGTTGTTTTCGGCCTCATTTTAACTTGCCTAAATAGATAGTTTTATTATGCTTCACCCCTTGCCATGTTTAATAACATTTAATATTGTTGAGTAGCTTATAACGAGAGAGAACTAAATATTTGAATGTGGTGTTTCGTCCACTTAACTTGTAGTGTTGTTTTTTGCATATTGCCATGCCATGCCTCATTAAACCAGACATGCATCATACTTGTTTGTGCATCATGCCATGATTATGCTTGTGTGTTTACCATGTTGCTTGCTTCTTTCCGGTTTGCTTCTCTCGTTAGCTTCGGTTTCGTTCCGGAGTTGTGAGGATTCGTTCGACTACGTCCGTTGGTCTTCTTCATGGACTCGTTCTTCTTCCTAGCGGAATCTTGGGCAAGATGACCATTACCCTTGATATCACTTCTATCTTTGCTTGATAGTTGCTCCGTTCTATCGCTATGCTGCGCTACCTATCACTTGTTTACCATGCCTCCCATATTGCCATGTCAGCCTCTAACCTTTTCACCCTTCCTAGCAAACCGTTGTTTGGCTATGTTACCGCTTTGCTCAGCCCCTCTTATAGCGTTGTTAGTTGCAGGTGAAGTTGAAGATTTCTCCATGGTGGACAGGATTATGATTGGGATATCACAATATCTCTTATATTATTAATGCGTCTATATATTTGGTAAAGGGTGGAAGACTCGGCCTTTTGCCTGGTGTTTTGTTCCACTCTTGCCGCCCTAGTTTCCGTCATACCGGTGTTATGTTCCCTGATTTTGCGTTCCTTACGCGGTTGGGTGATTTATGGGACCCCCTTGACAGTTCGCTTTGAATAAAACTCCTCCAGTAAGGCCCAACCTTGGTTTTAACATTTGCCACCTAAGCCTTTTTCCCTTGGGTTCTGCAGACTCAAGGGTCATCTTTATTTTAACCCCCCCCCCCCCGGGTCAGTGCTCCTTCGAGTGTTGGTCCGAAACGGGCAGACTACGGGGCCACCACGGGGCAACTCGAGGGCTGGTTTTACTCGTAGGCTGACCTATCCGTTGTGCCCTGAGAACGAGATATGTGCAGCTCCTATCGGGATTTGTCGGCACATCGGGCGGCTTTGCTGGTCTTGTTTTACCATTGTCGAAATGTCTTGTAAACCGGGATTCCGAGTCTGATCGGGTCTTCCTGGGAGAAGGAATATCCTTCGTTGACCGTGAGAGCTTATGATGGGCTAAGTTGGGACACCCCTGCAGGGTATAAACTTTCGAAAGCCGTGCCTGCGGTTATAGGCAGATGGGAATTTGTTAATGTACGGTTGTAGATAACTTGACACCAGATCCGAATTAAAACGCATCAACCGCGTGTGTAGCCGTGATGGTCTCTTCTCTCGGAGTCCGGAAGTGAACACGGTTTTGGGTTATGTTTGGCGTAAGTAGGAGTTGAGGATCACTTCTTGATCATTGCTAGTTCACGACCGTCCGTTGCTTCTCTTCCGCTCTTATTTGCGTATGTTAGCCACCATATCATGCTTAGTCGTGCTTTGCAACCTCACCACTTATCCATTCCTTACCCATAAGCTTAAATAGTCTTGATCTCGCGGGTTTTGAGATTCTTTGAGTCCTCGTGGCTCACGGATACTATCACAACAGATTGCAAGTGCCGATGCTACGGTCAGGTGATGCAACCGAGCTCAGATGGGAGCTCAACGAAGATCTTAGTTGTTGCTATGTTTTGTTTCTTAATGATCAGTAGTGGAGCCTAGTTGGGACGATCTGGGATCTAGCAGTTGGGTTATCTTCTTTTCTTTTGGCTTCGTCCGTAGTCGGACTATGTGTGTGTACTCTGAATGATGTATGATTTATTATATGTTCATTGTGTGAAGTGGCGATTGTAAGCCAACTCTTTATCCCATTCTTGTTCATTACATGGGATTGTGTGAAGATGACCCTTCTTGCGACAAAACCACAATGCGGTTATGCCTCTAAGTCGTGCTTCGACACGTGGGAGATATAGCCGCATCGTGGGTGTTACATAACTGCACAGGAATAGTGTAGTGTGTGAATAGGAAACGTATGGAGCCTTCAAATGTAGGAAGCAAAAAAATTGGATTGTTCGGTTTGCAGGGAAAACAAGCCTTGGACCAGCCCAATTTGGCACTGTTCAGTACGATGGGAGGGTGGGCATTCAGTGTTGATTAATTAGTTTATAGCATTTTTTATTGTTCACAACAAGGTTGACGGGACCTCTCACAGCTCTGTACAGCTGCACTGTTTATTCGGCTAGACTGCAGCTCTGCGCTTAGCCTCGGGCCTCCGCCAGAACACGAAGTTCTACTGGAGTTTTAATTTCCTGTGAAAAGTACAGGCTAGCATGACTTTCCAGTGGAATGCACGTCCTAGATTCCTTCAAACCGAACATAATATGGGCGAAAATTCCTACGGAAACTAATCCTCCAAATGTTCCTCTGAAATTCCTGTATACCGAACGGGCCCTTAGGTTGGGAAAACTCTAGTGCCAAAACTCTCACCCCGAACCCCTTAGGCTGGGAAAACTATAGTGCCAAAGAAGGCCTTAGGGGGCGGCAATGCTAGACATACGTAAGGATTCTTACGTACCTTACGTAATTGATGACTTGTACGGGGCCACCCCAAAAATCAGGGGGGGCGGTTTGATTAGTGGTTTTGGAAATTACGTAGGTTTATGTAGCGCTGTTCGTAGGTGTAGCAATAGATAGCCTATAGAACGCTCATTAAAGCGTGTGCCATGCTGGTCAGACTACCTTGCCTCCTCGGCAGGCACACCGTCAGCGGCCAATTGCAGCATCAGCCCATCACAATGTCAAGGATCATTAGAATCAACATAAAAGTTCCTGAAGTTAGAGCACACATACAACATTCAAGCACTTGAATGAATAACATTGTTAGACACAAAAGATGAAGAATGTTTGCTTATTTATCAAATATATAGGGAGCAAGAACCAGAAGAGGTGTACAATATCCTTCCGATAGGGTCTCAGAAAATCAGTACAAAACTTACAATCCAGTAGCAACATAGGAGAAACAATTATTTCGCACTGCAAATGAACTTCGGTAGGTAACAGTGGATCACCGTTGCGATAGTCCTGAAACAAAAACTCCTAGCCACATTGAAAACAAAATAACAGCGCAACAGGAATTCACTCCTGTGGAGAATATATGTTGGTAGGTACTGGTTTTAGGCTCTTAGCCTATGAGCATCTTGTTATCTTCCAAGAAACTGTAGGTGGGCACCTCAAGGTTGTACGGAGCAGGGCCCTTGCGGATTCTGCCAGAGATGTCATAGTGGGAGCCATGGCACGGGCAGAACCAGCCACCAAAGTCTCCAGAGTTGGGAAGGGGAATGCAACCAAGATGAGTGCAGACACCAATAACCACCAGCCACTCTGGGTTCTTCACACGCTCAGCGTCTTGCTCTGGGTGGCGCAGGGATGCAACATCCACGCTGTTGGCCAGCTTGATGTCATCGTCTGTCCGTCGCCTGATGAAGACTGGCTTTCCACGCCACTTGACAGTCACTGTGCTGCCGGGTTCAATGCTGGATAGATCAACCTCAAGGGAAGCAAGTGCAAGAACATCCTTACTTGCTGACATGCTCAAGACAAACTTCAAGACAAGGAGACGCAGCAGTGATGCATATACGAATCTCCCACCACTCAGAACAAAGTAGGCAAAGGCACGCTTGCTGGGATCTCCAGGAGGATATCTTTCATGGTTGTACTGGTCATAAAGGATTTTTGAGTTGGGGTTCTTTAGTGCAGCAACAGTGGCTGGGAGTTCAGCCAACCCAGCATCTTGGTTCCGTGGAACAAGTGTTTCAGCCGAAGAAAAGCCTGCATTAGAATTACAAATAGTATAGTTTAAATAACAGTAAAATATTGCAGAACCCATATTTAGGCATCAATAAACAGCAGAAACAGTATGACAGACTGCAAACTGCTAACACACAAAAAACTTCTGCATTAATCCTCCAGCAAGAACAAAGGGTAAAACAACTTGCAGAAGTTGGCAATGATATGAATAAGATCACCATAGCAAGAATTTCATTGCAGAAACTAAACAATGTTGAGTTGTAAATGGCTCTTCACGTGTGGAATTCGTAGAACTACAAGTACTGCTATTTGAGTAAACCGTTGGTTTGGTACAGATATCATCCTTACTAACAATGGGAATATGCTATGGGCTTTGGATTATAAAGCAATCAGATGATTACAGTCCTATGACCAAGTTTTGTCAACATCTTTGACAGCAGGTCCTGTAAAACAAAACATCTTTGCCAGCAGGTACAGTGGGAAAATGTAAATTAACTGTTACGATGCGATTTATGTTCCCACAAAGCATTGCAGTGCTAGCAAATCATTTCATTATGAACTAGACAGATGCAGCCCACTGCCCATTCATCTCAAGGTGTTTGCTAGCAAACGTGTGGCCCAATTGTCAAGCCAGCAAACACATACAGGCACATAATCGCTCAGCACGGTTAGCAATCCATTTCATTATGAACTAGGCAGGTATAGCCCATTGGGCATTCATTCAAAGGTGTTTGCAAGCACAAGTGGCTCAAATTATCAAGCGAGCCAACAGATAAACATATGCACGTAATTAATCGCTCAGCTTCGCACGTAACTATGGCATCCACAGATCTGATCCGCTAGAATGATCATACGACGTAATAGCAATCAATAGTCAACAGTTAGGCACAGAGATCGAATGGAATTGCAGCACCCTAAGAGATCAATCAAAGACGATGTCAATCTAGCATCACGGATCACTCAAATCCAGGCGACCCAATCGAAATCTACGGATGCGAGGGAGATCCGGGAGAGAAGGAAGCCGAGGATGCGTGAGGTGGGGTGGGGGCAAGACCGCAGATACCTCTCGCGGCGGTGAAGAAGGGGGACTCGATGGCGAACCGCCGCTGGTAGGCCGAACCGTCGTCGTCGTCTCTCCCAGGGCCGCCGGCGCCGGCGAGCGGGCCCCTGGCTCCGACGGTCGCCGCGGGGCGCCAGGAGAGGGAAGACGAGAGCCTCCTCCCCGCAACCCTCAGCATCTCGTCGGCGTCGTCCTTGTCCTCCTCCGGTAGATTGGGGATGGTAGTCTAATCTCGGCTAGGGTTCGCTCGGTCGCCACACGGAATGGAGAGGCTAGAGAGAGAGACGGGGGGGAGAGAACGAGAGGCGGAGCAAATATTGTGGGAGTGGTGGGCCTCTTCGACGGCTTCTCCGGCCCTGTACGGTTTATTGGGCCCAGAACAGTGTTATTTACTCAAAAAGAAAATGGCCACTCGTAAAAAAACTCAAAAGAAAAATGGAAAATCGTATAGTAACTCTTTCAACGTTTCGAGGTTATTCTCGTTTGTGCACGTTATTCACTAGAGGTTGAAAACTTTAGTGTGGTGTCGCTCTCGCCCCGTGTCGCCTTCCGCAGGCGACCCGGGCGCTCCAACCCTCGCCGCCACACCTCGTCCTCCCCTCCCCTCTCCCTCCCATCCGCCGCCGCCGGCGAGCGTCGCAGGGCAAAGCCCTCGCGGTGCCGGTGGCGGCGGATCTGTCTCGCCTCTTCTAGTGTGGGGGCCGCGGGGGGTTTCTCCTCCACCCATGACGGCGGATCTCGGAGGCCGGCACGCCTAGGCTGGATGGTGCGCACAGGCAGGCGGCAGAGCGGGACGGCGTAGCTCGTTAGGCGGTCGCGACACGGCGTGGAAGGGCGCAGGTCAGGCGGTGCGGCGTCCTGATGTCTACTACACAACCTTCTTCTTGTAGACGTTGTTGGGCCTGCAAGTGCACGGGTTTGTAGGACAGTAGCAATTTTCCCTCAAGTGGATGACCTAAGGTTTATCAATCTGTGGGAGGCGTAGGATGAAGATGGTCTCTCTCAAACAACCCTGCAACCAAATAACAAAGAATCTCTTGTGTCTCCAACACACCCACTACAATGGTAAATTGTATAGGTGCACTAATTCGGCGAAGAGATGGTGATACAAGTGCAAAATAGATAGTAGATATAGGTTTTTGTAATCTGAAATAATAAAAACAGCAAGGTAACTAATGATAAAAGTGAGCATAAACGGTATTGCAATGATAGGAAACAAGGCCTAGGGTTCATACTTTCACTAGTGCAAGTTCTCTCAACAATAATAACATAGATAGATCATATAACAAGCCTTCAACATGCAACAAAGAGTCACTCCAAGGCCACTAATAGCGGAGAACAAACGTAGAGATTATGATATGGTACGAAACCACCTCAAAGTTATTCTTTCGGATCGATCTATAAAAGAGTTCGTACAAGAATAACACCTTAAGATACAAATCAACCAAAACCCTAATGTCACCTAGATACTCCATTGTCACCTCAAGTATCCGTGGGCATGATTATACGATATGCATCACACAATCTCAGATTCATCCAACCAACATAAAAGTACTTCAAAGAGTGCCCCAAAGTTTCTATCGGAGAGTCAAGAACGTGTGCCAACCCCTATGCATAGGTTCCCAATGTCACGAAACCCGCAAGTTGATCACCAAAACATACATCAAGTGGCACATGATATCCCATTGTCACCACAGATAATCACGGCAAGACATACATCAAGTGTTATCATAAAAGACTCAATCCGATAAGATAACTTCAAAGGGGAAAACTCAATTCATCACAAGAGAATAGAGGGGGAGAAACATCATAAGATCCAACTACAATAGCAAAGCTCGGGATACATCAAGACCCTGCCATAGAGGGAACACGTGAGAGAACACGAGGGAGAGAGATCAAATACATAGCTACTGGTACATACCCTCAGCCCCGAGGGTAAACTACTCCCTCCTCGTCATGGATAGCGCCGGGATGATGAAGATGGCCACCGGTGAAGGATCCCCCCCCCCCCGGCAGGGTGCCAGGAAGGGCTCCCGAGAGGTTTTTGGTGGCTACAGAGGCTTGCGGCGGCGGAACTCCCGATCTATCTTCTGTTCTGGAAGTTTTAGGGTATGTAGGTATATATGGGTGAAAAAAGTACGTCGGTGGACCGAAGGGGGGGCCACGAGGCAGGGGGGCGCGCCCCAGGGGGTGGGCGCGCCCCCACCCTCGTGGGCACCTCCCTTCTTCCCTGACGTGCACTCCAAGTCCATCGGGTGGCTTTCCTTCCAAAATTAACTTCTCCAGTTGATTTCGTTTCGTTTTGACTCCGTCTGATATTCCTTTTCCTCTAAACACTGAAATAGGCATAAAACAACAAATCTGGACTGGGCCTCCGGTTAATAGGTTAGTCCCCAAAATAATATAAAAGTGGATAATAAAGCCCAATATTGCCTAAAATAGTACTCCCTCCATTCCTCAATATAAGGTGTATTATTTTTCCAAAAAGTCAAACTTCTTTAAGTTTAACCAAGTTTATAGACAAAAATATCAATGTCTAGAATACCAAAACATTATCACTAGATTCATCATGAACTATATTTTTACATTTCATATATTTAGTATTATATATCTTTATATATTTTGCTGTAAAGTTGGTCAAACATAGACAACAGTTGACTTTTTCAAAAACTAATACACCTTATATTTAGGAACGGAGGGAATAGATAAAGTAGCATGGAGCAATCAAAAATTATAGATACGTTGGAGACGTATCAAGCATCCCCAAGCTTAATTCCTGCTCGTCCTCGAGTAGGTAAATGATAAAAAAGAATTTTTGATGCGGAGTGATACTTTGGCATAATTCAATGTCAATCTTCTTAATTGTGGCATGAATATTCAGATCCGAAAGATTCAAGACAAAAGTTCATATTGATATAAAAAATAACAATACTTCAAGTATACTAATCAAAGCAATCATGTCTTCTCAAAATAGCATGGCAAAAGAAAGTTCATCCCTACAAAATCATATAGTTAGGCTATGCTTCATTTTCGTCACACAAAGATGTTCCCAACTTCTATACCCCCGATGACAAGCCAAGCAATTGTTTCATACTTAAATAATCTCAAACTTTTTCAACTTTCACGCAATACATGAGCGTGAGCCATGGATATAGCACTATGGGTGGAATAGAATATGATGATGGGGATTGTGTGGAGAAGACAAAAAAGGAGAAGGTCTCACATTGACGAGGATAATCAACGGGCTATGGAGATGCCCATCAATTGATGTCAACATGAGGAGTAGGGATTGCCATGCAACGGATGCACTAGAGCTATGAATGCTCAACAAAAGAAAACTAGTGGGTGTGCATCCAACTCGCTTGCTCACGAAGACCTGGGGCATTTGAGGAAGCCCATTGTAGGAATATACAAGCTAAGTTCTATAATAAAAAATTCCCACTAGTATAAAAGCACAACTTATGAGACTCACTACATGAAGAACAATGTGCTACTTTGAAGCACAATATATGAGACTCACTAGATGAAGAACAAGGTGCTACTTTGAAGCACAAGTGTGGAAAAAGAGATAGTAGCATTGCCCTTTTTATTTATTTTCTTTTTTTTGGGCCTTTATCTTTTTTTTGGGCAATGCTCTAATAATGATGATCATCACACTTCTATTGATTACAACATAAGGATTACAACTCGAAACTTAGAACAAGATATGACTCTATATGAATGCCTCCGGCGGTGTACCGGGACGGTGCAATGAATCAAGAGTGACATGTATGAAAAATAATGCATGGTGGCTTTGCCACAAATACGATGTCAACTACATGATCATGCAATGGCAATATGACAGAAGTAATGTATGTCATGAAGATGATTATGGAAGTTGCATGGCAATATATCTCGGAATGGCTATGGAAATGCCATGATAGGTAGGTATGGTGGCTGTTTTGAGGAAGATATAAGGAGGTTTATTTGTGATAGGGCATATCGTATCACGGGGTTTGGATGCACCGGCGAAGTTTGCACCAACTCTCAAGGTGAGAAAGGGCAATGCACGGTACCGAAGAGGCTAGCAAAGGTGGAAAGGTAAAAGTGCGATAATCCATGGACTCAACATTAGTCAAAAGAACTCATATACTTATTGCAAAAAATTAGAAGTCATCAAAAACCAAGTACTACGCGCATGCTCCTAGGGGGATAGATTGGTAGGAAAAGACCATCGCTCGTCCCTGACCGCCACTCATAAGGATGCACAAGCCAGGTACACTTCATGTTTCAAATTTGTTACACAACTTTAACCATACGTGCATGCTACGGGACTTGCTAACTTCAACACAAGCATTCTTTAAATTCATAATCACCCAACTAGCATGACCTTAATATTACTATCTCCATATCTCAAAACAATTCTCAAGTATCAAACTTTTCTTAGTATTCAACGCACTCAAAAGAAAGTTTCACATATCTTGAATACCAAGTATATTAGGATTTTAAGAAAATTACCATGCTATTTAAGACTCTCAAAATAATATAACTGAAGCATGAGAGTTCATATATTTTTCCAGAATAAAACTACCATCGTGCTCTAAAAGATATAAGTGAAGAACTAGAGCAAACAACAAACTACTCCGAAAGATATAAGTGAAGATCAATGAGTAGATAAATAATTATGCAACTATGCGAAGACTCTCTCTCATTTAATAATTTCAGATCTTGATATTTTATTCAAACAGCAAGCAAAACAAAATAAAACGACATTGCAAGGATAGCACAACTCATGTGAAGAAGCAAAAACTTAGGCTCAACCGATACTAACCGATAGTTGTTGAAGAAAAAAGGTGGGATGCCTACCGGGGCATCCCCAAGCTTAGATGCTTGAGACTTCTTGAAATATTATCTTAGGGTGCCTTGGGCATCCCCAAGCTTCAGCTTTTATGTCTCCTTAATTCCTCTCATATCATGGTTTCTCTTTTTATCAAAAGCTTCATTCATAACAAACTCAACAAGAACTCGTGAGATGGGTTAGTATAAACCAATGCAAAACCTTATCATTTTTTACTGTAACAAATCACTTAAATAATTATTCAACATTGCATACTAAATGCCTCTGCATATTTAATACTCCTATCCTCAAATAGAATCATTAATTAAGCAAACATATGCAAACAAATGCAACCATAACAGCAATCTGCCAAAACAGTACAGTCTGTAAAGAATGCAAGAGTATCAATACTTCCCTGACTCCAAAAATTATGAACTAAAATTCCCACTGTAATAAATTTATCATAGCTCAATATGCAAAAAGATTCAACATTATACCACTCTCTGACTTTTCTAGGGAATTTTTGCAACAGCGGTAAACTTTCTGTTTTCAAACAGCAACATGCATACTAGCAAAATAAGCATGGCAAAGGCTATCCTTGACTTTTTTATTGAAAATAAAGATGCAAAACATTATTCTAAATAACAGCAAGCAAATACTAACAAGAGAAAATGACGCTCCAAGCAAAACACATATCATGTGGTAAATAAAAATATAGCTCCAAGTAAAGTTACCGATGAACGAAGACGAAATAGGGGATGCCTTCCGGGGCATCCCCAAGCTTAGGCTCTTGGTTATCCTTGAATATTACCTTGGGGTGCCTTGGGCATCCCCAATCTTAGGCTCTTGCCACTCCTTATTCCATAGTCCATCGAATCTTTACCCAAAACATGGAAACTTCACAACACAAAACTTAACAGAAAACTCGTAAGCTTCGTTAGTATAAGAAAATAAAACCACCACTTAGGTACTGTAATGAACTCATTCTAAATTCATATTGGTTTAATATCTACTGTACTCCAACTTATCTATGGCTCATACCCTCCGATACTACTCGTAGATTCATCAAAATAAGCAAACAACACATAGAAAACAGAATCTGTCAAAAACAGAACAGTCTGTAGTAATCTGTATCAAACGTATACTTATGGAACTCCAAAAATTCTACCAAATTAGGAAGACCTGAGAAATTTGTGTAAAAATCCATATCAAAAGGAATCATATCATAAGCACATTTCTTTGAATTAGCAAAACTAATTTACTGGGTGCAAAAGTTTCTGATTTTCAGCAGGATCAACACAACTATCACCGTAAGCCATCCTAAAGGTCTTACTTGGCACTTTATTGAAACAAAAGCTATAAAACATGATTACTACAGTATAATAATCATGTGGACACACAAAAACAGTAAGGATAAATATTGGGTTGTCTCCCAACAAGCGCTTTTCTTTAATGCCTTTTAGCTAGGCATGATGATGACAATGATGCTCACATAAAAGATAAGAATTGAAATATAACGGGAGCATCATGAAGCATATGACTAGCACATTTAAGTCTAACCCACTTCCTATGCATAGGGATTTTGTGAGCAAACAACTTATGGGAACAAGGATCAACTAGCATAGGAAGGTAAAACAAGCATAGCTTCAAAATTTTCAACACATAGAGAGGAAACTTGACATTATTGCAATTCCTACAAGCCTATATTCCTCCCTCATAATAATTTTCAGTAGAATCATGAATGAATTCAACAATATAACCAGCACCTAAAGCATTCTTTTCATGATCTACTTGCATAGAAAATTTACTACTCTCCACATAAGCAAAATTCTTCTCATTCGGAATAGTAGTGGGAGCAAACTCAACAAAATAGTTATCATGTGAGGCATAATCCAATTGAAAACTAAAATCATGATGACAAGTTTCATGGTTATCATTATTCTTAATAGCATACAAGTCATCACAATATTCATCATAGATAGCAACTTTGTTCTCATAATCAATTGGGACCTCTTCTGAAATAGTGGAATCATTACTAAATAAAGTTGACACTCTTCCAAATCCACTTTCATATTCATCACAATAAGATTCAACATCCTCCAAAATAGTGGGATCACTACTTCCTAAAGTTGACACTCTTCCGAACCCACTTTCATCAATATAATCATCATAGGTAGGAGGCATGCTATCATTATAACAACTTTGCATATCCAAACTTGGGGTGCTAAAAATATCATCTTCATTAAACATAGCATCCCCAAGCTTGGGAAAAACATTAATTCCAGCAAATGTATTTTCAAATATTTCATCCTCATCAAACATAGCTTCCCCAAGCCTGGGCCCTTTCATACCATAAGCATAATCACTCGCATCATTAAAAATATGGATAGCACCAATAGTAAAGCAATTATCATCATCACAATGAGTAATAGGAGCAACATCATTTGGGAGGGATACCTTTCTACCTTTGTTGCTCCTTCTTTTCTTTTTCTTCCTCACATTATGTGTGGGTTCAATCCTCTTTTTGGAGCTCCTTATTAATGAGATTGGTTGAATAGAAGGCTCCTCTTCGTTACCTGATTCATCATAAGAAATAATAGGAGGATATTGGGAAGTCTCTTCCCTTTCATTAGTATTCTCTTCATCTTCTATTTGTTTTCTTTTCTTCATGTAATTGGCAATATAAGGATTTTCAATGCAATTCACCACACAATACATATAAATCTTTTCTAGATCAAAATGGAGAACTTTATCAAGGGCAAATTTTGGAATATCCTTAGTTATACGTTTAATTTCTTCATTACTCAAGAGCAAACTAAGTTCATTATGATGTGCAAGGGAAATCAAGTCATCACAATTTTTGGACACGATACGCTCATGAAACAATTTGCATTGGGTACTAAAATGACCACGTTCATTGCAAAGTTCACAAGTAGGGCTAAGAAAAGATAGATTTTCAGCACATTCATCTAGCTCTTCTTGCAACAATTTGGTTTCTAAGTACTTATGCCTCTTGCAATACCTATCTTCCCTATTTGGTGTGTACTTACAAACCCAATGCACTCCACAAAAATTGACATGTTTATAGGAGCCATTTTCATCATAACTAGTGCAATCATCATTAGCATCATGGATGTTCAAAGGATTCGTACTAACAACATTGCAATCATGCTCATCATTCACATATTTCATGCTAAGCATTCTATGTAATTCTTCTTCTAGCACTTTGGCACAATTTTCCTTTCCATCATACTCACGAAAGATATTAAAAAGGTGAAGCGTATGAGACAAACTTAACTCCATTTTTTTGTAATTTTCTTTTATAAACTAGACTAGTGCTAAAACAAAAACAAAAAGATTCGATTGCAAGATCTGAAGATATACCTTCACTTACCTAGCCTCCCTGGGCAACGGCGCCGAAAAAGAGCTTGATGTCTACTACACAACCTTCTTCTTGTAGACGTTGTTGGGCCTGCAAGTGCATAGGTTTGTAGGACAGTAGCAAATTTCCCTCAAGTAGATGACCTAAGGTTTATCAATCCGTGGGAGGCGTAGGATGAAGATGGTCTCTCTCAAACAACCCTGCAACCAAATAACAAAGAGTCTCTTGTGTCCCCAACACACCCAATGCAATGGTAAATTGTATAGGTGCACTAGTTCGGCGAAGAGATGGTGATACAAGTGCAAAATAGATAGTAGATATAGGTTTTTGTAATCTGAAATAATAAAAAAGCAAGGTAACTAATGATAAAAGTGAGCGTAAACGGTATTGCAATGATAGGAAACAAGGCCTAGGGTTCATACTTTCACTAGTGCAAGTTCTCTCAACAATAATAACATAGATAGATCATATAACAAGCCCTCAACATGCAACAAAGAGTCACTCCAAAGCCACTAATAGTGGAGAACAAACGTAGAGATTATGGTAGGGTACGAAACCACCTCAAAGCTATTCTTTCGGATCGATCTATAAAAGAGTTCGTACTAGAATAACACCTTAAGATACAAATCAACCAAAACCCTAATGTCACCTAGATACTCCATTGTCACCTCAAGTATCCGTGGGCATGATTATATGATATGCATCACACAATCTCAGATTCATCCAACCAACATAAAAGTACTTCAAAGAGTGCCCCAAAGTTTCTATCGGAGAGTTAAGAACGTGTGCCAACCCCTATGCATAGGCTCCCAATGTCACGAAACCCGCAAGTTGATCACCAAAACATACATCAAGTGGCACATGATATCCCATTGTCACCACAGATAATCACGGCAAGACATACATCAAGTGTTCTCATAAAAGACTCAATCTGATAAGATAACTTCAAAGGGGAAAACTCAATTCATCACAAGAGAGTAGAGGGGGAGAAACATCATAAGATCCAACTACAATAGCAAAGCTCGGGATACATCAAGATCGTGCCATAGAGGGAACACGAGAGAGAGAGATCAAACACATAGCTACTAGTACATACCCTCAGCCCCGAGGGTGAACTACTCCCTCCTCGTCATGGATAGCGCCGGGATGACGAAGATGGCCACCGGTGAAGGATCCCCCCCTCCGGCAGGGTGCCGGGAAGGGCTCCCGAGAGGTTTTTGGTGGCTACAGAGGCTTGCGGCGGCGGAACTCCCGATTTATCTTCTGTTCTGGAAGTTTTAGGGTACGTAGGTATATATGGGTGAAAGAAGTACGTCGGTGGACCGAAGGGGGGCCACGAGGCAAGGGGCGCGCCCCAGGGGGGTGGGCGCGCCCCCACCCTCGTGGGCACCTCCCTTCTTCCCTGATGTGCACTCCAAGTCCATCGGGTGGCTTTCCTTCCAAAATTAACTTCTCTAGTTGATTTCGTTCCATTTTGACTCCGTCTGATATTCCTTTTCGTCGAAACACTGAAATAGGCATAAAACAGCAAATCTGGTCTGGGCCTCCGGATAATAGGTTAGTCCCAAAAATAATATAACAGTGGATAATAAAGCCCAATATTGCCTAAAACAGTAGATAAAGTAGCATGGATCAATCAAAAATTATAGATACGTTGGAGACGTATCACGCCCTGGTCATGGCGGATTCGAGCTGTGCCAGATCTGGGCTGGCCGGGTGCGAGGTCAGCGGTGGTCGCAGGGGTCCGCTTCTCCGGCCGGCGGCGGATCTCGGTGGCTGTCACGGCGGTCTGCTGCTGGCGCATCGCGGTGGAGTGCGCAGGCCGCCGGCGGCTTGGTGCTCCTCGCCGTGAGGGAGTTCGTGCCTGGCCAGATCCGTGCGGATCCGGGGATCTCGGCCCGGATCTGGTGCGTCTTCGGCGCTGGCCAGCGTCCTTGGGGTGCTCACAGCAGGGAGTGCGGCCGTTGTCTCTGGATCCTTGCGTGGAGCATAGCATGATGGTGGGTGTAGGTGGTGCACCGGCTCTGGCGGTGGCGGCGGTGCGAGCACAGCCATGGCGGCGGCGACGCTGCGAGGCCTTGCCAGGAAGGGTCTTAGCGGGCAGCGGGCATTTGGTTGCTGCCATGTGAGACGTGCGGCGATGCCTTGGCGGTGTGGGTGTCGGATGGTGGTTGGAGGTGCGGGTTGGATCCATTCTGGTGGCAGTCCCCTGCGCGGGTGAAGGCCACCGTGGCGGAACTGGCTTTGCACCGCTCGGTGGTTGCTGTGGTCCTAGTCGATGTTGAAGGTGATGGCTTTAGGCGTGTTCCCTTGGCAGTGGGGGGCTTCGATGGCAAGTTGCTGCGATGACGGCGGTGTGTGACATCTGTTCGGGACTGGCCGGGATTTTGGAGACGTGGAGATGTGCAGTGCTACGGATGAAAATCATGTTCGGTTGTGGCCGGACCGGCGTTGATGGCACCTGTGGGTGTCATTCACCTTCCTGGAGGCTTCGCCGAGTGCAACGCCATCTTCCTTGTGACCTCGCATCTGTAGCGACCAGACCTCAAACAGTCTGATCTCTATGCATCAATGTCATCCCTGGATCGGTAATGCTGACACGCATAGTACTTGAAGGATTTATAATAGAGTTGCAATCACACACTTATTACATCGAATGTCTCAAAAGAGAACTTATTACAATAAATATGGCTTAAGGCCATCTAAAATACGATAACATCGGAAGGCTTGGAAGATAAAGTGAGTCCATCAACTCCAACAGCATCACTGAGTGAAAGATCACGACCTAAGGCACCTTACTCATCGTCTGAAAAGTCTGCAACATGTACGTTGCAGCCCGAAAATGGTTCAGCACATGGAATATACCGGCAATGTAACACATAGAGAGTAATGAACAGAATAATGCTATCACTACATGCATATATGGCTGGTGGAAAGATCTATGGTTACAGTTTTGCATAAAGCCAATTTTTCCCTACAACAAAGGAATAAATTTTATTTAACTATCATGGTGATTGTTAAACATTGAGAAGGTTCACCCAACTCAATCCCAATTAAGCATCATCATTAAACCCAATCAAGTAACATGATGATATTCACATGATAATCCAAGAACTAGATACTCAAAACGTCCATAACCGGGGACACGGCTAACCATGATTAGTCTGTACACTCTACAGAGGTTTGCGCACTTTTCCCCACAAGAATCAATCTCCTTCGTTAGATTTCTCGCACTACATGGTGTTTGAGAAACGGATGACCAAGACACAGTCTTTTAGAAGCGTTAGCACCTTACGATGGGTAGACAGTTACACCTACTTCCCCCTACATCTGCTAGTCTACCATTGTAAGAGTTCACACGCCTAAATCAACTATGCTAGAGCCCATAGTAGCTGGTGGCTGCACACGGAAGTTTCTAGCATGAATAATCTCATGATCCCACTGAGCCTGGGTGGCGGTCCATAGGAGAATCACACGGTACTCGATTTCCAAAATACAGTAACACTGGGTTCCCCAGGTGCCTCAATCCACCCAGATGTGTATTAAAGTTGCCACCTTAAGTTGAACCATTAATTAACAATACTCACATCTGTCATGGATACACTCACCCAATCCACGTCTACTAGCATAGCATAGCAATATAAGCAAACGTAGAAGTAACTCCCAAAGGTTTGATAATAATCAGGACAATAGGTACTACCTCATCTACTTCCCAAAGCCCACATATTAATCAGATCCTAACCATGCAATTGTTTGAGGATTGATCTAATGCAATAAAAACTGGGTAGTAAAGAGGTATGATCAAAGTGTTACTTGCCTTGCTGAAGATCCGTGAAACCTAGAGACTCGTAGTAGCAAGCAGCGCACTCCGGGTACTCTATCGCAAACAAACAAGCATATAATAAGCACTCATCTAATGCACGGGTAAAACTCAAATAAGAGATCTAACCAGAAAGTTCAACTTAAGAACTCCTGTTTGCAAAAATAATCAAATCAAACGACGCAACGAAACTCAAACGGCAAAAGAAACAGGCTTCATTTACTAATCTGGACCTAAGTCAAATTTTACAGTAGCAAAAACTTGTTTGAGTTGGTTAAACAGAAAGAGGGTTTCAAGACGAAACTCCAGGTGCTTGAATCGCCTGATTCTGATAAATGAGCGAAAAGTTAAACTAAAACGAAAATCGGGTCAGAAATCACGATCGAAAATAATCGTGAAAAAACCGAGAAAAAGAAAACTGACGAATAGGCTAACGAACGAACGTTCGCTGTCTGCGGCCAAACGATGAAAACTGTTCGTTAAAACGAACGTACGGACGAACGTCCTCAAAATAAATAAACTGACGGAGAAACCAATCTAACGAAAATAAACCGAAATTTTTAAAAAATGGCTCTAGATCTAGGGTTTACCGAAATAAACCAAAAAAATGGCGTCGGCGATGGTCAACTCGTGCAAAGGCAATGGGCGGCAAGGACCCGAGGCGGCGGCGGTTAGGGTTTGGGCGCGGGATGGGCTGGGGCGGCGGTGTGGGCTGCGGGCAGGGGCCCCCGCTTATAAAGCCCTCCCTCACATGAGTCCTGGTTAAGATGCGACCCGAGTCATTTTTTATTTTTTAAATAATTCTAACATGCAGAAAAAGAAAGAAAATAAATACTAAACTGACTCCAAAAATCCTGAAATAAATTTTCCCCGTCCTCTAAAAATATGTCGGACAAGATGAACATTTATTTGGGCCTAAAATGAAATTTTGAAAAAAAAGTGCATTTTCCTATGCAAATAAAATAGCAATAAAATCCCAAAATAAAATCTTATTTGATTTTAATTTTAAACCTCCAACATTTATTTATTTTGGGAAAGTCATTTTATTCCCTCTCTCTTATTTTTTTAAAAGAAATATACGTAGATAAAATAAGTAAAATCAAAAGATCCTCTTTTCAAAATTTGAGAAAAACTCAATTATGAAATAACGAAATCCCCAACTGTCTCCGTGGGTCCTTGAGTTGCGTAGAATTTCTCGGATCAAGCAAAAATGCATTAAATATGATATGCAATGATGATCTAATGTATAACATTCCAAATTGAAAATTTGGGATGTTACGAACCTACCCCCCTTAAGATGAATCTCGCCCTCGAGATTCGGGTTGGCTAGAAAATAGGTGAGGGTGGTCCTTCCATAAGTCTTCCTCTCGCTCCCAGGTGGCTTCATCTTCGGTATGGTGGCTCCACTGAACTTTGCAGAACTTGATAACCTTGCTGCGTGAGACTCGGCTGGCAAACTCGAGAATCTTGACTGGTTTCTCCTCATAGGTCAAACCACTATCCAACTGAATCACTTCCAGTGGCACTGTATCTTAGAGGGATATCGGCCATCTCTGCATGGCACCTCTTCAACTGGGAAACGTGGAACACATCATGAACTCCTGACAGTCCTTCAGGCAATTCCAACTTATAAGCAACTTCGCCCATTCATTCCAGAACTTTGTATGGTCCAACAAAATGTGGTGCTAACTTTCCCTTAACTCCAAAATGCTTAACTCCTCAAAGTGGGGGCACTCGAAGATAAACTCTGTCTCCAACTTTGTAAACTGTCTCCTTGCGTTTAGAATCCGCATAGCTCTTCTGCCTGGACTGGGCTACTTTGGGTCTATCACAAATCAGCTTAACCTTCTCTTCAGACTCTTTAATCAAATCTGGTCCAAACAACTGACGGTCTCCAACTTCAACTCACAACAACGGTGTCCTGCACCTCCTTCCATAGAAAGCTTCGAAAGGGGCCATCTTCAAATTGGATTGATAACTGTTGTTGTAAGAGAACTCTGCATAAGGCAAATTGTCGTCCCAACTAGATCCATAATCTAGCGCACAAGCTCTCAACATGTCCTCCAGAATCTGATTGACTCTCTTGGTCTATCCATCTGTCTGTGGATGAAAGGCTATACTGAACTCTAGCCTGGTACCCAAAGTTTCGTGCAACTGATTCCAGAACTTTGAGGTAAAGTGGGTTCCTCTATCTGATACAATGGTCCTCGGAACTCCATGCAGACATATGATCCTGGTCATGTATATCTTTGCCAACTTAGCACTGGTATAAGTGGTCTTCACCGGGATGAAATGAGCTACCTTCGTCAAACGATCGACTAAACCCATATTGTGTCATAGCCCAAACGAGTCCTGGGCAATCCCGTAATAAAATCCATGCCTAGCTTATCCCACTTCCATTCGGGTATCGGCAATGGTTGTAGCAACCCTGCTGGCTTCTGATGCTCTGCCTTCACTCTCTGACATACATCACAAACTGCTACATACTCTTCAATATCTTTTTTCATTCCGGTCCACCAGAACCTGTCCTTCAAATCCAAATACATCTTGGTATTTCTTGGGTGAATCGAATACGGTGAATCATGGGCCTCCTGCAGAATCAACTTCCTGATCTCCGGGTCATTAGGCACATAAACTCGGTCCTCAACCATAAGGTATCGTGCTCATCCTCGCGAAATCCCTTAGCTTTTCCTTTGCTCATCTTCTCCTTTATCTCGACAATCTCCTTGTCTGTCTTCTGAGCTTCTCTGATCTTATCCATCAAAGTAGTCTGAATCTCCAATGCTGCTACATAGCCTCTCGGAACTATCTCCAAACATAGCTCGCGAAGATCCTCGGCTAACTCCTTGGGTAACTCTCCGTTCATGAGGGTGTTGACATGGCTCTTGTGGCTCAACGCATCGGCTACTATGTTAGCCTTTCCAGGATGATAATGCAACCTCATATCATAATCCTTGATGAGCTCCAACCATCTCCTTTGCCTGAGATTCAATTCCTTCTACTGAAGATATACTTCAAACTCTTGTGATCCGTGTACACCTCACAATGGTTTCCGATGAGAAAATCTCTCCATGTCTTCAACGGATGCACTATGGCTGCTAACTCCAAATCATGGGTGGCATAGTTCAACTCATGAGGCTTAAGTTGTCGTGAGGCATACGAAACAACTCTTCCCTCCTGCATAAGCACTGCTCCAAGTCCTCAACGAGAAGCATCGCAATATACTTCATAATCCTTATACCGATCTGGCAGATCAACACCGTGATGTAACCAAACGTTTCTTCAACTCCGAAACCGGCCTCACATTCCTCACCCATTTGAACTTGGTGTCCTTCTTCAACAACTCCGTCATGGGTTTTGCAATCTTCGAGAAATTCTCAATGAACCTCCGGTAGTATCCTGTGAGTCCCAGGAAACTCCGGATCTCTCCAACTGATGTGGGGGCTTCCCAATTTGTCACAATGACAACTTTGGTGGGGTCTACTGCTATTCCTTCTCCGGATATAACATGTCCGGGGAATCCAACTTCCTTCAACCAAAACTCACACTTGCTAAATTTGGCGTATAACTGATGTTCTTTGAGCTTCCCAAGTACCAAACACAAATGCTCCTTATGCTCCTCTTCATTCTTCGAGTAGACCAGAATATCATCAATGAACACCACCCTCCCTGTTTGGATACTTTTGGGTTATTTGAGCCCCCAACTAACCCAAACTAGCTCTAACCCCATGATCCAAACAGGGCTAATGAAAATCGAAAGGGGAAACCCTTCTTTGATTAAAAAAACTACTACCTCCATTCTGGTTTACTAGTCCCCATCGTACTTTGGGTCAAAGTTTGTCCATGAATTTTACTTGTAAAATGTGAATGGAAAATGAGATTTTGTTATACCCAAACAAAAAAGGACTGGAGGGAGTGATTGCTCTGACACGGATGCAACCTCTCATAGCGCAGGCATTAAACCGGCGCAAGACTGCCAAGAGGGCCGCACGGCTGCCGCAGTTGAGCACGCCACGCCTCGCGGCAACCAGCTTAAGACCGCCCGCTTGCCTTCATTGAATCAAGGTGCCAAGCAACACGCCCTTTCATGAATAAGGGCATTTTAGAACACAAAAATGACTAAAATATAATTAATTTATGCATGGTCTTGACTTGTTGTGCTCGACCGGTAGCGAGTGAACTAGTAGAGGTTTTTCTTTATTTATAACTCTCCTCACATTTTTTTGGCTTTGAAGTGAATCGTGGTTGTGGACATTATGTATGAATGTGCAGATATCTGTGAACATGAGTTTGATGTGGAAGTTGAACTTGGAATGTCGGTCTTGCCCGTGAACTATACCATGTCCAATGCTACGTCTATTATTGTTTGGAAAGTAATTGATGTTATTACATGACCCAAAGAAAACATTTTGTGCCACATCATTAGATGCACAGACATCACAACAGGCATGCTGACTGGATAGACATTTGAACCTAGCTATTATGAAGGAAACTTTGTATTGACAACAATTTTAGATAGCAGGAGACGCCTAGCCTACTCTGCCTCTGCTAGCTTATTTCTGGCTTCTTCCATCTCTTCTTTGCCTTGAGTGAAGAGAGCATCTGATTGCTCTTTTCGCTTCTTCAGGAACTCAGCTACATTCTCAGGGCTGCTGCACGCTTTCTTTCAGCCTTTACTAATGCCACGAGGACACGAACAGTGACGACTCCACCTAGCTTGTGTGTAATCCAGATCATCTCGAATTTGCACCTTGTGTCTAATCCAAGATCATTAGGAACGGCACCTTGTGTGTAATCCAGCCTCATTTTGGAAACATGATCTCGAGGTTGACCATACTTCCTCCTCGCAGAACTCGCATCCCGACATGAAGTTACTTTTTTTAGATCAATACTGTGAGCAACCTAGATCCATTTAGTAGAAGCCGATAAATGTAACTCTGAGAAGTGAATTCAAAAGGAAAAGAAATATAAAACAGACTACAAGGTGAGAACACCCACTTCCTACATCAAGCTAAAACGAAAGCATTAGGACGATTAAGACTATTCTTATTACACATCGAAGAACACCACGCTTAAGAGAAACTGAAACTACAACATATACACATCGAAGAACACGAGGCTAACCGAAAGTAATTGAAAGGGTGTTACTTATCAAAGCTCGTTTTACAGGTTCGGTGCAGCTCCTCTTTAACTTTCCACGCTCCTTGAAGATGTCCCGAATATCCCGTGTTTGGTCTTCATTGCTCCTCTGCATGTTCGCACTTGTGGTTTTAAAATCTCAACATGGCAAGAAAAAATATACTACTAGTAATACTCGCGCATCTTGTGGGCAACATTAAAGCACTCGTCTGCCATGTTAGAGCATCTCCAACAGAATCGCAACGCACGGTGCTTTCAAAAAGCGTTTATAGTGCTGAGATCAAGAAGTAGATACTAGTGAGTAGAGGATAGTTCTCAGCATAGATAGATAAAAAAAGATAATTCAACTACTCCTCGTCGTCCGACTCCTCGGTGATGTCCTCTTCAGATGTCTGACTGTAGGCGTGAAGATATCAATCGTCGACGGATTCCCAGGGCGACACTGCTCCTAGCCTCATGTTGAATTGAGCGTCCACTTTTCGCCTACGCTTGTCCTCGCGATAGGCGGCTCGCTCCGCCCTCCTCTTATCCCTCTCCGCCCTCCTTTGCGCGTAGAACTCGCGCTCATTGATGATGTCCTGTGGGAAGTGTTGGCGCCACAGCGCCATGGCTTCCTCGTCCATCTCGGCGATGCCGAGACGGTGCTCCCGCCTCCGGTTGTCGCGATAATCCTCGTCGGTGCTAAGCCATGGCAGAGGCGCGAGCTCCTGCGCTCGCTCCCGCGTCGGCACGTTGGGGAAATTCAATGTTCTATGAGGCCACCGGAGGCGCCACGCCGCCGTGTCGTGCGCGCGGGCGGCCTCATTGGCGGTGTTGAAATTGCCGAGGCCGAGGCGCATCCCGTGGAACCAGATCTCGGCGGTGAAGCCGCCGCAGGGGCGCGCGCGGACGCCGCGGTATCCCCAAGTTTCCCGGCAACGCAGCGGCATGGTGGCGTGGCGGCGGCGAGGCGAAAAAGAGCAGGGAGAGAATGGTGGCGAGGCAGAGAGCGGTGGCAAGGCACAGAGCGGTGGGAGGGCGTTGGATTTTATAAAGCGCGCCGGACGCCGTGCGCCAAAACTAACGCACGCCCGACCGCTTTTTCCAACGCACGCGTGATCCTTTCCCGACGTCTCTGCTATCTCTACTCTCTTCTCTACTGTTATATTTACTTTATATTTAATATTTAATATTTATCTCTACTTCCTTTACTGTCTACTTTTTTTCTCTATACTTTTTTTTCTTGTAATATAGGTCGTCCGATTTATATCCGATGATAGGAAGGAAACAAATGGGAATTTTGCAAAAGATACCCATACCCTCTCCAGATTTGCAAATAAGGCCTTCCTTGTTCATCCTTTTCTCCCACAAGATAAACTACTCATGCAATGCATCTTGATGCGCGGCAACGATGGGCATCTTGCTAGTTCTAAAAACATTTCCATCATGTGCCACAAGATCTGGTTGTAGATGAAAACCTACCCACGACAGTAGCGACACAGAGAGCGACGACAATTACAAGCTGATATTCTGTTGGACAATGGAGGCTATAACCAATTACTTTTACGGGAACAATAGCACCAAGGAAATTTGAAGGGTAGGTATGAACAAAATTGGAACTGCACATGTACTGCTAAGTGACTCAATACACACATTACCAATCGGGGAGGAGAACGATGGTCACAGCGACTTCTGTGAGTCATGGTCAGCAATGGGAGTCAGTTCATTGTCCATGACGGTGGTACTTCTGCGCTTGGCGTCGGCTTCCGGGAAGCAGATTTGAGATCGTGGAAGACGATGCCGAGGAAGAGGCTCCATGTACGACGACGACGGTGGACCAGCTCCAGTGTGGCGTACGAGGTCGTCGATGAGGCAGATGCGCTACGGTGGACGAGTGCGCCGATGTAAAGGGGAGGAGCACGAAGGCTGCGGTGCCGTGGAGAAGTCTATTTTGCTGTGGGGATAGAAAATGGGGAGTATTCAGGTGTACTACTCTGGTTGTCGGGGTGGGGTTGGCTGGGTAGGGTGAACTCGGGTTACTGAATACAACCCCTACCAAGCGCCATCCGTAGGCCTGTTCAAGGATATGATGGTAACTTCCCATCGCTGAATCAGTGGTCGCGGAGATTTTCCCGCCGACCTCAAAATTTTGTTACACCGACTCCTATGTGGCGGTTGAGTGATTCGCTAAGCAACTAGCGAGTAGTAGTAGTAAACTCTGCATATTAGGTTGACCGAAGTCAAACTTCCTAAAGTTTGACCAAGTTTATAGAAAAATATAAACAATTACCATAACAAATATGTATGATGTGAAAGTACATTCAATAATGAATCTAATGGTATATATTTGTTATTGTATATGTTAATATTTTTTGTTATAAGCTTTCTGAGAGTTTACAAAACTTGACTTTGACCAATGCTAATACGCGGACCTAAATTAAAACGGAGGGAGTACACATTTGTTTTCTTAGTTTGTAGTGAACTAATCATTTGTTGAAATTGTGAAATAAATATATTAGGCTATTGACTTCGAATGTAATGGTCTATACAATTCAATAGTTACAATCATTGTCGAATCCCAAGAGAGAAATGGGTATTCACGAAGAGATTGTGCGGGCCTTGAGGTGGGCAGGGGCCGGGTGAGGGTGTTAAAATGTGCGCGTTGATGCATGTGTTGCATGCGATCATGCGAGGGACGGACGAATCGAGAGAGATGGTTGTTGTGTTATGGATGCTCCTCTCTCTCTCTCTCTCACACACACACACACACAAGTAAACTAGAAGACCGTTCTCTTACACAACGTATCGGCATCTGTCTATGTCTCACTCATGCATGATCATTTGCACATTCACACCTCTCTATGTCTTTATCACACGCACACTGTCTACACATTGCCCTTCCGCCACAACACACATGTGGACACATACACACGTTCTCTCTCAGTCACACACACAAAAAAAGTATTAAAAAAACTAGGGCGCACCTAAAACGTCCAAATCCAAATAAGCACAAACTGGAGCTAAATTCAAATATATGGAGAATATTGCAGCGTCAAGAACTTTCCCAGGAAAAAAAAGTTGAGTAATATTCGAGGATTGTTTGCACACACACAAAAAGGTTCGGTGGATGTCCTTCGAGCACGACACGGTGATGCACCGTTCGATCGACCGCGCGGCTGCGGTTCACGCGCTTGCACAGGATTCCGTATCGTGGCTGTGGTACTAACTTCAAAAAAAACTAATAAAAGCGCTGCCTAAGTCTAATGTTTACGTGTACTAGTACGATTTTCTTTTAAGTTTGACCAACCTTATATAAAACTAAAGTAAGCTCCCACACGCGCACTCATCAATATGCCGCCGCCACCGTTGCGCATGCCGGCGCCTGCCTGCTCCGGCCAACAATTTCTCGCCCATCACCGCCGTGTCGCCGCCATCCCTATGCCATGAAGCCGAATGCTCACCCGCTCACATCGTCTACAGTCCCTTCTCGCCATGCCGCCACGCTGCCAAGCACACGAGCAGCTGGTGGAGCCGCGTCTATGCACGCAGCGTACAAAGAGGAGGACGAGCGTGCGTTCAAAGACGCCGCGAGGAGGAACTAGTGTGTCATTGTCGTCTCCGCCGCGCGGATGAGGCGCGATGGTGGCTGTCGCGAAGCCGTCGCTGCGCTGCCGAGCTCGCAAACCGGTGCGGACGCGAATCTACCTTCGAGACATTGAATGCCACGTGGATCCCGTAATCAAGGAGCAATTTGGGTCGACCAATTCATGTGAGCCGCTTGATGCAACATGGATGGCTAGAAGGGCTTTTTCCACCTGTTCTGCCGTCTTCTTCCTTCGCTTTGTCGAACTTCTTTCACAAATTGACTGACCCAAATTATACTAGTAGTACGAACGTATTAAGTACAGTAGGAACACGAAGATACAAGCAAGAGTACCAAGCGCAAGAAGAACAGAGTAAGACATAGTACTAGTACTATCTGTATGTACTAAAGAGTTCAAATAACGAGAAAGAACATAAACATAGTTCTCATTGGGCCTCAAAGACAACACACCCTTGAAAATAAACTAAGCAACTAGTCCGCTTGACACTACAAGAGAACCAGATGAGCGACAAGATCGCCACCTACTCGGAGTCCGAGTCCACGTCCTCGACTTCGTCCTCGTCCCTCTTTCTCTTCGCCGATGCTTCTTTGCTTGAACCGGACACTGGGCTCTGCTTCTTCATCCAACCCTTGTAGATATTTAAATAAAGGTAGGCATCCATTGCTGTGTATAGGATGTGATCTGCATCTAATGTCTTCGACTCCCATGCACGATGAAACTCGTGATGAGGTTTCTTCGCTTTAGCGCATTTAAGGATCAATCATGGCTGCTGCTGTGGTCAAGATTGAAGGTTGAGAGGAGGACACCAGCTTGCCTTCCGAGATCAAGGGCTGGCCTACAACGAGACCTATCCGACGCAGGACATCCCCTGCTTCTTAAAGCCTACAAAGAATAAATTTCACTCTTTTGTCCTTGAGGAAGTTCTTAAAACTCGCACTCAACATCGGCATGGCATATGTGGTAGACCAAGCAAACGTTATGTATGCAAACCCCGATCACGACGGGCTTCTTCCTCTCTTCGCCCTTTAGATCCTTCTCTCGCCCCAGACTATGGTGTACTCAACATCTAGCCCAAACACCCACTCATCCGCTGAACTGCTGAACATGCGTAGGAAGCGAGCAAGCCATGCTTTCACCGTCATGATCCACGTGTGTAGATGATTTATGAACTGATCGCCGGTGATGGCTCTAACTCGGTACTCGTGGCCACTATGGAGATTTGGGAGGCCATGGATTTTGGAAGAGTGTTAGGAGAAGTTGAACTGTTGTACCCCGCAAAAACTGGGAGCGAACTAATGTGAAAGGACGGGACGACTGGGAGCGAACTGTTGTGAGGTAGAAGACGGGGACGAGTAGGGCATGCGAACGGCATGGGGTTGCTGGCTTGCCCGGTGGATAAACGGCTGCAAGCCCCCAAAGAGTTCTCGAGAACTATGTGGGACCCACTAGATGTCATGTCTACTAGACCCATATCGTAGGCTCGACGGTATAGCTTCGCTCGTTCGCATGCCATGCGGCGCTGTGGATGTAACTTCACTTACCACAACCGCCACGCCCCATGACCTTCTCCCTCGCGGTCGCTACCTGTCAGACCCGACTCAATGCCACATCGATCTAGCATGTAACACTCATATCACTTTGCGGCCTCACGCGACGGTATCCCCACGGGTGTCGCCTTACCTTTGCGGGACCGCTTATGCCTTTTGGCACACGATATGATAGTGTCGCTAGCATCCATATGATAAGGAGCCCGGCCGACATAGCTAGTCGAAACCCAAAGTGGCACAAACTTACAGGACAGCATCCATGACCAAAGATCGAACGTGTCGGTCATCGCTAGTGAATCCAGTCAGTAGCACTGGGCTAGCAGATTCGGTGAACTGGTCAGAAGGGCTAACAGACTCCTAGATTCATCGCGTGACATTTCCCAAGGGATGTATACAGAACGAAGAAGGACACATGCCGGCCAGCCTAAGTGTTCCGAGCAAGAGCAAGCTACCATGGCTCGGTGGAAGCACTAGGAGACATTTCGGTAAGAGCGGCTACTAAGGATAAACAACTAGATAGTCGATCCCACACATACCAAGCATTTCAATAACATACACACAATATGCTCGATATGTGCAAATACAACATGGCATCACAACAGGCTCTACAACTCAAGTATTTTATTCAATAGGCCCGAGGAGCGAGATATTACAAACATGGGTCTCATGACCCAACACTCGTGAGCATACAAGTCAAAGCACAAGCGAAGCTCAACATGTCTCGAGTACGACATCTACAAATGAAAAAGGCCGATAAGCTCGACTATCTACTAGATCTCGCCGAGGGCACAAGATCGTAGCTGAGGTAACAAGCTAAACGTCAAGTCCACGCTGAACTACTAGCGAGACCAAGTCTCTCTCGCAAAAACATAAAATAGGCAAACGTGAGTACAAATGTACCCAAAGAAGACTTACATCGTAACTAACTACATATGCATCATCATCAACAAAGGGATGGTGGAGTTTGACCGCAACAAGCCAGCTTTGACTCGGTGGCTATCCCGAACTACGATTGCAAGTAACTCTTTTGAGGTATGCACACGAGTCCACATATTCACCATATCAATACTCCACTATGGATCCGCTCCGCCTCCCCACGAGAACGCCATCCATAGCACTCACGCTATCTTGCGCATTTTAGAGTATCCACTTTCACTTGTCTATGAACTGCATAAGGGGTCCAAGTTTCCATATCCGAGGAATCGCTATTCAATAGATAATGATAACCCCGCAGGGTGTACTTCTTCACACACGCCTCGCCACTTACCACCATGTACACGCTATGTACCTTGGCAACCTTCAAGCGGAAGTTTGGCGAGGAGTCGGCCACGACCGACTAACCACACAAGTCTCTAGTCCGGGTTTATCGCCTATTCGGGTTCCATCCGCAAGGAGATCCGCCGGGTGTCGCCACGCCCCAAACGATGTGTCAGGGTTCCCAAGTCCACCATCCGGGTGCCACTTGGTACACCGGGCCACGGTGCCTAGTCTGTCCCAAGCCCACCTGTACTGGGTGCCACTTGGTAGACTACTAACACTACCTACAAACACCAGAAACTAGTTGCAACTCCTGGATAGAGATCAAGTTGATTAATAAGCCGAGAGGGGCCAAGTTACCAGAACCCAATGTGTGGTAGTAACTGTTCATGGATCACAAACACAGAACTCAGTTCCTAAGGACGGCTTCAATGAGAAAACCCACCATTTACTCCTACATGGCCTCTCACCGCTACCTTTACCAAATCGTGTTCACACACTTAGCTCTCACACAGTAGGACATGTTCACCACATTCCAATTCATCCCCGATGAATCGACCGACTCAACTCTAAGCCGAAAGGGCATGACAACAAGCATGAATGAGTAGGCACATTAGGGCTCAAACAACTCCTACTCATGCTAGTGGGTTTCATCTATTTATCGTGGCAATGACAGTCATGCAGAGGATAAAGTGGTTCAACTACCGCAGCAAGTAACAGTTGTATCGTTGTTGTCCTAATGCAGAAAATAGAGCAGGAGCGAGAGAGTGGGATTGTATTGGAATGAACAAGGGGTTTTGCTTGCTCGCACTTCAAGATAGTATAGTTCTTCATCGGTGTCATCGATCACATCGCTCAGACACGCCTATCGAGAGGGACAAATACCGGCAAACAAGGAAGAACACAATCAATGCAATGCAACAATATGATGCATGATCATGACATGGCAATATGCTGTGATTTGAGCTAATGCAGCTAGCAACAGGTTAAATGAAGTTGGTTTGAACCCTAGGTTCAAATTCAAACTCCATATATGGATATTCAAATGCCATTATTTTTTTGCCCAATTCAGCAACTATAAGTTGTTCTACCATGCATGAAAACAGTACAGACGGATAGATTGGATTTTTCTGATCATTTTTCATATATAATTTATCTCATTCTGAGCTACGGTTGAATTTATATGATTTTTAGAAGTTTATAACATTTTCTGAAATAAATAAACCATTTAAGATTTATTTAAATTCCAGAAGAGTTACTGCGTCAGCATGTCGTCACTGTGATGTCAGCGGTCAACATGGCCAGTCCAGGTCAAACTGACAAGTGGGGTCCACTGTCAGTGGCTAACTAAACTATCCTAGTTTAACTAGCGCTAATCTAGGTTAAACTATTTAAGTTAAACCTAAACTAGGTTAATTAGCTGAGCAGGGCCCGCATGTCATAGACCCAGGGGAGGTCATATCCCTGATCAACCGGGCCTAAAACGCCGGTGGCTCGTCGCCGGCGACAGCAGGAGCGGCGGGGGCTCGGGTTTCGCCCTCCGGCGACCAAAAGGAGGGCGAGGGGCCACAGGTCGGCTTGGGAGTGCTCCGTGATCTCCCCTGCAAGCGGGATGGGCTCCGCTGCCGGAGTTGAGCCAAGGCCGACCTCGCGGTAGCCGAGTTCGGGCACACCAAACGAGGCTGCGGTAGCCGTGGGGTGGCGTGCTTGGCTCCCTACGGCACTCACAAGGCGCGTGAGCACGTGGGTGTGCTCGGTTGGGAGTCGTGGTCAGAGGCACGGCGCGAGAAGCTCTGGGCAGCGTGGCGCGGTTCGGTCTCTGCAAGACGGCAACTACAGCGGCAAAACGAGACGGGAAGAGGAGGTTCGGGGAGGAGCTCACGGCGGAGATGAAGAGCAGTCGTCACCACCTGGGAGGCCAAGCCGAGCAGGTGCGAAGCGGATCTCCATGAGCCGAGGTTGAAGAAGACGGCATGGACGGCGTTGCAGGGTCTCTCATGTGCGTTGCTCGGCGAGGAGGAAGAGGTGGTCGAGGTGGAGCTCGTGGTCAGCCCAGAGGGCGAGGGAGAGGCGATAGCCATGGCTACTGGTGAGCGACGGTGACGGTGAAGCTCGGGTGTGGCGGTGCAGAGGCGAGGAGAGAACAGGGATCGAGTGAGCGATTCGAACGGATTGGGACGGCACCGAGGAGGAGATTCGCGCGGGCGTCACTGTCCCTCGGACGCAGCGGGCAGCCTGGTGGCATGGCGCCAGCTGGCTCCGTGCGTTGTCTCGCCTCGCGCCTTGGCAGAGGTGGGAGACGACTGCAACGCCAGTGGGCTAGGCGGCTCTGGGCCGCATGTAAGTGGCCCTGTACTATCTCTCTGTTGTTTCTATTTTATTTCTCTTTTCTATTTCTCTGCTGCTGTTTGGCTTTAGTAAAAATACTAAAGCATTTTGTAAAATGCTGGAATAATTTGTAGACACTCTCTGGATTATTCCAGTGGCCCACATTTAATTCCAACATTATTTGAGCATTTAAATTATTTATAGTGTTTAAATTCCCAAGGTTAAATACAATATGATTTAATTCAAAAATCCAGAATGGCCTAGAAAAATGTGCACCATTTTTGGGAGAGGTTCTAGACCAATTCAAAAATGATGAACTTTTGTGAAGGGCATTTTGGGTTCATTGAAATGTTTTTCAGTTGAACCTGGTATTTACAGGGGGGTGCTGGGGTTTGTTGATCCCCATTTCAGGTTTAAGAGAAAATTAAACATGATGCAACACAAGACTAGCTAACCTAGAGCAAACCAGAACTAGGGATGTGACACGCCCTTTGAGACTTCGACCGGCTATAAATGAGAATTTTTTTTGCCTACTCCGCATGCATGATACTCCCTCTGGTCCTTTTTACTCCCGTCAACCGTTTGCAAAGTGTTTGACCAAATTTATACTTTTTTTAAACACCACCTTATACTAATTAACCAGCCACACCAGTACATTCATTCGATACAATATTCACCACACAGGGCTGTACGTTATTTACAAGAATACCTTCTAATCTATTGTTAAAGCTATACTTAGCGATTAAGTGTGCCACCTTATTGGCCGAATAGCTAATCTTTGACAATTGAAGATTGTTGATCGACTTCGAGATGCTCAATGTTTTCATCTTCAGGTCACGCATAGCAGACCTGTCATAGTCCCCCGATGCAAGAGACGCTACCCCAAAAGCGCAATCAGTCTCTAAAATTACAGGATTATGAAGAGAAATACCTATGTAGAGACCGGCAATGCAAGCCCTAAGCTCCGCTTCCTCCACACTTTGATAGGCATCAATGAAATCCCACGACCAAATTTATACTAAAAATATCAATATCTACAATACTGATTATAATGAGTATAAGAACTACGTTTTATAATGAGTGTAAAAATATTGATTTGACATTGTGAATGTTGATACTCCCTCCATCTAGGTGAGTAAGTCATCTTAGGCTGTGCACCGTGACCAAGGAGGAGGGGAAAACGAGAGACATTAATGTTTATTTGCTAATTAATAGTATTGCATGCAATGAACTAACCACTGCATGTCATGTTTGATAGTCTCAGGTCATTAAAAGCATGCACACCCTCATCTCTTATTGGTTGATATGTCAAGAAAGAAGAAACGAGGTAGAAGTTAATGCACCGCGCCTACGTGTTTTGGGATTATTTGGTTTTCGTAAGATGACTTACACACCTAGCTATTAGAGTACCACTACCTCCCTTCTAGTTTAAATGGCTCGATTCAAAAATTTCACCTACTCTTAGGAAGATAGTAGAGGCGGTGGAATAGTTTTTGAAGTCTGCAAAAGTACTCAACTAATGCTGTCGTTCTTCACAAAAAATGTGTTTACCAATGCATGCATGAACACTAGTTACTCTAACCCCCCTCTCTTCTTTAATTCTTTGCCACATTAGCATGTTTGCTATTCCCGTGTGCATGATACCTGCTAAGATACCACCATTATGGCCAACCTTAATCATCGCATGGAATAATTTAGTGCACCTTGAAATATGAACATGTGTGGGGCGTGTATGTTTTTAATGACTTGAGACTATACCTAGCCCGACATGCAAGATGATTTATTATGCACCATTCCCCATACCTGTAGGAAGCCCGTTCGTCTCCAAATCTTTTCCTCTCCATGTGTGGAAACAATATGCCTGCCAAACTCTCCTTCTCCCTCCGACGGTCCCACCACTTCACCCCGTGTGAAAAAATCTGCATGCATGACTCTCCCCCCCACGCTCGTCCAATCCATTGTGACCAGCAATATTTCCACCCCTTCGCTCCCCCGTAATTTACTCCAACAAATATGCCCACATAGCTTTTACTTAACTTCAGGTGCATCGGGTCACTGACATATGGGCCCAACAGGGGACTGGCCCAAATGTCAGTGACACAACCGACCTCGCAGCTATTAAATCGCAGCTTCATCCATATCTTACGAGGTGTGCCATTGCTCGCTATAAATATCGCGCCTCCCACGACATCGCTATCTCCTCCCCTCACGCTCACGCTCATCGCTATCTCTCCCCTCGCTCTCATGTCGACCACCATGGCATCGCCCCTCCCAAGCCCTAGGAGCCCCTCGCTGCACCGCGCGGACGGTCACGCGTCGCTGTTCCGTTCCTCACCGCCACTAGTCGAGGAGGACGCTTCGGTGTTCCACTCCTCGCCGCTATGTGATGCGTCGCCGTTCCATTCCTCGCCGCCACTAGTCAAGGAGGACGTGTCGGTGTTCCACTCCTCGCCGCGACGCGACGCGTCGCCGTTCCGTTCCTCACCGCCACTAGACGAGGAGGATGTGTCGGCGTTCTGCTCCTCGCCGCGACGCGTCGAGGTGGACCCGTCGGCGTTCCAAATCTCGCTAGCACGCGCGTCAGAGGACGCGTCGGCTCCCCACTATGAGGGGAATGTCGTGCCGCCCGTCGAGCCCCCCCAGCCTTGAGGAGCTTTGGAAAGAAATGGATGTCGCCTTGTGGGAGGCTTTGCCTCCAGCAGAGCGCGCCAAAATAGAGGCAGAGAAGAAGGCCGAGGAAGAGAAGCGCACCACGGAACAAGCTGCCTGGGAGGCCTATGTCGCGTCCGAGAGAGTCAGGCAAGTGACTCTTTGGCAGAAGGCTCGTGCGAGGGCCGTGAGGGTGGTGGAGGACGCCCGTGCCAACGCCCTGAGTGCAGTCGGGCCCAAGCGCCTCATCTAAGCTTGGTGGTACGTGGACCGGGTGCACGCTTCCAGCATGGAGGAGTACCTGTTGGCGCCGGATCACCACACCGGTGAGATTGCGCTCGCCCGCCGGCAAGCCGCCAATCAGCACCTCGCGAGTTGCAAGGCTGAGGAAGAGGCGTTGTGTCGGTGCGCTGGGAAACGGCCGCACACCAGGGCACTCGTGGCGTGCCACAAGCGCTCCTGCGAGCGTCGTGGCTTTTAGGAGGAGTATGATTTTTGTTTCGTAAGGCGATCTCATTAGTTTTGGGACACAAATGATAAATCCCGAACGTTCAGGAATATTTAGCATCCTTAATTAAGTATGTAAAAGGGAAAGTTTGGAAACCTTGTGTATTATTATGCATTTTGCAAGTACGTGCATATAGCACGAACTTTACTATATACTATCGGACTACACATCTCTCTCGATATATGCTTGCAGACTGTGCTATTCCCTTCGTCCAGGTCAATAAGTCATCTTTGGTTGTGCACGGTAACCAAGGAGGGAAGACTTGTACACCTAGACGGAGGGAGTACTACTATTACTTATGTACGTGCAAACGCACGTTTTAACATTATGTAGCGACCCGACCTCAGATGGTCAAGTCTCTGTGCTTCCGTGTCATCCCTGGATCGGTAATGCTGACACACACAATACTCAAAGGATTTATAATAGAGTAGCAATCACACACTTATTACATCGAATGTCTCAAAAGAGAACTTATTACAATAATATGGCTTAAGGCCATCTAATGCGATAACAACGGAAGGCTTGGAAGATATAGTGAGTCCATCAACTCCAACGGCATGGCTGAGCTGCACGGCAACGACCTACGAACCTTACTCCTCGTCTGAAAACTCTGCAACATAATATGTTGCAGCCCGAGAACGGGTCATCACATGGAATATGCTGGCAGTGTAACACAAAAGAGCAATAACAGAATAACGCTACCACTACATGCATATTTGGTTGGTGGAAAGCTCTATGGTTACAATTTTGCGAAAAGCTAATTTTTCCCTACTACAAAGGAATCAGTTTTAATTCAACTATCATGGTGGTTGAAACATCATTTAAGAAGGTAACCCAAACTCAATGATCCCAATTAAAATAGTTAACATCCCAGCAAGATTAATTAAGAGTGTTGAGATACATGCGAATACTCAAGTACTAGATACTCAGAATTGTCCATAATCGGGGACACGGCTAACCATGATTATATTGTACACTCTGCAGAGGTTTGCGCACTTTTCCCCACAAGACTCGATCGCCTCCGTTGGATTTCTCGCACTACATGGTGTTTGAGAAACGGATGACCGAGACACGATCTTCGTAAACATTAACTCTCTACTCCAGGCGCATTTATACCAAACCTACAAACCCACTACCTGCTGATCCACCTCTTCAAGAGCTTCACGTAACTTACTCAACTATGCTAGAACCCATAATAGCTTGTGGCTGCACACGGAAGTTTCTAGCATGAATAGACTCAGTTCTCTTTGAGCCTGGGTGGCGGTCCATAGGAAGATCACACGGTAACCCCGGGATTTCCAAAAAAACAGGCAATCACTGGATACCCCAGGTGCCTCAATCGACCTAGATGTGTATTAAAGTTTCCACCTTAAGTAAACCATTAATTAACAATCTCACATCTGTCATGGAAATCACTCAAACCCAATCCACGTCTACGAGCATAGCATGGCAAAATAAGCATAACGTAGAAGTAACTCCCAAGGGTTTGATAATAAACAGGGCAATAGGTTCTACCTCAGCAACTACTTCCCAACCCACAAGTTAAAGGCATCCTAGTCATGCAATGTTTGAGGATTGAAACTAATGCATAAAAACTGGGTATGAAAGGAGTATGATCAATGTGTTACTTGCCTTGCTGACGATCCGTGAATCCTAGAGACTCAGAGTAACACGCTTCAGACTGGGAATTCTATTGCAAGCAAACAATAACATACATAAGCAACAATCAAAGATGCACAAGTAGAACTCCAAATAAAAGAGTTTGACCGGAGAGTTCAGCTTAAGAACTCCGGTTTGCAAAAAGAATCAAATCAAACGGAGCAACGAAATTCAAATGACAAAAGAAACAAGATCCGTTAACTAATCTGAGCTAGGGTCAAATTTTACATAGATAAAAACTTGTTTGAGTTGATTATTCGGAAAGAGGGCTTCGAGATGAAACTCCAGGCGCTTGAATCGCCTGATTTCGATAAACGAGCGAAAAGATAAATAGGTCTGAACATCGGGTCAGAAATCGCGATCAGAATAATCGCGGAATAAATCCGATAAAAAAAACGACGAACGGCTAAACGAACAAACGTTCGTTTGCGGAATCTAAACGGTGAACACGTTCGTTAGAACGAACGGACGAACAAACGTTCACTAAGTAAATAAACCGAAGAAATAAAACTGATATATATAAAAAAACGAATTAGGGTTTTCTTCAAAAACCAAGGGTTTTTTTAAAAAAACCGTGATGGGGCGGGTACCTCCGTGAGGTCGTCCGCGGGCGGGCGGCTCGGCTGGGCTGGGCGAGGGGCGGCGGGCGGGCAGGCAGCGGCGGCGCGGAGACGGCGGTGGCGGCTCGGGCAGAGCTTGATGGCGGCTCGGCTCGGCTCAGCGGTGGTGGCGGGTGGTGGTATTTAAGGAGGGCTGCTCGGCTTGGGAAAGGCGCCGGGAGGAGTCCGCTCGGACTCCCCTCGGCGTCCGTCTGTAGCTGCTGTGTGTGCATGGGAGGCGGCGGTGATGCGGGCGGCTGGCCGGCCTTTGGCCCGATTAGTATTTTTTTTAAAAACATTCCATGAATAGAAAATTCCTAGAAAAATATATAAAAATCTAAAAATTCCAAAACAAGTTTTCTCCGTCTAAATAAAATATTTAGAACAAGATGAACTTTTCTTGGCCCCTAAAATGCAATTTTTAAAACATGCAAATTTTTCTAGGGCAAATAAAATTCCGAATAATCTCAAATAAAATCCAAATAATGATTTTAACATTTTTCCTCCGATATTTCAATTGTTTTGGAGAAGTCATATTATCTCCCCTCAATTATTATTTTAAAATGAAATATTTTCCGGAGAGAAAATAATTAAAATCAAAACCCCCGTCTTCACTATTTGATAAAAATTTCAAATATGAAAATTGGAAAATCCCCAACTCTCTCCGAAGGTCCTTGAGTTGCTTAGGATTTCGAGGATTGCAAACGAAAAAGCAATAAAATATGATATGCATGGATGACCTATGTATAACATGCCAAATTGGAAATTTGGGATGTTACAAACCTACCCCCCTTAAGATGAATCTCGCCCTCGAGATTCAGGTTGGCTAGAAAATAGGTGCGGATGGTCCTTGCGAATATCCCCTTCTCGCTCCCAGGTGGCTTCCTCCTCGGTATGGTGACTCCATTGAACTTTGCAAAACTTGATCACCTTGTTGCGAGTGAATCGACTATCAAACTCAAGAATCTTTACTGGCTTCTCCTCATAGGTCAGATTATTATCTAGCTGAATCGCCTCCAAAGGTACTGTATCATTCAACGGTATATCGGCCAACTCAGCATGGCACTTCTTCAGCTGTGATACATGAAACACATCGTGAACTCCTGACAATCCTTCAGGTAACTCCAGCTTGTAGGCAACTTCTCCCATCCGTTCCAAAATACGATACGGTCCTACAAATCTCGGGGCTAACTTTCCCTTAACTCCAAAACGTTTTACTCCCCTCAAGGGTGATACTCATAGATAAGCTCTATCTCCAATTTCATAGGTTAGTTCCTTATGTTTTGAATCTGCGTAACTCTTCTGCCTGGACTGAGCAATCTTTAGTTTGTCTTTGATCAGTTTAACCTTCTCCTCTGATTCCTTGATCAAATCTGGTCCAAACAACTGACGATCTCCTACCTCATCCCACATCAAAGGCGTTCTACATCTGCATCCATAAGAGCTTCGAACGGTGCCATCTTCAAACTGGCCTGGTAGCTGTTGTTATAAGAGAACTCTGCGTACGGCAAATTGTCATCCCAACTAGATCCATAATCTAGCGCACAGGCTCTTAGCATGTCCTCCAGAATCTGATTGACTCTTTCATACATCCATCCATCTCGAGGGTGAAAAGCGGCATCAATTCCAATCGGTACCCAAAGTCGGGTGTAACTGATGCCAAAACTTTGAAGTAAACTGGGTGCCTCTATCTGATACGATACTCCTCGGAACTCCATGTAAACATACGATCCTGGTCATATATATCTTGGCCAACTTTGCACTTGTATACGTTGTTTTCGGGATGAAGTGGGCTACTTTAGTCAATCGATCCACAACTACCCATATAGAATCATATCCTGCCTTGGTTCTGGGTAATCCGGTAATAAAGTCCATACCAAGTTTGTCCCACTTCCATTCGGTATTGGCATAGGTCAAATGATCTGCTAGCTTCGATGCTCGCCTTCACTCTCTGACATACATCACATATGGCTACATACTCGGCAATATCCTTCTTCATTCCAGTCCACCAGAAACGTTCCTTCAAGTCCAAATACATCTTGGTGTTTCCGGAGTGAATCGAGTATGGTGAGTCATGGGCCTCATGAAGTATCAACTTCCTGATCTCCGAATTGTTGGGCACATAAATCCAGTCCTCAAACCACAAGGTATCGTGCTCATCCTCGCGAAAACCTTTGGCTTTACCTTCACCCATCCTCTCTCTTATCTCAGCAATCTCTTTGTCCTCCTTCTGAGCTTCTCGAATCTTGTCCAACAGCGTCGACTGAACCTCCGTTGCTGCAAGAAAGCCTTTTGGAACAATCTCCAACCGAAGTTTCATGATCTCCGCAGCTAACTCTTTTGGCATTCCCTTGCTCACAAGAACATTAGCATAACTCTTCCGGCTCAAAGCGTCTGCTACGACATTGGCTTTTCCTGGATGATAATGTAGCTTCATATCGTAATCCTTTATAAGTTCCAACCATCTCCTCCGCTCGAGGTTCAACTCCTTCGTGTGAAAATGTACTTCAAGCTCTTATGATCCGTGTACACATCACAACGGTTTCCAATAAGATAATGTCTCCGGTCTTTAGCGCACGCACTACATCGCTAATTCCAGATCATGTGGCATAGTTCAACTCGTGTGGCTTCCGGTTGTCGTGAGGCATATGAAACAACTCTTCCTTCTGCATAAGCACACAACCAAGTCCCAAGCGAGAGGCGTCACAATACACTTGAAACTCCTTATGTATATCCGCAAGGTCAAGATCGGGTTGAGCCAATCGCTCCTTGACTCTTGAAAACTTGTCTCGCACTCCTCCGTCCATTTGAACTTAGTATCCTTCTTTAACAATTCAGTCATTGGTTTAGCAATCTTGGAAAAATTCTCAATGAATCTCCGATAATATCCTGCCAGTCCAAGGAAACTGCGGATCTCGCCAACTGAAGTGGGTGCCAACCATTCAGTGACCGACTGAACCTTACTGGGGTCCACTGCTATACCCTCTTCGGATATAACATGCCCAAGAAATCCAACTTCTTTCAACCAAAACTCGCACTTGCTGAATTTGGCGTATAACTGGTGTTCCCTGAGTTTCTCAAGAACCAAACGCAAGTGTTCCGCGTGCTCCTCTTCGTTCTTCGAGTATATGATAATATCATCAATAAATACCACAACAAACTTGTCCAAATACTCCATGAACACCTTATTCATCATACTCATGAAATAGGCAGGGGCATTAGTCAGTCCAAATGACATGACCGTATACTCATATAATCCATATCGTGTGGTAAACGTTGTCTTGGGTATATCCTTCTCTCGGATCTTCAACTGATGGTATCCCGATCGTAGATCAATCTTTGAAAACACCTTAGCTCCTTGTAACTGATCAAACAGATCATTAATCATCAGTAAGGGATACTTGTTCTTTATCGTTACTTCATTCAGAGTTCGGTAATCAACAACCATCCTCTGGGATTTATCCTTCTTCTCCACCAAAAGTACTGGGGCTCCCCAAGGTGATGAGCTTCTACGGATGTAACCTTTCTCCAACAACTCATTAATCTGCTTCTTAATTTCCTCCAGGTCATTTGCCGGCATCCGATAGGGTCTCTTGGATATCGGCCCTGTACCTGGCAATAGCTTTATCAAAAACTCGATGTCTCTATCCGGTGGCATACCTGGTAACTCTTCGGGGAAAACATCCGGAAAATTCTTTACTACAGGTACTTCCTCCTGTACAACTCGTGAGGGCGTTTACTTGGCTCCTCCTAGGCACATGCCTAGATACATACTTAATCCTTTTTCCCTCCGGGGTGGTAAGATAAATTGACTTACTAGCACAGTCAATACTTCCTCCATACTTTGACATCCAGTCCGTACCTAATATCACATCCAATCCTTGCGACTCCAAGATAATTAGGTCAGACAGAAATACATGTGTGCCAATGATTAGGGGTATCTGGGTGCACCATCTGCTAGCCATGTACTCTGCTCCATGAGCTAACTAAAAGGGGTGTCCTAAGGGTTTGGGTTGGTAACTTAAACTTTTCCACAAATCCCTTGATATGTATGAATGCGATGCACCGAAGATGTCGAAAAGAACAATTGCGGTAAATGACTGAACCAAAAACTTACCTATCACCGCGTCCAGCTGCTCTTCAACTTCCTCCACGTTAACGTGGTTCACTTGTCCTTTGTTGAATGGATTGGGCTTCTTCCCTGCGCTCCCATTTCCATTTCCATTCTTTCCTTCAGAGCAGTCATTGGCATAGTGCCCTGTCTTCCCACACTTGTAGCAAACAACTTGGCTTAAGTCCCTCTTTGCGGGTGTAGATGGGTTAGAGCGGTTCTGATTATTGTTGGCTCCATTCCCATTCCCGTTCTTCACACCATTATGGTTATGTGATCCTCCTCCAGCATGGTTATGACCTCCATGGTTATGAACAAGTCCTCCCGAGTTCGGGGTTAAACGAGGCTTCTGGTGTGCTCCTGAGTTGTATTTCCCTTGTCCATACTTCCTCTTACGATTATCAATCTGCTGCTGCTTTCCTTCAATCATTAGGGCCTTATCTACCAACTCCTGATAGTTGTTGAAGGTTGCTACCATTAACTGCATACTCATCTCATCATTCAGCCCTTCCATAAACTTCTCCTGCTTCGCGGCATCTGTGGCCACATCATCAGGGGCATAACGTGATAACTTGCTAAACTCATCCATGTACTGGCCAACAGTACGGTTCCCCTGGCATAGATTGCGAAACTCACGCTTCTTCATCTGCATAGCTCCAGTCGAGACATGGGCAGTGCGAAAAGCCTGCTGAAACTGAGCCCATGTGACAGTGTCGATAGGATAGGTGGCTGTGAAATTCTCCCACCATGCTGCTGCAGGTCCATCCGATTGGTGTGCGGCAAAATGCACCTTCTCGGCATCTGTGCATCCTACAATGGTTAACTCCCTTCCAATACGACGTAGCCAATCATACGCAACTATTGGCTCGATGCTCTTTGGAGAACACCGCGGTGTAACCTTAAGAAACAGGCGAGGTTATCCATTTGGCGGCGGGTTGTTGTTGGCATTCTTGTTATTGGCATTGCCTTGGTTATGAACTAGCAATTGCATCAAGGCATTCTGCTGCTGGATCAACTGGGTGATCTCCGGTGGGAAAACAAAATCGGGGTCTCTTCTCGGAGGCATCTAATGGGTTTAGATGGAAGAGATTAGAATAGAAAAAGATCTAGGGGAGAAACACTACCCATATGTATATGAGGCAACCACAAGCATTCATTCAATCAATCAAGCAAGGGCATACAAAACGGTCTAGGACTATCGCAAAAGTGCTCACTACTACTAGTTACATGGGGGAATACTATTATCATATGGTGGTCATCTAGAAGTTTTGATTGGTGGAAGACTCCATGATGTCTGCTCCAGCTTCATCTTCGTAGTCATCATCACTTGAATCTGAATCGGTGTCGTTGATGATGATGTAGTTGTCCGGATGAATGGGGTCTTCTCTTGGAACTGGTCCTCCCATGAAAATTCCGATCTTCTCGACTAGGTCGTCATTCTTCTCCAATAGGGTCTTGATTTCCTCCTCATATCCATCGCGCGTGGACTTAAGTTCTTCCTCCAGCTCGATGATCCTAGTTTTCACCTTCTTCAACTCGATCATGTCTGCGCACATCTGGTTCTCCCGACGTCGAATGTGCTGGTTTTGCTCCTGGATAAAGGTTGCGACAGATCTATCCTTCCTGGTGCTGATCATCTCCCATTGTTCATCTCGGCGCCCACATATTTGATAGGTAGTATCCTCAAGTTCCTTGTTGTAGATTTCTCCAATGCGTCTCATGGTAATATGAGCTGCCATACTCTTGCCAAGGCTCCAAGTGGGTGCTTTGAAAGAAAACTCTATGGGTTTAGAATTTGGCGAGAACGTTCTTCCTAGAACTCGTACTTGAATCATCCAGCGCTCTTCTTCCGGTAGAGTGGCGTTGTACGTCCCAGTGAAGCTTGGTATTCCAATATTCAAGTACCTAGTGACTTCCTTCAAGTGGCGTCCAAAAGGTGTGTCTTCATCCGGTTGTGCAAACTTGTTCTTCTTCTCCTTCATCCTAAAGAGTGGAAAAAGAAGAGGAGTCAGAAATGAGAAGAGAAGTGTGACCTATGGTTTATCTTAGTGGTCGTGTCCTACACTCAGCGTGTGCTCTGATACCATCTTGTAGCGACCCGACCTCAGATGGTCAAGTCTATGTGCTTCCGTGTCATCCCTGGATCGGTAACGCTGACACAGACAATACTCGAAGGATTTATAACAGAGTAGCAATCACACACTTATTACATTGAATGTCTCAAAAGAGAACTTATTACAATAATATGGCTTAAGGCCATCTAATGCGATAACAACGGAAGACTTGGAAGATATAGTGAGTCCATCAACTCCAACGGCATGGCTGAGCTACACGGCAACGACCTACGAACCTTACTCCTCGTCTGAAAAGTCTGCAACATAATACATTGCAGCCTGAGAACGGGTCAGCACATGGAATATGCTGGCAGTGTAACACAAAAGAGCAATAACAGAATAACGCTACCACTACATGCATATTTGGCTGGTGGAAAGCTCTATGGTTACAATTTTGCGAAAAGCCAATTTTTCCCTACTACAAAGGAATCAGTTTTAATTTAACTATCATGGTGGTTGAAACATCATTTGAGAAGGTAACCCCAACTCAATGATCCCAATTAAAATAGTTAACATCCCAGCAAGATTAATTAAGAGTGTTGAGATAAATGCGAACACTCAAGTACTAGATACTCAGAATTGTCCATAACTGGGGACACGGCTAACCATGATTAGATTGTTGTAGGATCGGAAGTATGTCTAGAGGGGGGGTGATTAGACTACTTGACAACTTAAAAGTTTATGCCTTTTGATTGGAGTAGATTCTTAGCAAGTTCACAATGATAACCAAGTCAAGTATCACCCTACACATGCAATTCTAGAGTTGTGGCAGCGGAAAGTAAATTGCACGTATAGTAAATGAGAGGTGGAGAAGAGCAAACGCAATGGAGACACGGAGATTTTTTCTCGTGGTTCCGATAGGTGGTGCTATCGTCAATCCACGTTGATGGAGACTTCAACCCACGGAGGGTAATAGCGGCTGCTGTGAGTCCACGGAGGGCTCCACCCACGAAGGGTCCACGAAGAAGCAACCTTGTCTATGCCATCATGGCTTACGCCCACGGAGGACTAGCCTTACTCGGGGTAGATCTTCACGAAGTAGGCGATCTCCTTGCCCTTACAAACTCCTTGGTTCAACTCCACATCATGACGGAGGCTCCCAAGTGACACCTAACCAATCTAGGAGGCACCACCCTCCAAAAGGTAATAGATGGTGTTGGTGATGATGAACTCCTTGCTCTTGTGCTTCAAATGATAATCTCCCCAACACTCAACTCTCCTCACTAATTTTGCTGTGGTGGAAGAAAGGATTGAGTGGAAAGCAACTTGGGAAGGCTAGAAATCAAGTTTCATATGGTGGGAGTGGAACAACTTGATCTCAACACAAGGGTAGGTAGTTTTCTTCTCAGAAATGTAAGGTAGGAGTGGTAGTTCTTTCGATGGCTCTCTCCACGAATGAAGAGGAGGTGGAGGGTATTTATAGCCTCCACACAAAATCCAACCGTTACACACATTTGACCAATCTCGGTCAGACCGAAGTTGACAACTCGGTGAGACCGAAAGTTCAAATCTTGTGAACGTTGGGATTTTCGTGGGACCGAAAATACAATCTCGGTTAGTCCGATTCTTCCAAAGTCTAGGGTTTGCCAATCTCGGTGGGACCGACTTTCTCATCTCGGTGACACCGATTTGAGTCTGTATGTTCTGAAGCTTGGCAACACCAATTCGGTATGACCGAGTTTGGAATCGGAAAATCCGAAATTCTTAGGGTTTGGGTATATGGTGAGGTGGTTCATCTCGGTGTGGTGAGTTTGGAATCGGTGGGACCGAGATTACTTATGGGTTTATGTTGGAATGAAAGATTGCCGATAGTTTGAGAGATAAATCACTAAGCACTTAGAGCAACCAGATCATCATCATAACCTCATCCCTTTTAATAGTATTGGCTTTCCTATGGACTCAATGTGATCTTGGATCACTAAACCAAAATGGAGTCTTGAGCTTTTGCCAATGTTTTCCTTAGCATTTTGAGGGGTCCACATCATCAGTCATTGCCATACCCATATCACTGAACTTTCTGAAATATTCTCAAGAAATGATTAGTTCAATGATATATATGTTGTTATTAATTACCAAAACCACCCGGGGATTAGTTGCACTTTCAATCTCCCCCTTTTTGGTAATTGATGACAACATATAGATCAAAGCTTCGACAAAAGATATAATCAATGAATAACATCGTCGCTTTGAGAAGTATGTGATAAGCAAGAGCTCCCCCTAAATTTGTGCATTATTTAAGATTTGCGTTTGAATGCAAATGCACAATCGATTAGGATCATGGGTTACTCTTCCATGTCACATACATCTTGGTGGAGCGCACAAAATGATAAGAATGAATAGCATGCACCCAATCACCAAGACATGAGTAAATGATCATACAAGATATGAATGGAATATGATAAGCATCAAGCACACATTAAGCACAGTATGATCAAGCACTCATCAAGATAGAGCAAACGAGTATCAAACACACGAAATGTCTCAAAGAACTCAAAAGTATCTCAAGGAAAACCGCAAACGAAAGAGCAAAAACGAGCACTCTCTCTCGAAGCCCTATGATCTATACAATTTCTCCCCTTTGGCAACAAGTTACCAAAAGTTCGAAGGTATAGAGCTAATCGTCACTCGGGACTCGCTAGCGGCTCTGTCTGCGTCGATGGAGTGGAGATAGCTGCATCTGCAAAGCTTCTGCTGAAGTCTGTGGAGCTGGAGGAGTGGATCTTGGAGCTGGTGCTTTGAACCGATGGAGCTGTAGGAGGTCTTGATGTAGTAGCCACAGGGTCGACCTAATGGAATAGCGGCTGATCTGGGCTTTGTGGGCCTTTGGAGCAGGCTGCTCATAGTCATCTGGACCATATCACCTTCCATCTCTCTCATGAGTTCTCGCCTTCTCCCTCTTCGCTTCCTCGATGTCGCCTCAAGCTTGTTGACGGTGACTGCACTTGATCGACTTAACATCCGAGCATGGAACTTATCCTCAACTATCCTCTCAAGGCTCTCCTGAGATCGCACTATCTTTGGCAGGCGTAGCTCAATTCTCGAGTGGCTTCAAGAAGTTGTTCGCAACACTCTTGGGCTTTCTTTTTGCTTCCTTCGGCTTTAGCTTGTTTGGCAGCTTCAGACTTAGCATGTCCTTCAACAGATGTGGGAACATCCTCAGTCATCACAATCTCGTTATCCTCATGTTCAGCCTGCAGTGGCAAGTGGGGTCTATCCAACAAGTAGGTGTCCGTGCCAAACTTGGCATTAATGAGCATCTGAATATGCGGAGCAAACCCACACGACCTCTTCTGGTCTGCTGCTGTCCTCTTGATAGTCTCAACTATCAGGTCCATCACCTTAAAAGGTGTCTTCTGATCTAGAATGTGCAGCATGTTGATAGAATACCCTCTTATCATGCGGTGGTCCCCTGACTTGGGCATCAAAGTATGCCTCAGAATGGTATTGGTGGTTGGGAGACCTGCCTGAAGATAATAGACTAAACCAAGCTTCCATATCTCAACATCCTTCTCTTTTACCTCATTGTACATGTTCTTCATTGACTCGTGATTCTTCTTCGGAATGCCATACACATCAATGTCATCATCCCTTGAGACTGGTGCATTCAGCAACGCTCTCCATTCCTCAACTGTTGAATGGAATCTACGCCTTCATCATCCATACAATTCGCCATCCGGATAGAAGTGTGCGGTGGCATAGAACTGCATGATCATCTCATCATTCCAAGCGATCGACCGACCAACAAACTCTGCAATCCCACAAGCGGTGAAGCTTTCATGCACATGTGGGAAATAGTCTCTGTGCTCTTCTTTGTCGATGTATTTCCGGTCTACATATCCGTGTCAAGCAACAATTGGCTTCTTATCCATGAGCACTGTCTCATAAAAGTCTTGTTGCTCTCTAGTGTGGAATCTTGAGTCAATCGCTGTTCTTCTCTGGTGGCATATGGATCAACTTGCCTCCATTGCTCGAGACCTTTATCCTTCCTCTCCTTCATATTTTCAGCTCGAGGATGAGCTTCATTATGAGGCGGTTTCGTTCGAGCTTGAGCAAAACATGAGCCTCATCATCGATTCTGCGGTGGCACATTGTCCTTCTTCTTCTCTGAAGCGGTATGTTCCTCATAGTCTTCTTTGGCTTGGCAGCAGGTTTAGCTTGGGCTGCCTTTGCTTGAGCTGATTGCTTAGCTTTTGTGGGTGCTCCGCCTACGATGGCATCTCCCATCAACTTCGCTTCGAGGAGGCTGGGGTGCTTCCTCATCAGAATCATCATCATCATCATCAGCTTCTTCATGAACTAGCCTCTTCCTCTTGGAAGTTTTCTTGATCTTGCTGGAGGTTTCTTCCATCTTGAGCTTCGCAACAATGGATTTCTTCACCTTGCTGGTGCCTTTCTTTGATTGTTTCCTTGATAGCCCTTGGCAACCACTTGCCTTTTGGCTTTGAAGTTATTTCCTCATCTGCAACAAAGTCTGAATCCTCCTCATCGAATTCCTCTTCTTCACGGCCAGTGGCATTGCAGGCGATCCACTTGGAGTGCTTCTCTCTCCATCATCTGAAAAACTGCTTGCTTCGGACTTGTAGCTGCCTCTGGAATCTCAATTGGCATCTCGGACACTGTTCGATTGTCACTTCCATCGGACATGATTGACAACTTTGTGAATAGAATAGGTATAGGCGAATAGAAGAGTTATCACAAACCGCAAAGGATTTTGCAAAAGAATGAGTTCAAACTTTAGTTTTAGGTTTTCACAGAATACATGTTGGTCTCGACCGAGTCTATAAATTCGTGAAACCGAAATGTCTAAACAGACCACATACACCACTTTCGGTTGGACGAAATGGGTTTCGGTCTAGCCGAGACCACTAGGGTTTCACTGAATCTTCACTTCGGTCTTACCGATTTACAACTTCGGTTTCACCGAAAAGTGCGGGCAATGGCCAGAGGCCAAATCGGTCGATCGAAAATGTCGAATCGGTCACACCGAGATGTGTTCGTGAAACCTAACCCTAAAATTTTCACTCGAATTTTGTTCTATGACCTAAACGGCTGGATAGGGAGATCTCAATCTTGGCAGGAAACATGACAACACCTAACGTGCATTGAATCAGCGGTTGGAGCACGAGAGGGATGAAACTCACCCAATGCGGTGGAGCTTCACTACGGCGGCAACGACGCGATGAGAAGGACTGTTGACGGCGATGGAGACCCGCGGCGAGGGCGCACAGGTGACGGCGGAGACGATCCGGAGACCAAGGCGACGGCAGCGAAGGGTTTGAGGGCGGAGCGTTTTGAAGAAGTAATCAACGCGCGCTGTCCTCGGGTATATATACCCTTCGGCTGTCGGTGGGACCGAGTTTGAAAACTTCGGTGGGACCGAGATGGTTAAGCTGCGTGCGATTACACTTCGTCACGCCGAATTTGAAACTTCGGTTTCACCGAGGTGAAAACCTAGATCAATCCAAGTGATTTGATCTCGTCGATTTGAGTATATCGGTTTGACCGAAAGTACTTAGAAGGTTTTGGAAGTTAGGCTTTTGACGGATCGGTGGCTCGAGTGCTCCTCACTCGATCTGTCCAAAAAGTCTTGTTCAAAGTTTGTGATATAAGCATGAATAGAGTTTGAGACAAGAAAGCATAGATAGCTAGGGGAGGAACTTAGGCATTCTTGTCCATCCATTTGGTCAAAAGAAAAATCCAAAAGACCAAAGCAACAAATGGATGTCCTCGAATGGATAAAACCATGCATCCAACATGCTCACACAATAAGATAGCAAATGAAATATGTGTCAAACATGCACAAACAAAACACTTAGCAACTAGCACACAATTTGGCGATGACTAGGTCATCTATATATGAGTATATTGACTTAGGAGTCAAATGAGAACATTTGATCATAGGTCATACTCATCGTTTAAGCACAAGTGGGGTTACCACTTTTCCATAAAGCATTAATGTGTTCACATCATTAGAAGATGCTTTGGCTCATTTCTTTAGAGCAAAGCTCCCCTTGATGTGAGAACCCTTTTAAAGGGTCAAACTAACCTTGGGTTGTCGTTGAAGACTTCATGTAGATGTTGAAGATGTGGATGCTCAATGTTGATGAAGATCACCAAGAGTTGGGAGCAATCCTTTGGATTGGGCACTTTCAATACCTACATGGGTTAGTCCCACAAGGAACAAACAAGGACATCCATGGACATAGATTGAAGTACACAATAGATGATGTCCATGAAAGCAATGATTACCTTGTCCCTTGACTTACCAACATGAGGGTTTGTGACTCCATGAACTAGTGCAAGATGTGGAAGTTGATTGCACAAGTCCTTGCCAAAATGAATGTGAGTGAAGTATGTTATGAGTCACCCTCAAGAACTCTCTAGTTCTTCTTCTTGGGATCCACATCATCTTGATGGGAATCCTTGGGGTAGTAGTTGAGCTTGTCGAAGTAGAACTTGAAGTTGCCTTGGGAACCCACTTGACCATGGCCTTGGGTGCTTCAATGAATGCATCAATCTCCTCTTGAAGCTTGTCCTTGCCTTTTAGCTTGTGGTCTTGTGGTGGAAGGTCATCTTGAGCTTGTTCTTCATTTGAAGAAGTAGGATCATACTTCTTCTCTTGAGAAACAAACTTTGGAGTGGGATATTGACCTTCTTCCCATTCAACACCCTCGGCGTTGAACTTTCGCTCAAAACCAATTCCTTGATTCTTCCGGTGTCTTCCTTGTTTGCGAACAATTTCCTCAAAGCTCTTGCTTCGGCAAGACTCTTGTAGACACCTTTCTCTATAATCCCTTTCAATAGACTATTTTCTTGCTCAAGTGAAACTTGGCTTGAAACATTGTTAGTGGAATCAAGAGAATTACTAGAAGTAACAACATTTGATTTAGCATGATTATTGTTACTACTAGATGAAGAATTTTTCTTATGCTTGTCATGCTTAGTTTTGATAGGTGGCAAGAAATTAGACAAGAGAAGTCGTTTGGCAAGATATGAAGAACTCTTCTTTGAAGATCGTCATTGATAGCTTTTAGAAACTCATGTTCTTGCTCTAGATTGAGCTTCTCGAGCGTAGCTTCTCATGAGATCTTAGGAGCTCTCTATGATCTTCTTGAGTTGTTTCATGAGCTAACTTAAGAGTGTTTAGTTCTTTAGTTAGACGCTCAATCTCCTTCATAGCATTGTCATTCGACTCTTCTCGACTATAAAGACTACTAGCATGTTCATCATTACTAAGCTCACTAGATTTATCATGTAAAGCTCATCTTCACCAAGCAAGTCATCCTCATCACTATCAAAGTCAATAAACTCAGGATGTGTTACCTTGGGGCCTTTTGCCATGAAGCATCTTCCAATTCCCTCATTTGGTGAATCAAATATGTCATAGGAGTTGGAGTTGGAGGACACGAGAGCAAGACCGCAACACCTTCATCTTGATCAGTATTCGGAGTTGGAGTGATAGCTTCTTTGGAGTGATTGTCTGAGTCGGAGCCGGAAACCCATTCACCAACATGAGCTTGATGTTTTCTTCTTGTGTAGCTCCTTGATGACTTGTCTTTCCTTTCCGAATCCATGCTTCTCCGAGAGGATCTTCGTTCATAACGATCATCTCTACTCCTTCTCTCTTTTCGAGGCGACTCTTCTCTTGAGCTTCTTCTTCTTATAGATTCTTCTCTTCTCTTATGGGGAGTCGAACACTCATTTGAGTAGTGTCCGGGTCTTCCACAATTGTAGCAGTTTCGATCACGACTAGAAGATCTCTTTTCATCATATGATCTAGACTTTGAGCTTCTTTCCTTGCTTCTACTCTTGTAGAATTTGTTGAAGTTCTTCACCATTAGGCTTATCTCTTCATTGGAAACTAGCTTGTCACTTGAGGATGTGGGAGCTTCAACTGCAGCTTTGTAAGCACCACTTGACTTGTTGTGAAGCTCTTCCTTATCTTTAAGTGTCATCTCATGAGCAACAATCCTTCCAATGACTTCGGTAGGCTTGAGATCTTTGTAGTTTGGCATCATTTGGATCAAAGTGCACACGGTGTCATACTTTCCATCCAAAGCTCTGAGAATCTTCTTGATGATGAATCGGTCGGTCATTTCTTCGCTTCCTAAGCCTGCCATCTCGTTGGTGATGAGAGCAAGCCTAGAGTACATTTCAGCGACTCCTTCACCTTCCGTCATCTTGAACTTGTCAAGCTGACCTTGAAGAACATCTAGCTTTGATTCCTTCACGGACTCGGTACCTTCGTGCATTTCGACCAAAGTATCCCAAATCTCTTTTGCATTCTCAAGGCGGCTGATCTTGTTGAACTCCTCGGGACACAAAGCATTGAAGAGAATGTCACAAGCTTGAGCATTGTTACGTAACATCCGCAACTCATCCGCAGAGCTTCGCGATCCGAACTTTTCCTTCTTGAAGAACTCACCTTGCAAGCCAACACAAATAATGCCCCATGCGGCAGGGTTATGTCCAAGAATATGCATTTTCATTTTATGCTTCCAACTAGCAAAGTTTGAACCATCAAAGTAAGGACCTCTCTGAAATTACCCTCACTAGGCGCCATACTCTCCTAGGTTGTGAAACCAAGCTTATGGAGTCAATGCAATGGAAACCAATCCAATGGAGACCAAAGCTCGATACCACTTGTAGGATCGGAAGTATGTCTAGAGGGGGTGATTAGACTACTTGACAACTTAAAAGTTTATGCCTTTTGATTGGAGTAGATTCTTAGCAAGTTCACAATGATAACCAAGTCAAGTATCACCCTACACATGCAATTCTAGAGTTGTGGCAGCGGAAAGTAAATTGCGTATAGTAAATGAGAGGTGGAGAAGAGCAAACGCATAATGGAGACACGGAGATTTTTCTCGTGGTTCCGATAGGTGGTGCTATCGTCAATCCACGTTGATGGAGACTTCAACCCACGGAGGGTAACGGCTGCTTGAGTCCACGGAGGCTCCACCCACGAAGGGTCCACGAAGAAGCAACCTTGTCTATGCCATCATGGCTTACGCCCACGGAGGACTAGCCTTACTCGGGTAGATCTTCACGAAGTAGGCGATCTCCTTGCCCTTACAAACTCCTTGGTTCAACTCCACATCATGACGGAGGCTCCCAAGTGACACCTAACCAATCTAGGAGGCACCACCCTCCAAAAGGTAATAGATGGTGTTGGTGATGATGAACTCCTTGCTCTTGTGCTTCAAATGATAATCTCCCCAACACTCAACTCTCCTCACTGATTTTGCTGTGGTGGAAGAAAGGATTGAGTGGAAAGCAACTTGGGAAGGCTAGAAATCAAGTTTCATATGGTGGGAGTGGAACAACTTGATCTCAACACAAGGGTAGGTAGTTTTCTTCTCGTAAATGTAAGGTAGGAGTGGTAGTTCTTTCGATGGCTCTCTCCACGAATGAAGAGGAGGTGGAGGGGTATTTATAGCCTCCACACAAAATCTAACCGTTACACACATTTGACCAATCTCGGTCAGACCGAAGTTGACAACTCGGTGAGACCGAAAGTTCAAATCTTGTGAACGTTGGGATTTTCGGTGGGACCGAAAATACAATCTCGGTTAGTCCGATTCTTCCAAAGTCTAGGGTTTGCCAATCTCGGTGGGACCGACTTTCTCATCTCGGTGACACCGATTTGAGTCTGAAGATTCTGAAGCTTGGCAACACCAATTTCGGTATGACCGAGTTTGGAATCGGAAAATCCGAAATTCTTAGGGTTTGGGTATATGGTGAGGTGGTTCATCTCGGTGTGGTGAGTTTGGAATCGGTGGGACCGAGATTACTTATGGGTTTATGTTGGAATGAAAGATTGCTGATAGTTTGAGAGATAAATCACTAAGCACTTAGAGCAACCAGATCATCATCATAACCTCATCCCTTTTAATAGTATTGGCTTTCCTATGGACTCAATGTGATCTTGGATCACTAAACCAAAATGGAGTCTTGAGCTTTTGCCAATGTTTTCCTTAGCATTTTGAGGGTCCACATCATCAGTCATTGCCATACCCATATCACTGAACTTTCTGAAATATTCTCAAGAAATGATTAGTTCAATGATATATATGTTGTTATTAATTACCAAAACCACCCGGGGATTAGTTGCACTTTCAATTGTACACTCTACAGAGGTTTTGGGCACTTTTCCCCACAAGACTCGATCGCCTCCGTTGGATTTCTCGCACTACATGGTGTTTGAGAAACGGATGACCGAGACACAGTCTTTCAGAAACATTAACTCTCTACTCCAGGCAGACCATACCAAACCTACAAACCCACTACCTACTGATCCACCTCTTCAAGAGCTTCACGTAACATGCTCAACTATGCTAGAGCCCATAATAGCTTGTGGCTGCACACGGAAGTTTCTAGCATGAATAGACTCAGTTCCCTCTGAGCCTGGGTGGCGGTCCATAGGAAGATCACACGGTAACCCCGGGATTTCAAAAAAAAAAAAACAGGCAATCACTGGATACCCCAGGTGCCTCAATCCACCCAGATGTGTATTAAAGTTGCCACCTTAAGTAAACCATTAATTAACAATCTCACATCTGTCATGGAAATCACTCAAACCCAATCCACGTCTACGAGCATAGCATGGTAAAATAAGAATAACGTAGAAGTAACTCCCAAGGGTTTGATAATAAACAGGGCAATAGGTTCTACCTCAGCAACTACTTCCCAACCCACAAGTTAAAGGCATCCTAGTCATGCAATGTCTGAGGATTGAAACTAATGCATAAAAACTGGGTATGAAAAGAGTATGATCAATGTGTTACTTGCCTTGCTGACGATCCATGAATCCTAGAGACTCGTAGTAACACGCTTCGCACTCCGGGAATTCTATCGCAAGCAAACAATAACATACATAAGCAACAATCAAAGATGCACAAGTAGAACTCCAAATAAAAGAGTTTGACCGGAGAGTTCAGCTTAAGAACTCCAGTTTGCAAAAAGAATCAAATCAAACGGAGCAACGAAATTCAAACGGCAAAAGAAACAAGATCCGTTAACTAATCTGAGCTAGGGTCAAATTTTACAGAGATAAAAACTTGTTTGAGTTGATTATTCAGAAAGAGGGTTTCGAGATGAAACTCCAGGCGCTTGAATCGCCTGATTCCGATAAACGAGCGAAAAGATAAACATGTTTGAACATCTGGTCTGAAATCGCGATCAGAATAATCGTGGAATAAATCCGATAAAAAGAAAAACGACAAACGGCTAAACGAACGAACGTTCGTTAGCAGAATCTAAACGGTGAACACGTTCGTTAGAACGAACAGACGAACAAACGTTCACTAAGTAAATAAACCGAAGAAATAAAACCGATCTATATAAAAAAAACGAACTAGGGTTTTCTTCCAAAAAAATGAAGGGTTTTTTCTTAAAAAACGGCGTGGGCGGTACCTCCGTGAGGTCGTCCGGCGGGCGGGCTCCGACGGGCTCGGCGAGGGCGGCGGGTCGGGCGGGCAGCGCGGGCGGAGACGGCAGTGATGGCTCGGGCAGAGCGCAGTGGCGGCGGCTCGGCTCGGCTCGGCCAGTGGTGGCGGGTGGTGGCGGGTGGTGGTATTTAGGAGGAGGAGGCTGCTCGGCTTGGGGAAGAGGCGCCGGGAGGAGTCCGGCTCGGACTCCCCTCGGCGTCCGTCTGGCACTGACTGTGTGTGTGCTGGGAGGCGGCGGCGATCTGGGGGCGACTGGTGGGCCTTTTGGCCCATCCGTGTGATGTTTTTTAAAAACATTCTGCCGAATAGAAAATTCCTAGAAAAATAAATAAAAATCTAAAAATTCCAAAACAAGTTTTCTCCGTCTAAATAAAATATTTAGAACAAGATGAACTTTTCTTGGCCCCCAAAATGCAATTTTTAAAACAGGCAAATTTTTCTAGGGCAAATAAAATTCTGAATAAACTCAAATAAAATCCAAATAATGATTTTAACATTTTTCCTCCGATATTTCATTTGTTTTGGAGAAGTCATATTATCTCCCCTCATTTACTATTTTAAAATGAAATATTTTCCGGAGAGAAAATAATTAAAATCAAAATCCCCGTCTTCACTATTTGATAAAAATTTCAAATATGAAAATAGGAAAATCCCCAACTCTCTCCGAAGGTCCTTGAGTTGCTTAGGATTTCGAGGATTGCTAACGAAAAAGCAATAAAATATGATATGCATGGATGACCTATGTATAACATGCCAAATTGGAAATTTGGGATGTTACACATTACAATGCGGTTTTTGTAAAAGTAGAAAAACAACACTAGTCAAGCTTTTGAAACAATTCAATGCAAAACAAATGCAAAAATGCTCGTTTGATTGTTTACTTTTAGCTTCCTTCTCTGTGGTTATTTCTCTTTCGTACTTTGTATGGAGTATCTCACTGGTTGGAAAGGCATGCAAATTCCCAAACCGCTTGCTACACCCTCTATCGAATTTTTTGCCTAACAAGTTGTGCCGTGCAATTGGAATTCCAACTTGAGTACTACTACTAGTAGGAGTACGAGGGGCTAGTTCTTTTAGGCTTCTAGATTAGTAATCCCATAACTACTACCTCCGTCCTAGTTTATTGGTCCCCATTATAATCTGTGTCAAATTTTGATCATAAATTTAACTAATGAAATGTTAGTGCATGTCACATGCACTACTCCATCCGTCTAGGTGAGTAAGTCATCTTAGGCTGTGCACCGTGACCAAGGAGGAGGAGAAAACGAGAAACATTAATGTTTATTTGCTAATTAATAGTATTGCATGCAATGAACTAACCACTGCATGTCGTGTTTGATATCTCAAGTCATTAAAAGCATGCACACTCTTTATCTCTTATTGGTTGATATGTCAAGAAACAAGAAATGAGGTAGAAGTTAATGCACTGCGCCTAATTGTTTTGGGATTATTTGGTTTTCGTAAGATGACTTACACACCTAGACGGAGGGAGTAACATTTTATCAGTTAAATCTTTGGTCAAAATTTAGCACAAATTACAATGGTGAGGAATAAACCAAGACGGAGTAGTAGTTTAGAATCCCAAATAAATGAGTGAGGCGCCTTATTGTTACTCTGACCGTGACTAGTCTTGTAGGAAAAGTGGGAAGCCGCCAAAAGAATCGGCCCTAGGAGTAGTAGCTAGGGATCGAAAAGCGAGATGAACCGGAAAAAGTAAATGCAGAGAGATGAAATGCAAAAAAGACGGAGGGATGTGATGGTTGCTTGTCCGTTTATTTTACTAGGCCACTTATTACTGGGAGTGGTTGGGTTTTGTGATATGACGGCTTTACCGCCGCACCACGAGCGAGGTGAGAGGTGAGACTCCGCCCTCTACACTTGTACTACATCGGTCGTGGTTTATTAGTCCCCCATTGAATTTGACTAAAGATTTAACTGACAAAATGTTAGTGCATGTCAACAAAAACTATATCGTTGGATTCGTATTTGAACATAGTTTTGAATGATATAATTTTAGGTGACATGCATTAGCATTTATCGTACTATATATAATGTTAGTTCAATTTTTGGTCGTACTAATCTATAGTAGTAAGGTGCCCGTGCGTTGCACCGAAGAGTGAAATGCATTGATCGGGGAGTTGTTTATTTTGACAAAGGATGTGGGGGTCATCTCATGTGTAACGAGTATCGATAGGTTTCTTCGGATATTATTTCATCTCTAGAGCTCACAAACATCTGGGTGAAATAGATAAAAAGGTATCTTTTGCAAACAAAAGCGTTCAACTATTCAACCTGCATCCAAAACTTGTGAAGAAATAACACTTATTGTGCTTTGCAAGAAATGATCTTTAAAAATTAGTTTTTGAGTATCGATTGTTATACATGTTGGCTACAGATGACATGGCACTTTCTTATAGTCAACAGTTGGCTATACTATTAAGTAATATTAACCATGCCCTTATACACCTAGACAGAGGGATTAAACCAGGATGACTTGCAAGGGGGCAGAGGAGATGTAAGAAATGATTCATCGTAAGTCTTTCACCAGTACTGTAGTAAAAATTCATACGTGGAAGATTCTAGACTAAACCGTAAACGGATACACTTTTATTCATGCGTGATACTCCAATAGAGCAAGATCCTGCATGGAAGTCTCCACATGCTTAGACAGAAGATTACATTGAGCGAAGACTAATGATCAACATTTAACTTGATAATGCGTATGTCCAGGTGAACCTCCTTGGAGTCCCCGTGCATCGCGTCGGCGGGTAAAGGATGCCATGGGTTTTCCAAGTCCACATTGGCGGGATAGTCCCAGCTCCCCAGAGTCCAAGTCCGTTTGATGAGGCCGGTGTCGCCGCCCACGCAACTCGGAGGGGTAGTAACACTGACCACACACCCATACATCGGCCTCGTGTCAGTGTCAGTGTCAGCGGCGTCGCCCCTGACGCACATTGCAGAGACGGGGCGGCGGCCTGCGCAGGCCTCGCCGGTGCCCACGATCAAGAGGAAGATGCTGCCGTCCTCCTCCGAGACTAGCAGGCGGTGGTGATCCTCCAGCGACTCCGGCATGGTGAACGGGTAGCACATCTCGTACTTGATGTTCTCCGCCAAGGGCCAGCAGTGACCGCTGCACGCATCTTTGAGGTGATGCACCATGTCCGCCGGCGAGCCACAAAACGACATCGGGCACTCATAGCAGTGGACGAAGGGCTCCTTGGAGGCATCGACCAGGCCGTCCATGAAACGGGAGTGGCTGTAGTGGACGTTGCGCCAGTTGAATATATGAGCAAGTTACTACAAGATTTAATCTGAATAAGCACAAAATAAATCATGACGGCTATAACAGAGATGAAACTAATCATGTGGACTAGCATAGTAGTAGGATATAGAGTAGAAACATGAATTCTACCACGATTTCGAATAGGATACGGTGCAACGGGAGCAGCACCGTTGGCATTGAGGTTGTCGCCCATGTCGTTGAGGAAGAGGTTGCCGAGGTCAGGGAAGAAGTCGTCGTCGGTGAAGTCGTGGCTGCCAGCAGTCGCGAGAGTGCGCTCCCCAAATTTCAACAGCGCCCGCCGAATGTAGCATAGGAGGGAGCGGCTGTAGGGGATGTTGCGTCCGTCAAATGGAGCGCAGGAGTAGTACACGAAGCAATAGATGGTGTCCTTACTAGTACTCCCTAGTCTCTATCTATCTATATCTACTCTTATAGAAAACCGAGTTGGTGATGATGGTATGCCTGCCATCTTGTAATATAGACCGTCCGATCTATATCTGACGGATAGAAAGCCAACTATGACAATTTTACAAAAGATTCCCGCACCTCTCTCCACATTTATAGAAAGGCCTTGCCTCGTTCATCCTTATCTCCCACAACCTCGTGCTCCTCCCTATGTCTATATCTCTACTACTCTTCTTTGTTTTTTATAACAAATCGAATAGTGTTGCGCCGTCCGCTACACGCCCGGCTGAACACGCCTCCTCGCCTCCATCATCACCAACTAAGTCTTTTATAGGAGTAGGAGTAGAGAAAAAACTGAGTAGGTGATGATGGTGTGTCATGCAATGCACGGGCATCTTGCTATTTTTTTGCATATAAGTCCAAACACCACATAGACACGGTCTTTGAGCACGGTTCGTAGTCGTTCCACGCTTGGGCATTGAAGTTTGTAACTATTTTAGATTAGAATATACTACTCCTCCGGTGCTAGTAGTAGAGCAGAGTCCTACTCTACTACTCTACTCAAGCAAGTTAGGGCATAGTACTGTAGTAGCTACTATAGGGAGTACCAGTACTGTGATCACTCAAGCAAGTTGTCTGGCATCGACATGACCCTATGCTGCTGGTATGTGTCTCGTAAGTCAAGCGGCGTGCTGTAGTCATCATCACCTGTCCACTTCCCGCAGCACATATTCGCTTCTCCATCTTTGTCCGCACATAATCTCGTTCAATCTTCCATCCCCGCTAAGGTGCCTCCCTCCCTCGTCCGAACCCAAGCACTAACAATGGCAGAACTGAGCAGCGTGCACCGAAAGAGTGGCTGGAATTCGCTCCCCACAGAGGTAATCAAGCTCATTGTTTCGCTTGTGGACAATCTCAGTACCATGCCGCTCGCCACGTGCTCGTCGGGGCTGTACCGTTTACTCAATGCCCTCAGGCCGGAGCTTTTTAAGCCAGCTCCTTGCTTGCTGATGCCGCCTAATCTTCAGAAACGGTGTGTCACGCAGCATAACAATCGTAGGGTGGCGAGAATCAACCCCCTTGATTGCGATCGATCCCCATCAGCCTCAACTACATTAACGGTATGTACTGGGTCGGCACGAACACGTCTTGGATGGTGCTCGTCGACGGTCGCGGCAGCTGGATGCTCGTGGAGGTCTACACCCAGCAATTGATCCCCCTTCAATTAACCTTTGACCGCTTTGGCACGCGCCCGAATACTCGGAATCTTACAGTAGCCAACATGATACCAAGTTTGATTTGCTCAAGGTTGTAATCTGCCAAGTGCCCACAAGATCCGCGAATTATAAAAACTTCAGGCTAATTGCGTTCTTCAACCGCGGTCTCGCCTATCTGACAGGTCACTGCGGTAAGTGGATAAATCTGCATGTCCATCGCAGGATCATACATCCTCCATGGTTCTCTGATGCCATTGAACACAAGGGCTTCATTTCTGTTGTCGACTCCTTCTATGGATGGACGTATTGTGGCCTACTCCAGTCATCGCTACAAACGACTGTTATAGCAGTATGTTACTTTCCTATGATATCATGATGGCTTGCTTATATTACTGTCAACATTTACTGAAAAAATATTCATGCTCATAACATGCTGTTCTTAAGATTGACTAAATCAGGAGCCCCTTTTTATTTGACTCCAACTTGATATGATGTTATAGGCCGCCTGGTGTCCCTACCCTTCCTAATCCCAGAACCTTTCAAATAAAAGCGGCATGGTAGTTGCAGGTGGTTCCTGGGTCGATCAGACGATGGCGAAAGATTGATGATCATTCGCACATACCGGACGTGTTGTTTTGTGGAATACAATCACAGTCACTGCAAGGTCTTTGAGAAGGATCCCAGCTTCTCTGGGCCTTCAGGAATTTTTGACTGGAGGCTGGTAAGTAGCCTTGGTACACGCTCTCTGTTTGTCGGACTGAATTATCCGATTAACCTAGAGATAACCGACGACAAGGATCATGATGGCAGCGCGGTTTCATTCATCAGGCAAAACTGTGTGTACACAGCATACCATGCGTCTCTGCATGCACCATGCCCTGATATGTGCCACCACGCTCTGCAGCCCAAAGTAGGAGAGAGGGTCGCAAGTATCGACTTGACCTTCGGCCGAGTTTCCCCGTCGAGCACCCATCCGTTCAAGCCGTCACCAATCTCCTGACTTAATAAATAGTAACGTCTAACTGAGCCAGTTAGTTAGATGCGTACACTTGGTGTAGTAGGATCTTTATTTAGTTTGATGCATACACTTGTTCTTTTTTGGTAGCCCTTTTGTAATGATGGATGATGTTTGGTTTGGAAGAGAGCTGCGTCTTCACTCTTTTGGCCTGCTTACTGCTTCTGTTGCACCCCCAGCCCTGGTTGTTGTTGCTGCTATTTTCAATGTACAATCAGTAGTATATTTCATCTGTTGGTTGAATAAATGTGTTGTTAGAACGACAAACACAATGTTTTGGAAGTTGTTGCACGGTTCGATCCTTTAGTGCCCCGTACCGTACGTAGCTCATACTATTTTTCGTACGGAACATATTTTCGACTTGTTGATAACATGCAGCCCACTGATGAAGGCCCAATAGAGAAGCCCATAATTAACTGGAAGGGAGGCTCTCACATGAATCCAGCCCAGGTACATGCTCATGGTCCCCTAAACATAAATAAGTAAATAAATAAATAAAGCTAAATGCTCATGCACCAGTTCTTTGGGAAAATAGGTAGCCCAGTATTTCTTTTTGAAGAATGCCCAAGCTAGGCCTATTTGTTTTCTTCGAATTATTGGGCTGCAAATCTTTCAAGACGAGGAGGGAAGCATTCCGTCCTGGCCAAAGAGTATGGTCAATGTCTGTTAAAAGTAATATCAAAAGGGGTTGAAAATTCCAAAAAATTATAGCAAATGGGATATTAGTTTTTTTTGTTCTTCATTGATATCTTATACGTATTTCATTGCATTTAACATGACATAGTACTAATTTATTTTTAAATTTGTTTTAGTATGGCTATTAATTTTTGGATTAAGAATATTTTGTTCCCCAGTAAAAAAATGCGAATTTTCAAAATTTCCCACATATTTAGTTAATTTTTTGACCCTGGTACTGACCAGAAAATGGCTAGCAATTCTAAAAATGGAAAACGAGCTGCAATAAATTCCATATGAATTAGAAAATGAGTAAAAATTATAAAAATAATAGCAAATGGGCTGTACACGCCACTGATTTCGAGGCTGACTTGTTTACGCAAGGCTTTGTCAGTGAACACATGATTCTAGCAGCAGTGACTATTGGATGTCCATCCAACGGCCGACGTGCTTCTTCAATATCTGATCTTCCTGCTCCAGCCGCCTAAACTAGCGCCATGGACTGCTGCTCCCTCCTCTTGTGGCTCATTGTGATGCATGCAGAGCTTCCCGCCCACCCTACTCCCTCCGCTGGCACGGCCGCACGCAATCAATCGCCTCCTTATTACATAAAAATAATGATTCCTCCCATCGACATCCGGGCGCACGGTTGGGAGGCTAACTCAGGCCTACTAAGTTGACGCGTACGCAGGGCTTGTCAACTTAGTCAACAAACGATTCTAGCAGCAGTAACCATTGGATTTGAATCGAACGGTCCTGTTGCTTCTTCAATCGCTGCTCTTCTTGCACCAACCGCCCAAACTAGCGCGGGGGAGACCACCTGCTCCTGCCTCCAGTGGCTGGCTGTGCTGCCGTTGAGGCCTCATCGCCCCTACTACTCCCACCACTAGCCAGGCCCTGCAGCGACGCCAGCCACACACCGCAGCTGAACCAGTGAACCCTCGTACTCCTCTCAGCGTGGGCATCCATTGCCGCATCTTCCTCGGCTCCATGTCGTCCCCTTCCTAGGCCTTGCTGTCGTCCACCGCCTTGGTGCTCTCGGCGCGGCATGGTCAATGTGGTCAACGACATTCCATCGGAAGAGTACTGTACGTGGAGAGGCTGACAGCTGGGTCCACGGCCACATCCCAGTTTTTTTGTGATTTGCCAAGTAAGTCGCTTTGTCAGGCCTGTTGGGCTGCAAATCTTTCAAGACGAGGAGAGCTTTCATTGGACTGGCCGAGAAAATGGCCCATCAGTAATGAGAAATGGGTTGTACATTTTTAAAACACATCAAACCGGCAATTAGTTTCAAATATCTTTTTTTTTCATTTCGAGATTTTAAATTACATTATTTTTATGCATGGAGAAATTGTTGGATTTTATATTGATATACATTTATTTTTAAAATCAGTTTGAATGTGAGTCGAAATTTGGGATTAAAACAGTTCGGACCAAGACCAAATATGGAAAATTTCGTATAATTTTTTAACCGTGGCCACAATATGGGCTGTAATGCTAACAAAAAGAATATGGGCTCCAAAAAACCCTTAAGAATTAGCAAATGGGTTGTATGCTGTTTTCCACATATTGGAGGCTTTCCTAAAAAAAGGTTGACGCACAAGCAGTGACTATTGGATGGCCATCCAATGGCCGTCGTGCTTCTTCAATCTCTGCTCTTCCTGCTCCAGCCGCTCAAAGCGCTGGCAGGACTGCCTGCTCCCTCCTCCCCGCGGCCGGCTCTGCTGCCGCGCAGGCCGCACCGCCCCATCGTACTCCCATCAATGGCCTAGCCATCCCTCTACTCACCCACACCTGCTGTTATTCTCCGGCGACGGCAGACGAACCAGTAAACCCTCGTACAGTCGTACTCCCCTCCGCGTGGGAAACAACTACCGAGTCTTCCCTGCCTCCGTGTTGTTCCCTTCCTAGGCCTCGCCGTCGTCCACCGCCCTGGTGCTCTCGGTGCGGCCTGGTCAACGTGGTCAACGACCGACATGCATCTGAAGTGGACTGTACATGGAGAGGCCAACAACTGGGTCCACGGCCGCACGCAAGGAAATGCCTCCTTATTACGTGCAAAATAATGATTCCTCCACCTGACATCAGGGACCCACCGAAAGGGCCTCTGTATTTCGGGAAAAAAATGCTACCGCCGCTGACAGCTCGGACCCACCAGCTATATTTTCGCACGCAAGGAAGTGCCTCCTTATTACGCACAAAAAAATGAATACTCCCCCTGTTAGCTGGGAACCAGTATAGTGGTAGGATGACTTGTGGGCCTACTAAGTTGACGGGGACGGAGGGCCTTGTCAACTTAGTCAGTATGCACGATTCTAGCTCCACTGACCGTACGATGTCCATCCAATGGCCGTAGTGCTTCTTCAACCTTTGGTCTTCTTGCTCCAGCCGCCCAAACCAGCGCCGGTCGTGCCTCGTGCTCCTGCCTCCCGTGGTCGGCTGCGATGCGGAGGAGGCCTCACCGCCCCCTACTACTCCCACCGCTGGCCAGGCCATCCCTCTACTCACCCACACCTCCTATTATTCTGCGGCGACGGCAGCCTCACACCACAGCGAACCAGTGAACCCTCGTACTCCTCTACGCGTGGGCATCCACTGTCGCGTCTTCCCTGGCTCCGTGTCATCCCCTTCCTAGGCCTCGCCATCGTCCACCGTCCTGGTGCTCTCGCCGCGGCGTGGTCAACGTGGTCAAGGAACGGCTTCCATCGGACGTGGAATGTACGTGGAGAGGCTGACAGCTGGGTCCACGGCCGCAGCAAGGAAGTGCCTCCTTTTTACGCGCAAAATAATTATTCCTCCACCTAACAGTGGGGACCCACCAGACGGGCCACCGTATTTCGCAAAAAAAAAACGTTTCCCCCTGACAGCTGGGACCCACCAGCTACATCTTCGCACGCAAGGAAGTGCGTCTGGGCAAAAAAAATGATTCGCTCCCCTGACTGCTGGGACCCACCAGCTACATCTTCGCAGTAAGGAAGTGCTCGATCGGGACCCTCTGGTCAAGCGCACGTGGCGTAGTCATTCTGGTCGCGAACGTGTACGTACATACTGGTCGATGTAGAGGCGCGCACATGTCGTAGTAGAGGCGCGCACGTAGCATGTACATGTACGTACATCAGCCAGGGTGCAAGAAAGAAAATACGGCCACGTATGTGTACATACGGGCGGGGTCTCGAATGCCTACTCGCGCATACGTACGGCCAGGGCTTGTGTACATGGTTGGGTCGGAACGGAGAAATAGCATTGTCGTTGTGTTGATGGGGAGGCAACAGAATGCATCGTGTTCATGGGGAGGCAACGAAATGCGTCGTGTTCATCGGGAGGCAACGGAACGCATGGGACCCAACCGGCTAGGTCGGAACGGAATGCGTCGTCGTGTTCATCGGGAGGGCTTGGACGGAACAGGCGATGGAAACGAGGCCTGGCATACCGCAGAACTGAGGAAACGGCCTTGTGTTCGACCGCCCACGTTCGAAACAGGATCCTGTTCATCGAGAGGGGTCTGGCATACCGCAAGACAGAGGAAACGGACCTCCTACGGTTGAAACGGGGGTCCTGTTGATTGGGAGGGGTGTGGCGTACCGCAAAATGGAGGAAACGGACCTCCTACAGTCAAAACGGGGGTCCTGTTGATCGGGAGGGGTGAGGCGTACCGCAAAACGGACGAAACGGACTTGTGTTGGAGTGCTACAGTCAAAACGGGGGTCCTGTTCATCGGGAGGTGTGTGGCGTACCGCAAAACGGGACTCCACGGGATACTGTTCATCTCCACCGTCGACCTCCTCCAGCCTCCACGGGCTACCGTCGACCTCCTCCAGCCTCCATGGGCTCTGTTCATCCAGCCTCCACCGCGCGCTACTCCACCGGCTACTGTTCAACCACCCCTCCACGGGCACCCCTCCACCGTCTACTGTTCATCCAGCCCTCCACACCACGGGTCTGTTCAACCACCCTCCACGGGCACCCTCCACCGCTCTCTGTTCACCCAGCCCTCCACACCACGGGTCCTGTTCATCCAGAGGCAACGCCACCGCCATCGCTCATCCACCCCGCAACACTCTTTGCTCATCCCAGGAGGCAAGATCGATCGGCTCCAGTTAGCAGAAGATAGCAAAGGAATCGCCGATCGGGTTCGATTAACAACCATCGATCGATAGCTCGGGTTCAGTAACGCATAGCCTGCAGTGCAATCGCCGGGTTGATTAGAGCCCAACGCCTCGCTTCGGGTTCGATTAGAGCTAACGCCGCACACACGCTGCACTGTCACGAGAAAGCGTGCATCGCTTCGGCCCCGACCTCCCACCGTAGCAGGAACTCCCAAAATTTTCCTCGCCCTCGCTTCTACCACGGTTTTTCCGTCATGGGCGACCCAAAGAATGTCATGCAGCTGCGTCTCCGCCCGCCCAGACGAAAAGCCCATTTTCTGTCATGATTTTTTGTCATCGAAGTAGGAGCCCACCACATCTATGATGATACCGGGTTTTGTCACAATTATCGTCATAGAAGTGTCATATGTATGACGGAATTTTTTTTTGTTCGGCCCAAAATGTCACGGATGTGTTTTTTTTGTATGTAGTCAATATGCCATGTGTGCTAGGCATATCTGTGGTATTGTATGCTACATCACTCTTTGAAGTACTTTGTGTTGGTTGAATAGATGAATCTGAGATTGTGTGATGCATATCGTATAATCATGCCCACGGATACTTGAGGTGACATTGGAGTATCTGGGTGACATTAGGGTTTTGGTTGATTTGTGTCTTAAGGTGTTATTCTAATACGAACTCGATGATAGATTGAACGGAATGAATAGCTTCGTGTTATTTTACTATGAACTCTTGAATAGATTGATCAGAAAGGATAACTTTGAGGTGGTTTCGTACCCTACAATAATCTCTTCGTTTGTTCTCCGCTAATAGTGACTTTGGAGTGACTCTTTGTTGCATGTTGAGGGATATTTATATGATCCAGTTATGTTATTATTTTTGAGAGAACTTGCACTAGTGAAAGTATGAACCATAGGCCTTGTTTCCTAGCATTGCAATACCCTTTACGCTCACTTTTATCATTAGTTACCTTGCTGTTTTTATAATTTCAGATTACAAAAACCTATATCTACCATCCATATTGCACTTGTATCACCATCTCTTCACCTAACTAGTGCACCTATACAATTACCATTGTATTTGGTGTGTTGGGGACACAAGAGTCTCTTTGTTATTTGGTTGCAGGGTTGTTTGAGAGAGACCATCTTCATCCTACACCTCCCACAGATTGATAAACCATAGGTCATCCACTTGAGGGAAATTTGCTACTGTCCTACAAACCTCTGCACTTGGAGGCCCAACAACGTCTACAAGGAGAAGGTTGCATAGTAGACATCAAGCTCTTTTCTGGTGCCGTTGCCGGGGAGGTTAGTGCTTGAAGGTATATCTTCATATCTTGCAATCGAATCTTTTAGTTTCTTGTTTTATCACTAGTTTAGTCTATAAAATAAAAACTGCAAAAAAAAGTGAATTTAGGTTGCCACATATGCTTCATCTTTTTAATGCCTTTCGTGAAAATGATGGAAAGGAAAATTTTGCTCAAGTGCTAGGAGAAGAAGTCTATAAAATGTTTGGCACTAAATCTTTGAATGATGAGCATGATTGGAATGTTGTTAGTATGAACTATTTGAATATCCATAGTACTAATGATGATTGCACTAGTCATGATGAAAATGTCTCTTATAAGGATGTCAACTTTTGTGGAGTGCATAGAGTTTGCAAGTACACATCAAATAGGGAAGATAGATTTTGCAAGAGGCATAAGTATTTAGAAACTAAATGGTTGCAAGAAAGGCTAGATGCTTGTGCTGAAAATTTAAAATTCCTTTGCCATCCTTGTGAACTTTGCAATGCACGTGATCATTTAAATCCCCAATGCAGATTGTTTCATGATCGTATCATGTCCAAAAATTGTGATGACTTGATTTCCCTTGCACATCATAATGAACTTAGGTTGCTTTTGGGTTATGAAGAAATAAAACGTATAACTAAAGATATGCCAGAATTTGTCCTTGATAAAGTTCTTGATTTTGATCTAGAAGAAATTTTTATGTATTGTGCGGTGAATTGCATTGAAAATCCTTATATTGCCAATTACATAAAGAAAAGAAAGAAATGAAACGGAAGAGACTTCCCAATATCCTCATATTATTTCTTATGATGAATCAGGTAACGAGGAGGAGCTTTCTATTGAACCAATCTCATTAATAAGAAGCTCAAAAAAGAGGGTTAAACCCACACATGATGTGAAGAAGAAAAATAAAAGATGGAGAAGCAAGGGTAAAAGGGTACCCCTCCCAAATTATGTTGCTCCTATTACTCATTGTGATGATGATAATTGCTATACTATTGGTGCTATCCATACTATTAAAGATGAGAGTGATTATGCTTATGATATGAAAAGGCCCAAGCTTGGGTATGCTATGTTTGATGAGAATGACATGTTTGAGAATATATTTGCTGTAATTAATGTTTGTCACAGGCTTGGGGATGCTATGTTTAATGAAGATGATATTTTTAGCCTCCCAAGTTTTGATGAGCAAATTTATTATGATGAAAGCATGCCTCCTATTTATGATGATTATTGTGATGACACTTATGCTATAAAAGTAGTGATGATTATATTTATAAAACTTGTCATGATTATGATTACCCTTTTTCTGAACGTTACTCTTTTAATGTGGAAACAATTTATAGTATTCGAGTCTCTTATGATACTCTCACTATTCCGAATGAGGAAAATTTTTCTTATGTGGAGAGTAATAAAATTTATATGCTTGGGGATCATGAAAATAATGCTTTATGTGCTGGTTATATGGTTTAATTCATTCATGATGCTACTGAAAATTATTATGAGGGAGGAACATATGCTTGTAGGAATTGCAATAATATCAAGTTGCCTCCCTATGTGCTTAAAGTTTTGAAGTTATGCTTGTTTCGCCTTCCTATGCTAGTTGATTATTGTTCCCATAATTTGTTTGCTCACAAAATCCCTATGCATAGGAAGTGGGTTAGGCTTAAATGTGCTAGTCATATTCTTCATGATGCTCTCTTTATTCTTATCTTTTATGTGAGCATCATTGAAATCATCATGCCTAGCTAGGGGCGTTAAACGATAGCGCTTGTTGGGAGTCAACCCAATTTTACTTTTGTCCTTTGATTTTTGCTAATGTTTAGTAATAAATAATTCATATAGCCTCTGCTTATATGTTGTTTTATGTTTTAATTAGTGTTTGTTCCAAGTAGAACCTTTGGGAAGACTTGGGTGAAGTCTTTGTGATCTTGCTGTAAAAAACAGAGACTTTAGCGCTCACGAGATTAGTTGCCATTTTTTTACTGGAGAGTGGTTTTAGGTTAATTCTTTTTGCAGATGATTAATAGACAAAATCCTCAGGTCCAACAATTTATTTCAGAATTTTTGGAGTTACATAAGTATTCTAATGATACAGATTACTACAGACTGTTCAGTTTTTGATAGATTCTGTTTTCTATGTGTTGTTTGCTTATTTTGATGAATCTATGAGTCGTATCGGAGTGTATGAACCATAGAGAAGTTGGAATACAGTATATATTACACCAATATGAATTTAGAATGAGTTCATAATAGTACCTAAGTGGTGATTTATTTTCTTACACTAACGGAGCTTACGAGTTTTCTGTTAAGTTTTGTGTTGTGAAGTTTTCAAGTTTTGGGTAAAGATTCGATGGACTATGGAATAAGGAGTGGCAAGAGCGTAAGCTTGGGGATGCCCAAGGCATCCCAAGGTGATATTCATGGACAACCAAGAGCCTAAGCTTGGGGATGCCCTGGATGGCATCCCCTCTTTCGTCTTCATTCATCGGTAACTTTACTTGGAGCTATATTTTATTCACCACATGATATGTGTTTTGCTTGGAGCATCATTTTGTTTTATTTTGTTTTACTTTATGTTTGAATAATATCCCAAGATCTGAAATTATTAAATGTTAGAGAGTCTTCACATAGTTGCATAATTATTCGACTACTCACTGATCTTCACTTATATCTTTCGAAGTAGTTTGTCATTTGCTCTAGTACTTCACTTATATCTTTTTAGAGCACGGCGGTGGTTTTATTTTGTATAAATAGATGAACTCTCATGCTTCACTTATATTATTTTGAGAGTCTTTTAGAACAACATGGTAATTTGATTTGGTTATGAATTTAGTCCTAAAATTATGGGCATCCAAGATGTGTATAATAAAAACTTTCATATAAAGTGCATTGAATACTATGAGAAGTTTGATTCTTTATGATTGTTTTGAGATATAAAGGTGGTAATGTTATAGTCATGCTAGTTGGGTAATTATGAAATTGAGAAATACTTGTGTTAAAGTTGGCAAGTCCCGTAGCATGCACATATGGTGAACGTTGTGTGACAAATTTGAAGCATGGGGTGTTCTTTGATTGCCTTCCTTATGAGTGGATGTCGGGATCGCGCGATGGTTAACTCTTACCAACCCTTCCCCTAGGAGCATGTGTAGTAGTACTTTGCTTCGAGGGCTAATAAACTATTGCAATAAGTATATGAGTTCTTTATGACTAATGTGAGTCCATGGATTATACGCACTCTTACCCTTCCATCATTGCTAGCCTCTACGGTACCGTGCATTGCCCTTTCTCACCTTGAGAGTTGGTGCAAACTTCGCTGGTGCATCCAAACCCTGTGATATGATATGCTCTATCACACATAAACCTCCTTATATCTTCCTCAAAACAGCCACCGTACCTACCTATTATGGCATTTCCATAGCCATTCCGAGATATATTGCCATGCAACTTTTCACCATTCCGTTTATTATGACACGATCCATCATTGCCATATTGCTTTTGCATGATCATGTAGTTGACATCGTATTTTTGGCAAAGCCACCTTTATAATTCTTTCATACATATCACTCTTGATTCATTGCATATCCCGGTACACCGCCGGAGGCATTCACATAGAGTCATATTTTGTTCTAAGTATTGACTTGTAATTCTTGAGTTGTAAATAAATAAAAGTGTGATGATCTTCATTATTAGAGCATTGTCCCAAGTGAGGAAAGGATGATGGAAGCAATGATTCCCCCACAAGTTAGGATGAGTCTCCGGACTTTATGAAAAATAAAAGAGGCCAAAGAAGCCCAAATAAAAAAAAGAGGCCAAAGAAGCCCAAACAAAAAAAGGAAAAAATGAGAGAAAGAGAGAGAAGGGACAATGTTACTATCCTTTTTCCACACTTGTGCTTCAAAGTAGCACCATGATCTTCATGATAGAGAGTCTCATATATTGTCACTTTCATATACTAGTGGGAATTTCTCAGTATAGAACTTGGCTTGTATATTCCAATGATAGGCTTCCTCAAAATGCCCTAGGTCTTCGTGAGCAAGCGAGTAGGATGCACGCCCACTTAGTTTCTTTTGTTGAGCTTTCATACATTTATAGCTCTAGTGCATCTGTTCCATGGCAATCCCTACTCACTCACATTGATATCTATTAATGGGCATCTCCATAGCCCGTTGATACGCCTAGCCAATGTCAGACTTTTTCCTTTTTTGTCTTCTCCACACAATCCCTATCATCATATTCTATTCCACCCATAGTGCTATATCCATGGCTTACGCTCATGTATTGCGTGAGGGTTAAAAAGGCTGAAGCGCGTTAAAAAGTATGAACCAATTGCTTGGCTCAAACCGGGGTTGTGCATGATGGGAGTATTTTGTGTGACGAAAATGAAGCATAGCCTAACTATATGATTTTGTAGGGATAAGCTTTCTTTGGCTATGTTATTTTGATAAGACATGATTACTTGTTAGTATGCTTGAAGTATTACTATTTTTATGTCAATATTAAACTTTTATCTTGAATCTTATGGATCTCAATATTCTTGCCACAATAAAGAGAGATTACATTGATAAATTACGTTAGGTAGCATTCCACATCAAAAATTCTATTTTTATCATTTACCTACTCGAGGACGAGCAGGAATTAAGCTTGGGGATGCTTGATACGTCTCCAATGTATCTATAATTTTTGGTTGTCCCATGCTATTATATTAGGGTTAATTATCCTTTTGCCCTTAGTGGTGTCCATCTGCTCAGTTTTGCCCTCAGATGCAAATTGTGCTCAGTTTTGCCCCTAGTCCGTGCGCACCGACTCGTTCTGTGAACTTTGGCGCCTTCGTCAGGTCAACGTTTTGACTCGGCCCTTACAGGTGGGACCAGGCGGCAGAGGCGGGCAATTTTATTCAGACCGTTGCACGCGTGGCTTGTGGGACCCAGCAGAGAGCCGTTGAGCATAGAGCCGTTGCGGGTGTGCTATATTAGCGGGCGACAGCGGCGGTGACCACTGCGACAGAGAGCACAACGCTGACCACGACGAGAGAGCGAGAGCAAGACGGCGGTGGGAAGCTAGCTGTGGAGGGCACGGCGGTGGGAAGCTAGCTGTGGAGGGCGCGGCGGCATTGAGATCCCGTTCGGCTCCGAGCTCCATGTCTTCCGCAAGCTCCCGCGCCACCTTGCGGATGCAGAGCCGGGCGCGTGTGGAGATGCCTGTCTTCGTCTGTCCGTGGTGCCGGGCGAGCGTTGATCGGAGGGTTTCTCACACACCGAGGAACCACAATCATCCGTTCTACGTGTGCAACGAGAATGGGGTAAGAATCGGGGCAATTGCACCATTTTCGTGTTCGGGATCTTTGAGCAATCGGTTGATCTGTTCCGTGTTCATGCATGTGACATGCTTCTTTCTTTGGGTTGATGCTCTGGCCAAGACTCTGATAAATGAACTGCAAGAAGAGCATGACGAATGGTTGCGCATGCTGCCCCAAACCGCGGTGGCCGCAGCACGAGCTCCGGAAGAAGAGATGGAGGGCGAAGCACGCACTGACAGAGAGCTAGCTGTTGAGCTTAGGATGTTGAAGAAGAAGGTTAGGAAGCTTGAAGATCAAGCACTACCAATATCGATTTGCAAATACTTTTGGGCATTTGTAGGTATGGTAATCGCACTGGTTGTAATGTTGAAAATGTATGGAAAGGCATGAATTATGGAGGAATTTGTAATCTTGAAATTGTATGAGAAATTCACCTAGTTTAAATGTTGGTCAAAGTTGTTTAAATGTTGAAAAAAAGAGAAGAAGTGACCAACATTTAAATATGTTGAAAAAAGGAGAAGAAATGAGGAATTCAGAAACTTTTGATCAATGAAATACAGCTAATGAATTATTCCGGAGCCAAACAATTAAGGTTAGAAATTTTTTGGAGTTGTTAAATATTTAGTAGCAATTTAAGTAATCCAATTCAAATACACCGCGATTTAACTCAAAGACCAAAATGTCATGGAAAATGTGCCTCAGCTCTGGTAGATGTTTACACCTAGTGCCAAAATAAATGAACATTTTTTAAGGGCATTACATTGAGTAGAAACTAATTTGTCTAAAAAATGAAGGGTGGAAAATGCACAAAAAATTGGTGCGGCTGGGGACTCGAACCCAAGACCGCGTGGGTTTGTGGTGTTTAGGGCTGCGCTGGTAACCGCTAGGACAGATGGCAAGAGTTTGACATGGGTAGGGAAGCAATGTATACATAGTGAGACTGTGAAATTTGTCAAAAAAATGAAGGGTGGAAAATGCACAAAAAATTGGTGCGGCTGGGGACTCGAACCCAAGACCGCGTGGGTTTGTGGTGTTTAGGGCTGCGCTGGTAACCGCTAGGACAGATGGTAAGAGTTTGACATGGGTAGGGAAGGAATGTATACATAGTGAGACTGTGAAATTTTTCAAAAAAAAGTGAGACCGTGAATGTTTGCACACGCGTGAGAGTGGTTTTCCTTTGTTTTGCACTGAAATTTTGGAGGGTTGGAAGGTTGAAAACGTATGTTTGCACTGCCACGTGGTTTTGGTTAGAGTGGCACTTGGTTTAGTGTTAGAGTGGCACTTGGTTTAGGATTTAAACGGAATAAATTTGCATGTTAGTTCATGACTTATTTTTTTTGAATAAAACGGAGGGCTTCTCACCCCCTCCGATTTTCATTAATGACAACCACAAGTTCTCGAGCTTCATGACTTGGTTTAGGGAAGAAATTATATGCTTGGGCACGGACATTTTTTAACACACATAATAAACCCTAATAAATAACTTAGATAAGATGCAACACAAGTATCATTACAATAATAAGTTCACGGACAGTTCATGGACACATGACGAAACATGACACGACACGACACAACATAGAAAAGCAACAAATAAAAAACAAAACAGTCTTCATCTTGATCTCCTCCTTTGGCCGCGCGTGCCCCTTCAACACTGTCTTCATTTTCACACCTCCTCCTCGTCGTCGTAGGGAAGGGAGTGCATCCTGGCTGGAGTGGGGATGATGTTCTCGTAGTTGGTGTAGATGTTGTAGACGGTGAAGAAGATGGCCTCGCAGCCGCACCAAAAGACTTGGCCGAGGAGCTCGCGCGCGTCAAACGGGTTGGTGAAGGTGACCGTGAGCAGTAGGAGGATGTCGCCGCGATCACGAACCTCGTTGAGGGTGAACATCCTCGGCGAGCCCCGTGGGAGGTGGGCATAGACGGCTCTGAGGAAGGCGCGGGTGAGTTCGACGGAACCCCTCCACCTTGAAAAAGCCCACACGCGGAGCTCCCTCTCCACGAGCACGCCCGGTGGGTAGCGCCGCTCCGGCATGACAGGCGGACGGCTGAAGGTCGGCCCGTTGAACTGCATGGTCTCGCTTGGGGAGGGCTCGGTCGATTGGGTGTTTGAAGTTGGAGAGAATGGATCGGATCTGGATTATGGGTGGGAGAGGAAGATACGCACCCCATTTATAGGCCTGTGGGTGGGAGAGGAAGAGAGAAAGGGTGAGAACGGTGCGTGTGTGAATCCGAACGCGTGTGTGTATCCTTACGCTTTGCACTCTTAAATTTTTGCACAAAAACGATGCATGCATGGGGCGCGTGCATGCATTTGAATCACTGCATAGCTCTTTGACCGGACGGTGCATCTGACTCGTTGAACCACCTAGCTGGCCTCGCTAGCCTAGCATGCCTAGCACGCCTCGCTCGCTTGCATGCACGTCGCAGCCTCGCGCGCATGCAAACCCACGTCGCAGCCTATGCACGTCACCGCCTCCCATGCATGCATGCAAGGCCTGGAAAGGCTGAGACGGGCTATTTACTGTAGTCTCATGCCCAGACAACGAGACGGCCCAACGGTCCATCCAGCGCGCCTGATATTTGTTTTAAAAAAAGAATCTCCTAGACAATCAGATTGCATCTCGCGGATCGCCCCCTCCTCCCCATAGATTCCTTCTAGAAGGGTTAGATCGACGGCCCTTGTTCAGCGCTAGGGTTAGATGAACGGTCCTAGTTCAGCGCTAGGGTTAGCGGGGTTTGGGAGGGGTTTGGAGCAGTCAAAGCTATGTTTGACCAGATTTCAAATGAGCATAATAAATTAAATAAAAATTAGAAAATAAAAAACCTGCGCACATAGTCTTCTTATGTCATATACTAACGGTTTAAGTTGATAAACAAGGTTTACATACATTTAAATGATAAGTTCATGTGAATTGTATGATATCTCGAGTATCTCAAACTCTTTTGTATGAAGTGAAGAGAAGTGTTTTGGGGAAATAAACATGAAAATTTCAAAAAACTCACCACAGCTTCATTTTAGAGTGACTAAGAAGGATCCAGGCTTAGTTTTTCATTTTGATGTTTTACACTTATTTAAATCTTGGTCAAAGTTAAGTTCGACCAGAATTCAAATGAGCAAAACAAATTAAAAAAAATCAAAAAATGGAAAAACCAGCGCACATAGTCCATATATATAGAATATATAGAATATATGTTTAGGAAAGTTATTTGGCTAATTTAGACAAGGTCGAAAAAACCTTGCTTAGAGATGAGGCCGTTTACCCTACCTTTGGACCCCTCATTTTAGCACCTTTTCCATGAAAATTTCAAAAACCTCACCACAGCTTCATTTTGGATTGACTAAGAAGGATCCAGGCTTAGTTCTTCATTTTGATGTTTTAGACTTGTGTAAATCTTGGTCAAAGTTAGGTTTGACCAGAATTCAAATGAGCAAAACAAAATTCAAAAAATCAAAAAAAGGAAAAACCATGTGCTCATTCAAACATCATCCAACAGATTTAAACATCATGTCAAACATAGTTCTAACATAGGTCCAACATCATCCAACAGAAATACAACATTATTCATAATGTTTCATAATTACTCACATATAGCGTTCGGGCTTCTGTCTGTTCCTTGAGCTTCTTGCCATCACTTTGCTCCTCGTGCACCTTGTGCTCATTGCTTCTTCTCTTCTCCTCTTGGTTGTCGGTACCTTGTGCGTCTTCTTCAAACCTATCATAGATCTGTGCAAAACATAAAGGGTAATGAGATCATGTCAAGTGACCCATAAATGTACAATAGTATTTGACCCTTGCAAGATTTACATACCTAGCAGAACTCACAACAACAGAAGGTTGGTCACCATTTGGAGCCTCACTTGGATCATCATTTGGAGCCTCACTTGGATCACCATGATCATCATTTGGAGCCTCACTTGGATCACCATGATCATCATTTGGAGCCTCACTTGGATCACCATGATCACTATTTGGAGTCTCACTTGGATCACCATGATCACTATTTGGAGCCTCACTTGGATCATCGTCAAAATCATGCGGCTGTTGACCATCAACATTTCGAACCTCGTCAAAATCCTCATCTGATGCAACCGGCTGCTGTCCATCATTTTCATCAAAGCCTTCATCGAAACTCTCTCCGAACGCTGGATCTACCGTGTTATCACAATACTTACCGAAATGACCAGACCCACCACATCTTGTGCACTTACGCTTCCTTGCTCCAAGTCCAGCTCCTTCGCTGCGAGGTCTGATTCGACTCTTCCTTGGTCTACTGTTGCTCTCTTGAGCTGGAGCGCAAAGCTTGAATCCGTGGTCCACCATGTCCCATTGTTGTTTTCCTCCATAGCAGGCAAGGCATAAGCATATGTGGCTTTGAACCTTGCAACAGAGTAGTAATCATGCACATATCGCTGAATGTTCCTCGCTGGACCCGGAGAGAAGTGATGAAAACAAGGCATGAATGCATGGCAATCCAGCTTATCCGCCATTGCCTACAATCGCAAGTTCTAGCTTCTAAATCCATTGGATATCTCCATTCCCTCTTCTCTTTATCCAAATATGATATCTCTACTGTGGTACCCGAGCAAAGAGTCATGTTCATTTCCAAGCCTGTTGTTTTCTGCATCAGTTCATTCATCACGACAGGGATGATAATGTGTCCCATGAATTTTGCCTCGGCCATTCCTGCACGATAATGAAATTTCTGCATGTATTCTATCCTTATCATGTCCAGCAAATCCACCACATAATGACCCTTTAGTTTCTGGACCGTTGAGTTGAAATACTTTGCTAGATTATTGTGCACATAGTCAACTTTGCTCAGTTCACTGAATTGGCTTCTGGCCCATAACTTGGAGTGGTGTGTTTCCAAGTATTCTTTCACTTTGGGATTCATGTATAACTGCCTCAAGTGGTAGTTGTGCTTCTTCACACTGCAAGTCAAAGATGCTGGCCATAAATTGTCGGTATACACCTTTCCTTTGAATTTCTTCATGAAATTTGCAGCAAGGTGACGCATGCATTCCCTATGCTCTACTCCAGGGAACACATTGTCCACGGCCACTTCTAAACCTTTGCAGGCATCTGTATGAATGACCAACCCATTGGGATGTGCAATAGCCCGGCGCAGATTATGCAAAAACCAAGTCCAGCTCTCCTCAGACTCTGTCTCCAGCACACCGTAGGCAACTGGAAATACAAAACTGTGTGCATCAACTACACAAGCTGCTACTAACTGTCCTTTAAACCTCCCTGTGAGAAAAGTGGCATCAATAGCCAAATAAGGCTCGAACCTGCCAAAACCGCCAATGACAAGCCTCAAAGCGCATAAAAACCCTAAAGCATTCCTTGGTCTTTGTCACTCTCGAATGTGTACTCCACGGTGTGGTGATCAATATCTACAATACTACGGGCTTGTCCTTCCACTTCACCTTTGAATGAATACAACAATTGAAAACTTTCCGCCAGTTACTATAAATAGAATCCATAGCATGTTGTTTACCATTGAACAACCTCATGTATGGTAAATCTATCTTGAATTTATCTTTGATGTTCTTACGCAATTCCTTTGGACCCACTTGCTGGTTTTCTTTCACCCACTTCTTTACTTCTTCTGCCACCCATCTTGACTTGGCTCTACTGATTGTATCCTTCCTAAGGGTTGATTCCTGGCATGTGTGCTTAACAGGGTTCACTTTGACCTGAACATTAGTGCTATTCGCATTTTAGATGCGAGCAGCCTCCATGGACAACCCTCAGTCGGACAGTGCACTCTGTAACGTACTTGATCGCTCTTGTCAACTTTGAAAGTACGTTCTACCTTGACGCAGTATGTCACAAGTGCATTTCTACACTCATTCATGGATGCAAAAACTGTACCTTCTTCCAAATGAGGGTTCAAAGGGTCCCATTCAACAGCTGCAAGGTCTTCGTCCTCACCCACCGCGTCATGATCCACACGGACTTCATTGTGAGCCTCATCTTGGTTATCAGCCCAAGGTGCCCGTCGTAAATTCCGAATAACATCAGAATATAGCTTCTCTTCATCAACCCCAGAATTGTAGTCATCATGCTCCACTTCAAGGGGGACCCTACTGCTGTTGCCCACACTTGTCGAACCACCACGTCGTCGTGCACCAACTGAACTGTTCTGGCTAGAGATGCCATTACGACGACTTGGTTCTCCCCGAGATGTTGCACCCGTCATCCTAGGTCCAATTGCCTGCTCAAGCACATCAACTTGCAGCCTCACATGAAAATTATCTTTTCTTTATGCCTAACAAACATGGTAGCTAGCTCTTCATCATTACTAACTGTCACCCATTTCTTTTCCCCATCATAGTATTTGTATACCACTTCATCAAGCAAACCCCAAGGATATTGGCTACAAATTACCTCCCCAAATTGTCTGAAACTCCAATTACTAGCCATTGGCAACCGATAATCAAAACCTCCTTGGTATTTCTCCGATCCTTTGCATCGAACGTGTACCGGTCCTTCTAATGTGCATCAAGAAAGCAAACCGCAACTCCATCCTAACCGGCGAAAAACAGAGACGCAATCAGCACACTAATTGGGCAAACCTACTCGAATCGACTGTTCAAATGCACAACTAAGCTCAATCTAAACAGGAGGCGAGACTTACCCCTCGGGAACCCAGTCGTGGACGCGGCGGATCTCCGGCCCAATGCCTGCCTCGCCAAATACTCCGGGGTCACCGCTGCTCTCCATTTCGCCCTAGGGTTCTTCCTCTTAGTTCAAATAGCTCCACCAGCCCCCCACCTTTGAGCGCTCCGGTCGGGCGCACGGAAGGAGGCCGCACCGCGGGTCGAGCAGGTGGCGGGCGCCCCACCCGTGGCGTCGCAGGAAGGTGGCGGGCGTCGCGGGCAGCCATGGAGCGCAGGCACAGAAAGATAGCGGTGGAGTAGGCGTGCAGCTGGTGGCGGGACAGGTCCTGGCCGTGGCGCAAGTGCCGGCGGCGGCGTAGGTCAGCCGGCCAGCGGGGAAGCGGATGGGCAGAGTGAGCTACGAATGATTTGGGGATCTAGTTGCACGGGCCTACATGTCAGCTCCGGACCCACGTCCATGCGGTCCCACGTGTAAGCTCCGGACCCACAACCTAACGCTGGCGGACGGAATGGACTCAAATATGGCCGTTTGGCCTCGTCATAGTAGCTGTGCATGGACTAGGGGCAAAACTGAGCACAATTTGCATCTGAGGGAAAAACTGAGCACAGAGACACCACTGAGGGCAAAAGGATAATTAACATCAGGGAAGCACAATTTGCATCTGTTTTGGATGTTTAATGGGCTTTACTATACACTTTTATATTATTTTTGGGACTAACCTATTAGCCAGAGGCCCAACCCAAATTGCTGTTTTTTTTTGCCTATTTCAGTGTTTCGCAGAAAAGGAATATCAAACGGAGTCCAAACGGAATGAAACCTTCAGGAGAGTTATTTTTGGAACAAACGAAATCCAGGAGACTTGGAGTAGACGTTAGGGAAGCAACGAGTTGGCCACGAGGGTGCAGGGTGCGCCCCCACCCTTGTGGGCCCCTCGTGGCTCCCCTGACCGACTTCTTTCACCTATATATATCCATATACCCCCAAAATATCCAGGAGCACAATAGATCGGGAGTTCCGCCACCGCAAGCCTCTGTAGCCACAAAGAACCAATCGGGACCCTGTTCTGGCACCTTGTTGGAGGGGGGATCCATCACCGGTGGCCATCTCCATCATCCCGGCGCTCTCCATGACAAGGAGGGAGTAGTTCACCCTCGGGGCTGAGGGTATGTACCAGTAGCTATGTGTTTGATCTCTCTCTCTCTCTCTCTCTCTCTCTCTCTCTCTCTCTCTCTCTCTCTCTCTCTCTCTCTCTCTCTGTGTTCTTGATTCGGCATAATCTTGATGTATCACGAGCTTTGCTATGATAGTTGGATCTTATGATGCTTCTCCCCCTCTACTCTTTTGTAATGAATTGAGTTTTCCCTTTGAAGTTATCTTATCAGATTGAGTCTTGAAGGATTTGAGAACACTTGATGTATGTCTTGCATGTGCTTATCTGTGGTGACAATGGGATATTCACGTGATCTACTTGATATACGTTTTGGTGATCAACTTGCAGGTTCAGTGACCTTGTGAACTTATTCATAGGGTTTGGCACACGTTTTCGTCTTGACTCTTCGGTAGAAACTTTGGGGCACTCTTTGAAATACTTTGTGTTGGTTGAATAGATGAATCTGAGATTGTGTGATGCTGTTGGGGAACGTAGTAATTTCAAAAAATTTCCTACGCATACGCAAGATCATGGTGATGGCATAGCAACGAGAGGGGAGAGTGTTCGTCCACGTACCCTCGTAGACCGTAAGCGGAAGCGTTAGCACAACACGGTTGATGTAGTCGTACGTCTTCACAATCCGACCGATCCAAGCACCGAACGTACGGAGCCTCCAAGTTCAGCACACGTTCAGCTCGATGACGTCCCTCGAACTCCGATCCAGCCGAGTGTCGAGGGAGAGTTCCGTCAGCACGACGGCGTGGTGACGATCTTGATGTACTACCGGCGCAGGGCTTCGCCTAAGCTTTGCGACGATATAACCGAGGTGGAATATGGCGGAAGGGGGCACCGCACACGGCTAAGGAACGATCCGTAGATCAACTTGTGTGTCCATGGGGTGCCCCCTGCCCCCGTATATAAAGGAGGGAGGGAGGAGGAGGCCGGCCCTCTACTATGGCGCGCCATGGGGAGTCCTACTCCCACCGGGAGTAGGATTCCCCCTTTCCTAGTCCAACTAGTAGTCCTTCCATGTATTGGGAGTAGGAGACAAGGAAGGGAAGAGAGGAGGGAAGGAAAGAGGGGTGCGGCCCTCCCTTAGTCCACCGGACCAGGCCATGGGGGGCGCGGCCTGCCCTAGGTAGCCCTCTCTTTCCTTGCAGGCCCAATAAGGCCCAATACTTCTCCCGGCGAATTCCGTAACTCTCCCAGACTCGAAAAATACCGAATCACTCGGAACCTTTCCGAACTCCGAATATATTCGCCCAATATATCGATCTTTACATCTCGACCATTTCGAGACTCCTCGTCATGTCCCCGATCTCATCGGGACTCAACTCCTTCGCACATCAAAACTCATAAACTCATAATATAAGCATCATCGAAACCTTAAGCGTGCGGACCCTACGGGTTCGAGAACTATGTAGACATGACCTAGAACTATTCTCGGTCAATAACCAATAGCGGGACCGGATGCCCATATTGGCTCCTACATATTCTACGAAGATCTTTTATCGGTCAAACCGCATAACAACATACGTTGTTCCTTTGTCATCGGTATGTTACTTGCCCGAGATTCGATTGTCGGTATCCAATACCTAGTTCAATCTCGCCACCGCAAGTCTCTTTACTCGCTACGTAATGCATCATCCCGTAACCAACTCATTGGTTACATTGCTTGCAAGGCTTATAATGATGTGCATTACCGAGAGGGCCCAGAGATACCTCTCCGACAATCGGAGTGACAAAACCTAATCTCGAAATACGCCAACTCAACATGTACCTTCGGAGACACCTGTAGTACTCCTTTATAATCACCCAGTTACGTTGTGACGTTTGGTAGTACCCAAAGTGTTCCTACGGTAAACGGGAGGTGTATAATCTCATAGTTACAGGAACATGTATAAGTCATGAAGAAAGCAATAGCAACATACTAAACGATCAAGTGCTAAGCTAACGGAATGGGTCAAGTCAATCACATCATTCTCCTAATGATGTGATCCCGTTAATCAAATGACAACTCTTTTGTCCATGGCTAGGAAACATAACCATCTCTGATAAACGAGCTAGTCAAGTAGAGGCATACTAGTGACACTATGTTTGTCTATGTATTCACACATGAATTATGTTTCCGGTTAATACAATTCTAGCATGAATAATAAACATTTATCATGAAATAAGGAAATAAATAATAACTTTATTATTGCCTCTAGGGCATATTTCCTTCAGTCTCCCACTTGCACTAGAGTCAATAATCTAGTTCACATCGCCATGTGATTTAACACCAATATTCATATCTGTATATGACTAACACCCATAGTTCACATCATCATGTGACCAACATCCAAAGGGTTTACTAGAGTCAATAATCTAGTTCACATCGCTATGTGATTAACACCCAAAGAGTACTAAGGTGTGATCATGTTTTGCTCGTGAGAGAAGCTCAGTCAATGGGTCTATCATATTTAGAGCCGTATGTATTTTGCAAATATTCTATGTCTACAATGCTCTGCATGGAGCTACTTTAGCTAATCGCTCCCACTTTCAATATGTATCCAGATTGAGACTTAGAGTCATCTGGATTGGTGTGAAAACTTGCACCGAGATAACTTTTACGACGGGCTCTTTTATCACCTCCATAATCGAGAAATATTTCCTTAGTCCTCACTAAGGATATTCTTGACCAATGTCCAAAGGATCTCGCTCCTAGATCACTATTGTACTCCTTGTCAAATACTGAGCAAGGTATACAATAGGTCTGGTACATAGCATAGCATACTTTATAGAACCTATGGTCGAGGCATAGGGAATGACTTTTCATTCTCTTTCTATTTTCTGCTGTGGTCGGGATTTTAGTCTTACTCAATTTCATACCTTTGCAACACAGCAAGAACTCTTTCTTTGACTGCTCCATTTTGAACTACTTCAAAATCTTGTCAAGGTATGTACTCATTGAAAATCTTATCAAGCCGCCTTGATCTATCTCAATAGATCTTGATGCTCAATATGTATGTAGTTTTACCGAGGTTTTTCTTGAAAAACTCTTATTCAAGTATCCTTTCATGCTTTGCGAATAATTCTACATTATTTTCGATCAGCAATATGTCATTCACATATACTTATCGAAATGCTGCAGTGCTCCACTCACTTTCTTGTAAATACAAGCTTCACCGCAAGTCTCAGATAATACTATATGCTTTGTTCAACTTATCAAAGCGTATATTCCAACTCGAGATGCTTGCACCAGTCCATAGATGGATTGTGGAGCTTGCACATTTTGTTAGCACCTTTAGGATTAACAAAACCTTCTGGTTGTATCATATACAACTCTTCTTTAATAAATTCATTAAGGAATGTAGTTTTGACATCCATTTGCCAAATTTCATAAAATGTGGCAATTGCTAACATGATTCGGACAGACTTTTAAGCATCGATACGAGTAAGAAAATCTCATCGTATTCAACACCTTGAACTTTGTCAAAAACCTTTTTCGACAAGTCTAGCTTTGTAGATAGTAACACTACTATCAACGTCCGTCTTCCTTCTCAATCAAAGTCTACACTTTGTTCTCATACATGGATCATATCTCAGATTTCATGGCCTCAAGCCATTTCGTGGAATCTGGGCTCATCATCGCTTCCTCATAGTTCATAGGTTCATCATGGTCTAGTAACATGACTTCCAGAACATGATTACCGTACCACACTCGTGCGGATCTTACTCGAAGACCTACGAGGTTTGGTAGCAACTTGATCTGAAGTTTGATGATCATCATCATTAACTTCCTCACTAATTGGTGTAGGAATCATCGAACTGATTTCGTGATGAACTACTTACCAATAAGGAGAAGGTACAATTACCTCATCAAGTTCTACTCTCCTCCCACTCACTTCTTTCGAGAGAAACTCCTTCTCCGAAAGGATCCATTTTAGCAACGAATGTCTTGCCTTCGGATCTGTGATAGAAGGTGTACCCAACAATTTCCTTTGGGTATTCTATGAAGACGACTTCTCCGATTTGGGTTCGAGCTTATCAGATGAAACTTTTTCACATAAGCATCGCAGCCCCAAACTTTAAGAAACAACAACTTAGGTTTATCGCTAAACCATAGTTCATACGGTGTCGCCTCAACGGATTTAGATGGTGCCCTATTTTAAAACGTGAATGCAGTTGTCTCTAATGCATAACCCCAAAACAATAGTGGTAAAGAGATATCATAGATCACACCATATCAAATAAAGTGCGGTTACGACGCTCGGACACACCATAACGATGTGGTGTTCTGTGGCGTGAGCTGTGAAACTAGTCCACATTGTTTTAATTGAAGACCAAACTCAGAACTCAAATATTTGTCTCCGCGATCATATCGCGAAACTTTATTTTCTTGTTACGATGATTTTTCCACTTCACTCAAACTCTTTGAACCATTCAACTATTTCGCACTTATGTTTCATCAAGTAGATATACCCATATCTGCTCAAATCATCTTGTGAAGGTCGAAAATAACGATATTTGCCACGAGCATCAGCACTCATTGGATCGCATACATCGGTATGTATTATTTCCAATAAGTCAAGAGCTTCGCTCCATTGTTCCGAGAACGGAGTTTTAGTCATCTTGCCCAAAAGGCACGGTTCGCAAGCATCAAATGATTCATAACCAAGTGATTCGAAAATCCATCTTTATGGAGTTTCTTCATGCGCTTTACATCGATATGACCCAAACGGCAAGTGCCACAAATAAGTTGCACTATCATTATTAACTTTGCATCTTTTGGCATCAATTTTATGAATATGTGTATCACTACGATCGAGATCCAACAAACTATTTTCATTGGGTGTATGACCATTGAAGGTTTTATTCATGTAAATGAACAACAATTATTCTCTCGACTTTAAATGAATAACCAGATTGCAATAAACATGATCAAATCATATTCATGCTCAATGCAAATGCCAAATAACATTTATTTAGGTTTAACACTAATCCCGAAAGTATAGGGAGTGTGCGATGATGATCATATCAATCTTGGAACTACTTCCAACACTTATCGTCACTTCCCCTTCAACTAGTCTCTGTTTATTCTGTAACTCCTGTTTTGAGTTACTAATCTTAGCAACTGAACCAGTACCAAATACCGAGGGGTTGCTATAAACACTAGTAAAGTACACATCAATAACATGTATACCAAATATACCTTTGTTTACTTTGCCATCCTTCTTATCCGCCAAATACTTGGGGTAGTTTCGCTTCAAAGAATCAGTCCCTTTGCAAGAGAAGCACTTAGTCCGAGGCTTAGGTCCGGACTTGGGCTTCTTCACTTGAGCAAAGAACTTGCTTGTCGCTCTTTTGAAGTTCCCTTCTATCCTTTTGCCCTTTTCTTGAAACTAGTGGTCTTGTTAACCATCAACACTTGATGTTCTTTTCTTGATTTCTACCTTCATCGATTTCATCATCATGAAAAACTCGAATCATTTTCATCATCCCTTGCATACTATAGTTCATCACGAAGTTCTACTAACTTGGTGATGGTGACTAGAGAATTTCATCAATCATTATCTTATTTGGAAGATAACTCCCACTTGATTCAAGCGATTGTAGTACCTGCATAATCTGAGCACATGCTCACTAGTTGAGTGATTCTCTTCCATCTTTTAGCTATAGAACTTGTTGGAGACTTCATATCTCTCAACTCGGTATTTGCTTGGAAATATTAACTTCAACTCTGGAACATCTCATATGGTCCATGACGCTCAAAACATCTTTGAAGTCCCGATTCTAAGCCATAAAGCATGGTGCAAAAACTATCAAGTAGTCATCATATTGAGCTAGCCAAACGCTCATAACGCTCAGATCCGCTCCTGCAATAGGTCTGCTACCAAGCGTGCATTAAGGACATAATTCTTCAGGCAACAATGAGGATAAACCTCGGATCACGGATCCAATCCGCATCATTGCTACTAACATTTTTCAACACAATTTTCTAGGAACATATCAAAATAAACATATGAAAGCAACAACGCAAGCTATTGATCTTACAACATAATTTGCAAAATACTACCAGACTAAGTTCATGATAAATTTAAGTTCAATTAATCATATTACTTAAGAACTCCCACTTAGACGACATCTCTAGTCATCTAAGTGATCACGTGATCCAAATCAACTAAACCATAACCGATCATCACGTGAGATGGAGTAGTTTTCAATGGTGAACATCTTATGTTGATCATATCTACTATATGATTCACGCCGACCTTTCGGTCTCCATGTTCCGAGGCCATATCTCGCATATGCTAGGCTCGTCAAGTTTAACTCGAGTATTCCGCGTGTGCAAAACTGGCTTGCACCCGTTGTAGATGGACGAGAGCTTATCACACCCGATCATCACGTGGTGTCCGGGCACGATTTAACTTTGGCAACGGTGCATACTCGTGGAGAACACTACTTGATAATTTTAGTGAGAGATCATCTTAAAATGCTACCGTCAATCAAAGCAAGATAAGATGCATAAAGGATAAACATCGCATGTAATCAATATAAGTGATATGATATGGCCATCATCATCTTGTGCTTGGGATCTCCATCTTCGAAGCACCGTCGTGATCACCATCGTCACCTGCACGACACCTTGATCTCCATCGTAGCATCGTTGTCGTTTACGCCATCTATTGCTTCTACGACTATCGCTACCGCTTAGTGATAAAGTAAAGCAATTATGTATGCTTGCATTTCATACAATAAAGCGACAACCATATGGCTCCGCCATTGCCGATAACTTAGGTTACAAAACATGATCATCTCATACAATAAAATAGAGCATCACGCCTTGGCCATATCACATCACAACATGCCTGCAAAAACAAGTTAGACGCCCTCTACTTTGTTGTTGCAAATTTTACGTGGCTGCTACGGGCTCAAGCAAGAACCAATCTCACCCACGCATCAAAACCACAACGATATTTCGTCAAATAGACTCCGTTTTAACCTTCTCAAGGACCGGGCGTAGCCACACTCGGTTCAACTAAAGTTGGAGAAATAGACACCCGCTAGTCACCTGTGTGCAAAGCACGACGGTAAAACCAGTCTCGCGAAGCGCACGCGTAATGTCGGTCCGGCCGCTTCATCCAACAATACCGCTGAACCAAAGTATGACATGCTGGTAGGCAAGATGACTTGTATCGTCCACAACTCACTTGTGTTCTACTCGTGCAAAACATCAAACCATAAAACCTAGGCTCGGATGCCATTGTTGGGGAACGAGTAATTTCAAAAATTTCCTACGCACACGCAAGATCATGGTGATGGCATAACAACGAGAGGGAGAGTGTTCGCCCACGCACTCGTGAGACCGTAAGCGAAGCGTTAGCACAACACGGTTGATGTAGTCGACGCCTTCACAATCCGACCGATCCAAGCACCGAACGTCACGGAGCCTCCGAGTTCAGACACGCTCAGCTCGATGACGCCCTCGAACTCCGATCCAGCCGAGTGTCGAGGAGAGTTCCACAAGACGACGGCGCAGTGACGATCTTGATGTACTATCGCGCAGGCTTCGCCTAAGCTTTGCGACGATATAACCGAGGTGGAATATGGCGGAAGGGGCACCGACACGGCTAAGGAACGATCCGAGATCAACTTGTGTGTCCATGGGGTGCCCCCGCCTCAGATATAAAGGAGGGAGGGAGGAGGAGGCCGCCTCTACTATGGCGCGCCATGGGGAGTCCTACTCCCACCGGAGTAGGATTCCCTTCCTAGTCCAACTAGTAGTCCTTCCATGTATTGGGAGTAGGAGACAAGGAAGGGAAGAGAGGAGGGAAGGAAGGAGGGGTGCGCCCTCCCTTAGTCCAATTTGGACCAGGCCATGGGGGCGCAGCCTGCCCTAGGTAGCCCTCTCTCTTTCTTGCAGGCCCAATAAGGCCCAATACTTCTCCCGGCGAATTCCGTAACTCTCCCAGACTCGAAAAATACCCAATCACTGAACCTTTCCGAACTCCGAATATATTCGTCCAATATATCGATCTTTACGCCTCGACCATTTCGAGACTCCTCGTCATGTCCCCGATCTCATCCGGACTCGAACTCCTTCGCACATCAAAACTCATAAACTCATAATATAACATCGCATCGAAACCTTAAGCGTGCGGACCCTACAGGTTCGAGAACTATGTAGACATGACCTAGAACTATTCTCGGTCAATAACCAATAGCGGGACCTAGATGCCCATATTGGCTCCTACATATTCTACGAAGATCTTTTATCGGTCAAACCGCATAACAACATACGTTGTTCCTTTGTCATCGGTATGTTACTTGCCCGAGATTCGATCGTCGGTATCCAATACCTAGTTCAATCTTGTCACCGCAAGTCTCTTTACTCGCTCAGTAATGCATCATCCGTAACCAACTCATTGGTTACATTGCTTGCAAGGCTTATAATGATGTGCATTACCGAGAGGGCCCAGAGATACCTCTCCGACAATCGGAGTGACAAAACCTAATCTCAAATACGCCAACTCAACATGTACCTTCGGAGACACCTGTAGTACTCCTTTATAATCACCCGATCACGTTGTGACGTTTGGTAGTACCAAAGTGTTCCTCCAGTAAACGGAGGTGTATAATCTCATAGTTACAGAACATGTATAAGTCATGAAGAAAGCAATAGCAACATACTAAACGATCAAGTGCTAAGCTAACGGAATGGGTCAAGTCAATCACATCATTCTCCTAATGATGTGATCCCGTTAATCAAATGACAACTCTTTTGTCCATGGCTAGGAAACATAACCATCTCTGATAAACGAGCTAGTCAAGTAGAGGCATACTAGTGACACTATGTTTGTCTATGTATTCACACATGTATTATGTTTCCGGTTAATACAATTCTAGCATGAATAATAAACATTTATCATGAAATAAGGAAATAAATAATAACTTTATTATTGCCTCTAGGGCATATTTCCTTCAGATGCATATCGTATAATCATGCCCACGGATACTTGAGGTGACATCGGAGTATCTAGGTGACATTAGGGTTTTGGTTGATTTGTGTCTTAAGGTGTTATTCTAGTACGAACTCTATGATAGATCGAACGGAAAGAATAGCTTCGTGTTATTTTACTACGGACTCTTGAATAGATCGATCAGAAAGGATAACTTTGAGGTGGTTTCATACCCTACAATAATCTCTTCGTTTGTTCTCCTCTATTAGTGACTTTGGAGTGACTCTTTGTTGCATGTTGAGGGATAGTGATATAATCCAGTTATGTTATTTTTTTGAGAGAACTTGCACTAGTGAAAGTATGAACCCTAGGCCTGGTTTCCTAGCATTGCAATACCGTTTATGCTCACTTTTATCATTAGTTACCTTGCTGTTTTTATAATTTCAGATTACAAAAACCTATATCTACCATCCATATTGCACTTGTATCACCGTCTCTTCACCGAACTAGTGCACCTATACAGTTTACCATTGTATTGGGTGTGTTGGGGACACAAGAGACTCTTTGTTATTTGGTTGCAGAGTTATTTGAGAGAGACCATCTTCATCCTACACCTCCCATGGATTGATAAACCTTCAGTCATCCACTTGAGGGAAATTTGCTACTGTCCTACAAACCTCTACACTTGGAGGCCCAACAACATCTACAAGGAGAAGGTTGCATAGTAGACATCAAGAACATGCCACAAATGTAAGAAGCTAGGTCACTACATATTAGAGTGTCCTCACGGGGATAAGGAATCTAAGAAGAAGAACAAGAAGAAGAAGAAGAAGAAGAAGAAGAGCAAGGAATATGATTCTAATGACAAGAAGAAGAAATCCTCAAAGTCCTCATCAAAGTCTTCATCTCACAAGAAGAGATCATCTGGCAAGGTTCGTGCATTTATTGGCAAGAAGATGGATTCGGAGGAGGACACTTCTTCCGAGGAGGCGGAGGTGGAGTCTAAGGAGGAGTTTGATTCAGGCGGGCAAGCCTAGCTCTAGCTTCGACATTTGTCGCCAGGTCCATCTTCAACACTGAAGACAATGGTCACTCCGCCGAAGCTGAAGCCAATGATGAGGATGACTCTACTCCAACCTACTGTTTCATGGCACGAGGTGCCAAGGTAAACTCACGTGATGCTTACTTTCAGACCTCCAGTGAAGATGACTCTGAATGTGAATCCAAACCTAGCTATAAGACACTTGCTAGAATTACAACTGAACAACAAACTTCTATGGAACATATCCAAAAATTGCTAGACAAAAGTGATGACCCGTTGGGCGAGGAAATGAATCGAACTCAGTCCTTGATTAAAGACATTAAAAATCTTTGTGTTAAGTACGAGGCACTTGAAAGTCGTCATGAAACACTGTCAGCCTCTCATGAGAAGCTTTCCTACGATTATATTCAAAAGAAGCAAGATCCTCAGAAACTGGGAGCATCTCATGAAGATCTTCAAAAGGAGAACGATTCACTACTCGCTCAACAGATCAGCTCCGCTCAGGAAGACTTTATGCCACCATGTTTAAAATGTCTTGAGCGTGATAACGCTGTCTCTATTGCTGAATGTTCTACTGCCTCTAATATTGCAATATCTTCAACTGCTGATGTGGTAACTAAACCCTCTATTGAGGATGCCACTACTATTGCTGATGAGAATGCTAGGTGAAGACATTGCTTGAAACAGGCATGTACAAAAGCCTCAAAGGACAACAGACTCTGTGCGATGTCCTCAAGAAACAGATTCTAAACCGAGACCCTACGAAAGAGGGTGTTGGTTTCGAGAGGAAAATTAATGTTGATGGTTCTTACTGGAAGCCTGAGCAGTACCCCAAAACCTCATGGGTTACTGCTAAGGATGTAACATCCCAAAATTCTAAATTTTGGAATGTTATAAACAAATAGATAGATTTGATTGATTGTTTGTTTGATTGTGTGAAATTGAGTGCAATTTGAAACTTTTTGAAAGTTAAATGAGAGGGAATAAAAGGACTTTCCCAAACTTTCATTTTGCATTTGTATTCTCCATAAATTCAAATTCTTTTCACCACAAAACCCTGGAGAGAAGATGACATGACTTCTTCCATTTATTTAAATGACAAGGGGTGTTGAAAATATTTGAATTTCATTTGGAAAATATTTCCAATCCAGGAACTTTATGCAACTCAATGATTTTCACGAGCGAAGATAAAATGACTTCTTCAAAACATATGAAATATGAGTTGGGAGTTTCAAATAATTAAATTCAAAGTTCTTTTGAATTTATTTTTCCATTTGGAGTTATTTGAGTTTTATTCAAATTATTTTTCTCCAAAAATAAAATATATGGAAAATAGGGTAACATGATTCCCTACATCAGAAATTTGGAGAGAAATAAATTTGAATTAATTTTGGTATTTTTAAAATGATTTTTATTGGATTTTAGTAGGGCAGTAGCACTCTTAAAATTATTTGAATTTTTTTAGATTTTATTTGATGCTACAAAAATATATATGCTATAGAAAATCTTTTTCGGAAAATTTTGATATATTATATGCCTATATAATATTTGTTATTTATTTTTTTCTATTATTTTGCTGTCTGCAAAATGTTTTTAAAAACTCTTCCTACGAGCTGGGCCTTGCCCAACTAACCGCCAGCATGCCCATGCCCACCTCCCGTTGTCTCGACCCTCGGTCGGAGACCGACTCAGACGCTTAGCCGCCTTGCCAGTGCTCACTTGGCCTCTCCCGTCGCCTCTCCCCGCCTCTTCCACGCCACCGTCCTCCCTCCTATAATCCGAGCCTCGGACCCCCGCCCTCTTTTCTCCTCCTCGCCTCGCCAGATCCCACGCCTTGGGCGAGATCCGCCTGGCCGCCACCCTCGCCGCCGATGACCACATTGTCACCACCACCATCAAGACTTCGCCTTGCCTCTCGCCGCTTTCGCCGCCCTTGCCAAGCCAAGACGCCGCCTTTGCCTCGCCGCCATCGTGCCATCGCCGGAGAGCCGCCAGGAACCACCGCCGCTGGTTTTCCGCCGAAGACCGCCGAACCGCCGGACCGGTATAAAACCGAACCCTAGATTGGTTATTTCTGGTTTTCCCGGTTTTCTTTAAAACACGGTTTTCCTTTCTAGTTATTTAACGAACGTTTTCCGTTTAGATCTCTTTAGCGAACAATTTTCATTAGTTAGCATTCGGCAGTGAACGTTCGCTCTGTAGAGTTTTTCTTTTTTTTTAATTTTTTTTCGGCCAAGGACCCATCCGTGAATATTATATTTACAGATTAGTCCCTATACTTCAATTGATCACAACTTTTCGCTCGTTGGTCCAAATCCAACGAAACCAACGCCCACTTCTTTGTTATGATCTCCTCTATCCAGTAATCCAACTCAAACATGTTTTTGAAAGTTTAAAATTTGAATTAGATCAGATTTGAATTTGAACTTCGTTTGATCATAACTTGAGTTTTATAACTCCGATTTGAGTGATTCTTTTTGCAACTCGAAGCTCTTGACCTAAAATTTCTGATAAGGCCAAATTCACTTAATTTTGGTACTGTTAGAAATTGTTTTATGTTGCAAAAGTTATTTGATTGATTTTGATGTTTTCCGAATCGTACTCTTCGTTCTTTCCGATCTTTTGAGTGATTGCTTATGTGCGGTTACTATTGTTTGTTCACGATAGATTGACCAGAGTGTGACGAGTAGAACTATCAAGAGCTTTGAGTGCGAATCATCTTCATCAACATTGCAGGCAAGTTCACACTTTGATCATACCTCTTTACTACCCAGTTTTATTGCATTAGTTCAATCCTGCAAACAATTGCATGATTAGGATCTAAATTAAATTGTGGGTTTTGGGAAGTAGATGAGGTAGTACCTATTACCTGTTTTATTATCAAACCCTTGGGAGTTACTTCTATGTTTGCTTAGTATGCCATGCTATGCTCGTAGACGTGGATTGGGTTTGAGTGAATTTCCATGACAGATGTGAGATTGTTAATTAATGGTTTATTTAAGGTGGCAACTTAAACACACATCTGGGTGGATTGAGGCACCTGGTTACTCCAGGACTTGCCTGTCTAGGCACCTGGGTTTCCAGGACTTGCCTGTTTTTCTTTGGACCGCCACCCAGGCTCAAAGGGATCATAAGATTATTCATGCTAGAAACTTCCATGTGCAGCCACATGCTATTATGGGATCTAGCATAGTTGACTAAGTCATGCTAACTCTTCAGGTAGACTAGCGATGTAGGGGATGTAGGTTGGTACGGTCTACCCTCTATGTAAGGTGCAAGCGCTTCGAAAGACTATGTCTCGGCCATCCGCTTCTCAAACACCATGTAAAAGGGAAACCAAATGGAGGAGATCGAGTCATGTAGGGAAAAGTGCGCAAACCTCTGCAGAGTGTATAAGCTAATCATGGTTAGCCGTGTCCCCGGTTATGGACATCTTGAGTATCCAGTACTTGGATTATCATGTGAATCTCATCATGTTACTTCTAATTAATATTGTTGGGATGTTAATGAGTACTTTTAATTGGGATTGAGAATGCTGTCAACCATTCTCAATGTTTAACAACCACCATGATAGTTAAATAAATTTATTCCTTTGCAGTAGGGAAAAATTGGCTTTTCACAAAAACATTATAACCATAGAGCCTCCACCAGCCATATATGCATGTAGTGATAGCCTTTATTCATCATTGCTCTATGGTGTGAATTTGCCAGTACATTCAATGTACTGACCCTCTGTGGCTGCAACGTCTCATGTTGTAGGATCTCACGACGAGTAAGTGATATGTTAGGGTTACGATTTCCTATACTCAACTTTGCCGTTGGTGTTGATGGGAATCCACAACCTTGTTACTTCCGCTATTTGGATTGAGGTAATAGTATTTACGCTACTTTATACATGTGATTTACCTCTGTTATAAATCCTCGTGTACTGTGTGTGTCAGCATACCGATCTAGGGATGACACTTACACACATAGACTTGATCCATTCGGGTCGGGTCACTACAAGATGGTATCAGAGCACATGTTGACTGTAGGACGTGACCCTAGAAAATGGCAAGCCCATAGGAAAGATTTTCTCTACAACTTCTTTTCAAAAGAATCTTTTACCTCTCTTCTCTTCTGAGCTTATTCAAATATTCCCTTTTAGTGAGACCATACCCCTTTCCCCTTTTGACCACTCAAAGATTCGGCTGATGAGACAACTCCAAGAAGGACCAGATATTGGACAACTAAGACCACTTCAGAATGAAGAGGATTTTACCGAGCATTATAATGATGGAAACTACGACGGATAAAGACTTTGAAGACTAGGAGAATATGAAGAATTTCTAGATTTGGTATGACCAAGGAAGGCTACACTTATGGAACTTGACAGACTATGGAAGCTGTCAATAGCCGAGATTAAGGTATATTGAAGAAAGACCGGAACATGGAGCATTAGAACTCAAAGGTTTTGTTAAGAAATCCCCAAGGCAGGAGATATCAATTATGGAATGATAGCTCATGGCAGTAACATGGGCATAAACACGGTTATCCATGATGTTATTGCCCGCTTATACTATTATCACCGGGATGAGTTAAGCATACAGATGCATGGAAGAATTGGATGACAAAAGGGCTAATGGAGCGTCTGTCAGCAAAGGATGAAGTTTTAACTTTAGTTGGTGTATCGCCAGGATCTGGAGTATTACATCAAGGATTTTAGGATGGACTTTTAGAAGTCATATTTGACAAGGAGGCAATTCGTGAAGAGCTCAGGAACCAGAAGCTGAAGTAGGCAAGCAGGAGGAACAAAACCTCGAGATACCGGAGATTTGTCAGGAACTGAAGGACATTAGGACCAGGGTTCATGCCAAGGATGTTGAAACTCAGAAGTTTGGAATGCAACCCCAGAAATATTAAAGGATGTCATGAGAGACTTCACGTCAACAGAGATCTGGCATAGGAACTTGAGAAGGACAAGCATGATTGGAAGATGCCATCGGAGACATGACCAAGACTTGAAGAGTTTGATGACGTTGAGATCTATAGACCCTTAGAAGACCCAACCCCTGTTATATACTTACGTTAGATGTGACGATTGTGAGCTGTCATTTGTTTGTTGTTTTTCCGACAGCCACAATAAAATCTGCCTTTTCAAAACTTTTGTTTGCATCCCTCTTGATCTCTCTTATCCCACCCCAAACCCATAGACCCAATAGAGGATGAATGGAGATGAGCTTATATTTTTCGGACCGATGAGTCAATTGGAGATGGACCGATGGATTCAGAACATGGAGGATCAAATGGAGAATAACCTATAGCCGGAAAGGATATGACCCAGCATGCTCTACAGTGCTTTAAAAGAGGTGCTGCTACGTGGTGGAGGATGAACCAAAACATCAATGGATGACAAGGAGTAACCACTTGGGGAGAATTTAAGTTGACTCTGCTAAAGTCTCGGCTTGTGTCCCAGAAGTTGAAACCTTATGGAAATGATATGAAGAAATCTTGTGCATACAAGCTTTGTGGAGAAATAGGACACAACCATAAAGAAAACAAGGACGAATACCCTCATAAGCGGAGGATTACCAAAGGAGTTAGCCGAGGATCTCAGGGAACTTCGGTTGGAGATTGTTCCCAAAGGTTTTGTTGCAGCAATGGAAGTTCAGTCTACATTGTTGGGAGAGAACCGTGAAGCTCAGAAGGATGACAAAGAGATTGCCGAGGTAAAAGAGAGGATGAGCAAAGGAAAAGCCAAAGGTTTTTGTAAGGATGAGCACGACACCTTATGGTTTGAGGACCATGTATATGTTCCCAATAATGCAAAGATCAGGAAGTAAATACTTCAAGAGGCTCATGACTCACCATAGTCGATTCGCCCTGGAAACACCAAGATGTATTTGGATTTGAAGGAGTGTTTCTGGTGGACTGGTATGAAGAAGCATATTACGGAGTATGTAGTCGTAGGTGATGTATGCCAAAGAGTAAAGGCAGAGCATCAGAAGCCAGCCGGATTACTACAGCCTATGCCGATACCCGAATGGAAGTGGGATAAGCTTGGCATGGATTTCATTACTGGATTTCCCAGAACCTGATTGGGATATGATTCTATCTGGGTAGTAGTTGATTCGCTTGACCAAAGTGGCTCAATTTGTCCCAGTGAAAACCACCTATACAAGTGAGAAGTTGGCCAAGATATATTTGACCAGGATCATATGTCTGCATGGAGTTCCGAGGACCATCGTATCAGATAGAGGAACACAGTTTACCTCAAAGTTTTGGAATCAGCTGCACCACACTTTGGGTACTAGGCTAGAGTTCAGTACAGCCTTTCATCCGCAGACAGAAGGATAAATTGAGAGAGTCAATCAGATTCTGGAGGACATGTTGAGAGCGTGTGTGCTAGATTATGGATCTAGTAGTGAAGATAATCTACCTTACGCGGAGTTCTCATACAACAACAGCTACCAAGTCAATTTGAATATGGCCCCTTTTGGAGCTTTGTATGGGAGAAGGAGCCAGACACCGTTGATGTGGGATGAAGTTGGAGACCGTCAGTTGTTTGGACCAAATATGATCAAGGAGTCAGAAGAGAATGTTAAGTTGATTCAAGATAGACTGAAGGTCAGCATACCAATCCAGGGATGACACTTACGCACAGAGACTTGATCCATTCGGGTCGGGTCGCTACAAAGGATCCTTCAGTGGACCCATCCACCTTATCTGGCTTCACTTGTGCTAACCTCATTATCATTGATGAATCCTTTGATGTCAATTATAAGTTGTTGAAGAATTAGAATGGTGAAGTTTTTGCCGTGTTTATTGGTACTAACTGTAGGAATGGGCCACCTTTGAAGAAGATCTGGGTGCCCAAAAGTTGTCTTGAAAAGCTTCCCGTGAATGTCGTCATGACACCACCTAGGAAGAAAACAAACCCCAGACCAAAGGTGTCATATGGACCAAAGGCTTCATATAGACAGAGGACCTCACATGGTCTCCCTAACGCCAATGTTTTGCAGGGAAACCATCATCAGACTCATGAATATGAGCGTGTTTCTTCTAACCGCTATGTTCACAAAACAAAGAATTTTTCTGCATATTCTTATGAGTATTATTCACCTCCTACAAAACTATTTGATAGGGCCCCAAAGCCAAAGTTCTCAGATGCTGCACTTAGACTTATTGCTTCTAGGCCACCCCTAAAGATGTGGGTGGTTAAGAAGAATTAACTTAAAACACTCTCAGCCGGAAATCAAAGACTTCTGACGCCAATGTTGTGGACCTAAAACATCTTGTGGGACGCAAGATAAAGTGCCAGAATGGTCTAACCATGTATTTTGTCCCAAGTTCTCTTGACGAGCATCCTATCTTGCCAAACCAGAATCTTAACTTTGATAATATGCTTGTTTGCTACATGTTTCTGCTTCACAATACTCTTGGTGAAGCCTATCTCGCTAACTTCACTATAGGGTACAACTCCGAAAGCCACTAAATGGATCATAGATAGCGGATGCACTAACCATATGACTGGTGATCGAAGTCTTCTCATGGATTCAACCCTACATCCATCTACTTAAAGCCACATCACATTCCCTAACACTGGTAAAAGTAAGGTATTGGGTCTAGGTAGAGTAGCTATCTCTAAGGATCAACACATGGACAAAGTGATGCTTGTTGAATCCCTTAGATACAACTTAATGTCTATTTCAATCCTTTGTAATCTGAACATGATTGTGATTTTCAGAAAGTATCGTTGTCTTGTGCTAATGGAAACTGACAAATCTTTAGTGTTCGAAGGCTATCAAAGAGGTGATCTGTATATGGTAGATTTCTTCGCAGGACCACAACTTGTTGTATGTCTTCTAGCAAAATCTTCTGAGTGCTAGCTTTGGCATCAAAGGCTAGGACATGCGGGCATGAGGAACTTACACACTCTCGTGAAGAATAAGCACATCATTGGCATCGAGGGCATCAAGTTCAAGAAAGATCATCTGTGTGCTGCTTGTGAAGCTGGGAAGATGACTTGAGCCAAGCATCCATCAAAGACAATCATGACCACATCACGTCCCTTCGAGCTGCTTCACATGGACTTATTTGGCCCTACTCACTACTCTACCCTTACTACTACTGCACATCTCTATGGCTTTGTTATTGTTGATTCTTATTGGAGATACACTTGGGTGCACATAATTATCTATAAGACTGAAGTGCAGGATGTCTTCAGATGCTTCGCCAACAATGACCAATTATGGCATCAAGATCAAGCACATCATAAGTAAAAATGGCACTGATTTCAAGAACACTGGACTCGACACTTATCTTGATACATTGGGCATCACACATGATTTCTCTGCTCCATACACACCTCAGCAGAACGGCATCGTGGAGCAAGAAGAGAACGCTCATTGAGATTGCACGCACGATGCTTGATGAATACAAGACTCCAAGGAAGTTTTCGCCTGAAGCCATTGATACTGCATGCCACATCATCAACATAGTTTATCTTCATAAGTTCTTCAAGAAGACGTCTTATGAACTTATGACTGGTAAGAAGCCAAATGTCAGTTATTTCAATGTCTTTGGTGCTAGGTGTTGGATCAAGGATCCACATCACACTTCATAATTTGCACCGAAAGCACATGAAGCTTTTATGCTTGGATACAGAAAGGATTCACACACCTATAGAGTCTTCAATCTCTTCCACTATAAAGTGGTTGAAACTGTAGATGTGTGGTTCGATGAGACTAACGGCTCGCAAAGAGAGCACCTACCAAATGTGCTAGATGAAGCTACACCAAGTGAAGCTATCAGGCTAATGGGTACTGGAGAAATCATACCCACCGAGGAACATGCTGAAGACGAAATTATCATTTCTGCACCTATTCAACATGAAGACAATGCTCAGCCTAAAGGCAATGCTGAAGATGAAACCAATGATCAGCAAGAGTAAAATCTTCGTTCAGTTCATCCACGGGTTGCAAATGAAGTCCAAATTGAGAAGATCATTGATAGTATTAATGCACCTGGTCCCCTTACTCCTTTAAGAGCTACGCAACTAGCAAACTTCTGCGGACACTTTGCTTTTGTCTCTATATCTGAACCCAAGAAAGTTGATGAAGCCTTCATGGAACCTGAATGGATTCAAACTATGCAAGAAAAGCTTAAATAGTTCGAGATGAATAATGTGTGGGAGCTAGTCAAACGTCCTAATCCTTGCAAGCACAATATTATTGGCACCAAATGGATCTATCACAACAAGCAAGAAGATCATGGTCAAGTTGTCAGAAACAAAGATCGCCTCATTGCCCAAGGTTACACACAAGTGGAAGGAATTGACTTTCATGAAACCTTTGCACCTATGGCAAGGCTTGAAGCCATTCGTATACTACTAGCCTATGCTAACCACAACAACATTCTTCTGTACCAAATGGATTTGAAGAGTGCCTTCCTCAATGGCAAAATAGAAGAAGTGTATGTTGCTCAACCTCCTAGTTTTGAAGATCCAAAGCATCCTGATATGGTATACAAGCTCAATAAGGCACTGTATGGCCTCAAACAAGCACCTCGCACTTGGTATGACACACTCAAAGACTTCCTAAAGAGCAAAGGCTTCAAACCTGGTTCTCTAGATCCCCCGCTCTTCACAAAGACATATGATGGCGAACTATTTGTGTGCCAAATCTATGTGGATGACATTATCTTCAGCTACACTGATAAGAGATACAGTGATGAGTTCGGGCATATAATGCAAGAGCAATATCAGATGTCCATGATGGGAGAGCTGAAATTCTTTCTTGGTCTTTGTCGTGGATTTGTCACGGCAGATGTACTAGCATAAGGACTTAGTCGTGGAGCCATCGCTACGGGTTTACTTGAAGGGGTTAAAGTGGACACAAAGACACAAGGGTTTATACTAGTTCGGCCCCTTCGATGAAGGTAAAAGCCTACGTCTAGTTGTGATGGAATTGATGTAGTCTCGATGGCTAGGAGCAAACAAGCTTCGCTTAGGCTCGAGTTGTCGTTGTCTCGTCTCTGAACCGCCGCCAGTCGCCCCTTATATACACGAAAGTGACGCCTGTCGGTTCATAGAGTCCTAACCGTTCATACTGTATCCCGGTTGGTATCTCTCTTCCTAACTTACAATACAAGTTATACATCAGGCGGTTTACGGCTACAAGTTCTAAACCGACTATAGGCCTTGGGCCTTTCTCTACTTGTACCACTAATGGAGTTAACTCGGCCCAAGCTGGCCGGTTTACACGTAGTGGTAATATACCCAACATTAGGCCCCAGATTGATTTGAAACAGTTCATGTCAATCCTTCACAAAGCTTGTATCTTGGACATCTTCTATTATCTGGTAAACCGCCATGTCGCTGTTATTTCGTCATCAGAACCGCATGACGTCATCCTGAAATTTTATCTTTATAACGCCTTCTTTAATAGCAGTTCCTGGATTCACGCGCTTGACCTAGCTTGGCTGCCTTATAAATAGGACCAAAGGGTCATTTCTTTCCTCCCTTCGTCTCCTCTTCTTCGTCTTCCTCACGCCGCTGCTCTTGGAGCTCCACCGTCGTCGTCGACCTCCGCCTCGTCCTAGGTGCACGATCGACCGAACGCATTCGAATCATCGCGCCTCTTTCCGCGTCTTCTTCGTTCCCGGTAAGCTTCTTCCCCTTCTCGGCTTAGATCTGTTTTTAGGGTTCCAGCTTCATACCGTGTTCTTCGTGCGTTTCCGTCTATCCTTTGAACCACACTATGAATCTAACTGTATTAATAGCGATTCCTACGCATCCGCTATACTTTCTCATCTTAAGCTCATGGATCTTCTGCATACATATCTGCCTCATAGTCCACTTCCGTTTCTGCTTTACCTCCGTGAAATATTTTCTGTTTTTCTGTAAACCTGCGTTTGATCCATAGCTATCATAGGATCTTGTGAAACTAGTTTCTGCAAACTATCCATAGCTTCAATTATTTCCAAAGCCTAGATTAGGCGGTTTAACTCACCATAAGAAAAAAGCTGCTGAACCGGCACAAATACACCATTAGTCCCCTTGTTGAACCGCCAGAGCCCATCTGATATCATATCACAAGAAACCGATTTAAAACACTGCCTCCGGTTTATCTTAACTTAGATCAATCACCTTGTAACAAACACCTCTTGAACCGGATCAATTACTTTTGTAGATCTTATCATGGCCAAGCAAGTGTATGAATGCAATGGGTTCCTTCTCGCCACCGAAGTCACAGACTAAATGAACGGTCTCGATTGGCGCTTTAGATTCCAAAGATACAGTCCTTTGGAGGGTCCTCGAGAGGAATGTCCTCCCACACCCCAAGAAGGAGAAGTTGTGGTCTTTGCAGATCACCCGCCCGGGCTTCAAACCGCCTGTTCCAAATTCTACCGGACGTGTTGGCCAATTTTCAGCTCCGCCCCCGTGACATTGGCCCCAACTCGCACCAATTTATGCCACTTTCAAGTACTATCTCAAGTATATCCGCAAGAGTAACCTTCGTTGAACTGTTTAGGGACCTCTTCCACCTAAACCGTCGCACTGAATTCACCGACGGCCCTTGGGTGGTATGGCAATTCAGAAAAGGAAGGAGATCACCTATCCCCATGTGAAACTCCATACTCACCCCAAAGAGTGGAATGCGACTTGGTTTTATTGCAAGGACACTTCTCCAAGATGAAAATCCTTTACGGCTTTCGCCCGAGCGGCTAAGCAACACTCATCCGCTTCTCAAAGATTAAGCGCCAAAGATAGAAGCAAATACGCCCGCGAATCGCCCAAGCTCCGAGCCTTTATGGCCAACGGTTTGATCGAATTGATCTTGCACGCTGCTGGTTATCCCGGGGCATATTGCCTCGAGCCGGCATTCCGTTTGATGTGTCAAGATATTGGCAGCGCCGACGACCCACTCCGACACACAAAACTCGAACTTTTCGATGATGAAGTTACGGACTCGGTGAAAAGGATCTTTGAATGAACCGGAGCACCTTTGTGCTCAAACCGTCTAGCTCTCATCGACCACCAACAAACCACCTGCGGTAAGTTTCTAATTGCTTCACCATTAAACCTGTTATCGCTTCATGTATCTAACATTTAATCACTTCGATCCAGGTGATAATCCGCTTTGGAGCAAGAAACTTTCACAAGACAAAGCGGAGAAAGAGGCGCCAACCCGCCCAAAACAAAATTGTCAAGAAATCAGCCCATAAGAGAAAGACCATCGCTTCATCGACCCGCCATTGACGATGGCGTGGGTAATCCGAACTTGATTCTCTTGGCTTGCTTTTTACACGCCTTATTGATGATGATGCTTGTCGATGATGTCAAGCCAAGAACGCAGGATTTGCCGAGGTAACTATTCTTTCTTCCGATTCAACAAATTTGCCTTTACCAAAATTTCGCCAGCAAACCGGAAAGTTAATTTTCTCACCCTCTTGCTTATTTGGATCCCAAATTTCTTATGAAGACACAACAACATGAAGCTCGCCGCACACCCCAAGACAATGGTCGTAGTTACCTCTGCCGGTTTACCAAACAGCCCGGTTCGAAAGCGCCGCTCGAGGTCTCCGACCTTTTATTGCTTTAAATTCCAAAGCGGTTTCTTCCACAACCTCTTAATCCGTCCGACCGATTATCGTGTCACTTCCCATTCATCCTCTGGTGATCCTTGGCCACTCAGCTACCACCATTGAAGATAGCCGCCGGGTAAGTCAAACCGGCCATATGCTTTCTGATATATTCTGTAATGGATATGCCTTTTTCCTTACTCTTTGTCTCTTTAGAACCAAACCGAAATCCAGCAAGAAGGCCCGCTTGGACAAAACAGCTGAAGAAGCTGCCGCCTCAGATCATGAGAGAGCGCCGGATCTTGAAAATTTTGCCTCTAAAGATATTCCCAATGATCCTCCAGTTCAAGAGGAGGTTATTCTCAAGAGAGGCCTGTCAATACTTCAATCTCGCCGATCCACTGCCAAGACCGTCGGTTTGAGAAACCTCGCAGATCACGCTACTAAAACGGCCGTGCCCACACAATCCGCCGAGTCGAAAGATGATGACGCTAGGATTATCGGTATGGGCCGCCCGAACCGGGAATCCGCAACCTTAACCCGCACATCTTTGTGAAAGAAGATTTTTCCACCTTGAACAAAGGAAAATGGGATGTTGAATCGAAACATATGCTGCTTTAAGTGCCCAAGACCTTCATTCGGCTATTTAAACCGGCTTTATACTAGCGGGACTATGAAGCGGCCTGGTCAAGTTAATGAGGACAAGTTTGAGGTAACTCACTCCTTTCCTTACCGCCAAGATATCAGTTCTTGTAGCCCCCAAGGGCCGGTTTGTAATCTTGATCAAACCGGGACTTGACTATATTCCTTAACAACTTTGAAACCTACCTGCATAGTTCCAGGGGCCAGTTGAACTGTGCATATTTAAACAGGTACTTCAATAAAAACTGCCTTTAGAAACATTGTTAGATCAAATAGCCATTAGCTCCCAAGTGCCAAGTTGAATACTTGTATTGAACTTGGGACTTTGTCATCTAGTAATAATGCAAAAATCAAAGGTACATTAGCCCCCAAGTGCCAAGCATATAACTGTGTTGTGTGGTTGGGACTTTGACTGTCTTGAATCTCTGGCTGAACGTACTATCGATACACAGGCTGAGGTGAAAATCAAAAATGACCGGATTGCCGATTTACAAGCTGCTTTGAAAACCCAAAGAGTCAAACAGAGAAGGCCAAGAAAGAGTTAACCAAAGGCTTTGAACGCTCTTTGAACAAGTGAAGGAAAGCTTGAAGAAAGAACAGCGGATCGGGCCATCGAAAAGGCCAATTTGATCAAACGGGCGTAAAATGTCAAGCTGCCCTTAAACCGTGGTAGATGATCCGACACCCGAAGTGGCAAGTACACTCTATGACCGCGCAATCTTTGGTAAGCTTCCTTTGAACAGCTGTGATGTGTTGCACCTGTCAGATCATTATTCCGGTTTGAAACTAACTGCTTATCGTTGTAGGCACACGATTGGGCACTTAGGAAACGATGTGCGGAAGAAATCAAGGCTGTCTATACCTTGGTAGAACAGTTGTATACCGGAGCCCAACAGATCATCACCATAGCGCCACATAACAATCCGCACCTTCCTTGATTCAAGATACTCAACCGCTGTCCATGCTTCCCGCCCGGATTGAAGAGGTGAAAAATCTGCCGCCGAACCGGAGCTATCAACGCCTTTGATCCGAGACAAGGCATGGGTACCGACTTTGATCCCGTGGAAGCAGCTCAAGGCTATCCCGGTGTGAAAGAAGATGGCTCGATTTCAATGAAGAGGATTTACGGGCTATAAACCGTGCAAGACGCCCGCTTAGCTTGTCGGTTGGTCAAGAAGCCGATTTGGAGCATTACCAAGCGCAATACAATGACCAAAACAAGCGAGTGCTCGCCCCAACTTTTGAAGCGGAAAATCTGATCCTCCAATCCGTAAGCATACTTACGCTCGATATTGAACCGTCTTCTCGATCCACGAAGAGGCTGTTTTCCAAGCGCTAATGGGAATCGATCGACCATCGTTGATTTCCAGCCAATGGGTAGAGACGAAGAAATTGAAGCGGCGGAAGATGAAGAGCGAGCTTGAACCGTGGCGGTTTAAATATCTGTCATTGGCGGTTTACCCAAAGAACAATGATCTCACTTGGGCACCGTGTTTCCTTGTAATAACTTTAGTTAAAACTTTCCGCCTGAATATGCCTTCGTGCATAAGAAGTGAAACTTTTGTTTGATTCGTATTTCGCAACCGTAAAAGTTGAACCTCGGTGGCGGTGATACCGCCACCGGTTTATGGTATTCAATATATATATATATCAAAATCCAATAAGTATGTGATACAAATACCGCCGATCTAGGCATGAAGTCAGCGCGAGCTAAACTTGAAGCGGAGGCCTTAAAAACCATGACCGTCTGGGAGAGAATAACTCCCATATAAACCGTCTTTGAATCAAGACAAGCCCCTTGTTATTCAATGATGATTAACAGAAGAAATAAACCGGCAGATAAAACTCCGCGTAAGATTAAACCGTATCATGTCAATGTAATCGATAGTTTAACCGATAAAACGCTTGTCGGGTTAAAACACCACAAAAATCGAATACCAATTATGGAAAAATATGGCAACAAAGGCAATAACTCGTTGTAAAAGAAAAGCTTTATCGAGCTGGTCGATGGCATTACCATGGTCGACGCAACCAAGCTCCCGAAGGCGAAGCGATGGTGCAAGTCGGCCAGTCCCCAAAGACTCTTGGCGAGTACGCCGCCAAGTGGCATGACATTGGTTCGGGTTCGACCAAGCCCCCAAATGACACTAGCCCTATTGGTCGACCAAGAGGCGTGACGGTTCAGACGTGACCGTGTCCCCAATGATCCGTGGCTTTCGCTTATCAAGAGGTGTTGCATTGGTTCGACACCACCAAGCCCCCAAGTGATAAAAACAAATGTCAAGGGTAAACCGGAGGCCGCTTTAAAATGAAGCACCCCATGTAACCACGCATGATAAGAGAGACAGAGACCCCGCTTTAGCCGAGGCTCGGTTTTATTATATCAAGATAATATATACATTGTCATGATATGTACATAAACCGAGCCGATGACTCAAGTGTAGTAAGGTCAAGATGAGCTATATTCCATGGCTGTTGGTCTCTCCTCTCGATGTACGCGAGTCTTGACGCCTCGAATATCAATCGATAGTATGATCCGTTGTGTAGATTCTGTCGACCACAAAAGGTCCTTCCCAAAGCGGGATAACTTGTGCATGTCTCTGTGCGGTCTTGGATTAGGCGAAGCACGGATCTCCTTCTTGAAAGGTTCTTGTTTTAACCCGCGGCTGTGATAACGACGAAGATCTTGCCGGTAAATCGCCGAACGAGCAGCTGCCATATCACGCTCTTCATCCAATAGATCCAAAGCGCCCCGCCGGCCGCCTCGTTGTCCGCTTCAACATAAGCCGCTACACGGGCGAATCGTGCCGATATCACGGGAAGGACCGCCTCGCCCGTAGACCATGAAAACGGTGTATATCCAAGAGACCGGTTTGGCGAGTATTGATACTCCATAGCACCGATGGTAGCTCTTCAACCCAGCACCACGGTGTTCGTGTAACGGAACCATAAGCCGAGGTTTTATGCCTCGTAAGATCTCTTGATTAGCTCGCTCGCTTCGCCCGTTGGACCGGGATGAGCCATCGACGATACATCAAGTCGGATGTGCTCACGCTCACGTAACTCTTTCATAGCACCCTTGGATAAATTAGTGCCATTGTCGAATGATACCGTGGAAAGCCAAACCGAAAATCACCTTCTTGATGAACTGCACCATTGTTGCCGCATCACACTTGGCCGACAGTGCCCGCTTCAACCCACTTGGTAAATTTGTCCACCGCCACCAACAGTGGGTCTTCTTATCCTTGGATCGCTTAAATGGTCCGACCATATCTAGCCCCAAGTTGCAAACGGCCACGTTATTGGGATCATCCTCAACTCTTGCGCGGTACATGCGCACGCCTTTGAAAATTTCGACATCCATCACACCGCTTAACCAAGTCCTCCGTGATCGCGTGCAGCGGTCAACCAAGTAAAATCCGTGATTTAAACGCTTTGCTACCAGGGACTTTGAACCGGCGTGATGTCCACAATCTCCTTCATGGATTTCTCTTAAAATTTCACAGCCTTCCTCAGGGGAAACACAACGTTGAAACGCCCCTGATACACTGCAATGATGCAACTCACCATTAAGAATCGTCATAGATTTGGAGCGCCGGATTATCTGTCTGGCCAGAATCTCATCCTCTGGCAACTCCCCTCGAGTCATATACGCAAGAAAAGGAATCGTCCAATCCGGAATAGCATGTAATGCTGCCACCAATTGAGCCTCCGGATCAGGAATAGCCAAATCCGCTTCACCAGGGAGCTGGACTGACGGGTTGTGCAAGACGTCCAAAAAGACATTAGGCGGGACCGGTTTACGCTGAGAACCCAAACGGCTTAAAGCGTCCGCCGCTTCGTTCTTCCGGCGATCCACATGATCCACTTGATAACCCTTGAAGCAACCTGCAATATTATCCACTTCTCGACGATATGCGGCCATAAGTGGGTCCTTAGAATCCCAAGTGCCAGATACTTGCTGAGCCACCAGGTCCGAGTCACCAAAGCACTTAACCCGGCTTAAGTTCATCTCCTTAGCCATCCGGAGGCCATGGAGCAAGGCTTCATACTCAGCTGCATTATTAGTACAAGGAACATTAAACGGAGAACGAATAAAACTTATCACCCGTGGGAAGTTAAACGACTCAGCCCCGAGCCTTCCAACCGCCGGATCCGTCGAAATGAATAGTCCAATATGTGTGATCCGCTTCTCCTCTGGCGCTTGTAACTCCGGCCGGTCATTAATGAAATCAACAAGTGCTTGAGACTTCACCGCTGTACGTGGTATATACGTTAGTCCATGCGCCCAAGCTCTATGGCCCATTTGGCAATCCGCCATTGCCTCCGGCTCAGATGATATCACCCAAAGGAGCTGAACTAACCATCGTGATAGGGTGCCCTTGGAAATATTGCTTCGCTTTCGATCGCCATAAAAACACCATAGACTAGCTTCGCCAATGCGGATACCTTTGCTTGGACTCAATAAGCACCTCATCGATATAATAAACCGACCGCTGAACCGGATACTCCTTGCTCGCCTCCTTGCGCCCACCACAATGGCCACGCTTATCGCCGAGCATTGGCTGCCACATATAACAACAAGCGGCTCCTTGTCAACCGGAGCCGCAAGAATAGGCGGTTTGGCCAATTGCCGCTTTAGATCCTCAAATGCTTCGTCGCCACCGGACCTGCATTTAAATTATCTGCTTTCCTCAAAGATTCCGGTATAAGGGATGGCCTTCTCTCGGCGGCCGATAAACCGCTCAACGCAGCGATTCTCGCCGCCGACGCCGAACATCATTGATACACGTCGGTTTAGCCAAGGAAGTAATAGCTTTAATTTTCTCCGGATTAGCCTCAATTCCTCTGTTAGACACCAGAAACCCCAATAACTTGCCTGCCGGAACACCAAAAACGCACTTGGCCGGATTAAGCATCATCTTGTAAATGCGCAAGTTGTCGAAGGTTTCCTTCAAATCGTCCACCAGTGTCTCCTTTTGTCTTGATTTCACCACAATATCATCCACGTAAGCATGCACATTGCGCCGATCGTGTATGCAGCAATTCAGACACACCGCTGATAAGTAGCCTGGGCGCTTTTGAGCCCAAAAGGCATAGATACATAGCAGAAGGCTCCAAAGGGAGTTATAAACGCTGTTTTCTCCTGGTCCTTAACCGCCATTTTGATCTGATGATATCCAGAGTACGCATCCAAAAAACTTAAACGCCACATCTCCGCCGTGGCATCAATAATCTGATCAATGCGGGAGGGCAAAAGGATCCTTTGGATGTGCTTTGTTAAGATCTGTAGTCCACACACATACGCCAGTGCCATTTTTCTTAAGGACCAGCACCGGATTAGCAAGCCACTCGATGAAACACTCAATGATAAAGCCAGCCGCCAAAAGCCTCGCCACTTCTCTCCAATGGCTTTTGCGCTTTTCTTCGTTAAACCGCGGAGGAACTGTTTCACCGGTTTATACTTAGGATCTACATTAAGTGTGTGCTCAGCGAGTTCCATCGGTACACCTGGCATGTCAGATGGCTTCCATGCAAAGATATCCCGGTTCTCACGGATGAACTCGATGAGCGTGCTTTCCTATTTGGGATCCAGGTTGGCACTGACAGTGAACTGCTTGGATGAGTCGCCTGGCACGAAGTCAACAAGCTTGGTCTTAGCTGCCGATTTAAACTTCAGATCCGATTCATGCTCTGTAGTTGGCTTCTTTAAAGGGGTCATATCTGCCGGATCAACGTTGTCCTTATAGAACTTCAACTCTTCCGCGGGCACGCACCGCCTCGCATAAGCTGCATCACCTTCCTCACATTCCAAAGCAACTCGGCGGCTTCCATGCACCGCTATCGTTCCTTTGTAACCCGCATTTTGAGCTGCAAGTAGATACAACAGGTCGTGCCATGAACTTAGCATAAGCCGCCGCCCAAACAAAGCATGATATGGACTCGGATTTTTACTACCTCAAAAGTTAGCTTTTCGACATCGAATCGTGTTTCGCTCCAAAAGCCACATCCGTGGCTATCTTACCAACAGATAAGCAGATTTGCTCGGTACTACGCCATGGAACACCGTATTGACGGTCTCGAGATCCTTGTCCGTTAGACCCATGCGACGGAAAGTTTCATAGCATAATATGTTAATACTCGCTTCCTCCATCCATAAGTACCTTAGTGAACTTATAGCCCTCACCGAGGGTCTACCACCAATGCCACCGACCCGGATTATCAACCCGGGGATGGTCCCTCTCGCCCACACGATAGGCTGCTCCGACCATCGTAAGTAACGCGGCAAGGCCGGTTCAACAGAGTTTATCGCCGCCTTGTGAAGCTCCGATCGCGCTTGTCCAAACTAGTTGTGAAAACATGATATCGCCCACTATTCAACCGCTTTGGTTGGCTCGATAACCCGACCGCTGCTTCGCCGCCGCCACCCCGATTATTCTCGACTATTGTGACTGCTTTGATTAAGACTCAACCGAAGCTCCATCGTGACCCGGTCCGTGGAAACCGGATCCTGAACCGCCACCTGACCCCTAGTCATACCGGAAAGCATTGGAGTTTTTAAACTCCTGCATAACATAATAGTCTTTCCAGAGATGGTTCGATGGGGACTCCTTCGTCCCGTGCTTGGGGCAAGGTTGATTCAATAAGTAATTCAAACGGCTCAGATAGGATTTTGACCCCGATTCGCTTTGCCTCTGCGCCGCTGCCTCTCGTCTCTGTGCATTAGTGTTGGCTACGAAATCCGGGTTGCCATCTACCTTGCGCTTGCCTCCGCTTTCCATGACCTGCCGGTTTGTACCGCCGCCCTTGAGTTGCTGTTCTTCTTCCCCTTCCTCGCTTCATCATCATCAGCCTCGAGATCCTTGGTACCGTCTCGAATCAGCATATTTCACCGAGCGCCATGAGGGTTCCTATGTCATTACAGTAACCGCCTCATGCGCCCCAATTTTAATTTTAAAGGCTCAAACCGGCTGTTGCCTTCTAATGTTAAGATCGCAGAGTCGCGCTGATCCTGTGAGGAGTGCAAAATCTCGAAACACGGCGCACTCCAACGGGTTGTTGACTTCTTCCTCCCCGACACAAGCCGCCAGTCCACTATGGATTTGGGCTGCTTACACGTATCCTTGAAGTTCGAATAAACCGGCCCGTGAATCGGGCCCATGAGCCGATAGAATTGGGCGGTAAGCTCTTCAACCAAGTACGAGCCGTGCCTTCCAAAGATCATAGTGAAGTACTTTGCACACGCGGTCTCATCGACATCTAGCATCTCCATGGCCATCTCATAACTTTCAACCCACGCTTCAGGGGACAGATCAGCGGTGTAATTTGGTACCTTGCGCGGACCCTTAAAGTCTTTAGGCAGGCGCACATTGCGTAAAGCGGGGATTAAACAGGGCACCCCTAAAGCGGATGCGGCTCCTGGTCCGGCGAAGGTGGTAGGGCGAACCGGTGTATGTTGACCCGCGTCATCTTGTGCTGCTAACTCGGCCTCCCTGCGTGCCCGGGCCCGGTCCACCACTTCCTGAGCATCACGAACGCCACCCATATGGTGATTGCCGCGGGCCGCTTCACGGTCCCGCGCGTTGCTTGATATGGCCGGTTCATCCATATGCCCGCCTGTAGTTCGCTTGACGGGCGAGAATGAATCCGATCACGGCTGTATGAATACGCCTCGCTGGATCAGCGCAGTCCCGAGAAGCCTTAACCCCGCGCGTCTCAAGCGCCAGGGGAATCTCTTCGATCGATAGCTTCCAATCGTGCGGCGGCTGCAACAAGGTTGTCCATAGGATTAGGATAATGGCCCGGGTGTTCAGACCGTGGAGGAACCACCATATTCGCCGAGGAGGCTCCATCAGCGTGGTTGGACCGCCGCTCCCGCTCCCCGTGCCTCAATCCGCTTACTCTCCGTGGCCGGGCGGATTCTTCGGGTCCGCCCCGGGTCCGAAGAGATTTCTAGGATCAAACCAATGGCAGGCGTGATCTATACTTCCGCTTCAACACTTCCTGCGATGCACTCGTCAAGCATGAGTTTGTAAGCTCGGCGCCCAGAGCGCCCGCTCTGCGCCATACGCTTTCTCTCGACGCTAGATCCGCTGGCTTGCGTGATCTCGCTCTTTCACCTTCACAATTTCTGCATTATGAGCCTCCGATCCGCCAGTTGTCCTCCGCCATAAGCGCAGCTAGTGCATCAAACAGATCTGATAGAACTTGAACCGCGGGCGACCGGCCTTCGCTTCGCCGCCGCTGCCGCTGCGATCCGGAAAGCATCGCCGCCGCGTTGAAGAGTGGTTCGCTGCTCGCGCATCGCCATGAATATTCCAACCCGTTGAACGGCATGGGGGTCCGAATATCGCCGCCCGGAACAGCCCCGATCATATCGTCCCGCGCACTGGTACAATGACTCGGTCTCTCCTATTGAAGATTCATCGCCGAATAAATGACGGTCTCACTACGTGTTCTCAACCGCGGCGTGTTCTCTCCGTGGATGACTCCAACGAAGACATGCTTCACGGCCGGTTTAACTCGGGCAGGTCGCGACGCCGAGCCGCCTCGACAAGGTCGGTGCAGATGTCCGGCCAGCCCAGCTCCCGATCTTGCCGATGAAAACGCGTGTATGCCGCCGAAGGGGACCCGTATCCGTACTCGATTGAATGGGCCTCGACCCCATCCGCTTGCCGATGTAGATCCGCCGCGACGACTCTTGGTCATCCGCCCACGACGTAGCCTTCGAGTCCTTTGAGCTTGCCCTCCAAGATCGCCAAACCATCGTGCGATAGCCCCACGGTGGGCGCCAACCGTCGATGGATTTGTCACGTAGATGTCCTAGCGTAAGGACTTAGTCGTGGAGCCATCGCTACGGTTTACTTGAAGGGTTAAAGCGACACAAAGACACAAGGGTTTATACTAGTTCGCCCCTTCGATGAAGGTAAAAGCCTACGCCTGGTTGTGATGGAATTGATGTAGTCTTGATGGCTAGGAGCAAACAAGCTTCGCTTAGGCTCGAGTTGTCGTTGTTCGTCCTTGAACTGCCGCCGGTCGCCCCTTATATACACGAGTGACGCCCGTCGGTTCATAGAGTCCTAACCGGTTCATACTCGTATCCCGGTTGGTATCTCTCTATTCCTAACTTACAATACAAGTTATACATCAGGCCGGTTTACGGCTACAAGTTCTAAACCGACTATAGGCCTTGGGCCTTTCTCTACTTGTACCACTAATGGAGTTAACTCGGCCCAAGCTGGCCGGTTTACACCTAGTGGTAATATACCCAACAGTCTTCAAATCCGTCAACAGAGAAATGACATCCTCATAACACAAGAGAAATACCTCAAAGACTGCCTGAAGAAGTTTGGAATGCAAGACTGCAAAGGGTACACGATGCCAATGCCAACCAAAAGCCATTTGGGCCCCGACGACAATGGTAAAGAGTTCGATCAAAAGGTTTACCGCTCCATGAATGGTGAAGTGTTTGCCAAGTATATTGGTACTAACTGCAGGAACGAGTCACCTCAGAAGAAGATCTGGGTGCCCAAAAGCTGTCTTGAGAAGCTTCCTGTGAATGTCGTCATGACACCACCTGGGAAGAAGAAAAAACCCAGACCAAAGGCATCATATGGACCAAAGGCTTCATACAGATAGAGGACCACTCATGGTCACCCTAACGCTAATGTTTTGCAGGAGAACCGTTATGAGACTCATGAATATGAGCTTGTTTCCTCTAACCGTTATGTTCACAAAACTAAAAACTTTTCTACATATTCATATGAGTACTATTCTCCTCCTGCGAAGCTATTTGCTAGGGCTCCCAAGCCAAAGTTCTCAGATGCTGCACTTAGACTCATTAATTCTAAGCCACCCCTGAAGATGTGGGTGGTTAAGAAGAATTATCTTTTCTTACAGGGAAAGGTCTACAGCCGGAAAGCAAAATCTTCTGACGACAATGCTGGAGACCTAAAACATCTTGTGGGACACAAGATAAAATGTCCGAATGGTCTTATCATGTATTTCGTCCTAGGGTTCCTTGACGAGCATCCTATCATGCCTAACCAGAATTTAAACTTTGATAATATGCTTGTTCGCTACATGTTTCTGCTTCACAATACTCTTGGTGAAGCCTATCTCGCTAACTGCACTATAGGGTACAAATCCGAAAGCCACTGAATGGTCATGGACAGCGGTTGCACCAACCACATGACTGATGATCAAAGTTTTCTTATGGATTCAAGTCAACGTCCATCTACTAAGAGCCACATCACATTCGCTGGCACTGGTAAAAGCAAGGTATTGGGTCTTGGTAGAGTTGCTATCTCAAAGGATCCGTACATGGATAAAGTGATGCTTGTTGAATACCTTGGATACAACTTAATGTTGTGTCAATGCTGTGTGATCTGAACATGATTGTGATATTTGGAAAATATTTGTTGTCTTGTGCTAATGGAATCTGACAAATCTCTAGTCTTCGAAGGTTATCGAAGAGGTGATCTATACATGTTAGATTTCTCAGCAGGACCAAAGCTTGCCGTATGTCTTCTAGCAAAGGCTTCAAAATGTTGGCTATGGCATCGACGGCTAGGACATGCGGGCATGAGGGACCTGTACACTCAAAGATAATCATGACTACCTCACGTCCCTTCAAGCTGCTTCACATGGACCTATTTATCCCTACTCAGTACTCCACCCTTACTACTACCGCACATCTCTATGGCTTTGTTTTTGTTGATGATTACTCTAGATACACCTGGGTGCACATAATTCTCTATAAGACTGAAGTGCAGGATGTCTTCAGACGCTTCGCAAATCGGGCCATGACTAATTATGGCATCAAGATCAAGCACATCCGGAGTGACAATGGCACTGAGTTCAAGAACGTTGGCCTCGACACTTATCTTGATACTTTGGGCATCACACATGAGTTCTTTGCTCCATACACACCTCAGCAGAATGGCATCATGGAGCGCAAGAACAGAACACTCATTGAGATGGCACGGGCGATGCTCGATGAATACAAGACTCCAAGAAAATTTTGACCCGAAGCCATTGATACCGCATGCCACATCATCAACAGAGTATATCTTCACAAGTTCTTCAAGAAAACATCTTATGAACTTCTGACTGGTAAGAAGTCAAATGTTAGTTACTTCAAAGTCTTTGGTGCTAGGTGCTGGATCAAGGATCCACATCAAACGTCTAAATTTGCATCGGAATCACATGAAGGTTTTATGCTTGGTTACGGAAAAGACTCGCACACCTACAAAGTCTTCAACCTCTTTCACTACAAAGTGGTTGAAACTGTAGATGTGCGGTTTGATGAAACTAATGGCTCGCAAAGGGAGCACCTACCAAATGTGCTAGATGAAGCTGCACCAGGTGAAGCTATCAGGCTGATGGGTACTAGAGAATTCATACCCACCGAGGAACAGGCTGAGGATGAGATCATCATTTCTACACCTAATCAATATGAAGACAATACTCAGTCTGAAGCCAATGCTGAAGATGAAGAGAATAGTTAGTCTGATCAAAATCTTCATCCAGCTCATCCTCGAGTCGCAAATGAACTCCACATTGAGAAGATTATTGATAGCATCAATGCTCCTGGTCCTCTCACTCGATCAAGAGCTACACAACTAGCAAACTTCTGCGTTCACTTCGCCTTTGTCTCTATATCTGAACCCAAGAAAGTCGAAGAAGCCTTCATGGAACCTGAATGGATTCAAGCTATGCAAGAAGAGCTTCAACAGTTTGAGCTGAATAATGTCTGGGAGCTTGTCAAACGTCCTGATCCTCGCAAGCACAACGTCATTAGCATGAAATGGGTCTATCGCAACAAGCAAGATGAACTTGTACAAGTTGTCAGAAACAAGGCTTACCTCGTTGCTCAAGGTTACACACAAGTGGAAAGAATCGACTTCAGTGAAACGTTTGCTCCTGTGGCTAGGCTTGAAGCCATTCACATACTGTTGGCCTATGCTAACCATCACAACATTCTTCTGTACCAAATGGATGTGAAGAGTGCATTTCTCAATAGCAGAATCAAAGAAGAAGTGTACATCGCTCAACCGCCTGGTTTTGAAGATCCTAAGCATCCTGATATAGTGTACAAGCTCAACAAGGTACTGTATGGCCACAAACAAGCACCTCGCACTTGGTATGACACACTCAAAGAATTACTGAAGAGCAAAGGCTTCAAACCTAGTTCTCTAGATCCCACTCTCTTCATGAAGACATATGATGGTGAACTGCTTGTGTGTCAAATATATGTGGATGACATTATCTTCGGATGCACGGATAAGAGCTACAGTGATGAGCTTGGATACATGATGCAAGAACAGTATCAGATGTCCATGATGGGAGAGCTGAAGTTCTTCCTTGGTCTTCAAACCTGTCAACAACGCAATGGCATCTTCACATCGCAAGAAAAATACCTCAAAGAATGCCTGAAAAAGTTTGGAATGCAAGACTGCAAAGGGTACACGACATCAATGCCAACCAAAAGTCATCTTGGCCCTGACGACAAGGTAAAGAGTTCGATCAAAAGGTATACCACTCCATGATTGGTTCTTTTCTATACTTATGTGCATCTATGACATATATTATGCTTAGTGTTTGCATGTGTGCCCGATTCCAAGCGGCACCAAAAGAATGGCATCACCTCACGGTGAAGCGAATTCTTTGATATTTGGCTCACACCCCAACACTAGGATTATGGTATCCAAAGGGCTCGGCGTTTGATCTAGTTGGATTCTCAGATGCTTATTATGCTGGTGACAAGGTTGATCGCAAGTCCACATCAGGCACATGTCACTTTCTTGGATGATCTCTTGTCTGTTGGTCTTTAAAGAAGCAGAACCATGTATCACTCTCCACTTCTGAATCTGAATACATTGCTGCTGGATCTTACTGCGCTCAGCTTCTATGGATGAAGCAAACTCTCAAGGACTATGGCATCACTTGAAGCATGTGCCACTTTACTGCGACAATGAAAGTGCCATCAAAATTGCCAACAATCCAGTCCAGCACTCAAAGACAAAGCACATTCAGATCCATCATCACTTTCTTAGAGATCATGTCATGAAGGATGACATTGACATCGTTCACGTCAACACTGAAGAGCAATTGGCAGATGTCTTCACAAAGCCCTTGGATGAGAAAAGGTTTTGCAAGCTGCGGTGTGAGCTAAATGTCCTAGAATCCTCAGATGTCCTATGAATGGACACACATCCTAACGCTTATGCATGATTATGACTTAGATGTGCAACACACAAAGTAACGTATATCTTCAATTAATGAAGACTTACCCTCTGAGTGTGAAAACATTAATGTGGAATTTGTCTTCAGAGCGCCATGATAATTGTGCGCCGTGTCTGGGTCTAATATTTCCTATAGGGTGGGTAACGCCACCGCCACATTTTCTTGAAGGTTTTCATTTGGTGTCATGATTGCATTATCTTCATATTTGGTTTGTCTTCAACATTGGTTTATCATCAAGGTTTATCTTCGCAATGTTGTCTTGGTCTTTACTGACATATATATATATATATATATATATGTGTGTGTGTGTGTGTGTGTGTGTGTGTGTGTGTGTGTGTGTGTGTGTGTGTGTGTGTGTGTGTGTGTGTGTGTGTGTTCTGTCCTCTACATCATTCACTTATAGCTATGTCTTCAATTTGCTATTTTCTGAACTAAGTGAATGTGATCGGACCCTAACTGTCGGTGTCAAAACCGGCGGATCTCGGGTAGGGGGTCCCGAACTGTGCGTCTAGGCGGATGGTAACAGGAGACAAGGGACACGATGTTTTTACCTGTGTTGGGCCCTCTCGATGGAGGTAAAACCCTACTCCTACTTGATTGATATTGATGATATGGGTAGTACAAGAGTGGATCTACCACGAGATCAAGGAGGCTAAACCCTAGAAGCTAGCCTATGGTATGATTGTTGTAATGGTTGTTGTGTCCTACGGACTAAAACCCTCCGGTTTATATAGACACCGGAGAGGGCTAGGGTTACACAGAGTCGGTTACAATGGTAGGAGATCTACATATTTGTATCGCCAAGCTTGCCTTCCACGCCAAGGAAAGTCCCATCCGGACACGGGACGGAGTCTTCAATCTTGTATCTTCGTAGTCTTGGAGTCCGGCGGACGATGATAGTCCGGCTGTCCGGACACCCCTAGTCCAGACTCCTCAAGAGTCCCGAACTCGGCTTCAATGACGACGAGTCCGCGCGCATAATGTTCGGCATTGCAAGGCGGGTTCCTCCTCCGAATAATCCATAGAAGATTGTGAACACCAGGATAGTGTCCGGCTCTGCAAAATAATTTCCACATTCCACCGTAGAGAGAATATAATGTACACAGGTTCAATCTGCTGATGTATCTTGTGACGTCACGCCACTACCAAGCCTTTACTTGAATCGTTTTTTATTATACCACCTCAGCGCGTTTAGCGAAGCGGTTTCCTTGGCACGTCTTGTCGAAGCAGAGATCGTGTTCCCCTTATTCCGGGATCCTCATCAATACGGATGTGGGTAACCCAACCGCGCCGTTGCCACACGCCTCTATCGGCGAGTCCCGAACGGTCACGGAGACGGCTCTTGGTATTCTCCCTCTTTATAATAGGACCAAGGCTCGTTTCTTTTCGTCAATCCTCCATCGAATCTTCTCCTCGCTCCAAGTTCCAACACCCAGAGCCCCAGATTCGTGTGCTTCGGACCTTCAACAATGTCCGGCTCCGACCTTCAGGGCCGGTGGATGCCGGAGGAGGAGGTGCTAAAGCTGCGAGAGGCCAAGTACCTGTCTTACGAGATTTCACACAGGCTGCCCGCCGAAGGGCAGGCCATACCCACCCCCGAGCCCGGCGAGTATGTCGTCTTTGTATCCCACCTCCGTCGGGGTTTAGGCTTCCCGGCGGATCCTTTCGTGAGAGGGCTCATGTTCTACTACGGGCTGGATTTCCATGACTTGGCTCCGGAGTCCATCCTCCATATTTCCGCATTTATTGTCGCTCATGGCCTTCCTCCGTCACCCCCACTTCGCCTGTGGGTCAAGACCTTCAATGTGGAGCCAAGATGATTGGGGGCGTCAAGCGAGTCTTGGCGGGCGGCCATAAGCGGGAGGGCCGATGCCCGTGGCCCGAGGGCTCCTTCCAAGAGGAGCTCGGCTTGTGGCAGCAGGAGTGGTTCTATATCACGCTCGAAGGGCAAGCAGTGGCCGCCGCCCATATTCCGCTCGGGACCTCCTCGACGGTTGATGTCGTGGGTCAACCAAGGGCTCAACTGGGGCCGTCAAAAGACGTGCCCCTATTGCGAGGCCGGATTCGAGACCTCCAAAGCGAGGGAGATCGATCTGGTCGTGGTGATGCAGTTATGCTAATTAGGCGTCTCTGCCTCAGAACGCCGTCCTCTCCGGCTATGGGAGTTCAACCGAGGGACCACAGATTCTCCAACACTTTATGGATGCGACACCGTGGAGATGTACAAGTTGTTCTTCGGACCACGAGCAGCGTGTCCGGAATTGACCGAGGATGCCGGCCTAAGCTGCAATCGCCCGGATACTCAAGTAAGTAGCCCAGTGTTCGGACGTACCATTTGTTTGCTTTTCTACAATTCGCCTTTTAACCTGTTATCCTGCAACAGGAATGGATAGCGCAAGCAAAGCTGATACGGTGTCCGGCCCCCCTCCCAGAGACCGCGCCGGATCCCGTGCTGGTCCAGATGCTGGAGGTTGCACCTTCAGAAGAAGGCGGAGGGGAAAATAAGGGAGCTACCGCCTCGCCCAAGGAGGCTCTTGAAAAAGGGGGGATCGAGAATCCCTCCCTCCAAGGGGAGAAGAGGACCGCGTCTGGAGACCCAGAGGCCAAAGCTCCTAAGCGGGGGAAGAAGTCTTCACCAGAGGGTCCTGCGTCCGGGTAGGCCCCGGCCACACAATCTCCCCTAAAGAATCAGCCCTCCAGCGAGCCGTGAGTAGAAAAAAGGGAGTTCGGTAACGAGAGACATCCCTATTTGTTCTTCTGAGGATAACCGAGTTTTTTACCTTGTAGTTCGGATCTCCGACCTTCTCAGATGAGCTCGTCTTTGGGGGATCTTTGTCCAGAGATGATGGAGAGCAAGACGCCTCCGTCTGCTGCGCCGTCGGAGAGAGCGGTCGAGCCTGAAGTGTCGTCACGGAGGGTATCCCCGATCCCGGCGGAGCCAAAGAGTTCGGCACCGACTAGTGTTCGGCCGGGGGAGCCGAAGGATCTGCTTGAGAGGGCGTCCATCTCAGAAGATCACCGTGCGTTGATGAGTACGGTGATTAGAAGGATTTCGTCCGCCGGAAGCGGATTGTATAATGCCGTCAGGAGTTTGCTGGCGGGATTTGAGGTATGGAAAAATGACACCTCTTTTTGACAGTTTTGGACATAAAGTGCGCCCTGTATAGATAGTAGCCCCTGAGACTTGGTAGGTTGTCGAAAAGCGATAGCGTGCCGAGGATCAAAATCGCAGGTATTGAGTGTCGCCTTTCCTATGCAGGTGGCGGATAGTCCGGGCTAGCGGATGATGGAGTTCTTGAATTAATGCGGCAACTTCGATGTTGCGGATGCGGACATTGCGCTAGTCAACAAGCGACTTGACGAGTCGCAAGGTAAGTTGTTTCCCCGCAGTCACCTATTAAGGGAGTCAAAGCCCACCTCTGACAATATTTATGCTTGACGCAGATGATGCTGCTGCTGTGGAGAGCCTTCGGGCAGAACTTGCTCAAGCCAAGGAGCAAGCCAGAAGGAGTGATGCGGCTGCCTCGAGGGGGGTCGAAGAGTTAGAAGCCGAAAGGGCTGCACACTGCCGAAGCAGGGAAGAGATGGCCGAACTGGCCGTTAGATTGAAGGATGCTACCGACAGCAATGAGGCTCTTGAAAAGGAGCGCCTATCGGAGCGAGAAGACATGGGGAAGGCCACCGCCGAAGCCAAGGATGCCCGTTCTGCAATGCGGGCTATAAAGGAGGAGCTGCGTCAGGCTGGAGACATTGTGGCTGGCAAGCCTTTTCTGTCGCGTCGCAGGTTTACGAATCCAAAGTATGCCCAGCTTGGCCAGCTGTGGGGTCCGGAGGATCCATATATGGACTTAGCGGCGAGTGCGGCGGATGCCGTTGTGCACTTCCGAAGTCAGAAGGATCACAAGACGGAAGAGATGTTTTGGTCTCAATTCCATAGTCCGGATCGTTCACTTCCGCTGACCAATCGGTTAGCCGAATGGGCTGAGCTAAATAGGTTGTCCGGACTTGCCATGACGGATATCGTGACTCATGTCTGGCCGGAGAGGCCCAAGCCGAAGAGCTATTTTGGCTTATTGCAGCAGTTTCTTGGGGCGGTGCCGCATATCAAGGCGATGAAGCGGTCGGCCTACATAGAGGGTGCGCGGATGGCCCTCCCCCGTGTGAAGACACATTGGACAGAGATGGATGCCACCGCTGTTGCAACCCAGGGTTCGGACGAAAGCCGGTTACCCGCCGAGCACTATTTTGGGGAAGTTATGCGTGGTGCTCGTGTAATAGAGTCGCAGTGCTCGAAAAATGTCACGTTCGAATGAACATTAAGTTTTGTAAAACAATGGTTATGATGTAATCACTTTTTATACTTGTGCATTCAAGTATTGAAATATCTCCTATGCGACCGTTTATGTATACGTGTGTATAACCTAAAAGATGGCAGTCTTCGGCTTCAGCCCCCACGCACAAGGTGCGGGGGTGTTCGCAAAAATAGCGCATTTTCACACTTAATCCGATGTCTCGGTCCTGTTGAGGAGGTGGTAGCGTAGCAAACGAGGCAACCGGACTATGATGCTTTATCACTTTCACTTAGCCATTGGAGTTCGAGGGTGGGACTACGATATAGCCCCTGGGGGCACCGCGCTCTCCGAATTCGGGGCGCGTATGTGCCTGGTCGGGAAACGGTCCTTCGTCAAAGCAGAGGAATTCTAAACATTCTGGTGGTCGATCGAGTGGTTGACCAGTCTCTCGCTGTATCATGACAGTCGGTTTTCGGCTTTTCTCTCGAGGTGCTCGCCAAATTAACCGGGCACAATCGCAGATAGTTCTCTTGGTGCCGCGTTAGCGATGATCTGAGCGTAAGGCAGCAAAACACGAGCCGGGCAAACCCAACATTTGACCAAAGACATGATTCGAGCTGATGCATATAAGGCCTAACTCGAGACGCCGAACACTCCCTAAGGTGTTCGGTCTTTATAATAATGGGCGTAATAAATGCCCTAAGCCCCTAGTGTCGAGTGCAGGCGAGGTCCTCTCGACGCGTCGATGCCAAAACGTCGATTTCCACTCTGGTTATAATGAGAAACCAGGGGATTATAGCAACAAGAGACAGTAAAAAAGGTTTACGCAGGGTCTTAATCTGAAAAGAATCCTTGCGACGGGTCCCTACTGCACGTCTGCGCCTGTGTCTCCGTTGTGCCGTTATCCTGGACGGGTATGCACGTTGTTCATATGTAAAAGAGAGGAACTTAGTTTGGAAGGAAATCGTGCGAAAAAGTGCATGAGAAATATTAATAAATGAATAAAGCGGAGTCTATACTAGCTCATTATTGCTTATACGCACAGCCCCTTGTGAAAGGGTGTGCAGCTAGGGAGCCCCTAGCTTATTTATGACGGACTCGTCTAGCCGTGTCCAGGGTCTCTGAATGACCCTCTTAATGAAATGATGCCGCGTGGACCGGGCATTTTAAGTGTAAGAGACGCGTAATGTGGTATGGCGTTAAAGCGGACAAAAGCTTCACGTCCCAATAGTGCTTGATAGCTACTTTTGAATGGGGCGACATGAAAGATTAGTTTTTCGCGTCGGAAGTTGTTCGGTGACCCGAACACAACTTCTAGTAATAAGGAGCCTGTGCACTTGGCGTAAGGGCCTGGCGTCACTCCTTTAAAGGAAGTGCGGCTATGTCGAATTTTAGTAAGGTCTATCCCCAACTTGCGGATTGTGTTCGGATATAGCAGGTTTAAATCGCTGCCGCCGTCCATCAGGACTTGTGTAAATTGTAGTCCGTCGATTATAGGATCCAATATCAGGGCAGTCCATCCTGCATTTCGAACACTTCTGGAATAATCCAGGTGGTCAAAAGTGATTGGTTTTGACATCCAATCTCGAGGTTCCGCTGGGGTGGACCGTGCGAGACCCATCTTAGCGGGTGCCGCATTGTTATTCCGTATTATCACATGAAGTGAGTTTCTTCGCTTTGACTTCTTGTGGGAAAGTCTTTTGTTTTCCGGTGCCTGCGCTGGTGGGGTTCGCTGTCGTCCTTGCTTGGTGCGTCAAGCCCCTTGTGTTCGGCGTTGAGTCGGCCGGACTGTTTGAAAACCCAACAATCTCGGTGGGTGTGGTTTGCAGGCCTTCCGGAGGTACTGTGGATTTGACATATCCGATCCAAAATTTTGTTTAAATTGGATAGCTCATCATTGTTGTCCTTAAGAGGCAGTGTTTTGTTGTTTGGCCGCGAGCTTTTGAATCCGGCGTTGACCGCCGTGTTCTTTGGGCTTTTCTCTTTATTCCGGCGCTGATCTTTTCTGCGCCGTGATTTTCCGTTTCCATCTGTGATCTCGAATGTACTTGGGTCGCTGGTGCTGCATCTTGCTAGCCAGCTGTCTTCCCCTGCGCAAAAGCGGGTCATGAGGATTGTTAGCACGGACATTGTCCTCGGCTTCTCTTGGCCGAGGTGTCTGGCGAGCCATTCATCTCAGACGTTATGTTTAAAAGCTGCTAAGGCTTCGGCATCCGGACAGTCGACTATTTGGTTCTTTTTAGTAAGGAACCTGTTCCGAATTCTTGCTACCGACTCTCCGGCTGTTGAGTTATATGACTTAGATCATCTCAGCATCCGGAGGGCGGACATAAGTCCCTTGAAAATTTGTTTCAAACGCGTCCTCAAGCTCTTCCCAACTTCCAATAGTGTTTTCTGGGAGGCTTTTGAGCCAATGCCGAGCTGGCCCTTTGAGCTTGAGGGGTAGATATTTTATGGCGTGGAGGTCATCTCCTCTAGCCATGTGTATGTGTAGTATATAATCCTCTATCCGACTCGTGGTGCATTGTTCCGTCGTAAGCCTCTATGTTTATGGGTTTAAACCCTGCTGGGAATTCATGATCCAGCACCTCATTGGTGAAACATAGTGGGTGTCTTGGCGCCCACATTTGGGTGTACGCTGTCTTGAACACTTGGCGTGTTGTGTTGCTTCCTGGGGCCCTCTTTTTTGGCCCGTAAATGGACCTGGCTGGGCCATCTGTTTTTCCAGGATCATGAGTCGGCTTGTGTGCGGCGCTGCTTGTAGTTTTTGGCCTATCATCTGGCCGTCTATCCGGCGAGGCGGCCTCTTTGTTTTTTGACTGTGGGGGCTCTATGGCTTCCTCGTCAAATTCGGGTAGCTCTTTGATTGATGGCCATTGTCGTATTTGTCTGCGGTTTTGAGCACTTTGCTCCACCTCATTCTGAGTATGTCTTCTGCTGTTTTGAGCTTCCGTTTTTCCTTCTGCGGACTTCTTGCAGTGGCGACGAGTCTTTTGCGAAGGCTCTTATTCTCCGGTGGTGTGTCCGGCGTGAGGTCGTCTGGACTGTTGGTTTCGCCGGGGATGGATTGATTATCCGCTTCGTCCTGTTCGGACGGTTGCTTGGCTGCATGTTCGTCATCCACTGGTTTGCCCTGCTCTATTGCTGGGTCATTAGGAGCGCTGTTGTTGTCGAGGCGGGACTTAGGGCGGCGTCTGCGTCGCCGTTTTGGTTGTTTATCAGCGGGATTATCCTTTGCCGTGCCCCGTTGGTCCTCGTTATCGCTTTCTTTTGGGGTATCCACCATATATACATCATGGGTTGGGGTGGCCTTCCAGTGCTCTGTGAGCGCTGGTTCTTGATCGTCTCCGGCATCGTCGTCCATACCGTCGATGTCTTCGGAGTCGTAGTCTAGCATGTCGGTTAGATCGTCGACAGTGGCTACAAAGTGGGTGGTGGGTGGGCTTTGAATTTCTTCGTCGTCCGCATCCCAACCATCTTGGCCATAATCCGGCCAGGGTTCTCTGGATAGGGAGAGATGTTCTAGCGAATTTAAGATGTCGCCAAAGGGCGAGTGCTGAAAGATGTCCGCAGCGGTGAACTCCATGATCGGCGCCCAATCGGATTTGATTGGCAGGGGCGCAGGAGGTTCGGAGTCCGGCAGGGAGTCCGGCACCTCAGAGTCACGAGCTTTATAGGGGACAAGGTCAGTGTTCGGCTCCATCGCCGCGGATGTTGCAGCTCCCGAGGTGGTGTCCAGCCACTGGTCCTTGATCTGTGCGATCGGCTCCGAACTATGGGTCGGAGCGGATTCATGTGCGGCCTCCAAGGCACTGTCCGGCGGCAGAGCTAGATCGTGCCCATCGTGACAGTCCGTCACGCGTGGCTGCAGATCGGATCCATCGAAGATCAAGTCTCCGCGGATGTCCGCCGTGAAGTTTAGGCTTCCAAATCGACTGACGGCTGGGGCGAGCTTCGATCTGCTCCAGATGGCCAAGTGAATTAGCCCGCAGTGTGGAGCCGCCGAATACGAAGATTTGTCCGGGGAGAAAAGTCTCACCCTGGACGGCGTTGTTGTTGATTGAAGAAGCCATCAAGCCTATCGGTGACGACACAGAGGAACTCTCAATGAAAGCACCAATGTCGGTGTCAAAACCGGCGGATCTCGGGTAGGGGGTCCCGAACTGTGCGTCTAGGCGGATGGTAACAGGAGACAAGGGACACGATGTTTTTACCCAGGTTCGGGCCCTCTCGATGGAGGTAAAACCCTACTCCTGCTTGATTGATATTGATGATATGGGTAGTACAAGAGTGGATCTACCACGAGATCAAGGAGGCTAAACCCTAGAAGCTAGCCTATGGTATGATTGTTGTAATGGTTGTTGTGTCCTACGGACTAAAACCCTCCGGTTTATATAGACACAAGAGAGGGCTAGGGTTACACAGAGTCGGTTACAATGGTAGGAGATCTACATATCCGTATCGCCAAGCTTGCCTTCCACGCCAAGGAAAGTCCCATCCGGACACGGGACAGAGTCTTCAATCTTGTATCTTCGTAGTCTTGGAGTCCGGCGGACGATGATAGTCCGGCTGTCCGGACACCCCCTAGTCCAGGACTCCCTCACTAACCCCTTCTGTGCTTATCCCTCAAATTCTCTTTGTCTCTTCATATGCATTTTGTTGACACATGTCGTATGTCTTCATTGTGTCCTTGTCAGCTGAAGATACAGAGACACACATTTAAAATCACTTTTAAAGTTTTAATGCTCCTATCTTTTTTGCTTGAATACCGAAGAAGCCGGAACGACCACCCGACAATCCTGGCGTGTGTGGGATCATGACTCAACTCTCAATAAGTTGCATGCCTGCCACGTGTCCACCAAATGTGAACCGCCAGGGGCACCTGCGTAATTGCGCTGCGCTGCCCCCTCTCCTTATACTTTAACCCCTCGTGGTCTTTATCTCTTGTCCCACCTCGCCATCTCGCTCAAACCCTAGCGCCACCGCTAGCATCTATCACTGCCGGAGTTGAAGCACTTAGCTGCCGCAACCTCTCCGACGTCATCTTCATGCCGGCCACATACCTCGTCCTCTCCGCCATTGTCGTAGGTGTCTTCCACCGCCAAGTTAGGGCGCGGGAGATTGGACTGCTCGGCCTCCATCCGCCTCATCAAGCAGTTCATCGTGCGGTAAATAAAACTTGCTTTTTACCGCTTATTTGATCCGTTGAATCTTTCCACTTCTTCAAAAAGTGGTTTCTACACTTCAAATCTATATCCTCTTGCTTCTGCATCTCCTTACTTGCGAGTATGTTCACTTATGCTTTACAAATAGTTAGATTCCTCACTTGTACTTGTTCTTGGATTCGTACAAATCTGGAACCAACTTCCTTCAATAAGTGAATGTCTTTGCACTATGAGGTCAATGTCTTCTAACTGATTTATCTTCAAATTCTTCTAAGAATGCATATGAACTCTTCCCCTTCCCTCGCATCTCTAATGCTGTCACAGGTACCTGTCCGTGGGAGAATCCCTTGGTTCTCATAGTCTGCATTCATTTGCAGAATTCTTATAGCGTCACATTGAATCTCCTGAAGACAACTCTTGTTTGACAAGCAGACGGAAGCCTTTCACTGTTTTGAAGCCTATCTATCTGAACATTATGGCTTCTGAGAAATCTGGACGGAAAGGTGGCGGCAACACCGAGGCAATACATCACTGGACCCGCCCTCAGATCTGTATGAGGTCTACAAGTCTGACCCTGAAGATAGCTATACACAAAGCAAGAACCAACTCACACCGATAAGTGAATGTCTTCACAATATGAGGTCAATGTCTTCAAACTGATTTATCTTCAAAATATTATGGGAATGCATATGACCTCTTCCCCTTCCCTCGCATCTCTAATGCTGTCATGACTACATGTCCGTGGGGGAATCCCTTGGTTCTCATAGTCTGCATTCATTTGCAGAGGTCTTACAACGTCATATTGAGTCACCTGAAGCCAGCTCTTGTCTGACCAGCAGATTGAAGCCAAACACTTTTGTGAAGCCTTTCAGTCTGCCATCAATGGCTTCTAGCAAATCTTCAAAGAAGGGTGGCAGACAGCGCCACAACAACACTGCCTTGGACCTACCCCCTGATCTCTATGAAATGTACAAGTCTGATCCAGATGAATCTTACACTTAGGGAAAATCAAGGGTTCAATGGATTCACAGGCACTGGGTAGAGGAATGGTTCAAATACCACTTTGTTACCCCTGAGTATGCTAAGAAGAACGCTGTGAGGCCACCCTGGGCCGATATTGTATACAGGAAGCTTATCCCCAAGACGAGGGCTAAAGCCATTGCACAGGAATTCTGCCCTTGCATGGTCCGAGGTCCTCAGCCTGAAGATGCCAACCCATCTAGTCTTCTATGGTGTCGTGACGATGCTTTGTTTGAACAAAATCTTCAGTTTGCACACGGTTCTGCCATCCAGAGCACAAAGGAGCTGGGGCTTGACTTCAACCCAGCTGCTCCAAGGCCAGATGGTAGTCGTGAAGCCAATCAAGATATCGTTGGCCCTTTCAATGACTTCAATGGACTTCTCTCCCACATTGCTGCCCAAATGGCCACTGTCCAAGATGCTGCTGCTGAAGAGGAGCATGAGGATGTTCCAGAGCCCCCGAAGCCAAAGAAGAAACCTAAGGCTTTAAAATCTTCTACAACACCAAAAGCTTCAAGTGTGAAGCCATTGAAATCTGCACCTCCTGAATCCATTGTGCAGTCTGAAGATCAATCACGCATATCCAAGAGATCCAGGCAGCCTAAGAAGATTTCTGGGCATGACCTTACACCTGCAAGCATTCTGCAAAATGAAGAGAATGTTATTGATCTGTCAAGTGACGAAGATCTTGCTGACGATGCTCTGGAGATGCTGATTAAGAGCAAGCAAGAGGCTTAAATCTTCAAGGATCTGCCTCTCTTTGATGCTGATATCCTCAACAACTTCATTGATGAATGCTTTGAGGATACCTTGCTCAACATTGATGACTTGCAGCTGCCAATTGACATCAGCGTCACATTTCAAGGCTGCATTGCCAAGGAGCTTGCACTCGCTCAAAAGATTATTGAGCTAAAAGACAAGATAAATCATGAGAAGGCCCTGTTAAAGAAGCATATGTCCAAGCTCAGTGTAACTGAGGTCCATAATTTCAAGCAGATGATGATTGACCTCATGGCTCAATTTCAGAAGAAGCGTGAGGAAGCGAAAGGCTCTCATGAGCGGCTAAAGTTTTATGCTGAAAAGTGCGTCTAGGCTCACAATGAGGCTGTGAAGTGAAAGGCTCTTGGGCGCCCAGGCATTGACCCCAGGCTTGCTGCCAAGAAGAAGAAGAAAGTTGCTGAAGCTGAACCCGAAGCCCCAAGGCAGGAAAGGCCAAGCATTGTCTTCCCTGCCAGTATGACTGGCTCAAAGCCAAAGGTCCCTTCTGCAGCTTCTGACAAGAAGAAGACTAAGGAAGCTAAGGCTGAAGCCAAGAAGATAAAGCACCAGGATACCTCTAATTCTACTCCCTCGCAGAAGAAGTCGAAGACAAAGTATTCGAAGTCTTCACACCAAGCCCGTACAACTCCTCAAGAGCCATTAAATGTTGAACCTATTTCTGTTGCACCACTAGCCTCCACCAATCGCGAGCGTCGTCTCGTTGTGCATGAGCCTGCTTCCACAGAGGCCCATGTGTTTGAAGATATTCCAGTTGTAGACTCCACCGCAACAGAAGACATTGGTCAAGATGACAATGTTGATGATGAAGTCCTTCCTCAGCTCGAGCCCAACCCGGTATCATCGCCTGCTCCTACGAGCAATGAATTGATAAGTATTAGCGGTCCCACGACGCCAATCACACAAGGTGTATTTTGGAAGAGCACCACCCCAACTCCCCACTGCATGAAGTGATTCCCTGCACTCCACCAGCTCAAGTCACCACTCCGATGCTTGAGACGCCTCAAGAGACTCCAAAAGACATGGAGAAGACCTCCTGAAAGTGCTAGTTATCGACTAGAGGGGGGGGGGGTGAACAGGCGATTTTTATGAAAGTCTTCAAAACACGGTGGCTTTGAAAACAAACAAGTAAACTAAGTCTATATAGTAAGCAGCGGAATGAGGACTACACTAGGCAAGCATTAGTCAAGCATACAATACAATGAAAGCACGAAGACTAATTGCAACTAGGTAGACAGGATCAGAATGGAAGATAGTATGAAGCTAAACAGATATAAGTCTTCACACAATGAAGTCAAATGAATCAGGAAGGCAAGCAATGACTTCACAAAGACAAACTGTAAAGTGAGGAGAGTAGGGGATAGAACCAATTGCTTGGTTAAGAGAAGGATTTGGTAGACCAGTTCCAGTTGCTGTGACAACTGTACGTCTGGTTAGGGAGGCTGAGATTGAACTCAGAAGACTGTGTCTTCACCTTATTCCCCTTGATCTAAGGACACCCAGTCCTCGCCCAATCACTTTGGTAAGTCCTCAAGGTAGACTTCCAAACCTTCACAGACTTCGTTCACTGGCAATCCACAATGGCTCTTGGATGCTCAGAACGCGACACCTAATCGGCTGGAAGATTCACAGTCCTCAAGTGTAACAAGTCTTCGGATCACGCTGACAGAAAGACTTCAGTGATGCCTAACACTCTTTGGCTCTGGGTGTTTTGGGCTTAGTCCTTGCAAGGATCTCTCTCTAATGCTTCGGAGGTGGGTTGCTCTCAAACGACAAAAGCCGTGCACTAACAGCAGCCACCAATTTATGGTGTGGGGTGGGCTATTTATAGCCGGGAGGCAACCCGACCTGATATGTCCAAAATGACCCTGGGTCACTAAGGAGCTGACACGTGTCCAACGGACAGATTTCAAACACACGCGGCAGCTTGGTTTGGGCTACAAGCAAAGCCGACTCATCCAACTCTGGATAAGGTTTGCTCTCATCGTCTTCGCTCGAAGACATAGGATTTGGTTGAGCATCACTTCAGTCACTCTGACTTTGCTCACTTGGACCCCACTTAATGTTGGGAAATGTAGTAATTTCAAAAAAATTCCTATGATCACGCAAGATCTATCTAGGTGATGCATAGCAACGAGAGGGGAGAGTGTGTCTATGTACCCTCTTAGACCGAAAGCGGAAGCGTTTCAATAACGCGGTTGATGTAGTCGAACTTCTTCGCGATCAACCGATCAAGTATCGAACGTACGACACCTCCATGTTCAGCACACGTTCAGCTCGATGAAGTCCCTCGTGCTCTTAATCCAGCTGAGGACGAGGGTGAGTTCCGTCAACACGACGACATGACGACGGTGATGATGATGTTACTGACGTAGGGCTTCGCCTAAGCACTACGATGGTATGATCGAGTTGTGTAACTGTGGAGGGGGCACCGCACACGGTTGGGAGAGAAACTTGTGTGTTCTAGGTTACCCCTGCCCCCGTATATAAAGGAGAAAGGGGAAGGCCGGCCGGATCTCCTAGGGAACGCCAGGAGAGGGGAATCCTACTAGGACTCCAAGTCCTAGTAGGTTTCCACCTAAGGAAGAGGGGGAAGAAGGAAGGAAGAGGGGGAAGGGAAGATGTAGGATCGAAAGTATGTCTAGAGGGGGGGGGTTATTAGACAACTTGACCAAATAAAAATCTAGCCTTTTCCCAATTTTAGTTCTTGGCAGATTTTAGCAACTTAACACAGTTCAAGCAATCTTAACACAATTCAAGCAAGCATGCAAAGAGTATATGAGCAGCGGAAAGTAAAGCATGCAACTTGCAATAATGTAAAGGGAAGGGTTTGGAGAGTGCAAACGCAATAGGAGACACGGATGTTTTTGTCGTGGTTCCGATAGGTGGTGCTATCATACATCCACGTTGATGGAGACTTCAACCCACGAAGGGTAACGGCTGCACGAGTCCACTGAGGGCTCCACCCACGAAGGGTCCACGAAGAAGCAACCTTGTCTATCCCACCATGGCCGTCGCCCATGAAGGACTTTCCTCACTAGGCTAGATCTTCACGAAGTAGGCGATCTCCTTGCCCTTACAAACTCCCTGGTTCAACTCCACAATCTTGTCGGAGGCTCCCAAGTGACACCCAGCCAATCTAGGAGACACCACTCTCCAAGAAGTAACAAATGGTGTGTTGATGATGAACTTCTTGCTCTTGTGCTTCAAATGATAGTCTCCCCAACACTCAACTCTCTCTCACAGGATTTGGATTTGGTGGAAAGAAGATTTGAGTGGAAAACAACTTGGGGAAGGCTAGAGATCAAGATTCATATGGTAGGAATGGATTATCTTGGTCTCAACACAAGTGTAGGTGGTTCTCTCTCAGAAAATGTATGTTGGAAGTGTAGGCATGTTCTGATGGCTCTCTCCACAAGTGAAGAGTGGGTGGAGGGGTATATATAGCCTCCACACAAAGTCTAACCATTACACACAACTTACCAAACTCGGTGGGACCGAATCGTCAAACTCGGTCGGACCGATTTAGCAAATAATGTGACCGTTAAGATTTTTGGTGGGACTGACATGCAACTCGGTTGGACTGATATGGTTAGGGTTAGGGCATAACATAATCTCGGTGAGACCGATTACACAAACTCGGTGAGACCGATTTTGGTAATGGACACACAGAGGGTTGGTCAGGCAAACTCGGTGGGACCGATTCTCTCATCTCGGTTTGACCGAAACGTTACGAAAGGGAAACAGAGAGTTTGCATTGCAATCTCGGTGGGACCGATCGCTCATCTCGGTTTGACCGAAATGTTACGAAGGGAAATAGAGAGATTGCATTCCCATCTCGGTGAGACCGAGATCCCTATCGGTGAGACCGATTTGCCTAGGGTTTGTGGCAGTGGCTATGACATCTGAACTCGGTGGCGCCGGATAGAAAGAATAGGTGGGGCCGAGTTTGACTTTTGGTTTAGGTCATATGTGGATATGAGAAAGTAGTTGAGGGCTTTGGAGCATATCACTAAGCATTTTGAGCAAGAAAGCCATTAAGCAACACCTCATCCCTCCTTGATAGTATTGGCTTTTCCTATAGACTCAATGTGATCTTGGATCACTAAAATAGAAAATGTAGAGTCTTGTGCTTTGAGGTTGAGGCAATCCTTTTGTCCTTAGCATTTTGAGGGATCCACTTTTCTCATTCATGCCATGACAATCATTGAGCTTACCTGAAATATTTATCTTGAAATGGCATTAGCTCAATGAGCTATATGTTGTTAGGAATTGCCAAAACCACCCAGGGATAGTTGCACTTTCAGAAGGAAAGGGGGCGCCGCCCCCTTCCCCTAGTCCAATTCGGACCCAAGGGGGGGGGGGCGACCAGCCCCTCCTGGCCCTTCCTCTCTTCCCACTAAGGCCCATCGAGGCCCATTAGTTCCCCCGGGGGGTTCCGGTAACCCTCCGACACTCCGGTTTTACCGGAAACTTTTTCGGAACACTTCCGATGTCCGAATATAGCCATCCAATATATCAATCTTTATGTCTCGACCATTTCGAGACTCCTCGTCACATCTGTGATCTCATCCGGGACTCCAAACAAATTTCGGTCATCAAAAACACATAACTCATAATACATATCGTCATCAAACGTTAAGCGTGCGGAGCCTACGGGTTCGAGAACTATGTAGACATGAACGAGACACATCTCCAGTCAATAACCAATACCGGAACCTAGATGCTCATATTGTCTCCCACATATTCTACGAAGATCTTTATCAGTCAAACCGAATAACAACATATGTAGTTCCCTTTGTCATCGGTATGTTACTTGCCCGAGATTCGATCGTCGGTATCATCATACCTAGTTCAATCTCGTCACCGGCAAGTCTCTTTACTCATTCCATGATACTTCAGCCTGCAACTAACTCATTAGGTACAATGCTTGCAAGTCTTAAGTGATGAGCATTACCGAGAGTGCCCAAAGATATCTCTTCGAAACACAGAGTGACAAATCCTAATCTTGATCTATGCCAACCCAACAAACACCTTTGGAAACACCTGTAGAGCATCTTTATAATCACCCATTTACGTTGTGATGTTTCATATCACACAAGGTGTTCCTCCAATATTCGGGAGTTGCATAATCTCATAGTTTGAGGAACATGTATAAGTCATGAAGAAAGCAGTAGCAATGAAACTGTAACGATCATAATTCTAAGCTAACGGATGGGTCATGTCTATCACATCATTCTCCTAATGATGTGCTCTCATTCATCAAATGACAACACATGTCTATGGTTAGGAAACATAACCATCTTTGAATAATGAGCTAGTCAAGTAGAGGCATACTAGGGACAATATGTTTTGTCTATGTATTAACACATGTACTAAGTTTCTGGATAATACAATTCTAGCATGAATAATAAACATTTATTATGAAATAAGGAAATAAATAATAACTTTATTATTGCCTCTAGGGCATATTTCCTTCAGTCTCCCACTTGCACTAGAGTCAATAATCTAGATTACATAGTAATGATTCTAACACCCATAGAGTTTTGGTGCTGATCATGTTTTGCTAGTGAAAGAGGCTTAGTCAGCGGGTCTGCAACATTCAGTTCTGTATGTATCTTGCAAATCTCTATGTCCCCCTCCGACACTTGACGGATGGAATTGAAGCGTCTCTTGATGTGCTTGGTTCTTTTGTGAAATCTGGATTCCTTTGCCAAGGCAATTGCACCAGTATTGTCACAGAATATTTTCATTGGACCCGATGCACTAGGTATGACACCTAGATTGGATATGAAATCCTTCATCCAGACTCTTTCATTTGCTGCTTCCGAAGCAGCAATGTACTCTGCTTCACACGTAGATCCCGCCACGACGCTCTGCTTGGAACTGCACCAACTGACAGCTCCTCCATTGAATAAAAATACGTATCCGATTTGCGACTTAGAGTCATCCAGATTAGTGTCAAAGCTTGCATCGACGTAACCGTTTACGACGAGCTCTTTGTCACCTCCATAAACCAGAAACATATCCTTAATCCTTTTCAGGTATTTCAGTATGTTCTTGACCACTGTCCAGTGCTCCACTCCGGGATTACTTTGGTACCTCCCTGCTATGCTTATAGCAAGGCACACATCAGGTCTAGTACACAACATTGCATACATGATAGAACCTATGGCTGAAGCATAGGGAATGACTTTCATTTTCTCTCTATCTTCTGCAGTGGTCGGGCATTGAGTTTGACTCAACTTCACACCTTGTAATGCAGGCAAGAACCCTTTCTTTAACTGATCCATTTTGAACTTCTTCAAAACTTTATCAAGGTATGTTCTTTGTGGAAGTCCAATAAAGAGTCTTGATCTATCTCTATAGATCTTGATGCCCAATATGTAAGCAGCTTCTCCTAGGTCTTTCATGGAAAAACTCTTATTCACGTATCCCTTTATGCTATCCAGAAATTCTATATCATTTCCAACCAACAATGTGTCATCCACATATAATATTAGAAATGCTACAGAGCTCCAACTCACTTTCTTGTAAATACAGGCTTCTCCAAAAGTCTGTATAAAACCATATGCTTTGATCACACTATCAAAGCATTTATTCCAACTTCGAGATGCTTGCAGCAGTCCATAAATGGATCGCTAGAGCTTGCTCACTTTGTTCACACCCTTTGGATCAACAAAACCTTTTGGTTGCATCATATACAACTCTTCTTCCAGAAATCCATTCAGGAATGCAGTTTTGACATCCATCTGCCAAATTTCACAGTCATAAAACGACAATTGCTAACATGATTCAGACAGACTTAAGCATCGCTATGGGTGAGAAAGTCTCATCGGAGTCAACTCCTTGAACTTGTCGAAAACCTTTCGCAACAAGTCAAGCTTTGTAGATAATAACATTACTGTCGTGGAATAGTCACGGCAGATGTCCTAGCGGAAGGACTTAGTCATGGAGCCATCGCAACTAGGTTAGCTTAAAGGGGTTAAACGGGACAAAGGACACTGGAGTTTATACTGGTTTGGCCCCTTGCGGTGAAGGTAAAGGCCTAATCCAGTTTGAGGTGGTATTTCTTATGTCTCGATTACCAGGGAGCGAATCCGCTTGACCTAGCTTTCGACCTCTTGTTTCTTGCCCTGAACCGCCGCCGGGTCGTCCCATTATATACACAGGTCGACGCCCAGCGGCTCACGGAGTCCCGGCCGGCTCATAGACAACATGTTCGGCTCGGTGACTTTCTTTACATGCCTTACAATACAAGTCTTACATATATGGCGGTTTTCACTCCTACAAGCTTTAAGTCGCCCTAGGCCTTTGGCCTTGGGCCTTTGCTTGTGAACCGCCATCTTCGATATCATGAATATTTATAGGTATAACCCGGTCTCTTGGGCGGGGATACCTAATAGTTATATCCCCAACATTAGGCCCCAGGTTGATTTGAACTGGTTCATGTCAATCTTCAACACTTAGGAAAATCCTCCCTTCTTCATTTGTGCGAGAATTCGTAACTCGCCATGACGTCATCTCCTGGACTTGTGATAACCCGCCATGACGTCACCTGTCATTACTTTTCACAATATCCAACATATCCCAAACAAATCTTTACCTTTAATGATTGTCCCGAGAATCGAGGCGCCCGAGTAGCTGGATAACCATGTTTTTGGGCCTCCTCGTTTTTCGCGCCCATCTGTTACCTTTCCTTATAAATAGGGTCGAACGGCCCCTTCTCATTCTCCCCCTTTTCCTTCGTCTTCCTCCTCCTCTCGCGAGTCTCCTGTCACTCAAGCTCCGCCGCCGCTGTGAAGCTCACCGTCCGCCTTGTCCTTGGCCGCTTCATCAACCTGTTTTGGTCCAGAGAACACCGGCGCTCCACCACAGTCTGATCTGCCTCCATAAGTGCTCACCCTCGAACACTCCAAATCTGCATTAGGGTTTCTGAGTTCTTCACGTTCTTCATAGTTCTTCGTAGTTCTTCTCGGTAGCCCTTGTTTTAGATCTAAGTATCCCTATTAGGACGTGCGGAACCTGTTACCCTTCCTTTTGCTGTCTCAAAGCCTACTTCGCAGATGCATAGATGTCCCCCTTGTACTAGATCTTCTGCTGCTGTAATGCTTTAGGTTTTTGATTTATTTTATTTTTCACACAGCACCAGATCCAAATTTATAATTGTAATCTGTGAAACCTGTTTGTCCGGGACTTAGTAAAATTTTCTTCCTGATAAACCAACTTGGTCATGGCGGCTTATATCACCAACTATAGTTAAATTCAATGCTCAATAGATTTCTCCTTTGATAGATGTCAAACTGCTCATGGCGGCTTACATAGCCCGTTGTAACTAGTCATATACCATTAGGCCCCTTTTTAAGCCGCCATTCTGAATATGTGTTGTAGTACTTTCCCACCGGCTTAATTTTGAACCGGCAAACTTGTTCTTTTTCTTTTTAGGCTTCTTTCTCCGCAATGGCCCCAAAGATAGCCACTTCATGTAACTGGGTTCCTTCCATTGTCACTAAGAACACACTCCAGGACTTTTTGAAAACCGCTATTTGCCAAAGAAGTCTGTCATGCATTACCGTGCTCCTAAGCCGGAAGAGGAGAAACCTCAGCCAAATGAGGACGAAGTCATTGTCTTTACTGATCATATGAACCGGGGCTTCTCACCGCCCGGCTCTAAATTCTTCCGTGACGTTCTGCACTTTTTTAATCTTCATCCTCAAGACATCGGACCCAATTCCGTGTCAAATATATGCAATTTCCAAGTTTTCTATGAGGTGTATCTTCAAGAAGAGCCCAGTGTGGAGCAATTCAGATAGTACTTTTATTTGAACCGCCAGAATGAGTACTCCAATGGACCCAGTCTGGAGCTTGTGGAATCTCAATTCAGCGCAGGAGAGATGCTATTTTCCCTTATGCCCGTTTGCCGAGTCACCCTAAGGACTGGAACCAGACATGGTTCTATTGCAAGGATACTTCTCCGGCTGACGAGAACCGGCTGCCCAGCTTTTGCGCCCTGCGTCTTGAATCAAATCATCCTCTCCCTGACAAGCTGACAACCGACGAATGCAAGAAACTCACCCCTACCATTGCCAAGGTCAAGGCTCTGTTGGGAAACGGCTTAACTGGCATTGACTTGGTTCGATGCTGGGTTTCATGGCGGGTCATTCCATTGAGTCGCCGCGCTGGCTTAATGTGCACTTACACTGGTGCCAAAAAGGATCCACTACGCCACAGCCCTGAGGATTTATCTGACGATGCCATCAATGAAATGACAAAGTCTCTTCTTCGCGAAAGCCTGGTGGACTGCAGTAAAGTGGGCCTAAGCCCTTTCTGCGCATCTAACCTGGCACTAGGAGTAAGTCTTTAAGTTACTTATTTTAACTTCATCCTTAAATACTTTGTTTGACTCAACTTTGATGACTTTTGCAGGCTGATGATGACTTTTGGAAGAAAGAATATGATCATGAAGCTGCCAAAAGGGCCAGGAAGGCCAAGAAAGTCACCAAGAGAACTGCCAAGAAGAAGGGAAAGAAACCCAGTGCTTTAGAGATGCTTGAACTGGACGACAACTCTGAGTCGAAGGTAGCCCTTGACACTCTTGGCTCCTTTTTCAACCATCTTATTTACATTGATTATCATCAGGGTGACACGGGGACCAGTCAAGCAATCGAGGAAGAGGTAACTATCATTTCCTCCGACTCCGAGCCCTTGCCAAGGCAGAAAAATCGAAGAGTAACTCGGAAAGTAAGATTTTCACACCCCTTAGCTCATCTGGATCCTCACTTTCTTTTGAAGCAACAGCAACACGAGAGCCAGCGACAGACTCGGATAAGCAGGGATGAAGAATTATCCTCCGGCTTACTGAACACTCCGAAGAAGCGTCGAAACGAGGTCACCCCCAATTTAAATTCTTTTTATCCTTTGGCGGGTCTCATCCGCCAACCACTTAACTCTTCCGACTTAAATTATTAGGAAACGTCTTGTTCCTCCTCCGGCTACTCATCTCAATCTCATCTGCCGGCTTTGAAGACTGCTTCAGGTTTGCAGATGAAAATACTAAACTCTTTCAATCTCCGGCGATTGAGAGGTTTAGGCACAACTCGATCGCTAACTTGCGGGACGGTGACGTGGCTGTCAGTGATCACATCGGCAAAAAAGGAGTTTCGTACAAAACATATAAGGATCGTTTGGGCTCCTCCAAACCTACTACCATGTGTTTCAATCTCCCCCGGATCATTAGACGAATCCCTGGTCTTGAAGTGTTGTCTTTGCCTTTCTCTAAGGAGGAGATTGATGCAGCGATAAAAGAAATGCCGGCCGATCGAGCCCCGGGCCCTGATGGATTTAATGGTTGTTTTCTCAAGAGCTGCTGGCCAATCATTAAAGAGGATTTCTATAAAATGTGCCAGGATTTCCATGAGGGCAACCTTGATATAACCAGCATCAGTGAGGGGTTCATTACCATGATACCAAAGATATCATCTCCTGAAACTGCCAATGACTATAGGCCAATAACCCTGCTGAATTGCTGTATGAAAATCGTCACCAAAATCTTGGCTAACCGTATGCAGAAAGTTATCTTGATGATCATCCATAGGAACTAATACGGTTTCATCAAGGGGAGAACCATCCAGGACTGCCTTGCTTAGTCGTTTGAATACATCCACCAGTGCCAGAGGTCGTCGCGGGAGATAATGTTGCTCAAACTGGACTTTGCCAAAGCCTTCGACACCATCAAACATGCCCCAATGATGGAGATCATGAAACACATGGGTTTTGATGACAAGTGGCTGGGTTGGATGGATTCTATCTTTGGTTCTGGTGTGTCTTCTATCTTACTTAATGGTGTTCCTGGCAGAAAATTTCAATGCAAATGCGAGGTGTGCCAGGGCGACCCCCTCTCTCCTCTAATTTTTGTCCTCACTGTTGATCTTCTCCAAGCCGCGGTCAATGATGCTTTTGCTCGTGGATTGATTGATCTGCCCATCCCACGCAATCGCGACGGGGATTATCGGGTGGTGCAGTACGAGGACGATACCATTCTGGTGATGCCAGCCTGCCCTGACCAAGCTGCCCGCATGAAAGCAATCTTGGAGGATTATGCAGCATCTGTTGGTCTGAAAATTAATTTTCACAAATCCACGCTTATACCCATTAACCTTGATCAGCAGCACGCGCTTGACCTGGCTCATATCTTCGGCTGCTCGATTGGATCAATGCCGTTCACGTACCTTGGCCTCCCCATGGGCACGACCAGGCCGACGCTGCTTGATCTCATGTCGTTGGTGCATGGGGTGGAAAGGGAAATGTCCATGACTCTAGCGTTAATGTCATCGGGGGTCAAACTCACTTTGGTCAATTCTGCGGTCACCTCCATGTTGATCTATGCCATGTGCACGATGAAACTACACCCGAAAGTAATTGAGCACCTCGACAAACTACACAGATACTGTCTTTGGGCGAAGAACTCTGATGATGGAGTCAAAAATAATTCCCTTGCTGCTTGGGAATTGGTTTGTAGGCCCAAAAGCGAAGGGGGGCTTGGAGTCATCGATATCAAAACCTAGAACGTTGCCCTCCTTCTGAAACATCTGTTTAAGTTTTACAACCACCACGATGTCCCCTGGGTGACTTTGATCTGGGACACATATTATACAGGCAGAATTCCACACGCAGTGGAACCGTTGGGTTCTTTCTGGTGGCGTGGCGTTATGCAGCTCAGCGATGTGTTCCGTGGGGTCACCAAGGTCGCTCTGGCCAATGGCTTCTCCTCCCTGTTCTGGAAAGATGCATGGTTCGATGATCATGACGCCCCGCTGATGGAGATCTACCCCAGAGCTTTCTCTTTCTGCCTGAATGAAGACGTGCCCGTGGTTAACATTCTCACTGCCACAGACCCAAGTTTGATCTTCCACCTGCCTCTCTCCATGCTAGCTAGAGAGGAAATCAGGGAAATCCAGCAAGGATCCATGCATGTCCTACTTGACAGAGATTGCAACAACACCTGGGTTTGCAACCTTGGTGGGTCTTTCTCCTCCAAGAGATACTATGATCACTGTTTCAGAGATACGGTTGCTGATGTGGCCTTTGGATGGTTGTGGAAGGCCAAGAGTCCGATCAAGTTTAAAATGTTTGGTTGGCTGCTGATGGTTGATCAACTAAACACCAGGAATATGCTGAAGCGCCGACATTTTGCTGTGACCGGGAACAACTACATGTGCATGCTCTATCAGAACCCTCCCGAGGAAAAGATTGAGCATCTCTTCTTTAACTGCCCGTTTAGCCACCAATGACGGGACAAGGTTGGCATGCTCTGGCCAGGCTCTGGGAGTAGGCTAACCCTGATACATGATGGCAAAGATAGTTGGCGACGGCCGTTGTTTATGGATATTTTCATGCTGGCTGCTTGGAGCCTGTGGAAGGAGAGAAACAATGTTCATTTCAGGGGGATCCCACACTCTTTCGGTTCATGGTTGGCTAGGTTCAAAGATCTTTTGTCATTGTTGGTTCACAATTGCAAGGAGGGACTGCGTCCCTCCCTAGAAACATACATACAAAGCTTGTAGCCGCTGCTTAGGAGGAACTCTAGAACACATGGCCGGGGGGCCTTACAACCCACTTGTAACAATGTTGTAACTGGTTCCTTGTGAGTAATACAAAAGTCAGTGGGAGCCTCTCCCACTGTCGTGCAATTTCAAAAAAAAATATTAAAAAATAATAACAATTATTGTCATTTTCTCATTATGATTCTTTAAACTTATACTTACCTCTCATGACTTATGCACTGGAAAAGCCAAGCCTAGCAAGAAGGCCAAGGTGACTGAGCCAGCTGAAGACCCAAAATTCAATAAGCCGGAGCAACAAACTCCAGCACATGAGATCTTCGGTCCTCAATCATCAGAGCCGGCCCTCGACATTCCACCAGTGACTTCTGAGCCTCCTATTGATCAAGCCAGTGACGACCCTTTCAACCCTGAAGCATCAAGCCCCGTTAAGATGGCTGGCACCCATGATGATGTAGTGATTACCAACACCAGCTTTAGAGAACCAGGAAGACCCACTGCCCTGGCCAAGCATTCCGCGAAAAGAATACCTTGAACAGCAGAAAGTCAGATTTGACGTTGCCAATTACTCCCAAGTGAGTATTGGTGAAATATATTCTGGCTTTCTCAGTCAAGTACACAATAGTCATGAACTTGAAGTTGACATGGTGAAGCAAATACACCAAAAGTTTGAGGTATGAGCTCCTCCTTTAATGAGTTATGCACCTCCTGTTAGCCCCCAAGTCTACTGTTTATGATGAATATGCTGTAGAATTAGATTTAACCATGAGCATAAATAATACCCTTTGTCGGACTCCTTCAAAATCCGACTTAAATCATCCGGTTTAAAATAAATCTGTAATGATTAACGCTGAATCCGTAGCCTGCAAGGGCCGGTTTAAGCAGCATGAATGAGCCGATCCTTCATACTCTTTGAAGCAGTACTTACTTGTGTAGTTCTCATTAGCCGGCCATGGATGTTTGTAGCACAAACGGGTCATCGTAAAGTTGTAACAAGACAAGCAATTTGCATTAGCCCCTAAGTGCCAAGTACTCTTGCTCGCAAAGTGCTTGGGACTTATTCACATAAGCCGTTGTATGAATAATTTTTTCGGCAGACATTAGCCCCCAAGTGCCAAGTGTTGTTGCTTGCAAAAGGCTTGGGACTTCATGTTTTAAGTTAAATCTGAATTATAATTTTGACCCGGTGTATGTACAGACCACCACTGCTCAATTTCAATCGGAGCTGTCTGACTTAAAGACTCGTCTAGAGCTGCAAGAATCTGAGACCCGGAAGGCGACCTCAAAGTTTGAATTCAGTGTGACTGAAGAAGAAAAACTAAAGACCGGTTTTGATGTTGAAAAGAGCGCTTGGGCTGAAGAGATGATTGCCTTGACCCAACGGGCTGAGAGGGTGGAGGCGGCTCTCCAGGAAGCGACCATTGGTCTTACCGGCTTAAAACGCCAGGTGTCTCAGATGGTTTCTGCTATCTTTGGTAAGTCGCCTTATGATTGTCAAATTTGAATGTCTTCCTTGATGATATGAACCGCTTTTAATCCATCCATGATTATTATGCAGGCCCCAGGAGCACCAATCTCAACCAAGATATGCTTGTGAAGTTGAAGGCGGTTTACACACTGGTGGAGCAGCTGTATACTGGTGCTCAGCGCGCATTGGCCACAATTTCTCCATCTAACCAAGCCCCCACTCTCTTGGTTGACGTGTTGAGGAAACTGTCTATTCTGCCTGAAAGGTTTAGTGAAATGAAGCGATCATCTACAAGAGCCGGAGCTGTAACTACTTTAAGCCGGGCCAAAGCATGTTACCGGGGCTAGACCCGGCCGACATATCTATCGGGTATCCAAGCTTTAAAGAAGATGGCACCCCTTTTGACAAGAAAGACTTTGCCGCCTGCGTAAAGGACATACGTCCCCCGGCCGGTCTGATTGCCAATGAGATAGACCTCACCAAATATCAACTCGCTTATGACTTGGAAAATCAGAAGATGCCGATGTCGTCTTACAAAGTGAAGGACCTAATTCCTCTAATTCGTCAGCACACTTTTGCTCCTGAAGTTGCCCCATCCGAGCTTATTGATGATGAAGCTGAATCCCAAGCTTTGAATGGCATTGACTAGTCATCAGCAACCTTCCAGGAAGTAGAACAGGACAAAGAATCAGAGAGGGATGACCCGGAAGCGTCATGCCATCAGAATCAAGAAGATTGATCTGCTGGGCCGTTCATATTTGTGATCTTCTGGAAAACAGTTAATCATTTTGACTATTTGAGTCATGTAATAGGGTAGCGATAACTTTGCTCTACCGTGCCATTGTGCACATTTATGTTGTGCTCAACGTTGTTAAGCCGCCACTTGATAATTATATTTTTAGACTTATCATGATATTGATTGGTGCAGCCGAAAACTTTGAATTATCCTGCACACAACTAGATCACAAGAGCACTTGGCGGTTTACCGCAGGGTGGGTCATAATACCTCACATATAACCACTGATGTTTAAAACATTTATAGATAGGGCTGGTTTAACCAGAATTTAAATATAATTAGAACAACAATATCATACCTGTGATATTGAATCGTACTGCCGGTTTATGAGACCTGTGCAGTAAGGGTGAGCACCCAAAGCTTTAGAAGCCAAGACTTCCAAGTACTTGATATCATCATGTATGGGCGACTTGTCGCCTCTCATTAAGCTGGGTAATAGAAACCACGAGTATGCTTCAAATATGAGCTGTGAGATTGAAGGCTACATGGCCAGAATCACTTGAAACCAAAAAAGGAAAGATAGTATCAAGAAGAACCGGAAAGAACTTCAAAAAATCAAGCCAAATGAGAGAAAACGAGGCTATGCTTCGAATATGAGCAGGAAGCCGGACCAAAAGGGTTAATAGCTATGATTCGAATACGATCAGGAAGCCCCCAAATGGTTTTTGGCATTGCGTCGATCAAAGGGGTACTGACAGCTATGATTCGAATACGATCAGGAAGCCCCCCAGTGACCATAACAGTTAATGGCTATGATTCAAATACGATCAGGAAGCCAGACAAAGAGGGTTAACGGCTATGATTCGAATATGACCAAGCCCCCAAGTGGTTTGCGATATTTTTTACAGTTATGGTTCAAATACGACCAGGAAGCCGGACCAAGAGGGTTAATGGCTATGATTCGAATACGACCAAGCCCCCAAGTGATCAAAATGTTTAACGGCTATGATTCGAATACGATCAGGAAGCCGGACCAAGAGGGTTACCGGCTATGATTCGAATATGACCAAGCCCCCAAGTGATCGAAATGTTTAACGGCTATGATTCGAATACGATTAGGAAGCCGAACCAAGAGGGTTAATGGCTATGATTCGAATACGATCAAGCCCCCGAATGGTCTTAAAATTATGATGTAGAAGATTCATTATTGAAGATGAAAACAACAGAGGCCCTGCTTTTTCAGGGATGCCAGCTTTATTAGAATCATCATAATATATAATACATTGTCAAAATATGTACATCATAAGAGTCGGTGGCTCAAGTGTAGTAAGGCCAAAGATGAGCAATATTCCACGGCCGGCGGGTCTCCTCCTCCGACTTGCGTATGTCCTTGTGCTCTCGAATATCGATAAGGTAGTATGACCCGTTGTTCAAGTTCTTGTTGTCCACAAAGGGTCCTTCCCAAGGTGGGGATAACTTGTGCATATCAGTTTGATCCAGGATGAGCCGGAGCACCAAATCACCTTCCCGAAAGGTTCTGCACTTAACCTGGCGGCTATGGTAACGGCGCAGATCTTGTTGGTAAATCGCCGAGCGAGCCGCCGCAAGGTCACGCTCCTGATCTAACAGGTCAAGTGCATCCTGACATGCTCGTTCATTATCAGCTTCAACATAAGCCGCCACGCGGGGCGAGTTGTCACGGATGTCACTAGGGAGAACCACCTCTGCTCCGTAAACCATGAAGAAAGGTGTGTAACCCGTAGATCTGTTGGGGGTAGTATTGATACTCCATAACACTGAGGTAACTCCTCCACCCAACAACCCAGCGTCCTTTGCAGAGGAACCATAAGCCGGGGCTTGATGCCTCTCAAAGTTTCTTGATTGGCTCTTTCAGCTTGACCATTGGATTGGGGGCGAGCTACTAACTATAAGTCAAGTCGAATATGCTCACGTTGACAAAACTCTTTCATAGCATGCTGATAACCCACAAGTATAGGGGATCAATTGTAGCCTCTTTCAATAAGTAAGTGTGTCGAACCCAATGAGGAGCTAAAGGTATAACAAATATTCCCTCAAGTTCTATCGACCACCGATACAACTCTACGCACGCTTAACGTTCGCTTTACCTAGAACAAGCATGAAACTAGAAGTGCTTTGTAGGTGTTGTTGGATAGGTTCGCAAGAATATAAAGAGCACGTAAATATAAACTAGGGGCTGTTTAGATAAATAAGCAATAAAGTTAGTATAATGAGTGTGAAAAAGTGGTGGTAGGAGTTGCGAAATTGTCCCTAAGCAATTGACCACTTTACTAGACCGATGGCAAGTTTTATGTGGGAGAGGCCACTGCTAGCATGTCATCCCTGACTTGGAATTCTATGCACTTATGATTGGAACTATTAGCAAGCATCCGCAACTACTAACGCTCATTAAGGTAAAACCCATCCATAGCATTAAGATATATTGGTCCCCCTTCAATCCCGTTTGCATCAATTTCTATGCTAGGTTGAAGCTTCTGTCACTCTTGCCCTCCAATACATAGTCCTATCAACATACAACTAACCCTATGGTGTGATCCACGCGCGCGCTCATATGATGGGTACTAAAGGACAGAAACATAACCACAAGAAAATTAAACCAATCATAGCAATTCACCAATTACCGATAGGACAACGAAAAAATCTACTCAGACATCATAGGATGGCAACACATCATTGGATAATAATATGAAGCATAAAGCACCATGTTCAAGTAGAGGGTACAACAGGTTGCGGGAGAGTGGACCACTGTAGATAGATGGGGGAAGGTGATGGAGATGTTGGTGAAGATGACGGAGGTGTTGGTGTAAATCCGTAACTCCGATTGGATTGATACCTTCAACACGATTTGTTTCCGGATATTAGCTTTATTGCGGCAAAAGAAGAGCAACAGCCGCCTTACGAGGTGTCCACGAGGGTCAGGGGCGCGCCCCCTGCCTTGTGGGCCCCTCGAGCATCGTCTCCCGTTGATTCTTATTCCCAAAAAACATAAATATTCCAAAAATATTCTCCGTCCGTTTTATCCCGTTTGTACTCCGTTTCATATGGGTTTTCTGCGAAACATAAAACATGCAATAGACAGGAACTGGCACTAGGCACTGGATCAATAGTTAGTCCCAAAAATAGTATAAAAAGTTGCCAAAAGTATATGAAAGTTGAATAATATTGGCATGGAACAATCAAAAATTATAGATACGACGGAGACGTATCAGCATCCCCAAGCTTAATTCCTACTCGTCCTCGAGTTGGTAAATGATAAAAAAGATATTTTTTGATGTGGAATGCTACCTAGCATAATCTTGATCTTGTAATCTAATCATGGCATGAATATTAAGATATGAGTGATTCAAAGCAATAGTCTATCATTTGACATAAAAGAATTTAATACTCGGGAATCCCAACAAACAATCATGTCTTTCAAAATATCAATGCTAAAGAACGTTATCCCTACAAAATCATATAGTCTTTTATGCTCCCTTTTCTTAACACAAGGTACCCCTCATGCCTATCTCGGTGTCAGACAAGCAATTGGTTCATACTTTTTAACGTGCTTCAGCTTTTTCAACTCTCACACAATACATGAGCGCAAGCCATGGATATAGCACTACAGGTGGAATAGAGTATGATGGTGGAGGTTGTGTGGAGAAGACAAAAAGGGAGAAAGTCTCACATCGACGCGTCTAATCAACGGGCTATGGAGATGCCCATCAATTGATGTCAATGCGAGGAGTAGGGATTGCCATGCAACAGATGCACTGGAGCTATAAGTGTATGAAAGCTCAAATTGAAACTAAGTGGGTGTGCATCCAACTTGCTTGCTCATGAAGACCTTGGGCATTTGAGGAAGCCCATCATCGGAATATACAAGCCAAGTTCTATAATGAAAAATTCCCACTAGTATATGAAAGTGAAAGCATAGAAGACTCTCTCTATGAAGAACATGGTGCTACTTTGAAGAACAAGTGTGGTAAAAGGATAGTAACATTGCCCTTTCTCTCTTTTTCTCTCATTTTTTTATTTTTTTATTTTTTTTTATTTTTTGGTGGGCTTCTTTGGCCTCTTTTTTTTATTTGGGCTTCTTTGGCCTCTTTTATTTTTCATAAAGTCCAGAGACTCATCCCGACTTGTGGGGGAATCATAGTCTCCATCATCCTTTCCTCACTGGGGTAATGCTCTAATAATGATGATCATCACACTTTTACATACTTACAACTCAATATTGCAACTCGATATCTAGAACAAAGATATGACTCTATATGGATGCCTCTGGCGGTGTACCGGGATGTGCAATGATCTAGCATAGCAAAGATATCAAAAAACGGACAAGCCATGAAAACATCATGCTAGCTATCTTACAATCATGCGAAGCAATATGACAATGAATGCTCAAGTCATGTATATGATGATGATGGAAGTTGCATGGCAATATATCTTGGAATGGCTATGGAAATGCCATAATAGGTAGGTATGGTGGCTGTTTTGAGGAAGATATAAGGAGGCTTATGTGTGATAGAGCGTATCGTATCACGGGGTTTGGATGCACCGGCGAAGTTTTCACCAACTCTCGAGGTGAGAAAGGGCAATGCACGGTACCGTAGAGGCTAGCAAATTGCGGAAAGGTAAGAGTGCGTATAATCCATGGACTCACATTAGTCATAAAGAACTCATATACTTATTGCAAAAGTTTGTTAGCCCTCAAAGCAAAGTACTACTACGCATGCTCCTAGGGGGGAGATTGGTAGGAGTTAACCATCGCGTGTCCCCGACCTTCACGCAAAGATAAACAATCAAAATACAATGCGCCCCAATTTGGTTACATAGTTAGGAGACCATATGTGCATGCTTCGGGAATCACAAACCTTAACACCAATATCCTTACTAAACACAACCATTTACTAGAACCTCCCACATATTATCATCTCTATATCGCAAAACTTTTGCAAGGAATCAAACATATCATATTCAGTGATCTACAAGTTATATGTAGGATTTTATGACTAACCATGTGAATGACCAATTCCTGTCATCTCTCTAAATAGACATAAGTGAAGCAAGAGAGTTTAATTCTGTCTACAGAAGATATGCCCATGCTCTAACAAATATAAGTGAAGCAAAAGAGGATTCTACAAATGGCGGTTTTCTATGTGAAGAGAAACAGGCAATCCAAACTTCAAATGATATAAGTGAAGCACATGAAGCATTCTATAAAGCCATACTCAAAAGATAAAAGTGAAGTGCAATGATCATTCTATAAATCAACCAACGACTATCTCATAACAGCATGGTGCATAAAAGAAAAGTGAAAACTAAATGAAAAAGATGCTCCAAGATTTGCACATATCACATGAATGAAACGAATCCGAAAACATACCGATACTTGTTGAAGAAAGATGGGATGCCTTCCGGGGCATACCCAAGCCTAGACGCTTGAGTCTCCTTGAATATTCACTTGGGGTGCCTTGGGAATCCCCAAGCTTGAGCTCTTGCCTTTCCTCCTTTTCCTCATATCGAGACCTCCTCGATCTTCGGACACGTCATCCACACAAAACTTCAACAGAAAACTCGGTAAGATCCATTAGTATAACAAAGCAAATCACTACTCTAAGTACTGTTGCAAACCAATTCATATTTTGTTTTTGCATTGTAGCTACTGTAATTTAACTTTTCTATGGCTTAATCCACTGATAGAAGTTGATAGTTTCATCAAAACAAGCAAAGTATGCATCAAAAACAGAATCTGTCTTAAATAGGACAGTCTGTAGTAATCTGAACATTCACCATACTTTTGGTTCTCCAAAAATTCTGCCAAAATTAGGAAAAATAAACAATTTGTATAGAAATACAATGCAAATGTTTCAGTACCATTTGACGTTCCAGTAAAAAATGTAAAATCGCGCACTACAGCCAAAGTTTCTGTCTTACACCGCACAAACCAACAAGCAATCTAAACATCCTAAAGGCAAACCTTGGCACATTATTTTTATAATACAATGGAATTGTACAAGGGGATAATTTTTTTTGATGAAAAGTTTTTGTAATTAAGATTCACAAAGTTTCTGTGAGCATGAACAAAGTTCAAGGAGCTCCCCCACTTCAAAAATGCTTGTCTCTCTCACTTTCACTTTCCTTTTTGAAAAGTTTTGGGTTCCCCTCTTTATTTTTTTGTTTTTAGACTATATAAAAGCACTCAACTGAAATAAATGACTCTCTAAAACTTCTGGGTTGTCTCCTTGGCAGCGCTTTCTTTAAAGCCATTAAGCTAGGCATATAGTGCTCAAGCAATGGATCCACCCGGATCCCAAGGTATATCGAAGCCAATTTTGATTAACAAATATTTGTAATTTAGTAGTGAGCACAAAGTAACATATATCATGCAACAACAAAGTCTAACTCTCTTCCTATGCATCGGCATGTCATAAAAGAACAATTCATACACAAATAGTAAAGGCCAATGCATAGTATAAACAGTTTCTTGCAATTTTATCATAATGGAAACATAGAGAGGTGGAGATATAGTTCCTCTCTCATAATAATTGCAAGTAGGAGTAGCAAGCACATGCATATTATATCTATCAAAATCATCATGTGTAGTAGTAAAAAGCAACCCATCAATATAATTCTTAATAAGCATGAACTACTCCGATATAGTGTAGTTTGGAGAATTCAAAAAGATAATAGGACTATCATGCGTGGGTGCAATATAAACAATTTCATGTTTAACATGAGGAACTATAGCAAGTTCATCTCCATAAGCATAATTCATATTGGCATCTTGTTCACAAGCATAGAAAGCATCAAGTTCATCAAAAAGGAGTATTTCAAACGAATCAAAGGGATCATAGTAATTATCATAGCAATCATCCTTCGGTAAGCACGAAGGGAAATTAAACAATGTATGAGTTGAAGAGTTACTCTCATTAGAAGGTGGGCACGGGTAGCTAATCTGCTCTTCGTCCTTCTGTTATTCGCTCTCCTCATCATCTTTTTCATCCAATGAGCCCACAGTTTCATCAATTCCTTCTTCCATAGACTCCTGCAAAATATTAATCTCTTCTAGGACAGTGGAGACTCTCTCAATAAAATCATAAATATGGGAATTGAATTCATAATTCTCATAGCAATATTTAAGTATAGCAAAATTTTCAGGTCTGTAAACAGCATCATCAAGATTTTCACACTCTTTAAACAAAGATTCAATTTCATAAGCACCATAAAAGCAACGAATTCTTCTATTTGTTCCACATCATAGTAATCATATATACCATTAGCATAAGAAGCCAAGGTTTTATCATCACTGAATTTGCATGAAAAGGGAAGGTGTGGAGCCTTCATCCTAGAGCAACAAGTATAATCATATCTCAAGCATAGTTCCCGAGCATACCAATGCAACATATGAATTTGATCCCATAATAGTTTCCCTTTTTGAATCAAGCGATAATCCCTAAAGTATTCACATTGATCCAGTGTGTCTCCCATTAGATAATTGAATGGGGTTTTCTCAGGATTATTAAAGTAGTGCAAAATATTTTTCACATAACCAGCATCGAGGGTTTTAAGAGGTTCCCCATCTCCATGAATAGCAAGTAAACCTAATTTTTTTGGTATTTCGTGTTCCATATCCATAAGTAAAGATAGAGAACAACTTAGAATAGCAAATAAAATCTACTTAGTGATAAAGCAAACAATCACACACGAGAATATTCACCCCATGCTATGACTCCCGGCAACGGCGCCAGAAAAAGGTCTTGATAACACACAAGTATAGGGGGTCAATTGTAGCCTCTTTTGATAAGTAAGAGTGTCGAACCCAACAAGGAGCTAAAGGTATAACAAATATTCCCTCAAGTTCTATCGACCACCGATACAACTCTACGCACGCTTAACGTTCGCTTTACCTAGAACAAGTATAAAACTAGAAGTACTTTGTAGGTGTTGTTGGATAGGTTTGCAAGAATATAAAGAGCACGTAAATATAAACTAGGGGCTGTTTAGATAAAGAAGCAATAAAGTTAGTATAATGAGTGTGAAGAATTGGTGGTAGAGTTGCGAAATTGTCCCTAAGCAATTGACCACTTTACTAGACCGATAGCAAGTTTTATGTGGGAGAGGCCACTGCTAGCATGTCATCCCTGACTTGGAATTCTATGCACTTTTTATTGGAACTATTAGCAAGCATCTGCAACTACTAACGTTCATTAAGGTAAAACCCAACCATAGCATTAAGATATATTGGTCCCCCTTCAATCCCGTATGCATCAACTTCTATGCTAGGTTGAAGCTTCTGTCACTCTTGCCCTCTAATACATAGTCCTATCAACATACAACTAACCCTATGTTGTGATCCACACACGCACTCATATGATGGGCACCAAAGGACAGCAACATAACCACAAGGAAATTAAACCAATCATAGCAATTCACCAATTACCGATAGGACAACGAAAATCTACTCAGACATCATAGGATGGCAACACATCATTGGATAATAATATGAAACATAAAGCACCATGTTCAAGTAGAGGGTACAACGGGTTGCGGGTGAGTGGACTGGTGTAGATAGATGGGGGAAGGTGATGGATATGTTGGTGAAGATGACAGAGGTGTTGGTGTAGGTCGCGGTGATGATGATGGCCCCGGCGGCGTTCCGGCGCCACCGGGAGAGAGGGGAAGAGAGACCCCCTTCTTATTCTTCTTCCTTGACCTTCTCCCGAGATGGGAGAAGGGTTTCCCCTCTGGTCCATGGTCTCCATTGCATGGGAGGCGCGAGATTCCCTCCGAGATTGGATATGTCTCTCTGTCTCTCTCTGTTTCTGCGTTCTAGATTCTACCCCTTCACTGTTTCTTATATTCCTGGGGATCCATAACTCCGATTGGATTGAAACCTTAAACATGATTTGTTTCTTGATATTAGCTTTATTGCGGCAAAAGAAGAGCAGCAACCGCCTTACGAGGTGTCCACGAGGGCTAGGGGTGTGCCCCTTGCCTCGTGGGCCCCTGGAGCATCGTCTCGCGTTGATTCTTCTTCCCAAAAATCATAAATATTCCAAAAATATTATCCGTCCGTTTTATCCTGTTTGGACTCCATTTGATATGGGTTTTCTGCGAAACATAAAACATGCAATAGACAGGAACTGGCACTAGGCACTGGATCAATATGTTAGTCCCAAAATTAGTATAAAAAGTCACCAAAAGTATATGAAAGTTGAATAATATTGGCATGGAACAATCAAAAATTATAGATACAACGGAGACGTATCACACCCTTGGACAGATTAGTGCCATTATCAGTTATGATGCTGTGGGGAAAGCCAAAGCGAAAAATCACCTTTTTAATGAATTGAACCACCATTGTCGCGTCACACTTACTGACTGGCTCTGCTTCAACCCACTTTGTGAATTTGTCAACAACCACCAAGAGGTGGGTCTTTTTATCCTTGGACCTTTTAAAAGGCCCAACCATATCAAGCCCCCAGACTGCAAACAACCAAATAATGGGAATCATCCTCAATTCTTGAGCCAGCACATGAGCTCGCCGTGAAAATTTCTGACAACCATCAAATTTACTGACTGAATCGTCTGCATCAGCATGAGCCATCAGCCAATAAAATCCGTGACGAAAAGCTTTGGCCACAAGGGACTTTGAACCGGCATGATGACCACAATCTCCTTCATGAATCTCACGAAGAATCTCACGGCCTTCCTCAGGAGAGCATAGCGCTGAAAGCATACGGTGACAACTGCGATGGTGTAACTCGCCATTAGCAATTGTCCTTGACTTAGACCGCCGGGTTATCTGTCTGGCCAAAGTTTCATCCTCGGGTAACTAACTCGCCCTAGGTCATTTAAGCCAAATATGGTACTGTCCAATCTGGGATAGCGTCAAGAGCCACCACCAATTGTGCCTCCGGGTCGGGAACAACCAAATCTTCCTTTGTAGGCAATTTGATAGAAGGTTTATGCAGAATATCCAAGAAAGTGTTAGGTGGGACTGGCTTCCGCTGAGACCCCAACCGGCTTAAGGCATCAACTGTCTCATTTTTCCTGCGATCAATGTGTTCCACTTGATAACCCTTGAAGTGCCTAGCAATGACGTCAACTTCGCGACGATAAGCTGCCATGAGTGGATCCTTAGAATCCCATGTGCCAGAAACTTGCTGAGCCACCAAGTCTGAGTCACAGAAACATCTCACCCAACTTAAGTTCATCTCCTTAGCCATCCGAAGACCGTGGAGCAAGGCTTCATACTCAGCTGCATTGTTAGTACAGGGAAACATCAACCTTAGAACATAACAGAATTTGTCACCTCGAGGGGAAGCTAAGATAACTCCAGCCCCCAAGCCTTCCAATTGCCTGGACCCATCAAAGTGAATAGTCCAATACGTGTTATCTAGCTTCTCTTCAGGCATCTGTAGTTCTGTCTAGTCGTTGATGAAATTAACAAGTGCTTGAGACTTGATGGCAGTGCGAGACTTGTACTTCAAATCGTGAGGTCCAAGCTCAATGGCCCACTTGGCTACCCGCCCTGTAGCTTCTCTGTTTTGAATAATATCCCCTAAGGGAGCAGAACTGACCACAGTGATGGGATGACCCAGAAAATATTGCTTAAGCTTCCGGCTGGCCATGAACACCCCATAAACGAGCTTCTGCCAGTGTGGATACCTCTACTTGGACTCAATAAGCACTTCACTGATATAGTAAACCGGCCGTTGAACCAGATATTCCTTGCCTGCATCCTTCCGTTCCACCACAACAGCTACACTGACAGCCCGGGCATCAGCAGCCACATATAATAACAATGGCTCCTTATCAATGGGAGCAGCAAGGACTGGCGGCTCAGCCAGCTGTTTCTTCAAAGCTTCAAACGTGTCGTTAGCAGCATCACTCCAGACGAAGTTATCTGTTTTCTTCATCATCTGGTACAGTGGTATGGCCTTCTCACCCAACCGGCTTATGAACCGGCTTAAGGTAGCAATACGACCCGCCAAACGCTGGACATCATTGACACACGCCGGCTTTGCCAGGGAAGTAATGGCCTTGATCTTCTCCGGGTTAGCCTCACTGCCTTTGTTAGAAACCAGAAAACCCAAAAGCTTGCCTGCTGGCACACCAAAAACACACTTGGCCGGGTTAAGCATCATCTTGTAGACCCGGAGATTGTCGAAGGTCTCCTTCAAATCATCTATCAAAGTTTCCTTCTCTCTGGATTTCACCACAATATCATCCACATAAGCATGAACATTGCGCCCAGTCTGACTGTGGAGACAGTTCTGCACACACCGCTGATAAGTCGCCTGGGCACTCTTAAGCCCAAAGGGCATAGACACATAGCAGAAGGCTCTAAAGTGAGTAAAAAAGCTGTCTTCTCCTTGTCCTTAACTACCATCTTGATCTGATGATAACCAGAATAAGCATCCAAAAAAACTCAAATGCTCACAACCCACCGTAGCATCAATGATTTGATCAATACGAGGGAGAGCAAAAGGATCAGTCGGACAAGCCTTATTTAAGTCTTTGTAGTCCACACACATATGCCAAGTGCCGTTCTTCTTAAGCACCAGCACCGGGTTAGCCAACCACTCAGGATGAAAGACTTCAACAATGAACCCGGCCACCAACAGCCGGGCCACTTGTTCACCGATGGCCTTATGCCTCTCCTCATTGAAGCGACGAAGGAATTGCTTGACCGGCTTAAACTTCGGATCAATATTAAGAGTGTGCTCAGCGAGTTCCCTCGGTACACCTGGCATGTCAGCAGGTTTCCATGCAAAGATGTCCCGGTTCTCACAGATGAACTCGATGAGCATGCTTTCCTATTTGGGATCCAGGTTAGCACTGATACTGAACTGATTGGATGACTCGCCAGGAACAAAGTCAACCAGCTTAGTGTCATCGGACGACTTAAACTTCAGCACCGGCTCATGCTCTGTAGTAGGCTTTTTCAGAGACGTCATATCGGCCGGGTCAACATTATCTTTATAGAACTTCAACTCCTCTATCGCACAACTAGACTCAGCATAAGCAGCATCACCTTCTTCGGACTCCAAAGCTATTTTCCCGCTTCCATGCACCGTGATGGTTCCCTTGTAACCCGGCATCTTGAGCTGTAAATAAACATAACACGGTCGTGCCATGAACTTGGCATAAGCTGGCCGTCCAAACAGAGCGTGGTACATGCTCCTGATCTTGACCACTTCAAAGGTTAACTTTCCAGCCCTGGAATTGTGCTCATCTCCAAAGGCCACTTCCAGCTCCATCTTGCCTACTGGGTATGCCGACTTACCAGGCACCACTCCATGGAAAACATTATTGGACGGCTTAAGATTTTTATCGGTTAACCCCATGCGACGAAAAGTTTCGTAATAAAGGGTATTAATGTTGCTACCTCCATCCATGAGCACCTTAGTGAACTTGTATCCACTAAGTTGAGGCGCCACCACCAAAGCCAAGTGACCTGTGTTATCGACCCAGGGCGGGTGATCCGCCCGACTCCACATAATGGGCTGCTCAGACCATCGCAAGTAATGGGGAACTGTCGGCTCAACGGCATTTACATCCCTCTTGTGGATCTTCTGGTCCCGCTTGCATAAACATGTGGTGAAAACATGATACTGCCCACTACTCAACTGCTTCGGTTGACTTTGATATCCAGACTGTTGCTGCTGCTAACTCCCTTGGCCGGATTGTTGATTGTAACCACCCTGATTACCTTGATTATAACCACCCTGATTACCTTGATTATAACCACCCTGATTACCTTGATGGTGTTGGTGGCCCTGGAAGCCGGAATTAGAACCGCCAACTCCGTAGCCCGGGCAATGAGAACCGCCACCACCGGAACCTGAGCCACCGCCCGGCCCATGGTTGTTGTGAAACAAATTAGAATTTTGGAAAGCTCTCATAATTGAACAATCTTTCCAAAGATGAGTAGCTGGCTTTCCTGCATGCCATGCTTTGGATAGGGCTCATTCAACAACTTCTCAAGATTAGGATCTGATCCACCGGTCCGAGGATGCAGCCTCCCCTTACGACGCTGATTATTGTTCTGTGCATTGGTGTTAGCCACAAACTCTGAGTTACCATCAGCCTTGCGCTTACCGTTGCCCCCTAATTCGCCGGGTTATGCTGCAGGCCCTTGGCGTTGCCATTCTTCTTTCCCTTTCCCAGTTTGTCATCATCAGACTTGGGGTCCTTGGTACTATCAGAGTCGGCATATTTGATTAGAGCCTCCATTAGCTGCCCCATATCATTGCAATCGCGCTTGAGCCGCCCCATCTTCTGTTTTAGAGGCCAAAAAACGACATTTTTTCTCCGACTGCAGATCCAACATTCATGTAATCGGATGAGTGTATGATAGCTTTGACCCGGTGCACCCAATGGGTCGTCGATTCACCCTCCTCTTGGGCGCAAGCAGCTAAGTCCACAATCAACATAGGCTGTTTGCATGTGTCTTTAAAGTTCTAAATAAACCGGGCCTTTAGCTCAGCCCATGATCCAATGGAATTAGCTGGCAGCCCTTTTAACAAAGTATGGGCCGTTCCATCCAGCATCATGGTGCAGTATTTAGCACATGTAGCATCACTGACCTCCAACAGTTCCGTGGCCATCTCATAACTCTCAATCGATGCCTCAGGGGGTAAGTCGGCTGTGTAGTTAGGCACCTTGCGAGGTCCTTTGAAATCGTTGGGCAAACGCTCATTACGTAGAGCTGGCACCAAACAGGGTACAACTGTAGTTCTAGAGGTCACACCTACCTCCAATGAAGCCGTCAGATAAACCGGAAGGGGCTGATGAGCCACCCGTTGAGCCGCCTACTCAGCCTTTTGACGCACTCTGTCCTGATCGACCAAGTTATGAGTCCATCACTCACCGGGTCATGCCCATGTGGCTGGTTATGGCGCTGGGCATTGCTTGAAACGGCCGACGAGTCCAAGTGTCTGCTATAACTCCGGCTTGGGCGAGGGGTCGAATGAATCCTATCTCGACTGTAAGAATATGCATCGTGCTGCACCAATGCTATTTGTAGAAGTTCTCTAGCCCTTCGTGTTTCAACCGCCTCTGGAGAGTCACCATCCGCCGGGAGAGCCGCCAATCGTGCCGCCGCAGCAATCATGTTTTCCAAAGGATCGGAATAATGACCCGATGGAGTTGGGACATCTCGAGGTGGAGCGCTATTTAGACGAGGGGGTTCCATCAGGCGTGGTTGAACCAGCGTTCCAACCCCAGGTGTTGCAGCCCGGTTTATCTCTGGCGGGTCACTGGTCCCTGCTCTAGGCGTGCAGAAGAGGTTTCTCGCCTCATAAACCGGAGGTAGACGAGACTTTTGCCTCCTCCTCATGATTTCAGTTGAGGTGTTCGTAAGCCAGAAAGCCTCTAACTGAATCCGCTGGGCTTGAGCATCTAGGGCAGCCCGTTTCATGGCCATCCCGACGTCCTCTGCCGCCAAATTCTCCTTGGCTTGCGCTATCTCATCACGCAGCTTGGCAATTTCCGCGCTATGCTGAGCTTGATTTGCCAGGTTAACTTCTGCTGTTAACAAGGCTGTGAGTCTATCCAGCAACTCCATCAACACCTGAGCCGGTGGGCGCATAGGTCCTCCTGCCCCGGCTGCTGTCACCGCTGCTGACCCGGAAGTCATCGTTGCCACTGTTGAAGAATTTTTCCTAGGCTACGTACCATCCATGAAGATTGCAACCCATTTCGGCGACTCATAAGGGTCCGGAATACCGTCGCCATCGGAACAACCCCCAAGCCCGCCGTCTTGCAATTGATACAAGGAAGTAGTCTCGCCTGTGGACGACTCACCGTCAGAATAGATGGCCTTCTCACCGCCAGACATTGACCCTTCATCAAATTTCGCTCCATGGATGAATCCCACGAAGGCACGCTTCACAGCAGGCTGAGCGGGTAGGTCTCGCACGCTGAGCCGTCTCGATGATGTTGGTGCAAATGTCCGGCTCACGGCCTGGCTTGCCGATCTTGCTAATGAAAACGTGAATTCCACCGAAGGGGACCCTGTACCCGTACTCAATTGAGCCGACCTCGGGGCCCCAGCCTACATCGTCGATGTAGAGCTTGCCGCAACGACTCTTGGTCATCCGGCTCACAGCATATCCCTTGAGCCCTTCGAAGCTTCCCTTTAAGAACTTGAAACCACCGTGCACTTGCCCCATGGTGGGTGCCAACTGTCGTGGAGTAGTCACGGTAGATGTCCTAGCGGAAGGACTTAGTCGTGGAACAATCACAACTAGGTTAGCTTAAAGGGGTTAAACGGGACAAAGGACACATGAGTTTATACTGGTTCGGCCCCTTGCGGTGAAGGTAAAGGCCTAATCCAGTTTGAGGTGGTATTGCTTATGTCTCGATTACGAGGGAGCGAATCCGCTTGACCTAGCTTTCGATCTCTTGTTTCTTGCCCTGAACCGCCGCCGGGTCATCCCTTTATATACATAGGTCGACGCCAGCGGCTCATGGAGTCCCGGCCGGCTCATAGACAATGTGTCCGGCTCGGTGACTATCTTTACATGCCTTACAATACAAGTCTTACATATATGGCGGTTTTCACTCCTACAGGCTTTAAGTTGCCCCTGGGCCTTGGGCCTTTGCTTGTGAACCGCCATGTTTGATATCCTCGTGGGCTTCATATCATGAATCACTATAGGTATAACCCGGTCTCCTGGGCGGGTCATGCCTAATAGTTATATCCCCAACAATTACCATCAGCGTCAGTCTTCTTATTGAAGATCCATTTATTTTCTATGGCTTGCCGATCATCGTGCAAGTCCACCAAAGTCCACACGTTGTTCTCATACATGGATCCCATCTCAGATTTCATGGCCTTAAGCCATTTCGCGGAATCTGGGCTCATCATCACTTCCTCATAGTTCGTAGATTCACCATGGTCTAGTAACATGACTTCCAGAACAGGATTACCGTACCACTCTGGTGCGGATCTCACTCTGGAAGACCTACGACGTTCGGTAGTAACTTGATCTGAAGTTTCATGATCATCATCATTAACTTCCTCACTAATTGGTATAGGAATCACTGGAAATGATTTCTGTGATGAACTACTTTCCAATAAGGGAGAAGGTAGAATTACCTCATCAAGTTCTACTTTCCTCCCACTCACTTCTTTCGAGAGAAATTCCTTCTCTAGAAAGGATCCATTTTTAGCAACAATATCTTGCCTTCGGATTTGTGATAGAATGTGTACCCAACAGTCTCCTTTGGGTATCCTATGAAGACGCACTTCTCTGATTTGGGTTTGAGCTTATCAGGTTGAAGCTTTTTCACATAAGCATCATAGCCCCAAACTTTAAGAAAACTACAACTTTGGTTTCTTGCCAAACCATAGTTCATAAGTCATCATCTCAACGAGATTTTGATGGTGCCCTATTTAAAGTGAATGCAGCCGTCTCTAAAGCATAAACCCAAAATGATAGCAGTAAATCAGTAAGAGACATCATAGATTGCACCATATCCAATAAAGTATGGTTACGACATTGACACACCATTTCGCTGTGGTGTTCCAGGTGGCGTTAGTTGTGAAACTATCCCATGTTGTTTCAAATGAAGACAAAACTCGTAACTCAAATATTCTCCTCCATGATCAGATCGTAGGAACTTTATTTTCTTGTTATGATGATTTTCCATTTCACTCTGAAATTCTTTGAACTTTTCAAATGTTTCAGACTTATGCTTCATTAAGTTGATATAACCATATCTTCTCAAAACATTTGTGAAGGTAAGAAAATAATGATACCCGCCACGAGCCTCAACACTCATTGGACAACATACATCGGTGTGTATTATTTCCAATAAGTTAGTAGCTCGTTCCATTGTTGTAACGCCCCGGACACACCCGCCGGTGGTCGTTACTCCTGGCGGGATCTAGACTGGCCCCACAGATCAATACTAGTCTTTTCTGCGCACTTTGTCCTCACTCATGCGCACCGGAGCAACTTCGGTCGGTCACCCATCCGAGACTACTCCAAGCTGAGCACGCTTAACTTTGGAGTTACGTCGAATGGGCTCCTTAAAAGAAGGAATTCCTTATTGATATGAGTAGTCTATCATCCCTAATAAGCCGTGCTATTACATACACCCACACTCGGAGGAACCGACGTCCTCGTCGGGCCACAGAACGTTCCCTCTTGGCACAACCGTCGTGCATCGGTCCGTACATGTGCCATGCCGTGTGCCACGACGGGTCACAAGCGTCATGAACAACATGACCGCGCACTGTCGCAACCATCCGTAACCGCGAGGGTCGGCTCGATACCAACTTGTAACGCCCGGACACACCCGCCGGTGGTCGTTACTCTGGCGGGATCTAGGCGGCCCCACAGATCAATACTAGTCTTTTTCGCGACTTTGTCCTCACTCATGCGCACCGGGAGCAACTTCGGTCGGTCACCCATCCTGAGACTACTCCAAGCTGAGCACGCTTAACTTTGGAGTTCTGTCCGAATGGGCTCCCGGAAAAGAAGGAATTCCTTATTGATATGAGTAGTCTATCATCCCTAATAAGCCAGGCTATTACAATTGTTCTGGAGAACGGAGTTTTAGTTATCTTGCCCATAAGGCACGGTTCGCAAGCACCAAGTGATTCATAATCAAGTGATTCCAAAACTACATCACCATGGAGTTTCTTCATGCGCTTTTGTCAGGACCCCGACTCAATGCCACATCGATCTAGCATGTAACACCTCATATCACTTTGCGGCCTCACGCACGGTATTCCCACGGGTGTCGCCTTACCTTTGCCCGGGACCGTTTGCGCCTTTTGGCACACGTATATGATAGTGTCGCTAGCATCCATATGATAAGGAGCCCGGCTGACATGGCTAGTCGTAAACCCAAAGTGGCACAAACTTACAGGACAGCATCCATGACCAAAGATCGAGCGTGTCGGTCATCGGAGTGAATCCAGGCTGTAGCACTGGGCTAGCAGACTCGGTGAACCGGGCTGCAGCTGGCTAACGAGGACTCCGGTATTCATCGTGACATTTCCGAAGGGACAGAACGTGAACGAAGAAGGACACATGCCGGCCAGCCTAAGTGTTCGGAGCAGTAGCAAGCTACCATGGCTCGGTGGAAACACTAGGAGACATTTCCGTAAGAGAGGCTACTAAAGATAAACAACTAGATAGTCGATCCCACACATACCAAGCATTTCAATAACATACACACAATATGCCCGATATGTGCAAATCCAACATGGCATCACAACATGACTCTCGACTCAAGTATTTATTCATTAGGCCCGAGGAGCGAGATATTACAAACATAGGTCTCATGACCCAACAATCGAGCATACAAATCAAAACACAAGCGCAAGCTTAACATGTCCGAGTACGACATCTATAAATGAAAAAGGCTTGAAAGCCCGACTATCTATGGATCTGCCGAGGGCACCGGATCGTAGCTGAGGTATCAAGCTAAGCGTCGAAGCCCGTGGAACTACTAGCGAGACTCAAGTCTCTCGCAAAAACATAAAATAGGCAAGCGTGAGTACAAATGTACCCAAAGCAAGACTTACATCGTAACTAACTACATATGCATCATTATCAACAAAGGGATGGTGGGGTTTAAGCTGCAGCAAGCCAGCTTTGACTCGGTGGCTATCTGAACTATTATTGCAAGTAACTCTTTTGAGGTGGGCGCACACGAGTCCACATATTCACCATATCAATACACCACTATGGATCCGCTCCGTCTCCCCACGAGAACGCCATCCATAGCACTCACACTTATCTTGCGTATTTTAGAGTATCCACTTTCACTTGTCTATGAACTGTTATAGGCAACCCGAAGTCCTTTACCGCGGACACGGCTATTGAATAGATCATATTAACCTGCAGGGTGTACTTCTTCATACATGTTTCCACCACTTAGCGTCGACACGACATGTGCTCGGCAGACTTCAGCTTAAAGCCGACGTGGGTGTAGACCACGACCTACCTAGACACTCAAGTCTCTAGTCCGGGTTTATCGCCTATTCGGGTTCCATCCATGAGGAGTTCGGCAAGTTTCGCTCACAGCCCCAAACGATGTGAGCTGGGTTCCCAAGACACCAAGCAGGCGCCGGTACACCGTACGCGTGCCTACCGCATCACAGCCCACCCCTACGGTCAGTGCTGCGCCACGGCCTCCAAAGCATACTACAAACACGAAACTACTTGCAACTCCGGACAGAGGACAAGGGTGAATAATAAGTCGGCGGGGTCATATTTCAGGCCCAATGCATGGTAGTAGCTGAATCATGGATCACAAACACGAACTCAGTTCCTAAGGACGGCTTCAATGAGACAACCCACCATGTACTCCTACATGGCCTCTCACCGATACCTTTACCAAACCGTGTTCACACACTTAGCTCACACACTGCAGGACATGTTCACACACCTCTGATTCATCCTCGATGAATCAGACCTGACTCAACTCTAAGCAGTAGCAGGCATGACAAACAGGCATGAATGAGTAGGCACAATAGGGCTCAAACAACTCCTACTCATGCTAGTGGGTTTCATCTATTTACTGTGGCAATGACAGGTCATGCAGAGGATAAAGGGGTTCAACTACCGCAGCAAGTAACAGTTGAATTGATGTTGTCCTAATGCAGTAAAAGAGAGCAGGAGCGAGAGAGTGTGATTGTATCGGAATGAACAAGGGGGTTTTGCTTGCCTGGCACTTCTGAAGATAGTATATCTCTTCATCGGTGTCATCGAACTCATCGTCGAAACATCGTCTACCGAGAGGGAACAGTTACCGGCAAACACAGAAGAACACAATCAATGCAATGCGACAATATGATGCATGCTATGACATGGCAATATGCTGTGATTTGAGCTAATGCAGCTAAGAACAGAAAGGTTTGAGCTTATTTGAACCAAAGATTCAAATTCAAACTCAAACTATGAATTCATAAAGTGCATTATCATGTTTTGATATGAACAGCAAGGTTAAGTTGCTTAAAGATGCATGAAACCAGTGCAGATGGATAGATTGTATTTTTCTGGTCATTTTTCATATATAACTTGTTTCATTTGGAGCTACGGTTGAATTTCTATGAATTTTAGAAGTTTTGGGCATTTTCTGGAATTTCCTATATAGAGATAAATCCAGAAAATAAGTTATCACATCAACCGACGTCATCATGACGTCGGCAGGTCAACTGGCGCCTCGGTCAAACTGACCATGGGGTCCATCGTCGATGACCAAGTGCTGCCTAGGTCACGAGCATGTGGGGCGGTCAATGGCCACGTCAGCGAGGTCAACGCCGACGCGTGGGGCCACTGTGATTAAATAAAACTAAACAGGAACTAAACTGGTGTTAGTTAGGGGCATGGGGCCCAGAGTGAGTCGAGAGAGGGGGTTAGTTAGCGGGGTCATTAGCCTAACTAATCTACCTTGTCACCGGATTAACTCTGGCGATAACCGGAGCGCGGCGGCGATGCCCGTCCGGCCAACTCCGGCATCGGGAGGACGCGCGGCAGGTCTTGTTGGAACGGCCGCGACGCGGCGCGTCCAGCGGTGGCTGCAGCTGTGGCTGGGGTGGCCGATAGCGGCAACCGCGACGAGCGAGGCGGTGGCCGGAGCTCGGCCTCGAGCGGCTAGGGGGCTACGGTGTGGCTACGGACGTGCTACTAGGTGCGTTCGGCTCCTAGAAGCGAGGTGAGGACGATGAAGCGCTCGGGCGCAAGCTGCAGCGTCCGTAGCGGCAGCGGCGACAAGGTCAGCGGCGGCCGGAGTTCGGCCGCGACGGAGCTATGGCTTAGAGCTCGCAAACGCGAGGGGGAGGAGAGGGGTTCGGATCAGGAGCTCACTGCGAGGTCGGAGAGAAGCTCGGCGGGCTCGGGGGCGTCCTGCGTGCGGCGAATCGACGGCGGTGGTGGTCGGAGCCCGAGGGGGAAGACGACGGTGGTGTCGGGGTTGCAGCGCGTCCGGGACCTCGTGGCTCGGTGGAGAGGAAGAGGGGGTCGAGGCGGAGCCTCTGGGCGCAACGACGAGGCGAGGCAGTGGCTGTGGCCATGGTGATGCTCGTCGGCGGCGACGGACACGTTCGGCCCGGGCGAGAGAGAGGGAGCAGAGGGGAGAGAGCCGTGGGGGAGAGTGAGCGAGCGGTCAGCGGGATCGGGACGGCACGCGGAAGTCGTCCACGCGTCCGGGGGCTTCGTCGGCAAGCAGGAGGTGGCCGCGCGTGCGTCGGGCACACGCCGCGCCCTTCTGTCGCGAGGAAGACGACAGAGAAGGAGGCGGTGGTGGGCTGGGCGGCTGGCGCTAGGTGGGCTGCGCCTGTAAGCTCTGGTAAGTTCTCCTCTCTTACATTTTACATTTATTAATGTTTTCTATTTTGCAGGTTTGTTTTGAATTTGGTTTTGAAACCAATTCAATTTATTTTGCTTCTGACAATATTTTTAGGAGCTAAAAGAATTAAAACAATGCTCCACAAAATATTTCAGAATTATTGGACCTATATTTATTTAATAGTAGATATAAATCCAATTCAAATAATTATTGATTTAATTCAAATGCCCAAAATAAATGTTTCTGAGACACCAAAAATATTGGTTTGGATTTTACCTCTTGCCAATATTTCCAGAGGATAACAGGAACATTTTCTTGGACTCATTTGATGAGATTTAAATGTTGGTTATTTTTAGAGGTTTTTCTGAGGCTTTTGAAAATTCCCCAATTCAAATTTCATTTGAATTTAAACATGATGCACACATGGAAGCTAGCATAGGTCAGGCCAGAACTAGGGATGTGACAACTCACCCCCACTAAACAAGAATCTCGACCCGAGATTCAAGCGTAGGGTAAGATGAAAGGGAAGCGCAAACTAATATAATCTTCACGATCCAAGTTGCACTTCAAATGAATGTTGATTCGATCACCATCATTGTCTCGAAGTCTTGCTCTGAGAACTCCAACTAACATGACAATGAGAGGATAGGGAAACTCCAAAAGAATCGATCTTCTCGAAGATCGAACAACCGACGATCAACTCCCGAAATGAGACATAGCAACATCTCTCGAGCTGAGACACGAAGCACACATCTAGAGGAATGGAGTGGAACAGATGACGAGGGTTCACTAGGTAGACAACAATTCCACACCTAAGAGGGTGGTGAACGGTTGTGAACGTAGCGAGTAGTTGAGTTGCCATGATACCATAACGATGCACTTAGGGAAGGTGACTCGTAGAAATATCCCCTTAAGTGGCAAAAAGAATTACCTTTGATTCAGAGATCATTGAAATTCTTTATACCAGCCTAAGGCAATTCACCATCGATCATTTCAAGGAGTCCGAGAGAATGACATTCTCGGGCCAGAATGGATGATGTGGATTACCTTGTTGAAGACAACACAAGGGATGATTTTGCTTATCATCGGAAATGGATGGGAACCCATGGTAGGATCACAATGATGGTGCAAGCTGGGAACAAAACACAAATGCTGGGAATGATTCTAGTAACTGGGGAGAAGCTCAACGGTAGAGAGTGATTCCACTGTTTGAGAAGTTATAGCATAACCGAGGAAGCTGAGAGCAAACCCAGTTAGTGCCGATGATAACACCTTCTCAGATTTCACCTTGGCGGGGCCAAGGGAAAAAAATCTGGATGATTGACCGAGAGGCATTTAGCACTCCGCTACTAATGTTCTCCTTGATGTGCTAGTGCAACCCATTAATTAAAATGGTTTGGTACCCAGAACATCAGGTAAACGGTCGGACTTCGGGAGCTCAAGAATCCATAAGGAACAACTACTAGAATAAATTCTACGGGATCCTTATGGGCGGGTGGCCAACTTCTTCAATCAAGATATTACAATAACAGGTCTTCCGGCTGGGTGTGTTGGCCACGACATTCACTTTACCGGTTACAGAGAGACCAATATTATAATTCTTGGGAAACGTTCCAACCATCATATCTGCCTGAGATTCAGATCTGGTTGGTGTCAGGATATTCTAGACTCTTCAAGTTTGGAAAGAAAAAAGAAAGTTTGCAACACAAACCGACGAGATGACGTTGCGAGATTCTCGGGAATGACTACGATAGCAAGCTCCAAAACATGAGCTGGTTCTGCTACAAACCTGTGAACAAGCTGTCCAAGACAAGCATGACCACATAGTAGTCTTATGATAAAACACTACCGAGTTCAGGTGGGGAACCATCATCTAGGATAACGAAGTCTTGTGCATGACCTAGGATTTGCACAGCAACTCCTTTTCCTTGAACAAATCAATCAGTGGCTTGGTGTGCTAAGAATACATATAGAATGAAGGTTGCAAGTCTCCATACCACAGAATACTTCGCACGTATGCATGAATGATTTTGGATGATTCCAAAGGAAGCAATATTGACTTTCTCGAATCCACGGCGGCAACTTGCATCGAATGCACATGAACTAGAGGAAGTCACTTCTTACATCCGAACATATGCTTCATGAGCTAGCATGAGCAAATGCTTTTATAAGTTTCCAACACTAGCTTAATGTTCAACAAAACTATGGAGAAGATAAAGATGTTGTCGATAGGCTCAACAACAATTCATCCAGATTCCCATGGAGATGAAATTCCATAACTATGTGAACAAGGTGATAGCATCGGTCAGACCAAGGGAAATAATGGTGTATGCTCGAGGGATCAACCACGAGTAAGACAACATTACGAACATCGTTGGTTCTGATTTGATTTGATGATAGCCCATACTCAAATCAAAGTTTTGGCAAGGCAATAAGTCCAGCAATTGATCACGAGGATCAATCAATGAAGATATTACCTTTCTTCAACAAACACCAAGATATCCCTTGGAGATGAACTAAGTCAGGTGAGCTTTTATCTTCCAACTCTCCAAGTTGTTGTTTAGCTTAACTAACTAGCTCAGGGGTATCCAACACAGATTCTTGGAGAAGGGGATGGTTTATAAGTAACCATCTTGATCACGAACTCAACATAGCGGTCAGGTGACAACCTGGTAATACTTCCGAGAAGATATTCGGAAAATCACGAACCACCGGTATGTTACTAAGCTCGAGAGAAATCTTGCTTTTCAGGGCAAGACGATATGATCAATAGAGCAAGGGTTTGACAAAATCCTAACTCATTGATCGAAGAGTGCACCAGAAATAAAGACTAGGTAGCACAATCAGTCTTAGGGTGATGATTCAATAATCAACACACTAAGAATGAGGTTATCGTCCATTTAACTACCAAGCAACGGAGTTGCTAGCAGTATTGATTTCACACACCACGATTCACTTGTCGGCATTCCGGTTACAATAACACGGAAACCGAGGGGTGAACAATGATGGCGAGAAGTATCACTACGTCAAGAATTCATAAGAGGTAGTGCAATTTTCATGACACTCTTGACATAAAGATGGTAACACTCCAAGGTAGAACAGAACAAAAGCTGGATTGGCATTTTGATCTGTGGAATACAACTGCTTTGACCCAATCCTAGAAATGGATGAGGTACTGGAGTTTGTTTCTCCTAGTCATTCCAGAATAGAATGGCTTGACGGACCACAAGAATAATAAGCATCGATAAATGAATGCACGCATACTCTTGACTATCAATTGATAGTCGAGGGTCAGAATACAACTAAAGGGAGACAACTCAAAAGAACATCTGATTTTCTGAGTTGTGGATACATGGATTAGTATGTCGAATCAAGTTCAACAGGTTTCTTCCGGATAACCCATGCGAAAAGTAGAACTGGCGAGTCGCAATATAGAATGGAGAACTCCTCAAGAGTACTCGATTGTGATCCTTGGTTCAGCGAGGAGCTTCGCCATAAGCGGTTCATAGCATTTGGAAGAAAGAAATACCACGGACCTCGAGGACTATCGCAAGGTTACTAATATCCTAAAGGAACTAGCAACACTATCAACATTAGGTAAGTGGGGTGAATCTGGGTTCAAAACCCGAAATAGAATACCCTCTGAACTAAATGGCATCACGGGATGCTTTCGAGAATGTTGGCGAATGATCACTGCGGGAACACATAACATAGCTAAATTACTAGGTGACTCCCTAAAACACCTAGGGTCATAATAATAATTCCAACATATATGTCGAGGCAGTAGAATACCTCAACTCAGCAATTAGTGTGATTAAACTGGCCCAAAGGAACATCAAAACCAGAGGGAAAGGATTTGCAAATGCATCAGACTATTTAGAGACCTGGGATGACTCGGACAGCATAACGGCTGTAAATGCTCAAAAGATTGGAGACATACTACAAAAATGGTGGCATAGCCACTCAGAAGCACAATATCAAGGTTTCAAGATCAACAGTTAACATACGGAAGTAATAGGAACTGGAACGAGGCTTAAGTCCAACAATCTTACAAGTCTACAGATTAGTAACACGTGATCCTGATAGAAAGAGGAGATAGCCTAGTTCCTTAATTCCCGTAGAAGAGAAGAGGTTGACTCAGATCAGAAGGTCATGGGGTATAAGGAGTAAAAAGAGCCTTACGTTCCCATCCCACAATCAATTCCCCTACATATAACTAAAGCATTTCTAGACTCAACTTCGACCAGTTTGGCTTGGTAATCCTACAGGCAGTCAGGCTCTGATACCAAAGCTGTCAGGACCCCGACTCAATGCCACATCGATCTAGCATGTAACACCTCATATCACTTTGCGGCCTCACGCACGGTATTCCCACGGGTGTCGCCTTACCTTTGCCGGGACCGTTTTGCTTTTGGCACACGATATGATAGTGTCGCTAGCATCCATATGATAAGGAGCCCGGCTGACATGGCTAGTCGTAAACCCAAAGTGGCACAACTTACAGGACAGGCATCCATGACCCAAAGATCGAACGTGTCGGTCATCAGCGAGTGAATCCAGCTGTAGCATCGGGCTAGCAGACTCGGTGAACCGGGCTGCGGCGGCTAACAGGACTCCGGTATTCATCGCGTGACATTTCAAGGGATAGACACAGAACGAAGAAGGACACATGCCGGCCAGCCTAAGTGTTCCGGAGCGAGAGCGAGCTACCATGGCTCGGTGGAAACACTAGGAGACATTTCCAGAAGAGAGGCTACTAAAGATAAACAACTAGATAGTCGGATCCCACACATACCAAGCATTTCAATAACATACACACAATATGCCCGATATGTGCAAATACAACATGGCATCACAACATGACTCTACGACTCAAGTATTTATTCATTAGGCCCGAGGAGCGAGATATTACAAACATAGGTCTCATGACCCAACAATCGAGCATACAAATCAAAACACAAGCGAAGCTTAACATGTCCGAGTACGAGACATCTATAAATGAAAAAGGCTTGAAAGCGACTATCTATCGGATCTGCCGAGGGCACCGGATCGTAGGTGAGGTATCAAGCTAAACGTCGAAGTCCACATGGAACTACTAGCGAGACTGAAGTCTCTCTGCAAAAACATAAAATAGGCAAACGTGAGTACAAATGTACCCAGCAAGACTTACATCGGAACTAACTACATATGCATCATTATCAACAAAGGGATGGTGGGGTTTAACTGCAGCAAGCCAGCTTTGACTCGGTGGCTATCCTGAACTATTATTGCAAGTAACTCTTTTGAGGTGGCGCACACGAGTCCACATATTCACCATATCAATACACCACTATGGATCCGCTCCGTCTCCCTACGAGAACGCCATCCATAGCACTCACACTTATCTTGCGTATTTTAGAGTATCCACTTTCACTTGTCTATGAACTGTTATAGGCAACCCAGATGTCCTTTATCATGACACGGCTATTGAATAGATCATATTAACCTGCAGGGTGTACTTCTTCATACATGTTTCCACCACTTAGCGCCCGCACACGACATGTGCTCGGCAGACTTCAGCTTAAAGCCGACGTGGGTGTAGACCACGACCTACCTAGACACTCAAGTCTCTAGTCCGGTTTATCGCCTATTCGGGTTCCATCCATGAGGAGTTCGGCAAGTTTCGCTCACAGCCCCAAACGATGTGAGCAGGGTTCCCAAGACACCAAGCAGGCGCCCGGTACACCGTGCCACGTGCCTACCGCATCACAGCCCACCCCTACGGTCATTGCTGCAAGACGGCCTCCAAACATACTACAAACACGAAACTACTTGCAACTCCGGACAGAGGACAAGGGTGAATAAGAAGTCGGCGGGGTCATATTTCAGGCCCAATGCATGGTAGTAGCTGAATCATGGATCACAAACACGAACTCAGTTCCTAAGGACGGCTTCAATGAGACAACCCACCATGTACTCCTACATGGCCTCTCACCGATACCTTTACCAAATCGTGTTCACACACTTAGCTCACACACCGCAGGACATGTTCACACACCTCTGATTCATCCTGATGAATCAGACCTGACTCAACTCTAAGCAGTAGCAGGCATGACAAACAGGCATGAATGAGTAGGCACAATAGGGCTCAAACAACTCCTACTCATGCGAGTGGGTTTCATCTATTTACTGTGGCAATGACAGGTCATGCAGAGGATAAAGGGGTTCAACTACAGCAGCAAGTAACAGTTGAATCGATGTTGTCCTAATGCAGTAAAAGAGAGCAGGAGCGAGAGAGTGGGATTGTATCGGAATGAACAAGGGGGTTTTGCTTGCCTGGCACTTCTGAAGATAGTATATCTCTTCATCGGTGTCATCGAACTCATCGTCGAAACATCGTCTACCGAGAGGGAGCAGTTACCGGCAAACACAGAAGAACACAATCAATGCAATGCGACAATATGATGCATGCTATGACATGGCAATATGCTGTGATTTGAGCTAATGCAGCTAAGAACAGAAAGGTTTGAGCTTATTTGAACCAAAGATTCAAATTCAAACTCAAACTATGAATTCATAAAGTGCATTATCATGTTTTGATATGAACAACAAGGTTAAGTTGCTTAAACATGCATGAAACCAGTGCAGATGGATAGATTGTATTTTTCTGATCATTTTTCATATATAACTTGTTTCATTTGGAGCTACGGTTGAATTTCTATGAATTTTAGAAGTTTTGGGCATTTTCTGGAATTTCCTATATATAGATAAATCCAGAAAATAAGTTACTGCGTCAGCCTGACGTCATCATGACGTGAGCAGGTCAACTGGGCGCCTCCAGGTCAAACCTGACCAGTGGGGTCCACTGGTCAGTGACCAAGTGCTGCCTAGGTCACAGACAGGTGGGGCCAGTCAATGGCCACGTCAGCGAGGTCAACGCCGACGCGTGGGGCCACTGTGATTAAAAAAAACTAAATAGGAACTAAACTGGTGTTAGTTAGGGGCATGGGGCCCAGTAGTCAGTGAGAGAGGGGGTTAGTTAGCAGGGTCATTAGCCCTAACTAATCTACCTTGTCACCGGATTAACTCCGGCGATAACCGGAGCGCGACGGGGATGCCCGTCGGGCCAACTCCGGCGTCGGGAGGACGCGCGGCAGGTCTTGTTGGAACGGCCGCGACGCGGCGCGTCCAGCGGTGGCTGCAGCTGTGGCTGGGGTGGCCGATAGCGGCAACCGCGACGAGCGAGGCGGTGGCGGGCTCGGCCTCGAGCGGCTAGGGGCTAAGGTGTGGCTACGGACGTGCTACTAGGTGCGTTCGGCTCCTAGAAGCGAGTGAGGGCGATGAAGCGCCGGGCGCAAGCTGCAGCGTCCGTGGCGGCAGCGGCGACAAGGTCGGGCCGGCGGCGGAGTTCGCCGCGACGAGCTATGGCTTAGAGCTCGCAAAGCGAGGGGAGGAGAGGGTTGGATCAGGAGCTCACTGCGAGGTCGGAGAGAAGCTCGGCGGGCTCGGGGCGTCTGCGTCGCGCGAATCGGCGGCGGTGGTGGTCGGAGCCCGAGGGGGAAGACGACGGTGGTGTCGGGGTTGCAGCGCGTCCGGGACCTCGTGGCTCGATGGAGAGGAAGAGGGGGTCGAGGCGGAGCCTCTGGGCGCAACGACGAGGCGAGGCAGTGGCTGTAGCCATGGTGATGCTTCGTCGGCGATTTTACACGTTCGGCCCGGGCGAGAGAGGGAGCAGAGGGAGAGAGCCGTGGGGAGAGTGAGCGGCGGTCGGGGATCGGGACGGCACGCTGGAAGTCGCCCACGCGTCCGGGGCGTCGGCAAGCGAGGAGGTGGCAGCGTCGTCGAGCACACGCCCACGTCCTTCTGTCATGAGGAAGACGACAGAGAAGGAGGCGGTGGTGGGCTGGGCGGCTGGCGCTAGGTGGGCTGCGCCTGTAAGCTCTGGTAAGTTCTCCCTCTCTGCTTTTTCATTTATTAATGTTTTCTATTTTGCGAGGTTTGTTTTGAATTTGGTTTTGAAACCAATTCAATTTATTTTGCTTCGACAATATTTTTAGGAGCTAAAAGAATTAAAACAATGCTCCACAAAATATTTCAGAATTATTGGACCTATATTTATTTAATAGTAGATATAAATCCAATTCAAATAATTATTGATTTAATTCAAATGCCCAAAATAAATGTTTCTGAGACACCAAAAATATTGGTTTGGATTTTACCTCTTGCCAATATTTCCAGAGGATAACAGGAACATTTTCTTGGACTCATTTGATGAGATTTAAATGTTGGTTATTTTTAGAGGTTTTTCTTAGGCTTTTGAAAATTCCCCAATTCAAATTTCATTTGAATTTAAACATGATGCACACATGGAAGCTAGCATAGGTCAGGCCAGAACTAGGGATGTGACAGCTTTACACCGATATGACCCAAACGGCAGTGCCACAAATAAGTTGCACTAACATTATCAACTTTGCACCTTTGGCTTCAATATTATGAATATGTGTATCATCACTATTGAGATTCAACAAAAACAAACCACTCAGCAAGGGTGCATGACCATAAAAGATATTACTCATATAAATAGAACAACCATTATTCTCTGATTTAAATGAATAACCGTCTCGCATCAAACAAGATCCAGATATAATGTTCATGTTCAACGCTGGCACCAAATAACAATTACTCAGGTCTAAAACTAATCCCGAAGGTAGATGTAGAGGTAGCGTGCCAACGGCAATCACGTCGACCTGGAACCATTTCCCACGCGCATCGTCACCTCATCCTTAGTCAATCTTCATTTAATCTGTAGCCCCTGTTTCGAATTGCAAATATACACAACAGAACCAGTATCAAATACCCAGGCGCTACTACGAGCATTAGTAAGGTACACATCAATAATATGTATATCAAATATACCTTTCACTTTGCCATCCTTCTTATCCGCCAAATACTTGGGGCAGTTCTGCTTCCAGTGAACAGTCCCTTTGCAGTAGAAGCACTCAGCTTCAGGCTTAGGTCCAGACTTGGGTTTCTTCTCCAGAGCAGCAACTTTCTTGTCGTTCTTCTTGAAGTTCCCCTTCTTCCCTTTGCCCTTTTTCTTGAAACTAGTGGTCTTGTTGACCATCAACACTTGATGCTCCTTCTTGATTTCTACCTCCGCAACCTTTAACATCGTGAAGAGCTCGGGAATAGTCTTGTTCATCCCTTGCATATTATAGTTCATCATGAAGTCTTTATACCTTGGTGGCAGTGATTGAAGAACTCTGTCAATGACACTATCATCAGGAAGATTAACTCCCAGCTGAGTCAAGTGGTTATGGTACCCGGACATTCTGAGTATGTGTTCACTGACAGAACTATTCTCCTCCATTTTGCAGCTGTAGAACTTGTTGAAGTCTTCATATGTCTCAGCTCGGGCATTTGCTTGAAATATTAACTTCAACTCTTGGAACATCTCATATGCTCCATGACGTTCAAAACGTCTTTGAAGTCCTGATTCTATGCCGTAGAGCATGGCACACTGAACTATCGAGTAGTTATCATCTTTGCTCTGCCAGACATTCTTAACGTCATCAGTAGCATCTGCAGCAGGCCTGGCACCCAACGGTGCTTCTAGGACATAATTCTTTTGTGCAACAATGAGGATAATCCTCAAGTTATGGACCCAGTCCGTGTAGTTGCTGCCATCATCTTTCAACTTAGCTTTCTCTAGGAATGCACTAAAATTCAAAGGAACGGTAGCACGGGCCATTGATCTACAATAACATAGACATGCAAAATAACTATCAGGACTAAGTTCATGATAAATTAAAGTTCAATTAATCATATTACTTAAGAACTCCCACTTAGATAGACATCCCTCTAGTCATCTAAATGATCACGTGATCCAAATCAACTAAACCATGTCCGATCATCACGTGAGATGGAGTAGCTTTCAATGGTGAACATCACTATCTTGATCATATCTACTATATGATTCACGTTCGACCTTTCGGTCTTAGTGTTCCAAGACCATATCTGCATATGCTAGGCTCGTCAAGTTTAACCCGAGTATTCTACGTGTGCAAAACTGACTTGCACCCGTTTTATGTGAACGTAGAGCTTATCACACCCGATCATCACGTGGTGTCTCAGCACGACGAATTGTAGCAATGGTGCATACTCAGGGAGAACACTTATACCTTGAAATTTAGTAAGGGATCATATTATAATGCTGCCGCTGTACTAAGCAAAATAAGATGCATAAAAGATAAGCATCACATGCAATCAAAATATGTGGCATGATATGGCCATCATCATCTTGTTCTCATGATCTCCATCACCGAAGCATCGTCATGATCTCCATCGTCACCGGTGCGACACCTTGATCTCCATCATAGCATCGTTGTCGTCTCACCAACTATTGTTACCACGACTATCGCTACCGCTTAGTGATAAAGTAATATAATTACATGGCGATTGGATTGCATACAATAAAGCGACAACCATATGGCTCCCGCCAGTTGCCGATAACTTTGTTACAAAACATGATCATCTCATACAACAGTTTATATCACATCATGCCTTGACCATATCACATCACTGCAAGCCCTGCAAGAATAAGTTAGACGTCCTCTACTTTGTTGTTGCAAGTTTTACGTGGCTGCTACGGGCTTCTAGCAAGAACCGTTCTTACATACCCAACCAAACCGCAACGATTTTTCGTCAAGTGTGCTATTTTAACCTTCAACAAGGACAGGCCATAGTCAAACTCGATTCAACTAAAGTTGGAGAAACATACACCCGCCAGCAACCTATGTGCAAAAGCACGTCGGTAGAACTAGTCTCATGAACGTGGTCATGTAATGTTGGTCTGGGCCACTTCGTCCAACAATACCACCGAATCAAAGTAAGATGTTGGTGGTAAGCAGTATGACTATAATCGCCCACAACTCTTGTGTTCTACTCAAGCATATAACATCTACGCATAAACCTGGCTCGGATTCCACTGTTGGGAAACACAGTAATTTCAAAAAAAATCCTACGATCACGCAAGATCTATCTAGGTGATGCATAGAAAGGAGAGGGGAGAATGTGTCTACGTACCCTCGTTGACCGAAAGCGGAAGCGTTTCAATAACGCAGTTGATGTAGTCGAACTTCTTCGTGATCCAACTGATCAAGTACCGAACGTACGACACCTTCGCGTTCAGCACACGTTCAGCTCGATGACGTCCCTCGTGCTCTTGATCCAGTTGAGGATGAGGGTGAGTTCCTTTAGCATGACGACATGATGACAGTGATGATGATGTTACCGACGCAGGGCTTTGCCTAAGCGCTACGATGGTATGATCGAGGTGTGTAACTATGGAGGGGGGCACCGCACATAGTTGGGAGAGAAACTTGTGTGTTCTAGGGTGCCCCCTGCCCCCGTATATAAAGGAGCAAGGGGGAGGCTGGCCGGCCCTCCTAGGGCGCACCAGGAGAGGGGAATCCTAATAGTACTCCAAGTCCTAGTAGGTTTCCACCTAAGGAAAAGGGGGAAGAAGGAAGGAAGAGGGGGAAGGGAAGGAAAGGGGAGAGCTGCCCCCTTCCCCTAGTCCAATTTGGACCCAAGGGGGGCAGCCCCTCCTGGCCATTCCTCTTCCCACTAAGGCCCATCGAGGCCCATTAGTTCCCCCGAGGGGTTCCGGTAACCCTCCGGCACTCCAGTTTTATCTGAAACTTTTCTGAAACACTTCCGATGTTCGAATATAGCTGTCCAATATATCAATCTTTATGTCTCGACCATTTCGAGACTCCTCGTCATGTCCGTGATCTCATCCGAGACTCCGAACAAACTTCGGTCATCAAAAACACATAACTCATAATACATATCGTCATCGAACGTTAAGAGTGCGGACCCTACGGGTTCGAGAACTATGTAGACATGACAGAGACACATCTTCGATCAATAACCAATAGCGGAACCTGGATGCTCATATTGGCTCCCACATATTCTATGAAGATCTTTATCGGTCAAACCGCATAACAACTTACGTTGTTCCCTTTGTCATCGGTATGTTACTTGCCCGAGATTCGATCGTCGGTATCATCATACCTAGTTCATTCTCGTTACTGGCAAGTCTCTTTACTCGTTCTATAATACTTGATCCCACAACTAACTCATTAGTTACAATGCTTGCAAGGCTTATAGTGATGAGCATTACCGAGAGGGCCTAGAGATACCTCTCCAAAACATGGAGTGACAAATCCTATTGATCTATGCCAATCCAACAAACACCTTCGGAGACACCTGTAGAGCATCTTTATAATCACCCATTTATGTTGTGACGTTTGATAGCACACAAGGTGTTCCTCCGATATTCAGGAGTTGCATAATCTCATAGTATGAGGAACATGTATAAGTCATGAAGAAAGCAGTAGCAATGAAACTGTAAGTATCATAATGCTAAGCTAACGGATGGGTCATGTCCATCACATCATTCTCCTAATGATGTGATCTCGCTGATCAAATGACAACACATGTCTATGGTTAGGAAACATAACCATCTTCGATTAACGATCTAGTCAAGTAGAGGCATACTAGGGACAATATGTTTTGTCTATGTATTCACACATGTACTAAGTTTCCGGCTAATAAAATTCTAGCATGAATAATAAAAATTTATCATGAAATAAGGAAATAAATAATAACTTTATTATTGCCTCTAGGGCATATTTCCTTCACTTAACAGTATGGTGGTTCCTATTACGAAGAAAGGAAACTACAAAACAGCTATGTCTTCGCACTCCATAGTCTTCAAGAGAATATCTTCACATGTCATAACCTTCGTCGTGAATGTCTTCACGAACCACTATTGTCTTCAGTGTCTTCACACATTTTTAGGGGTCATCTTTGGTAGGTAAACCGAATCAATGAGGGACTACTACCTGTGTTATCCTACAATTCTCACAAACACATTAGTCCCTCAACCACATTTGTTGTCAATACTCCAAAACCAACTAGGGGTGGCACTATATGCACTTACAATCTCCCCATTTTTGGTGATTGATGACAAACTGGTTGAAGTTTTCAACGGGGATAAAACTATGTGAAAGTTCAGGTTTGTGAATATTGTCTTCATACATTAAAAGAGGCTCCCCCTGAAGATGTGCATATAAGTAGTTTGCTTTTGAATGCAAATGCACATGGCAGGTTTTGCTTTATGGAGGCCATCTTCAAAGCGTGAAGACAATTCACCAGGCATATATGACAGTAATGAAGATTATGATATGCATAATGAAAAATGGACGTCTGCAGAATGACTTCATGCAGAATTTATCATCGCATCACAAAGTGGCAGCAAGAGTAGCAGACGACCATCATGTTTAAGTGCTACAACTCAAAAATCCAAATAGTTTCAAAACGAGAGTTGTAAGAACTTAGCAAAAATAAAGTAACCACCCATATGGACCCACGTGAAGACTATCAACTCATATGCTTCTCCCCCTTTTGTCAGTAAAGACCAAAAAGGTTTGAAGGCATAGAGTATCTAGTCGTTCCCATGTGGAGACGAAGTTGGAGCAGCAGGGTCAACGTTGGAGTTTGGTGGTGCAGACGGGCCTGGCGCAGCATCATGATGCAGTGAAGTTAACGCTAGTGAAGTGGCGTCGTCTTCTTCATCGACGACTCTCGCAACAACAGTTGCAGATGAAGATGAGCACTCAGAATCTTCAATTGAGGGTGTGTGACGCCAACTTGCATTTTGAGGTGGTCTGGAGTCAAACTTGAAATTCTCAGTGAAGCCATCTGCGCGAAGATCATCTTCAGCGCAGAGCAAGGTAAGGCTCTTTCAAGACCGCCTACAGGCTTCATGGGTAACAAATGATTTCTTGGTGGCCAAGTTGCAAATTCGATTGACATCCACCAAGAGACTTTGCATCTGACGCTTCAACCAATCATGATGTATTTCCTGCTTTTGATGTAAAGCCACCAGAAGCTCACGGTCATTGAAAACACGAGGACGCTTCTGAGGCCTTTGAGCTATAGTGCTTGTAGTGGCTTCAGTATTGGCACGGTGCAGGATGCACAAGTTCCCAGCCAGAGGATAAGCAGGAGTTGCAGTATTGGGCACATGAATACCTTCAATGCGCTGTGTGAAGCTCTAGAATTCAGCATTCTGAAGGTAGAGTGGATTCTTGGCAGGCTCGGGGAAGATGGCTTCAATAGACATATCAACTTCAGGCAGAAAGACAATATGGTTGCGCGCTGAAGGCCAATAGTCAATAGTTGAATGATGCTTAATTAAGCGCATGCATCACCCATGGAGCATAGAATTTCAGACAAAACAGATCAATCCCAGAAGCAGCAAGTTGTCTGATGAAGAAATCCTGAGTGTTGAATCTGATGCTATTGATGATATAGAATACCAAAGTCTTCATGGTGCCTTCAAGTTTGGCTTCAGAAGAATTTCCTTTGATAGGCCAAAGATTACGCCTCAGAATGTGGTACACTGTGCGTGGCAATTATTCAAGGTCCTTGACAAAGAACTCCTTTGGGTATTTAGTGTCGTGGGGAAATGGCTTCATCATGCTAAGCATTTGGCTCATATTTGGCTCTGGCCTCTGAAATATGCTCTGCAGCTCATTTTGATGAAGTTGAAAACCAGGTTCGTATAACTCACCTGGAGTGGGCAGGGAAGTAAGCTCGATGATATCCTGAGCTTTGGCTTCATGATGTACATCACCTGTCATCCACTCAAGGATCCAAGTCTTCGGATCCCTGTTGTAGCCTCGAATGTGTAGAGTGGCATAAAGCTGCAGCAGAAGCTCTTCATTCCAGTGTTCCTTGTCAGTCACAAAGGCCAGAAGACCAACATCCCGAAAGCAGTCAAGGGCCTCTTCAAGACATGGCAGCCCAGCCATAGCATCACAATCCAGACGTTCGTGCAGAAAAATCAGGTCTTGGTTGTACAGGATGCAAGAGTAATAGCTTCGCTGTTGATGGCTCCAAAATCTGTCAGACGAGATCTTTGGCTTCATGTATGGGTTCTTGGCGCTGTCGAAGAAAGTATTGTGCTCTCTGAAGCTGAGCACGCTGAATGAGCCCTGTGTAGTCACAACACTTGGAAGCCTTGGCAGACGTGGCTTTGGTTTCTGAACTTGGGGCCTCTACTCCACATGATAATCATACTGTGGCCCGGGAGCAGTAGGTGGAACCATAACTAGCCATCTGACTGTGACAAGCTGATCTTCACGATTGAGTGCCCTTTCCATGGTATGAGGCCGTTGTCGGAGTAATGGGCCATGGGTAGGCTGACCCAGGACCCAAGATCTTTCAAGACATCGGGGCGGGTCGCGCCCCTCAGCCGAGTCCCAGCAGGGCGACCTTCGAGAAGGCCGAGTCTCGTGAGGCGACCTTCGAAGGCCGAGTCAGTGAGGCGACCGAGAAGGCCGAGCCTCGGCCGGCGACCTTCCAGGAGGCCGAGCCCCAGCTGGTGACCTTCGAGGAAGCAGAGCCCCCAGACGGCGACTCTGGACCAAGCCGACTCTGGGTTTGCGACCTCTCGGTGGGCCGACTCGAGAGTCGGACTGCGATATCACGAACCGATGTAGGAACAGCCTCATCGTGGCTGTCCCCTCGAACCCAGGGAAGAAGGCATGGCTCTGATGGCCGCGTCACCGGAGATCTCTGGAGGCGCGACCTCGCTGCCATGCCTCCTGACCTCAGCCACAGTGCACGAGCCTTGTGCCCATAACGGCGGCAGCAGACGCCCGGAGATCGCCGCCCCCCTCCCGCCAAATGAGATGGAAGAAGGCGGCGGAGGGTCGGGAGCGCCCCACGGAGTCGGCCTCCCAGTCGGCCGCCTCGGCCAGGCCCCACAAGCCATAAACCAGATTGGGCGGGAGTGGCGGCGGTGATCGCTCGACAAAGCGGCGGCGCTATTCCACGATCCCATGACCAAGCCTCGTCATCGAGTCTTTGCATGTGTTACGCTGCCGCGAGGCCCGCGATCGGCGGGCCCCAAGCAGCGAGGAGGGCGGCTACAAGAAGGCCCAGCGGCTGGGGCCACGCCCGGTCGGATTACCATTGTACCCGAGGTAGGCCTATATAAACCCAGGGCACCCATGCAAAGGGTTCGGCCCTGGATAGGTTTAGACATATAGCAAGAGGGAAAGAGCCAGCCTAGCTCCTTCACGCCTCCACACAGCTCGAGGAGCACCATTGTATTGTCACCCCATAGTGATCATCACGGAGACCCCGAGAAACAGCGAGAGGGTGTTATCTCCTCGGAGAGCCCCCGGCTAGGTAAGATTCGCGGCGTGCATGTCTTCGCCTTATCCGTTTCGAGGCACCAGCGACGTCTACTCGCCCCCACCATGATAAGCCACCCGTTGGCATATGTCGCACCAACCCCGACATTTGGCGCCCACCGTGGGCGAGGTGCACCGTCGTCCGGAGATCTGTGCGGGCGGGAACCCTCTTCCTCCTGGCGGCGCAGCCAGCCCGGCTTGCAGATGGAGTCTGCATCGACGCCTTGTCTTGGCGCCGAGGCGCTGCGCCAGCGAAGCGACCTCGCCGAACTCATCGGCGAGGCGCCTCTCCGGCGACCTGCGCCAAGCGCAGGCGCTGGTGGCCCCGAGCCTTCTCGCGGGCCTCCTCGACCAGCTCCACGTCGCCGGCGAGCCCGCCGTAGACTTGGAGTCCGTAGGCTCCTCCGACCCGATGCTGGTCGACTCCGACGCCGTATCGCTTGATACCTTCCCCACCAACATGGTGATTTACGACGAGCCGCTTCCGTGCGAGGAGAGCGGCGGAAGCACCGTCACGGAGGTGCTCGTCATCGGCCACGGCGAGCACTCCGGCGAAAACGCCCATGACCCGCTGCCTGCGGCCCTGCAAGACCTGTCCGCGCCCCTCCCAGAGGACGCGGACGCAGAGATGCTAGAAGAGCGCCGCCTTCAGCTCATTGAAAGCGCCAAGAAGTTAGCAAGCATGAGACACTTGTCCGAAGCATGCCAGCGCGAGATGGACCGTGCTGCGGGCGGCTCGCCGGCTCCGACTGGGCCAAGCCATCTTGGCGCGGTCCAAGAGCGCGGCGCGGCCATCGCCGACCTGTTCGGGCGGCGCCCGTGTCGCCACCCCTGCGGAGAACATCGCGCCCGCCCAAGCTGCGACTGAAGAGCTGAGGAACCTCGACGGCGAAGAGCGCCGTGTGATGACGGAGCGAGTCCAGCAGCTCCTCGACGCGATCGCTGCGCGCAGAAGCGGTAGCGGCAGCGCTGACACGCGCAACAAATGAAGAATGACGACTTACCCCTCGCCCGAGATCAAAGCGCGACCTCCGGACGCCGGTGGCGGAGTCCGCGGAGAAGAGAGAAGGAGCGGCTGCGAGCCTGGCCGGACTCGCATCTCTATCGGCGTGACCAAGATGGCGCCCAGGCGGTGGAAGCGGCGAGATAACTATCTGCCTCCCCGCCACGGAGAGAGCGGCGAGTCTCTGCCGCTGTCGAGCATCCGACTCTCGGAGATCGCCTCGGCCGCGAGAGAGTCGGAGAAAGCAACGCCCGCCACGGATCGACCGACTCCACGGTCCTGGCGTTAGAAGAAGAAGATGAGCTGGATGCGCCTTGCTTGGGCCCGCATCGGGGCGAGCCCTTCCGAAAGGGTTCACGCTCCCCGAGACCGCCCAAATACACCGGCTCCGTGAAGCCGGAAGATTGGCTGATAGACTACTCCACGGCTGTCAGCATCGCCAACGGCAACAAGCGAGTCGCCGTCAAGTATGTTCCCCTCATGCTCCGAGGCACGGCCGGACATGGCTGAATAACGAAGCCTCGCAGCATCAACAGCTGGGTCGACTTCACGAAGCCTTCATTACGCCTTCACCAAAGACGCGTACAAGCGACCTCCCAAGCAGCGCCCGGCTCTCCTTGTGCGTGCAAGGCCCGAAGAATCGACGCGACTATCTCACGCTTGGGCGACTCCGAAACTCCTGCGGGCGTGCACGAGTGCAGGCCATTGAGTATTTACGGCCGGGTGCGAGAGGGCACCCTCCTCAGCACAAGCTCCTCTGCGACGAGCCCGAAACCCTTGACGAACCGCTAGTCATAGCAGAACAAATGCCGCCTGGCCGACTCCTCTATGAAGACGGAGATCCAAGTCAACGCGGCTGGCAAGGTGATTCCCCAGGCTCCCAGAACGCCGGCGGGTGTCGGTGTACTAAGGTAGGGGTACCTCAGTACCCCAACTTGTGCACGGGCAGTTGCAGCTCCCCGTGGCTGGATCTACCATGTGTTTGCCGGAGACCATTCCTGCTCCATATCAGGCCATTCAGGAACAAAGTTTACAAGACAGAAGATCGAGACCCCGGCAAGAGGAGCTTGCCGGGAAGGCCGTCCCAGGCTCAAGGGTTACATCACTCATGCAAGGCCCTGGCGAGAGGAGCTCGCCGGGGAGACTAGAAGACTACATCATAGAAGACACGCCTCGGCGCTACTCTGCGTCGGCGCCCGGGCGACAAGTTACAAGCCCGACAAGTCCCGGGTCCGGCAAGATCAAGATCCCGGCAAGGTGCTTGCCGGAGAGCTGCGCTGCGTGCCGCACTCCAGCTCATCTGCTTGCAGCGTCGCCGGCTCTCTCCGAGAGAGGCGGCGTGGCGGGTGGCTGTGCTGCATGGAGGTGCGGTGGCACTCCACGGTGGTGGATCCATCGCCGTGGCGAGGCGGAGACGCAAGGGCGGGGAGCTTTTAGGGGCGGCGGCGGCGGGCATTAATGCCCTTGTCCCCTCTGTCAAAGTAGGTAGAATCCTTTGTTCAAGCCTTTGTAGCTGCCTTTGTTCCCGCACTATTCCAACTACCACCTCTTTTACATTTTACCCCTCTACCCTACGTTGACACATCGGTGACCCTTGCCCTATAAAGGAGGCCCATACTGCGTGGGGGTTCGGATCCTTGGCAACGCTTAGCGCACAGGATTCGGCTGGTTCCATACACCACACCACCATTCGCCGCATTCTTGAGCAAGATCAAATACAACACAAAGCAGCAGTGAGGGTTTCTGCGACCATCGCGGCGGCTGGGTAAAAATCTGCCAGCGTGCATCGCCTCGATCTGCTCTCTACATGCCTCCTCCGCCCTCGTACCGAACACGAAGGGCCCCGGCCCCATAGGTGTCCCCGACATCTTTAGCGC